>OX465377.1:12575618-13175618 GCA_950004255.1 Mesopsocus fuscifrons
GATTCCCAACGATATTCATAGAAAGATGAACCCCTAAGGGGTAACCACTCCAAAAAAAATTCCAAGATTCCCAACGAGATTCCTGGAGTGGTTAACCCCTCGGTCTAACCTTACTGACCTAACGTAACTGCAAATACTAAAAAATCCCAGATCAATTTAAACTGAGGATCGTGAATACAAGTCAAACTTAAGAAATACCGAACACCACTTTTGAACTATCCATATGCAGCCTGATAGAAAGGCCAGTCACAAGGCAGAATATTCGCTACAACTGTAGAGAAAATTACTGGGGAACTACAAACTGAAATGCCAGTGTCGTGCGTTTTTCTGCAAAAATGATAACTTATTGAATTTATTTAACAGTACAGTTTGATTGGGATTAGGACTGACCGAAGCAGGGCGGGACGTCACGATTTACTTCCAGTCTGAAAGATGTCCCTTTGAAGGTACCAAAGGGCGCTCAAAGTGGCTCAACCATGCGTTGGCCTCTATAGACCAGTGCACCCTGTTTGTCTCGAGGCTAACTGATAGCTTGTCAGCAAAGGTAACAGAGCTACAGAGCTTGAGCGAGCGCAGGGTTCGTCAAACATATCGATCACGCAAAGCGCCCTAACTACTTGAATTAATTGCTACTACATGTTCAATTAGTTAGTGCGAGCAGGAGATCCCGCCCCTACTATTATCACGAGGCGAAAATCCATCATAGGTCTAGGGAACATATGTACCTTAGTAGAGAATAAATGGGATTGAACGCATGCAATTATTTTATAACTAACTGGTTCCTTTATGAGTATAAAAATAATTCATCAGTGGTCTAAAGAAAAACGAGTATATAAAAAAAATCAGAGTTCGGAAAGTAGACAGATTCGTAGACAGATTAATAGTGAGAGGGTGGCGTACTTCTGTAGCTGCATTGTAGAAGACACCTACAACAAAGCCTTTTCTAAGTTATGAAACAGAGTCACTGTAGACTCCGTAGGAACGAAAACCCTTCATTAGTCTGCAAGGAGAGACAAGGGAGAAACAAATAATACCCGCTCTTCCCTGAGAGCAAAACAAAACTTTTCAAAACCTGAGTTCTATCCGTCTTGGTTGGGCTTCGCCATGGAGCAATCTCAAGATACCTGCACGCAAATTATACTCCCCAACAATGCTGTCCAGATTGAAAGCATTCGTCTTGCATCACCGGCCACATTCCACGGAACTAGAATTGTTGGGCATTTTTGATTTGAAATAGTGCCACCGCAACGTTCAGAATGTAGTCTATAGATCTGATTTAATTATGGATGAAAACGACCATCCTTTCGTTAAACACTCGTTAGCGTTAGCATGACCTCAGCTGCTGTTTTCTTGTTGTTCCGACAGTCGAACGTGACGGAAAATGCAATTTCATAATTTTCAAACAGCAATAAAGGTACCTAGTTTCAACGCAAACTGTCAATTTTCAAGGTCACAGAACCTCTTCATATACTCGTATTGTACATGCTCCAGAAAACAATCATATAAGAGTACGTCGACGAGTACAAATATATTGATACAGTACAGTAAAGTTAGAAGAAACTGCTTGCTACCCACCAAAGATATGAGTATCCAACATAACGAAACTGCCTAAAGAACACGTGCTATATCTTCGAAATGTACCAAACAATGGAAGTAGGTATCTTCGTAGGTACCTATGCTATGCGACTATCAACACGCATGCGTATGAACCAACTATTTCCTTCAGATAGACCTCAGGAATGCTGTTAGGCTTATCGCAAAAACCAATGTTAAAAACGCTATTTACCCTGACCTTCGCCGGAGTCATTCTGGCAATACACGCCTTTGCACACCGTAGAATCTTTGGCGCCTCTTAAGAAATTAAAAATGTCTGACAAGAGGAAAGAGTCGGTAAGGAGGTAAGGAACATCATCAGAACAAACATGTCTAGCTGAGCTTTTCTTTTAGTAGTCGTTTCACAGCTGAAGATTTCTCAGAAGGCGGAAAATTTTCAGATATTACGTATGTACTAAGATATACGTAGAGTATAAACAGACGGCCGAATTATAAAAACTTAAAGGCGGGAAAAATAATTCCCTCCGCGAAGATTCCTATTATAAGATGGTGAGACTCCATAAGGAATGCCTAACTGTCTAACCTCACCACGTCACTTCCAAGTAATACCAATAGAGAAAGCCAACTAGTATCTCAGTTGTACTTGTAGGCAAAACTAATTTCAAAGCTCTTCTCTACGCTATCAGTACCATTCACTGCCGAAACTTTACCTTTTGCGCCCGCCACCGCGCGCGTTACGTTTCAACGGCTATCCAAAGTGGATTAATCCTCAAAACAGCTACCCATGGTATCCAAAAGGCACAGAGAACACACAACACAGATGTAACACACAAAATCACAACACTGAACAAATAACACTCGGCGTGGACAAGGCTCTTCGCCCTTTCGCTTGACGCGCTTTCCGTTGCAACGCGAACTGCCTGAACTGCCTCATGTTTTGTTCCTCGGGCCGAGCCATTTCAACAACCTACACCTCAGTACCTGCCAGGTACTCAGTCGGTCAGTCAATTCGTTGAGCCGGAACTACGTTTATCCTCGCACTTATACCTACTCATATAATTATCACCATCTGAGACACAAAGTACTATATTTTTGGAGAGGCCAACAGCTGGGAACACGAACTTAAAATCGCCTCTACAAGCGATTTTCCTGCATTTTTATGAATTTCTACATCATAACTGCTCTAAAAATTAAGCGAAATTTTAGCAGGTAACAAGAGCCAAATTCGAAGAATGTTTGACCTGAAATCAAATAAGTAAATAAACAACAGCTGTTTATTGATTTTGAAAGTCAAATGACGGTGTCTACTTTGGCAAAACCGCAGTAAATAATCTCTTACCAACAGATTTACAAAAAACCTATGCGCAACGTGACTCACATAGGCTGGACTAGGACAAGACAGCTAAATCCAACAGAATTTAATGAAGGAAGGAAAGTGAAAATGGCTTCCATTTCAAAAAGAATAGCACCGGGACACTTCTGAAGGACTCTCAAGAACCCTCCACACAGAGAGATAGAAGTTCACTGCTTGCAATCACATTTTTTTTTTCTAAAATTCCCCAAATCTTCTTTCGGTTACGTGATCTTCTCACGAGCTGCCTTAGTGTCAGCTATCCAAAGCCCCTGCACAAGAGTTCAGGGGACCATCCTTGGAGATGAAAAGTACCCAATATCATTGATCCGGAAATTTGAACTATAGGTGCGCGGATTGTCCCTACGTAGTTTAAATAGGTAGGACGAAACTTAAATAACAATAAATAAATAATAATCAACATTAACACCACAAAACTTGTTTCCCACTTGGGAACCGTAAAATATCATAATCGAGTTTTCGGACGAAAAAATACTTCAGTACTTGCCAATCCTGCCATAGAATGGCTAGAAAGAATGACGTTGCAGGTTTTTTAAAAATCGGGAAAACTCCCTCATTCAGAAAAATCGACCGCAGAAGAAATTGTGATAATTGCTGAGGAAGAGAGATCACCTCAATTACACAACATGAGCTCCTGCTCCTCCTCCTACTTCCATTTCAAGCTTTGAGAGAATTCCTGTTTCCATTTAACTCAGAAAGGGTGAGAGTATAGGAACGTTAAGTTTCAGGTCACTGATTCTATTGTTAATCCACCGCAATGCACCTTTACGATGCTCAGTTGTTATGAATTCCGCCCACATGGATGAAAAAAGTCCCCATGCACTGTGACATACATATATTTCAGCAAGTCTTACTAAGCGCTAACTCGAGACGAAAAGTTGAGTCCAAAATACCTTTCTAGTTTTTAGCTGCTATTTAATACCGTTTGATGCACGATGTAGGAAATAGCCATTCCATTACAGAGTTAACCTGACGCCAAAACAGCTCAAGATAGCAGGTATATAACCTGATTTATAAAGCCACAACGAGAAGAGCTTTTTTAAGAAAAAACCACAAAACACAACAGGGAGAAGAAATGGAAGTAAAGCAGCTCAGCCTCACCAGAATAAATTGCAATGCAAAATTTTTATCTTAACAAACGTTTCGTTCTACAAGATTGAAATGGGAAGGGGCAGCGCCAGGGACTGCGGCTACAGCTACCAGCTATCTTTATTTCTCAAAGAACAAAACTGAGGCGGCAGTTCAACTTTATGAAGGAACAAAATAGCTAGGCAATTTAAGCCACCTCTGGAGGAAAAGAAAACATTAGCCTGTACATACGCAAGACGAGGTCTGAGCTTCTCAAATAAACCGGCGAGGCGGATAAAAATGAAGGTTGTTGGTGGAGTTGGAAGTAGGTTCCATAGTACCTCATAGCCTCACCTGCCGGCAGCCCGGCATCGGCATACTCTGCCTGCACAACGGCCACTATCTCGCTATACCTGTGTTCTCGCGCTGCTAGATTTTCGACTTCTCGGTTTCATGGAGCACTCCCCGCCAGTGGAAACCTCAAGGCTGATCCTTCAAGAGCAATGTTCCCACAACTTTCGTTACCTATCGTAGCTGGGTCGGTAACTTTTCATTTTTGCCTCAATCCCTCTCAGCAAGGAAATGACGGCTTGTCTGTTCTGACGCAGTAATGAAGTGAAACAAATTTGAAAAGTGTAAGTGATTTGCACTTAACTTTATATTAAGTCATAAAAGTTCAGGGAACAACTTCGGGGCATCATGCGTCTGAGAAATACATTGAACTCCTGGAAGTGTGGAGGGTTGCACACCTTTTGTGCCCTGATCTCCTTTAAATTGGTTTCTCGAGATAACTATTCGAGGAATGTGAGACCCGGTTTAAACAATAATTATTACCCTGACTGCCACTGTTTGGAATATAACCGATCTCAGGTAGGCGCAGGTGTCGAGACCTTTTGAGAGTTGAAAACCATGTCCTACCTCACTATGCTCCTTTCAAAACAAGGAAGTGCAAAATTGGCACTATTTATTTTTCTTTTCATAGAAAAACTATGCTAGTTTCCAAGGAAACCAATTATTTCTAATCAACTTCATACTGTTGGCTTTACCTAAAGGGAATGGGTCCGAAAACATGCTGCTGTCGACCGTGACAAAACGTGATTTGACTATGAGGGGCCCTGGAAGCTAGTGCCTTTTCAGACAGTTTTGTGACAATTCACGGAAGTTCAATTTTTCAATTTCTCACACCACAGAAGCAATATAAACCGTCCACAGCATCGGTCATAATACTTTCCCATACCTGTACATCTAAGTCATGAGCATAACAAAGGGACGATTTTTGTCACTTAACTTCCCTAAATATTGAAACAGATAGGCTAGGTTGAAAAAAGGTTTCCCAAATTATGATCGGAAAGTCACGGCCCGGGTTTGTTTTGGACAACCACACACGGGTGTGATCTCGATAAGAAACTATTCCTTCCCCCAAATGACTTGGTACAGTTGCCCTCATTTAAGTTGAAATTAGCAGGTTGTTCCTCTTTGCGCCGTGTACGGATCCCTGTCACTGTAGCCACAACACCGCCTCTCATTCGTCAAATCTCGTTCCAGTCGACGTCAGCTGCGGTCGCTCCCTACTTCCTATGTGTGCTCACACCATTCTATTCGTACCCTCGGCATCCCTTTCAGGAAACTAAGCACCATCCTGCCGTCAAACCGGGAGACATAAAGCGATGTAAAACCAACAGTTTCATAACATTTTTATGGATGTCACTCTGAACCCCGCTCAGCCTGTTCACATCCTCCCGCTCAAAAGTTATTAAATTACACTAAAAAACTACCACAACTGTGCGCATTTTTGCATGGAGCCCGTTGATTGGTAAACAAATCGTGAATAACACCGCTATAATGTTATGTAGTGAAGAAAAAGTAGAGAAATCTTCAAAACCTTGAACTGAACAGAACCATTACCACATTTGTCAGAAGCAAAAGGGAAAAACCACAGGTTCGAAAATTAATTTGTATGAGCCTATCAAATTATAATCGGCACTTAACAACACAGCCTCGAGTTTCCCCGGATGCAGCGTTATTCCATTTTATGAATTTATTCCAGTTCAACTCAGTTCATTCAGTGTATCCGAAACAGACCAGGGGATGGGAAAAATGTGAATACTCATGGGATAAAAGAGTAACTAGAACCATCGTGAATATTATTTTTACTCCTGCAGTCGCGATATGCGGTGATAAAGTAATTGCCAGGGTGTAAAATTTCGATTTTGAGGAGTCGATAGAAGTATTTTGGTCCATCCACCTATCCACGCATTCACTAGCGTGTACGTCCTACTTGTATTGTATAAGCTGGTTAGTTTTAGCATAAGCGATACACATCATTTTCCTTTCTACCCCAAAAACTGGTCTTGAGAACTCTCGACCTTATTCCCCGTAAATGAAAGTCAAATAACTTCCCTGATATTAACGCACACATAAATAAGGACTTGGAAACTCAAAGAATATACAGACACATCCAAAACTTGGAAGAAACTCTGATGTCCCCCCTTTACCCGGGTCCCATCTTCTTAGTTAAGAGGCATCAATAATGAAAGTCCTCCCGAACATGTTCGAAAGTCAAACTTGACTGACACAAGTTTGTCGTGGAAACCGAGGTCTCCCCAACACCTACGCCTTTGGTAGTTGGTCAATCTCACTTTTGGGCCTATGGTACGACATCACACCACCCCAGTACCGTTAAGTGCGATGACACTAAGGTAACTGGGGCAATTAGGGGCACTCGTAAGCTAAGTATGAGCGGACCCAGCTGAGCAAGCGAGTGCTAACCAAAAGGTGAGGTTGGTCACTACACAGTAACCGGAGTGAACGCGAAGAGACAAGTGTGTGTAGAGAGTGAATGATATACTAAGTTAGGTTAAGTGTGTGAGTGAAAGAGTTACTGGTGGTGTAAGTGTAAGTTAAGTGTGAACGTGTGCCATTATCAAAAGGGGAGGATCAGATCAGGATACATCAAATAAACCGGATAAAAGGAAAACTGGGTAAGTTTTCTTAGAGTTAAGTTCCTTTCATTGAAGTGCGTAAGCTCTGCCCCCTTCACGCCCAGGGGTAACCTTACGACAAGTTCAATCAGATAAACACAGGAGGAACATCCCCTCTAACTCAGTTCTCTAGTCGAGTAGTCGATGTAGTTATTTTTTTACATTTAGGGATAGGTACAACAGTTTTCATAATTATTATTAAAGCTCTGAACATTCAAAACATTTCATTCTATACGTACACTCCAAAAAGACACGCGATTTTAATTAACAGGAATATCAGAACGACCAAAGCATCAGCCATTTCAACTACTGCTATATCCCCAACCATTAGTAGTAACGGTAGTAATTTTGAATAATCCCAGCATACCTACCTATACATACCTACATTATATGCCCGTATATGATTTCGGAAATAATTGAAAAAAAAAAAAATGCCAAGAGCACTCATTTCACAGTTCACTTCTCGGATTTTACGGTATTACGGAAGAAAGAACTACATCCTAACTTCGATCCATCCAGTTAAATGGGTATACGATTAGCACCTCGGAGAACTTTTCCCTGCCTCCGTCATACTGATTAGCTGTCAGGCGATTTGGGAACCCTTCAGAAAACTTGTCAGCAACCTTCCTCTCCCTTTTCTGCCTTACTCTCCTCAGCACTCTCCGTCCCCTGTCTCTAAGCTCTTAAGAACTCAGAGAAGCGTCACAACTTCAACTTAAGAGGGCGCAGTGCGTAGCAACATACAGCGGCTGACAAGCATCTTCCACTGAGCACGTTCAACAATCTCAGGCACTTCACTACATCGCCTCCATAAACCATCTTCAAACACCTACAACTTCTATACGAAATGAGAGGGAAATTTCTATTTATTTTGGATTCTCCATGTTCTACTAATGCGAATAAAAATAGTTTTTTATGACATCTTCCAACGAAAAGGGTAATTATAGATTATAGTACACTTTCGAGTACACTTTTTTTTTTTACATTCTTTCATCATCGACTTTGTTTAAGCAATCAAATGGACATACCTGGCTGTTTCGCAGGAAGGACAGTATATCGAAGAAGGAACTTGACCTCCCCTTGTTGCGGCCCCCACTCCTGCATGATTTCCAGTGGTCTCTCGTCATCCTGGAGTACACGCTCTGAAAGTATAAGAACTGCCAATTAAACAGTGAGCCCATCAACAACGAGAAGGTTTGAAAAAAAATTAAATAAGCAAGGACGTATGCACGTTTTTTAAATTCACGTTTCACCTATACCGGTCCCGTTGCAAGGAAGTCTGCAAAGGTATGGGACACCATGTAAGGTTAACACTAGAATGTCATGATGTGGTGGCGTTACAACACAAGCTCTGCGAACTACCAACAACTGACAGAAAATTTCCCTCGATTTTCACATTTCTCTGTACTGACACAACTTTATACAAACTGCTGGTTTTCTTTTCTATCGTAGTGGTACACGACATAAAACTATGCGGTTATGCACGTCTTGCTCAAGGCATCAAGACAAAGTCTGACGTAACTAGAGAACTGGAAGATGAGGCGGGAAAACCCTCCAAATTGAATACAACTTTTGTCTGTCACTCGCTTAACTTTTCTCCCAATAACCACAAAGGAAGTTTGCGTGAAATGTTTTACAATCCACTTTATTGGGGAAATCAGATTTCGATAGAAAAAGCTGCGGAAATTTGCGAGCATACGGAGAGAGGAGCTCCACGAGAATTTGAGGGAGGGAGGTGTTCCGATGTGTCAAACCTGTACGTCTACAGGTATATTGTTCCTCTAATTGCCTGCAACCTGTTCACTAAACAATAATACAGCCTAATTGAACGTTTTGATTAGACGAAAATGTTTTTAGCTGAAGCGCAGTCAACCTCACAAAGTAAAATTAAAAACTTCATACGTGATACGTGTGTTTCCGGTATCAAGTGATGCAATATTGATGGATCACATTTACACACTTATTATTCCTAATCTGGCCTTTGTGTCTTCATGTAGGTTACCAACTCAATCACTTCGATCCTTTGTACTACTTACTTTCTGTTTGAAAATTGTTTCTTTCTTTTGTTTAAACTGATTACTTTTATTTTTATTTTATTTTTTAAAGTAGAAGAAGGTGCTTTACCAGAAAGTTGAACAAGTATTCGGAAAATACGGACAAAGATGGAAATTTCAGCTCGACAACACTGGGTTTTGTGACCAACCCCGATTATAACTGCTTTTTATGTCACCTGAGTATGATGAACTTCAATACCCAAAGACTTACCTCTCATTGTAGATTTGAATATACGTCCAGCCCGTGCTTCACTCAGAGTCAGCTGTTTTTCAAGGATGGTCACAGTATAATTAATTTCATTTACTTTCCTCTCGGTAATCTTCTAGTAACTGTGGTAATCGAGGGGGTAAACACTCCACAGATTCCTTGATTTTCCACTAAGATTCCATAAAGATTTCCAAAGATTCCCAACGATATTCATAGAAAGATGAACCCCGAATTGGTAACCACTCCAAAATATTCCAAGATTTCCTGAGATTTCATAATTCTAATGATTCCCAACGAGATTCCAAACGAGTGGTTAACCCCTCAGTGGTAATCTTAGGTAATCCTGCAGCTAACCCCTGGCCACAAAATAGCACCACATTGAGCAAAAAAAAAAATGTCCTCGATATCACAGGAAGCTTCATCTTCATAAAGTTTCGGGGCCAATAAATCGGATTTGCACAACAATGGGGCACCTGGTAAAACAAAAGCCGAACATAAAGCCATTGTTGAAGGTAATAATGGCGGCAGATATTGGAAAGTTGAATTTGAAAACGGATTACTCACCACTGAAGAGTATAGGTAAGTATGTTTTTATATCAGGCCTTCTCCTCATTGTAAACTATGAATATACCTATTGTATAGCTAATAGCATTTATAGCTCTCTGTGGAGGGAACGTAATATACGGTAGTAAAAAAACGGTCTCACAAAAATCAGGCTTGGGCTTGGTGACATAAAATGAACAAAATCTGCCACCGTATGTAAATCGCATATGCTCGAATTATGCCTTACTAGTAGGTGAGGCGCCGCCATATTACTGAAGAAAGGTGCGAAAGGACTCCATAATCAAAATGAGAAATCCTCCGTCACCAATCAACAGAAACTTCCAAGAAGCAGGTAAGAATTGTAAAGTACCTGTGAGGTGGATAGCAAGCTGCATGGGCTCAGTTCTCTCAGGTTGACTAGGAAACTCCCATCAATCCGCAAAAATCCAAAAGTGGGAGAAGAAGATTTTAAGAGCAATTTTGAACAACCAAAATCAAAATAGCGAAAAGAGCGAGGTATTTTCATCAAACCTTAAGGCAGCGACGACCCTCGTCATGATTAAAAATTCCTCTAGCAAACAACTCGTAACGAAGTTTTTTTTTTGCAGGATAGGAAGAGGAGTGATTAAGGTGAATGAGACGCAAGACCAACTGGCCAGTTTTCATCAAGTTCTCGTTGACACAGAAAGCCTTTACGCGAGTTATCCCTCCCCTTTTTGTATCGTTGAGACGCGCGTAGTTTCGTTCTATCTAAAGTAATTCTTTACCCTTTTGTTCCGTCACGAGGCACTGAAGAGCTTAAATTGCAAACGAACTGACAGAGACAGAGAAAAACGACCCCCTACCCCCCTCTTAGCGAATGTTTTAAGCCAGTCAGCAACATTTCAGAGCCTTTATTACACGATACTCTCTTCTAATTAACTCTATGTACAGTCTAGTTAACAAAAAACATGCAAAAAACAAAAGCAATCGAAATCTGTGGACTGCAACGAAACAGAACAAAATACGAGATATATAAAAAACTGTAAACAAATACAATGTGATCTTGAGCTCTTAACGAAGCTACCGATAGACTGGCAGACAAGGCACTTCGACACCGATCGAACCGTTTGTTGTGGCAACCATTGCAGCCGTACGCCGTACCACCCTCCTTACGAGGGAGCGAATACGTACAGGGCTAACTAAGGGTTCAAACTAATTGGCAAAAAAAGTCTAAATAATCACAAATGTTTTTATGTTCAACTCGTCTATAACGAACTAAAGGATAACGACCATGAGCTTCCTCTTAAAACTATAGCAAGGGTGGACAATAAGGTAGTCGAAATATGAATGTACACATATTATGTAAACCTTACTCATAACGAAATTGAACGAATCACAACACAGAAAGCTTCAGTTAATATAAACTATCCTATCCGCGTCATAAGTATAAGGGTAGCAAACATCATACTATTACTGCGTATTCCATAAATGGATCATGCAACTGGATTGCTACATACCTACCTCCAATTTTACTGTATAATCAGATAACAGTTTAGCATCTCTAGGCAAATTCAGTAGCAATTGCAGCTAAATTGAATCATACGCCTGACGTTCTACAGTCACTAATCCCTCTTACGATCGAATTAAGGTTAGGCTTCGAATTTGGTTGGTCAGAAATGATTCGGAGCTAGGATGGATAAAAGTGAAAAGTGAAAGTGCGGGCTATCCGGTCACCTTTTTGAGGATACAATCTGCAGTCGTAATGAGTTCCTAAGGGTGCGTCCCACCATGCCCAGTTAAAATTAAACTGGAGATTTACCATGTTAATTTTAACTTAAGAGTTAAATTTAACTTGGTAAACATAGGACAAAATCTCCAGTTTAATTTTAACTGGGCATGGTGGGACGCACCCATGAGGACGACCATTAATTAATAGCTGGTCGCCACTACTGGATCCGACCAAAAACACTCCGTGTAAAAAAAACAGCCAAGTTTATAACCCTCCAAAAATTAGCCTAACTCAACAGCCCTTAAAAGGGTTTGATATCAAAAATGTTGGCCAAGTTCTCAACATTCCCACTATCACTCGGCCCCCAAAATTAGTGATATCACTTATTACAGGGCCAAGTCCTTGGCGCGTCACAGCCGGTCATAGACACAGACTTTAAGGTTGGATGGGGGCTGCGGACCGGGGGTATTGGAAAGCAGGTATATGACAAAATATATCGCCAACATCCTTGTGATTCGCGCCAAGGACTTGGCCATGTAATAAGTGATATCACTAATTTTGGGGGCCGAGTGATAGTGGGAATGTTGAGAACTTGGCCAATATTTTTGATATCAAACCCTTTTAAGGGCTGTTGAGTTAGGCTAATTTTTGGAGGGTTATAAACTTGGCTGTTTTTTTTACACGGAGTGTTTTTGGTCGGATATCATATAATTTTTGTAAGGTGGTACAATAGTTTCTACCAGTAGGTAAAACATCAATTGGCTGTCGAATGGACTCAAGTTTTCTTGCCATACCTGGAAAGTACCTACCAGTACCTGAAAACCAATTCCCTGTCAACCATACAAAAATTACCAATCTCATACCTGAAATACCTGAAAATTACCTACTCGTACCTGAGCAGAAAAATTTTTCTGCTCCTTGTTTTTTTTCTTTCTTTGTACATAGGTATTGTAGTTCTAGATCGGTTCAAAGAAGCCACACTAGTATTATTTATAGTGCGTACTGCGCAGATTTTAGGTACTGATTTGATCTGATTTATTTGAGAACAACTTTTGAAATGCATTTCCAAAAATTCCTATAATTCCTCAGATTAAGGGGGGTTGTAAAAAGAATGAATTATTTTTAAAAAACTTGTGACTAGAGAGGCACGACTGAAAGAAACTCCTGTAACCAGCAAAATAAAGTCGCAGTCACTAAATTCAACTTTTACGCACTGCCTGAGTGTGGAACCAGAAATTACAATGATATGTGAATTTGTGTGAATCTTTGTGGGGCTTTATCATACAATGCAAGCCCCGCATAATCCAGCATTTCCCAGTGTTTACATCGTTCATAACATCAATAATCTACTAAATCTGTTGCATTATTTTCCAATGACATTAGTGCTTTCCAATGAGCACAGTCGCATTTTCCAGTATTACCCGATCTTCTCATTATGAAATGTGCCAACTCCACTCAAGGGTGAGGGGTTAACCACTCCAGGAATCTCGTTGGGAATCTCAGGCAATCATTGAAAATCTTTGTTAAATCTAAGGGAATCTTGGAAATTTCTGGGGTAATTAACCCTTTGGGCTGCATCTTTCCAAGAATCTCGTTGAGAATCTCAGGAAATCTTTATGCAATCTCAAGCAATCTCTGGAGTGGTAAACCCCTCACTCAAGGGTATATTACTGTACGTACACTTACTCTATAGGATACTATATTTATCCCACTCTAACCTGTCACTGAGGTTCCCCTTTTACTTTGCCTCAGAGACTCCAGTGATAGTGAAGTCAGTTCAAAGGTTAGGAAGTAAAACAGCAAACAGAACTTTTTCGTCGATTCCAATCAAACCATTGCAATCAGCGAATGGGTCTCAGGCACCTAACCTGCAGGAGTTCAGAGAAACTTTCTTTTGCCGAGATG
Organism: Mesopsocus fuscifrons; assembly: GCA_950004255.1. Classification (NCBI taxonomy): domain Eukaryota; kingdom Metazoa; phylum Arthropoda; class Insecta; order Psocodea; family Mesopsocidae; genus Mesopsocus; species Mesopsocus fuscifrons. The sequence goes on from OX465377.1 coordinate 12,589,015, forward strand.
GAGTAGTGAGCGCAGTGTACACTTCGTTGTGTACCTTGAAGATCCATGTCATGTAAAACTTTCAATTTGATGACTATAGCAATGCACTGTGTATTATTTCAGATGCAGTGCTGTGTCATAAACGAGATGGACTTACAGGTGCAGATTACATTAAGTATAGGTAAACAGATGGATAATCTCAAGGCAGATCTTCAGACGAAAGTCCAATACCCACATGGTACCCGTGCACCACAACAGTCGCGCTGGTGGACGTTCGTTCATAATACGAATTTCTACATAATACCGTCATAAGAATTACGTTACTGGTCAGCTCTTTAACGTTAAATAACTGTATAGCTGGCTTAATTTTTCAGAGAAGGTTCGATTGCATAACTCGAGCAGGACTGAGCTTACACTTTTCTCCAACAAAGAATTCTATGTATACAGAGAGGGCAGGGTTCACTACAAATTCCATCAATAATAACCAGGATTATCAATCAAAAGTAAATTTTCCATAAACCTCAAGCGACTTTCAAATTGCTTATAATCAAAATTCATGGCAGCATTACTCAGCAGTTTGGAGTAACTTTTTCCAACTTTCTTTTGAAGGGGAAGAAACATCTTTTCGTTGATTTACGGCAATTACATACCATACTTTCAGCCCTACTTCCTTAACTTTTTTACAAACTTCACTGATGCTCAAGACCAATGGAAATATCTTTCGAGTCAAAAAATGGTTTGGTACACTAAATACAATAAAATATGATCATATAGATAACAGATGAATGTGTAAATGATGATAGTAAATAAACCCGATTGTATACGCTTCGGTTAGGTTCTGATGTAAAGATGCACGTTTGATTGTAAACACACGATTTAATCACAACACTGATTTAGATTATTGCTGAACAACACAGAAATGCACCTGAGTTCCAAACTACTGAACTTATAATGCACATGAGGTAGACCTGAATGACTTGAGGTATAAAGTGTCCAGACTAACCAACTAACCATTGAGGTAAACTGACCTGCCTGGCAGGGCAGAGGGTGGTTTATATACACATGGAGAATGTTAGAGAAAGCATTTCAGCTTAGGTACAATTAAAGTGATAAGTTAAGTATATAGAAACTTCTGGAAAGTGTGAGATTGACGGTTATCAAAGAAGGGTGTTGTCAACAAAAAGAATATTCTGGAAAGTTATTATGTAAATGAGGGATGACACTATTCACCAATACCCTATTGACAAGTTCCTATTGTTATTAATAGTGACTGGGTGCAGGTACAAGAATAATCCATTTGGCATTATTGGAGGGCGAGGCCCGAACACCGATTTTTTATAGATTACCTAGAGGGGCGGACTATCCGAAGGAAAGGAATCGGCGTAGGTGGTTGACAAAAAATGAAAGAATTGTTTTATGAAAATTTCAATGCTTAGTCAAGGAAAATCCGGGAAAATCCATTGTTTTCTATTCCATATTCCGATGTAAATTGCGCAAAATCACTGCGATGCCCCTGTTGCCACTGTTGAGGTAGTATCTACTATTTTCTAGCTTATTCAAAGACGGCGTGAGGAAACAGCTTTCACCCTAAAGACTCCATGTAGGGAAAGTAAAATCATAACTTTCTCAGCCCATACATACGGACGAGAAAGTAAAAATGAGGTTTGCTTACCATAACCACGCCAGACTTGAACTAAGGCACAAAAGTCGTCGCCGGGATCACGACAGCATTCGACGACGTCATAGCATGTCGTATCCGGTGTTATAGGCACCTCAGTTACGCCATCTTCACATAAGACCGCCACGATCATCTGAAAAAATAAAAATCGTAGGATTAAGAAGAAATCAGTGAGTGAGAGTGGCTATATCCAGCCTAAGTCAGTTCTATAGACTGGGGCCTATTTTCTGTTCTTTAAAAACTAAATTTATAGAAAATTGCAAAGCGCACTTGAGATGTTATTAAGGGGACGTGAAAGAAAAGGTATCTACTGTCTTGAGAACCACAGGCAACAAAAGTTGTTAACAGGCTTGGGAAAGCGACAGGATAGACAGCTGAATCACGCCATCTTTCGTGAGACCGGTTAACCATCTTCTCAACATAACGCTGTCGTGTTAGTTACATGCAGATCAACAGACATTGCTTGTTTTCAAAATAAAAAAAAAGACGCACATTTTTCAACAAACCAAACAATTCAAATTTCCCCACATAATTGGGTAAACAGAGCAATGTGGGTCAATGGAGAGAAAAAGCGACCCCGCTGAAATAATCCAGTCAGTATCGCTTTTGGGCGCACGCCAACGGTGCCAAGCTTTTCAAACATCACTCACCCATGCACTCAACCCACCTCTATCTAATCCTTTTTCTCACTAATTCTCATCCTAAGGGGTTACAAATCTTAAGGGTGTTAAGGGTTTTATTTGGAATTTCTAATTTTGGCTGCGACCCTAATTGCGCTTGCGGTCAGCAGCAAGATCAAGAAAACGGTACAGGAACAGCAAACAAAAACTGGCTATAGTAAATGCCACAACATCACAAAATATTCAAACATAGGAAAGAGTGAAACGAAGATTTTATCAATGGGAAAAAATGATCTGAATCTGTTCCTGGTTTTTCGTAATGGAAGAGGGGTTATTTTAACATTGGTATAAGTACCTTTTTCATTCCTCGCAATCAACTTAATTTTTCTACATTTGTTTCTCTCTTTTTTTTCAGCAAGGAGGATCGAGCGAGGCTCGTTTTTTCTAGGGGGAAAAAATCAGCATAACTAATGCTGTTCCAGCGGAGACTCAGTTCTGACATGTTTAAAAGGAGTCGGAAACGTAGATACTACATACAGCTGCCTATACAGGTGCGGTTACATGATGTATAGTACAATCGGAGTGGCAGAGTTATCCTCAACTTTTGTCTGTGAAAGTTTTCATTAAACGTCCCCTACGAGTCTTGGCCTTGGTGTTGACTTAAGGGTACCAAAATTGCGGCAGTTAGTGTTTAGACGTAAGACTAATATAAGATAGATCGAGTAACGAATTTAAATTTTTGAACTCATTGTCGTTCTGAGTCAAGGGACCAAGAAGAAATGTTTCTGTAACAGTAACCATTACAATAGGTACAGCTAAGTTTCTTCGAAACCTGCCTAGAAGCGGGTAGGTCTTTGAATATGGTGAAAGCAGTGTTCCCCTCCTCATAGCAAACAAGCAGTTCCAACTGTATTAAGCGCACATTATATTCGTCAGCTAATCATTAGCTAGCGAAATCAAGTTTCAACCGTATTTCAACTTACTGCTTTTGCTAATGAGCGATGTTCCCTTGCTCATTTAGAAGGAAAAACGTCTCTTCAACATTTCTCGCTTACACGACAAATTAATTATTCCAGTCAGCCAACAGATAATTTTCATTAGTAATTGAAAGTTAAAGGGCTTCAAGCTATTTATAAAAAGCGTTGAATCACTCTTTTGGTAGGATGGGGAACGCCTTACAGTTCATGATTAGACTCTAGATATCCACTGTGCTACCACTGCATACTCATCAATCATCAGGCGGGGCAATACCGTTCCATTTCTGTTTATTTTATCGTTTCCTAACAGGCGATGCGGTATACAAATTCGTGCGATCGAACGGTTTAATCACACATACACGTTCGTACATTAAACTTCGTAAAGGAACATTCTCTGGTGGCTCTGACACCTGAATCTCCAAATCTCCAAAAAATCGATTTTCTCAGACCAAATACTTTCCCGTATAAGGGAAAGTAAAAACAGGTAATTTCGTCTCTAGAGAAGAAATAAGAACAAACGAGGCTCAAAGAAGTGCCTATTTTCTTTTTTGGAGGGAAATATCCATCTCAGCGATGGCCAACGGGCTGAGGGTTTGGGAGGAGGGGGAAATGAACAGCTGTGTTTCGAGGGGGTGGAGACTGTTGTGCCAGGAGGTCCCAGCAAAAAGAGATGAATGGGCTCTTTGAGACAGTGCTGGATGGTGAAAGCCTCTACTGTTCCCCCCAAACCATTTCCTTATTATCTCCACCGTCTTTGTCATTGCATTAGAACATGTTATGGCGCACGGCTGTGGTAAAACATCATGTAGGAAGTGTTATTTCCAAGGGTTAACAATGTATTTGAATTTTAAAGAGAAAAGACTGCAGAAGATGAGTAAGAATACAAACTAGGCTAACAATTTCAAACGGATTGAGTCACTTAAGAAAGGACATTCCACATTCAGCCTCTTGTTTACACTGCAGAGGAGGAAATGAAACACAAGAGCACACAAATCCATTCACGAAAAGTTAAAGGATTTTAAGCGAGATACAAGATCTTCCATTTTACAATCAAGAAAATGGCGAAAATGTCAATAAAAATATAAAGAAGTTAACCCGTTGGCAAGGAGCATGGGGGGCAGACACATACCTCTTCGTATTTACAAATATATTTTGTTGACACCCTGTTTGGCAAAACTACAGGGAATTTCAAAATTCCACGCGTTTTCGACTGCGGTGGTTTCAAACTGAACCCACATCAAAAGCCTGTTTATCGCTCAACAGTCCTTTGTCGACTTGAAAATACCTCTAGGTTGGGGTTACTGGCCTCAGCACTTGGCCACGAAGCGCTTTCAAAACTTGACCCTCTCAACTTTTCGCTAAAGACTAAGTCCTTGTGCAAATGAGCAAAGAACGATAGCAGCAAACGACCTATGCAATTATGCAGCCCTACAGAATGTGCAAGCCGCAGGTGGGGGAAAATAACGAGCTACAGGATGCAGGGCGGTTTCCTGCTGTCGTGCGCACAGAGCCATACAATTTACGAGCGATATTTTCATTAAATAAACTCACTCTGAAACAATTTAGCCATTTTAACAAGGAATACAGGTAGTTCTTTTCTTCAGGTTAACAGGCTCAACTGGCTTTTTTCGAAGTAGATAGTTAATCAAATTTTCAATAGTGTATTTCACATTTTCGCTAATAGCAAGAGGCCCTATCATGCCACACATTTTTGTATACTAATGTTATTAATAAATAGTTATGAAATAACAGGAGGCCAGGGAGGATAGAAGGGAGGAGGAGGAGAATAACCACCGTCTGCTGGAATGGAGTGATAAAGGACCGTGGTCGCCTATTGTCTCCACGGGCCTAGCAAAGTCGCCAGCAATGCTCTCGACTGAGAATGTCCTCTTGTCTCGGCATCCCTTTGTTGACAAACCTATAGAAACTTGCAAACCCTACGAGAGCAATCGTTGTGATAGTCTGTTATGCTACTTGGGTCTCAGATGTCAACAGAATATCTTAGCCTTGTTTTCAGTTTCGTGTTTATTTGTGGTGGTTATTTTGACCCTTCATATTCTGCTGTGGTGAAGGGATGAAGGGGTACGTCTTGGGTCAGAAAGTAACAGAAGAAATACTCGTCCCGTCGTTATGTCAGTACTGTCAGTACTTAGCAGCAGCAAAGACGAAGCCCATAAGGCGCGCGCGGGGCTAGTATTCATGGCACGCGTGGCCGGAGGCAGGCAGCTATTCTGTCTTCAGTCCTAAAAGGCTGTTCGGCACCCATTGTTGCCGAGTTTGGTCTGGACGGGAAAGATGAACTTGCAAGCTGGTGAGAGGTCGCGGAGGTGTGGCCGTGTGCTTAACTTGCTAATCGACTCACTCAACTGTTTCGTTTGTGTCTCCAGCCCACTCGAGAAACAACCCGAGAAGAGAGCGCCACGTCATGAATTTTCTGTGATTTATGAGTTGTCACGAAGGGTCAGAAAAAGAGGAGCGCCCCCGCGATTTGCCAGTCCAAAGTCCCATGGATTAGGTTTCGCAATATATACCTATACATATCGCACCTTCCAAAAAGGAAACAACTGAGATAAACTGATGGGGTCATAATATGATAATAATTAAAACCATACTTGACGAATCTTACTGTTAAACTTACTTCGTCCCATATTTTTTCACACACCCACTGGCATGGCACCACAGTTTATAGAGCGCTTGCTAACCCGAATGATATAATTGGTATGCACGAGGTAATGGTTTGTGTTCATAGCGAAGTAAACTCCACGGAGCTTCGCTAGCGAACGGTTTCTGTAATGCACCAATAAACTGAAGTTTTCTTATCTTCCAAGGGTAAACAATATAAAATTAGGATTTCTTTGGTTTGATGACCTTTCGTGACCTGTAGATCAGAAGCCGGGGTAGACTGTTCTCTAACTGCATTAGGAGCGCTTGATCTAACTGTGAAGAAACACGCTCGTCCGTCCCTGCCTTCTACGGGAAACTCTCCCAGTAGGGATTTATATTTTATTGTACTCCTTTGTGTAGCGTGCCGAGTCGCCCTTTTCAATCAATAAGTCTGCAATGCTCTAGTCTCTAGTCGCATAGACTCCCAGAAGTCATTGTTCTAGAGAGAAAGATTATACATAATAGTACGCGCATGTTGGCTGCCAAGGGTTAAACTGTCATATTCCGGGAGAAGAGTGGGAAGTAGGAAAACAGAAAAGGTGTAATATAAATGTGCTGACCACTATGTCGCCTTGCTGATGTATCTATTTGTTTACAAGCCGAAGGAAGTTGATGGAAACTCATTGGGACATTTGGTAATTTTATTGTTTGTTGTCAGCCCGCCGGCACAATGTAATGTAGAAGAAGCAACATATTACCAAGCAGCTGTAATTGAAATTCCCAGAATTCTGTGGCTAAACCTTATGGCGTGCTTAAGGGGGCATTTAGGGTGAGAAATTGTAAATGGCCCAGATCTCAGCATTCTTTAATTTATACCCCGAAAACAGCAGAATTTCGCTCTTGATATAGTAATGACTCACTCGGACAAAATAATTTTATTTCCCGATAAAAGTACGGAATCCATTTCAGATTTCTAACTCAGTAACACCCCCCCCCCCTCCCCCCCCCAAATGACATTATCTCCTACCGTCTTGGGATTAAGATAGACTAGACTGACTCCACAAGGGAGTCCTACAGGAGTCACACTTGAGCCAAAATTTTGTATCCATTTTTCTGGTTCTAGATGAATTAACCTATATTTATATAGTCCAAGTCCATAATTTCTTGCAAATCTAGGGCTGATCAAAACTTCTTCTTGAGCAGGGAAACATCTGCTCAGGGTCGGACTGGCATTTTTAGCGTATGGTAGGATATGGAACCCAAATCCGGATCGGCGCGGCGTCAACTGAAAATCTTCAAGAAATTATGAATAATCGGCTCCCAGCCTGACTTGGACTATAGTATTACCATTAGTTACAGAGGCGACATTATTCAAAAATTAATGTGTAGGTATTTTTTAACACAAGGTTTGGCGTGGTTCCTTGAAAAGAGCAGCAATTACTAAAGTTTGTTGTATACTACCGCCACTGAAGTGGATGTTAATTTTGAAACTGCGTTTATGAAGTTGTAAAGAAGCTAGGGGGATGGAGGAGGGGTTAAAGGGCAAGTTTATAAGCACGTCAAAGTGAACCAACACCCGGCAATGAGATAGCGAAACCCCTATAACCATGCAAATACCGTGCCCAACAAGCCAACGTAACGAGATAAAATAGACCACCGTAAACCCTCATTGCTTCAAGTTCTGTTATTACTTTAGGATACTTCGTCTTATAATTTGTCTCTTAATTGAAGGAAACTGAAGTGGAAACTCCGAAGTACACATAACCATGTCATATACGAGTATTTATGTCATATTTTACCGAGGGGTTAACCACTCGTTGGGAATCTCGTTGGGAATCATTGGAAATCTATATGAAATCTCAGGGAATCTTGTAATTTTTTGGAGTGGTTACCCCTTCGGGGTTAATCTTTCTATGGATATCGTTTGCAATCTTTGGAAACCATTATGGAATCTCAGGGAATCTCAAGGAATCTCTGGAGTGGTTACCCCCTCGTATTTTACATTCTGCATTAAGTTAGTGTACTTATTCGGAGAATACTATAATGGAGTTGCTGGGCAGCTGGATTTCGGCCCAAGTCTTCGTAAGGGCGAGTTTCACCGGAATTCTGTGTTGAATCGATAGACTGCCAGCTTAAGGCTCTACTTCAGCTCACGACGCATTTCTACCACAAATTTGTACATTCTGTCTCTATGCCTTTTTCATCAATATTCTAAGAAATTACCATCCGAGAGGGTAACTACTCCAGAGATTCCTTGAGATTCCATAATGATTTCCAAAGATTCTCAACGATATTCATAGAAAGATGAACCCCGAAGGGGTAACCACTCCAAAAAAATTCCAAGATTCCCTGAGATTTCATAAAGATTTCCAATGATTCCCAACGAGATTCCCACTGTCAATTTTGCAGCAACACCAAAGAATTCAGAAAAATTAATTAACTCAGACGTTGGACATTTCCACATAAACAAACACGGGTGGTAGTCATTATTTTACGCAAAAAACCGAGAAAGTGCCCTTACATGCACAGTTTACCCACTGTACATGACTCAGACCCTTGTTATTTAATCATACTCTTTCAAGAATCAGCACACGCCTTAAGAAGGGGGAACAGAGAAAGAGCGTTCGGCTCAAAATAACAGGAGTAATTAAGCAAAAGGTCCAGAGAATTTGTGATGAAAGTGTAATCCCAGATAACGGATCCCATGGAAAAAGTGAGCTGTTTTTGTTTGCGCGGGTGAAATAGGGGTTTCGGACAGGGAGGGAGCACGGGAACTCGGCAGAGTGTATTAGTGGTCGGCCGGCTAATCACACCCCCAGCCACCGTAGAAAACCCAGTCGAGAGTCAACTCTGGATCAATAAACATTATACGTTTTTAAACCTGGAACGATATTTAGGAGAAGAAGAGGATAAAAGTCACATCTGACTTTTTCATCCGGGGCGTATAATGGGACACAAGCATTGCCCAGCAGCCGTCAACGCCACGGAAGGCCTAACTGGCACATCATATCGTTTTGAGTGATATTTCGCCAAGAATTACCTAAACATACTTTCTACACTGACTATTTCCACATTTTCATCAAACATTATACGAACCACATGGGTTACAATCTTGAGTGTTCTGCGGTGAGCCAGACTTCGCATGCAAGAGCTATAGGTTTATAGGTTTCGTCGTAATTGGACCTAGAGAGACGAATGGAACACGCTGGTCACGACGCGACGGACCCTGGACCACGAGACCGCGAGACCTATAGCTGTCCAGCTTGACGGAGGTTCGACCCAACTCTCATTCCCGATGAAATACCATGGTACGGATGAGAATAATGCTGACAAAGAGGGTCACGCATCAGCTTTATAAGGCGGAGCGTAGCAAAACAAGATTTCTGTGGCCTACGCGATGTAGTGGCCAATATACACCGGGTTCTCACGAGTCAATCACGATGGTGGTTCTGAGTTCGAACCTCAGTACCAGCAAACTTTGAATTGGAGGCCTACCCTGCCTAATTAAATCGGCTTCGGCCCACTTTGAGCTACTTGGAAAAGCTGAAAGTAGCGTAGGCACAACAATAAAAAACGTTTGCGGCAGGTATCAACTCTTGCATTTTTTGCGACCTCCAAAGACCTAACCCAAAACAGGGAAACTATAAAAAATATACAGCTGAAAATTCATGTTCACCGCATAAAAGTGGGTGATATCAAAGAGCCAAAAGATAAAAGTGAATTAGGGGAAGATTAGTGCAATGTATAGCTCCTGCAAGGACCAGCTCATATCTTTGCCCAAACCTGTTTTGGTATTAACTAAATAATATCTCATGCCATTGATTCTACAGCCACGCCTGGAACGAATGGGTCACAATACTCACAATATGCTACATTCTTGCAATAAATATTTTACCATGCAGTATTATCCCTAAGCATCTGTAAAATCCCACAGAACTAAAGGTACAGAGGGTGAATTTCAGCCATGTGAGAATGCGAGGTAGTATTTGATGTTAGGTTGGGTTGGGTTGATATAATGGTTGTAGGTTTGTAGATATGTAAAGTTCGGAATGCTGAGTTGTAGCCATTTTAGACTTCAGCAACTGAAAGCGTTGGAGAAAGGATTATTAGGAAAATGACCACAACATCCAGGATACACTGTACAGTCGAAATATCAAATATCCATAAATTTACAATGTAACCAGATTGAACTCTCAAGGAAGGTGATAAGGAGGAGGCCAAGTTTTTTAAGGTTCATTCAAACTTGTCATTCGCAATACTGCTGATCGCCATGTCATGTTAAACATGAATTAACCTGGCTTTTCCCCTCTTTTGGTCAGTTAACGTCAACAAATCCCAATTCGGGCATAACCTGTTTGCCTTGTTGTGAATGTCAATGGACCAACATCAGTGTTTTTTTAGTATGCGCCTTCAGTTCGCAAACAAAGTTAAATGCTAGTTTCAGTCCAGGAAAATAAGAAAGGTCACAAACAGTTTTTGTTTAACAAGTGGTTCTCTAACTTAACACCAGTGGGCCTGTTCCAGTTCTCAAAGCGCCCGGATTACACCAAGACGAGGGGTGAAAACAAGTGCCCCTGGAAGCCAACGAAAGAGCACAGTAATCTGGCTGGGAACTTGAACCAATGGTGAACGTGGGCCAGAACAACTTGAACGTACATCATTAACAAATCGAAAAAACTCCTGAACCTAACCGAAGCAATAACCAGGCTACTGCAAACTGAGTAAAAACATAATGGGAGAGGTCTCCGAACTGTGAAGCAGTGGAGGAAACTCCTTAGTGAGTTCCATATTCTATGTTATGCTCAAAACTGGAGGTCATCAGGGAATTCGGTTTTTTAGAAAAAGCACTATAAAATCCCCAGGACCCATAACGACCCAGGACTCATGGAACAAACTCATAAACAACGTAAATGAGATGCTGACGAAGTCAGATTGCAGCTGAACTGTAAACAGGGGTGATTCAAGGCCCAGCGTAGGGTGAGTGCCGTCATGAGGGGCAAGAACACCACTGGAAGCTAGTCTAGCGTTAGGAGGATTCGACGCGGGACCTTCGGTTAAACTGACGTTGGATAGGCAGATCCTTAGGGCCGTTTTCATAGAGAAGGGATTGTTTCCCGTAGCAACATAATGTTAAGACTCGAATTAGTATTCCCCATCTTCCCCATCATCTTCTTGGATTAATTCCCCTTCCATACTGAATTTCAAAGTGAAAACGGCCATTAAACTGACATAAAGGGAAGATGAAGCTGAAGCAAAAATAACGTCGATCTTGAGATTAATCATAATCACAAATATCTAGAGGCATAAAATACCACCAACCTATTTATTACCGCCAGCACACTCGGGTACTATGAATTATGATTATGGCTATCAGAACGAACACAAAGTTGCATGAAATGCTCTGAAAGGTCGCGACTCCACTGTTTCAGGGGGATCAAAGTCGTCAGTCGCTGCCTCGTGACGCGAAATATGCAATATCGACATGCAACGCCTCCACTTTCACACTTAAATAAGCTAAGCTTATGGATATAATTTGCTCGTAATTAGCACAAGCAGATTGGGATCTACTCGGAAAGTTGGTCAAAGGTAACAAGGTTGTGCAAACATACGATAGCGTAACCTATATACATGATGTTTACACAGCAATCAAAACTAATCTTCACTTCGGTAACTGCAAAGAAATAAACAGGCAATTTCTTAACGAAAATTTGTAGTTTGAATAAAATGTCCTCAATCACATATGGGTTTTAGGAGGTGTGTGGGCCAAAATTTATCAGTAAAAGAAAATAAAGACAAGCCAGTTAAGTTAAGAAGACACATTATACTTCAGAACATTTAAATATCCAATAGTGTCCCCTGAATACATTTTAAAAAACTATAAATAGGTAATAAGTGATTGTAGTTAATTATTTTTGAACCGACCTCGGGTCCAAAATTGTTGGACGCTTTTTAAGTAGACTCAGCTTGTCAAAAAGGATAGTACGGGGGCAATAAAAGTCACACTATAGAGAAGAAGCTTACCGGCACCATCGGGAAGATGAAAACTGGGCCAGCGTTCAATGGAAGATACCATTGCGCCAGTCACATCAGTTCTGAAAACAAACAAAAAAAAAAGAAAATCAAAATCTCAAAACAGCATTTTTGCGAGGTGACAAGAATTTCTGGCAATGTATTTATTCCAAAAAAAAAATAAAAACGACAAGAGACATGTAACCAATTTCTGTCACTTCAGCTAGCATAGGACAAATAACGAAGAAGAATTCAGCTGCTGGCGTAAGTGCGTGCAATACGCACGTTTTTTTTAATACACTGGGTGTACACGCACATTTGGAAGGCCATATAATGACAGGGTCGATGGCTCTGATGATGGCTTTACCGCTCTCCGTATTCCTCCGTGCAAATTCACGTAATGACTGTGACCTCTGTCCTCTGTCATCATCTGTAAGATTCTGCAGGTCGAGGACTCCAGACTCACCAATCACAGGCAGGTTCAGAGGGTTTCCGAATTACAGATTATAAACACTCACAATAACTGCAGCCCCAGACATTCGATCCCCCCATCTCTGAATCAAATTCTTATAATGAGGGTTAACTGAGGGTCAATAGAGAAGCAACGACGCGTGGTACTGCCTAATTTCCCTACGGTTTTAACTGATCAACGTTGCGTTTGTACAGAATATTGATTCAGATAAGAGATACTTAAGATACTTATTAATGGTGAGCCCCTTAAAGAAGAAAAGGAAAGAAAGATCCCAACACAGAGGGGATAAAAAATATCAGACAAGTGTAACGTAACAGGTCATCATAACGAAACTTGGTTCCTTCGAGGGAGCAGTGACTTGGAGTGCGGTCAGGTTCGCTCCTTGCTTATTGATTTAGGAATGTCATCGCGGTTTGGGCAGTTGCTCCGAAACAAGTAAAAAATTAAAACAAGATACCTTGAGAGCAAGGTTCCGGCAAGGCCGAATGGTCGAATGATTCCGAGATCCCCCGGACTGGTGCTCTGTTTGAATCGAGGTGATAAGGTAAACAACTGCGTTAGCCTACCATGGAGCATCAAAAATTCTTAAGTCTCGCAAGAAGAATGGTTGCAATTTACATCTTATAGGTACTATCGGATAGTCCAGTAGTATTGACAGGCAATGCTCACAGAATGCATACATAACAAAAACAAGTGTATACTATAGACATAGACACTGAATACGGTGAGTTTTTCATTATTACAAAATGCCGCTCACAGGTGCCAGACCACAAAAAGGTGCGTTTTACGAAATGTATGGAAATAAATTTTTCTCATATCCTCATTGCGCAGCTTCTTTGGAGTCAATCCCGCGGGAGGGGGTAGGCGCGTGACATTTCTTAGGTTTGGGTTGATGGCCCATTTGGGAGAGTACAATACGTGAGACTACACTGGGACCCCTTGTTACATTATGTATACGTAAAGATCCAAGTAACTGAACTGATGATTAACATGTGGAAACATCATTATTTCGAAATACAATTCAGGAAGGTTCATATTATGAAGAATCGGCAGTGAATTTCGGCACGATTCACTCAATTAGTACTCTCCAAGTTGAAGCAGGCACATTCATCTGTGCAGAGAAACCTGACTCTCACTGAAACGAAGAGACAGGTGCCTAGCCGAAATTCTCATTCAATCAGAATCCCAGGCTTGTTAGCTATCGTTACGTACTGGGCGTCCTTGCGAGCAATGAGCTGCGTTTTTTGGAGCCCTTCGCGAATGATTAAGGTCACGGGAAAGACCTTCGGCCGGATGAGTCATTTCAATAATATCATCGTAGGGACCTTGTTGAATCGGACGATCGTTTGCATAAATTATTATCAAAATAAGGTTTACTGTATGTTTCAAAGTGTTCGTGTATTCATACCGTATGTGTGATCCTGATCACTATAAAATTCAGGACGACTACGACCGCAGTAATAACATAGTACAAAGGTTACTTACCAAAAATACAAATCACTCATACCTCCCAAGTTGTACTCTGCAATCATCCAATTTTCATACCTAGAGCGAGGCCACAATATAACCTCAAATATAGACGAATAGTTCTGTATATTACTTTCTGTTTTGCCTTGATTTAATCAGTAGGTAAGTACTTTAGTAAATGTGCACACCGAATATGAATCATACTCCGAGAAACTATAGATAAAAAAAAAACAGGAATTCGCCGCCAGATACGATATACATGTGTAGAGGTATTGTATTATTACAGAATCTGTTATCCAACGAGTAACCAGCACGTTGCTTCAATAAGAAGTCATTGTATTACCTCGAAGAGTATAAGTATAAATATATAAAATGTACGACACTGGTCGCACTTTTTAAACCAACAGTATCGACGTACAAACTGCACTTATCGTCTGACGGACACTTTTTAAAAACCATTTTTTTGGAACGTCCAGGACCATGGGGAACCAAAAATCTCGAAATCGAAATATTACATGATAATACTCTTTTCCAACTCAAGGATCTATTACACACGGGCGGGAAAGTAAACTTGCGTTTTATTTTGTACGTCACGTCTCAAGGGATTCATGATATAGGTGTACAAAATTAATAACAACATTTGTGTATGTTTTTACCTCAAGGGCAGTGCTGGCACAGGCGGCGATTTGTAAGACATGCCCAGGGAACAAGTTCATCCGTGTTGGCCGGAAATGCCGAAATATCTCTTATAATGGGCGTCGGAGTGGGAATTTGGGAGGAGCCGATTTGAACATACTTAGCGCCTGCTAGAAGGAATTTGGAGGTGAGAACGTGAAGTTATAGAACCTCTCGCTCTGCGCCCGCAAAAAGGTAATCACACAGAATTAAAAGGTCACCAAGCTGCTTAAGCAGTGGAGTCACCTAATTGCTTAAGGAGATAATTTTTCAGAGCAGACATTTTTATCTCAAGAAATGGATGCCCCCTTTCCAGCAGCCTTTCCTTAGTTACCAACATCCAAAATTAACCTCCTCTGCTATTTTCCCCTTGATTTATTTGCTCGTTTATTTCATTTTTTAGTAATTAGCCGCAGCTGTCTGGATATTCCGCAGGATCTCCTGAGACGTGAGATTTACTTTATCAGTTTTACTTTTTTCGAACCTAAGTAATCCTGGACTGTCGTGGTCAACCAGCCCAACTTTTCCAGCTCCCGAGACCAAACTCACCTCGCTGAATTGAAAACAACATGTTTTATTATTAAGTCTGGTCCAAGAAGACCCAAGTGACACACTGTTATCCTTACAATGTGCTGAGAGGCGCCAGATGAGATGAATCCCTAAGAGGGGACTCTCAAATCTCAAGCCACACAAGGCGAGACTCTGAGAGACCGGTCTTGATACAGGCCAGGCAATGGGTCGAAAAGGGTCTGAGAGGCAACAAGTGAAGAGGCATTAAGCTAAAAGGTTACCGTGCCAACTGATAGCTCAGTGGTCCCACTTCAGGCGATCAGGGAGAACCTTCTTTTAAACACTACCCGTGAAAAAAAAGACAATCTGTTTTCGACCTCGAGGTAACATAATATACTTTCCTTTCGAAGGACGTAGTACGTAAATACTATATTATCAGTCGATCATGCGATCAGATATCCCAATAGATACAACTGGAGTTCAAAGGGAAGATAGCCTGCCTCAACATTATCGCTCCATGATACAGAAATTGGTCAAGCAGTACAGAGAAATTACCACAGGTTGAATTTTAATTTCCTGACGCAAAATTAAGTTTCACCCTGTGTCAATTCTGATACGGAGCTATTTCCTCATGCGTCATTGGTGAGCAAATTGCATTTCAGTGAGTACTCGTAGAGGCCATATCTATCTGATCTGCTGTAAGCACACTGCTTACCAAATTATCTCCCATAAAAAATTAAAGACACTTTCACTTACTTCCAGCTGAATGAATGAAGTGCTTACATCTAACCAGAATTAAGGTGAACAAATATAAAATATTGTATCATCTCATAAAAGGAGAACGTTTTAAATCGCAACCACTTTAGGTTGATCAGGAAAGGGGAAGACCCACAGCCAGATAAAGGGGGACTTGGGGAAGGGAAGAGGCGGAGGGGGGCAACAGATAGCTGCGGGCACTATGGAAATGAACAGTTTCAATGGCCCACACTTACAATAACCAAAACTACATCCCAGCTCTCACACAGATTCACAGATTCATTGACAAGCCCTCAATCACCTCATTCAAAATCGTTCAACCTGTATCTACTATTTCCACCTAGTCAATGTAATTCAAATGGGAAGGGAAATTTGACGATTGCACCACACGGCCTGCTTACTGCTGTAAAATCGTGAATGTGCTATGACTGATTTTCAAGTGCTACATTAGCTGTAGAGTCCCCAAAAGCCCGCAGGCCTAAGCTATTGTATAACAAATAAGGGAACTTATCACTTTTAAAATTCTAGTGTACAAAGAAACTAAATAAAAAAGGTCTGTCAACATTTTGGAATATTTTTTTAATTATTCAAAAATGTCTCTCTGAAATGTTTCTTTTTCCTGCTCAGTTTTAATTTCGATAATGCTAAATTTCGGTGCGTTATCCGTGAGGTTATCCCGTATATTTGTCCAGAATGAAAGCCACAAGTACGATGCCCTTGGGCTTAGGGCAGTGGTTCTCAAACTTTTTGGCTGGCGGAACCAAATTTAGTCGGGAATTCTTTCGTGGAACCTTAAACATTGGATCGTCGATTTCACAGGTTTTTTAGGAAATAAGTTTATTTCTTCACAAGTAAAGCTGTGGATACTTGTACGCCCGATCAGTTTTATTCAGCGAGCCTGTTTGAAGCCAGCGATCCATTTCCCTTTTCGGGCTTACCCCTTGAAGTTGATTAATAAAGTAAACAAATTTGGTCGTGGAAGCAGACAGCAGCTCAATGACGCTACTTTGTATGTTTTTACTTTCTCGCTAGCCATATATGGCGAGAAAGTAACAATAAATAAATTAATTAACAGGTAGTATCTAGTAGTATAGGTGCAGGTACTGGTATTCGATCGTAGATGGTTCATATAGGTTTGTGACTTATTTTCTTGTTGCTTATCAAAGTTCCCCCTGCAGAACTACGAGCCTGGCCATAGGTGTTAGCGTCCAGTAGGCCCACGTGGACGGCAGCCCATCCTAGTTCAAAAGAACTCCTCCGCATTAGTGCGCTACCGACAGCAGAACCACCGAGGTAAGCATAAACGAATGCTGATGGAGCTCGTGATGGGGTTATAATGGGTTATTAGGTATTTGACATGACTGTTGAGGGAATATTAAATAATATGGATAGACCTACAAATATTAAATAAAAAGCTCACAACGTGTCATCAGATATGAGTCGGAGAAATATAGTCCCCCTTGTGGCGATAGACTAGCAAAGAACCGTTTGGTGACCGTCTTGTGACCCAGGTTACAAGACAATGGTGGACCACTTGGCACAGAGTCACGTCAGGCCTCGGCCTAAAGGGGGTGTGCCCAGGAAGAGCAAAGAAGAGGGCGACACCCACCACCCACTCATAAGCATAACATAACCATTGCATACGTTCAATAACTCGCTGGTTTACCGGTCTACAAGTAGTTATGGTGAGGGTTGAATCCCAGCACAGATAAGCCGTCAATTTCTTTGGCTTCAGCTCATTATCGTTGAACTTCTCCAGTGCAGCCGTAAGAAAATAATTAAAACTATAATAAAAGACGGGCTCGTACCCACAGAAAAACCCGACATCATTTGTGCTTTCTCACACATCTACTGATTTGTTCACAGGAATATTCTGTTGCTATCTTTTGTATTATCAGTAGCCATAAATCATACTTTTTAGTAGCCCTTCCATGGTCACTGTCCGGACAGAAAGCCCAGGTTCGAATCACGGTGCCAGCAAATTATCTGCTGATAGCTTGGACATTATTACCGACCGATGGCCTCGGCCTACCGAGAAGGCTATAAATTTCACTCGGGACGATCACCTAAAAAAGGTCAGGTTACATTCATCAGTCAGAAATTCAGAATTATGCGAAGTCTGTCATGTGTCACGGGTGCGGCCACCCCTCACACACAGGACCGTTTTCTACAGTCCACCCTTTTTCGACCTAGAACATGTGAGACGCAAGTAACCTAATACGTACACTGAGCTTCAACAGCCTAATGGACTGTCTACTCAGCGAGGCCTTCCCTAACATTAAAAAATATTTATATTTTAGCCATTTTCCCATCGAAGGAGCAAGAAGTCTGAGCAGTGGGTTTCGGATGTACATCGGTAACCACCATTCGACACTACATAGCTCCTCACCACTCGGTAGGTAATCGGCACTTCTGCAGGTTGGCCAGGCACGGACCATGGACGGATCCATCAGTGTCTGGTTCAAGGCTGTGTTTCGAGGTCCGTCTCTGGCGTTTATGACTATTTAATGCCGAATTGCCCGCTCAAGTGCTCGCTCTCGCTTCCACATGACCATTCACGATATAGCTTGCTCCGTTGCTCGTGACGAAGAGCTATTCGTTGATTGTGCAGCACTCCACAAGTCCACAACATATTATGTAGGTTTAGGGATCTTACATCGAATGGACACTTAACATACTTCCATGCATGCATCTACGCATTTTTAATCAATGTTGTATGAATTAAGATATTTTTACACAAGAGGCATCAAAATGATTTCTTCTTCCCATTTTTTTAGGAAAATGTTGGATACTTAAATTTTCTGAAATATGGGTCTTGTTTTACTGGAAAGTACGCTCAGTTATGGGGTACTTAGCAGATACAGACATTAAGTTGTAAGTAGTGTAAAGTGGGCCAGCTAACCGCTCTATCAACAGCAGTAAAATAATATGCAACACTGATACCTACTGATATTATGTCTCCACCTCTGACTCAGCCGTCAGCCTCTTTATTTACTCACTGAGAGGTTGGGCGGCATTACAGTCGCATCCTCATACAAAAACTGTTGAAAGCCCGGTTTGCCCATCTTTTATGCGTAACATATGATAAATGCGATACGTCAGGTCCCTTGGCCTTTTAGAAATGTCGGTGCCTTTTTAGTCCCATTCCCCACCTTGCTGAGTCACAAGCATAGCCGCTCACTGATTCTTTGGGATGGTTCCTATTAGATCCTAAAGCCATGGATGGAAAATAGTGTTGGGATGTATTTGGAGGCATTAGAAACAGCGTCTTACTAGGCAACTATAAATTTTTGAAAATGGAAAAATTTCGGAATAACTTGAACGACATCATAAGCAGCACATCCCCAGTATTTAAAATCGGAAAATAAGGAACTTTGGTGGGGGTTTCGAAATAAAAACTCAATCCAGACGAAATCGCCATTTTCCATATAGCAAGAGCAAAATCGCTTTAAGTTGTATGGAAAGATAAACCTCGCAGCAAGAACGAAACTAAGAGCAAGAAATGGCGTTACTATACTATTGCAGCTCAAGTACTTTCCCCCTCCACTTTGTATGTCCTTCCATTTCGTTTCCTGACAAGTAGTTTAGTTCAAGTTGGAAAACTGTTCTATAAGTTTAAAAAAACTTGGTAGGTAAACTTGATAAATGGCGTCGCTTTCTTCAAGGGTCGGTTCTTTTTCCTCCCTTAGTTGAGATAAGAGCTTAAGTTGAATTCATCCGCACCTGTTCCCCTCATCAACTGAGTTAGGGTTACATTCTATTTTCAGTTTTACTATGGCAAAGCTTGATGGTCTCTTCTTCGTTACACCAATTACCGCATTTTCCCACTTTCTCTAAGTTATGTATTACACTAAAAAATAAAAATCTTGAGCTGAATAATACGTAAACTTTTCTTCCACTTCCGACTCATGTTATTATACAATAAGACACGGAAAGCTACGAAAACCTGAAGGGGAAACAGAAGAACAGGAAAACGCTAAGACCTCGTCTTGAAAAAAATTACTGGAAAAAAATCAGTGATGCAAATTTTATTAAGAGGAAAAAACTCTTACACTTGGGAACAAAAACAACAGGGCTTCAGTTATTTCTCAAGAACTTCTTGAGAACCCCACGCCATTCAGAGCACAGTCCGTCGAGCTTGACGGTGCAGTCGAAGGTTATGTTTTTATTCGTGTTTGACTTTTATGAATCATTAAAATTTGGAATCTAATTACTGTGAGTTTGTGTGTTTTTTATGACTTGATATTTGAGGTTGGCCTGTTTGTGGGCTTTCAAACCCGGATTCTTCATTAGTCCCAAACGCACCGCCCATGAATAACACTTTATCCAACATACGTGAATTTCAGTTATTCAATGCCCGCATTGAGTCTCAACTCATCAAGTAAGATTTGCATCAGCTACGTAGGGGCTGTCTCTAGTTAAAATAAATACATTCGTTGTTCTAACTGGCTGACAGGCCCTGTCCCCACCAAACTAATTGCCAACACGTTTAAATTTATATTGTAATTATATAGCGCCTCTCTTCTTGCAGAGCACCAAAATTCCCACCACAAAGGGTTATCTCGGTAGCAGAAATAAATATAACCTTCAAAAATAACGTGAGATTACTTCCATTAAAAGAAGAAAGTGACAGCAGAGTCAAAGCTGAGGGGTTAACCACTCGTTGGGAATCTCGTTGGGTATCATTGGAAATCTTTATGAAATCTCAGGGAATCTTGGAATTTTTTTTTGAGTGGTTACCCCTTCGGGGTTCATCTTTCTATGAATATCGTTTGGAATCTTTGGAAATCGTTATGGAATCTCAAGGAATCTCTGGAGTGGTTGTTACCCCCTCGCGGTCAAAGCAGTGTTATAGAACTGAAGGAAGTGCCAA
This sequence comes from Mesopsocus fuscifrons, assembly GCA_950004255.1. Lineage (NCBI taxonomy): Eukaryota > Metazoa > Arthropoda > Insecta > Psocodea > Mesopsocidae > Mesopsocus > Mesopsocus fuscifrons. The sequence goes on from OX465377.1 coordinate 12,609,635, forward strand.
AATGAACAAAGCCAGTTCGTTACATTGTAGATGAAGCGCAGTTTATATGAACATGGATGAGGCTTGAAGCAGACCAAGTTGATCCCGAGTTTTACAGCGGTGAGCTTCTTTTACCCTCACGGTTTGTTTTTCCTCTTTGTGTTTCCAAAATAATGGGCCCTATTGTCTCAGCTGACTATAAGCCACAGACCGAGAATGGGTTGCCACATGCAGACTTTCATTTTCAAAATATATAGCTTCATGCATAGCTATTTTTTCGTATTTAGCTACAATTTAAATTTGGTACGTGAAGGGTTATTAGGCCAAAATGAAAAATGACTTAATGACGCCGCGCTGTCTTCTACAAAGTAGGTAAGGAATAACAGTAGAAAGAAGTGTCAAAAACGGAAATCACACAATGCACTAGAGAAAGATAGCAATGAGATTTGGAATGGTATTGAAAAGACTCTTCAAAGTTATTTTCAATTATTTTTTGCTTACTTACAGACTACACAAAATGATATTTCTTTGCGCTCCCACAGCCACTACAATTAACGATGTGCTCCAAATTCATGCTTTACGCGTTGAAAATTTCGAAACGATAAATACTTACTTCTAAAACGTTATTTCTATTAGCAATAAACAAGTGGACAAGAAGCTGAAAAACTGCATGACTTGAACGTGAAAGGCAATGAAGAACGTTGGTTTTTTAGCTGCATGTACCTACTCTCGGATCGAACCTGCTTACTGCTTTCATACCCACAATAGTGGCTGCAGCATGGTCCATCTGTTTGGTCCCAGAACTTGTGATGTGTGGTCGCAGTCGCGGTCGGCAGGCACGGGCGGAGGTGTGCACCGGCACCAGGTGACATGTGATCCGTTCCCGCGTGTAGGGGTCTTTCCAGGGCTTCCTATTTCAATACTCCGATAGGAAGACTTACAAGAGCACGCAGCCACTCCACGGGATTACTAGGCTCAGTTTACAACGTTAAGACGGAACACATGCCCCGTATAAGGGTAATATGAAGACAGCAAGAAGATTTTGGAGCACCTAAAGTTGGTGGGCGAAAGTGCGAATATGAATATTAAAATGGAAGAATATGCAAAACTAGCTAAGACTGCCAGCGGTTATTGCGATTATTAAGGGTACTGGTTTTCCTACCTACTCAGGGGAAATTTTCCAATGGTCAGGATTCGAACCTGGCTACTACACGGCTTACCAAACTGGACGCCTTATCCACTCGGTCTATAGGTAGGTATGTATATGTTACTAATTTGGAACGTGATAACAATATGATATCTGCTCACGATGCCTATATGAAATGCCAATTGAACGCACGGTTTTGGGATGGAGCTAAGCGTTAGCACCTGACAATAAGGTTTGTTTAGCTATTATATATGATGCGCCTGTGGAATAAGGATGTCATTGTTTGTATTGTGGTCTGCACCTCAAGAGCCCTTCGCCACACTCCGTAGCCTCTCATGCAGGTATATAAGACCACGTCTGTAAATTATACAGGTAGCCACGTTTGAATGATAAATCTCCCAATATGATGTCACGTCACTCTGATCATTCAGAGCCTCACCGCTTGGCTACTCTGATAGGTCAGTCAAAAACGACGTCATCAGGAGATCATACTTAACATTCAAAGATAAACTTCTAGAACTTACATACCATGAGTACGAGGTATGCGATGGCCTCATCTGCATTAATGATGGAACGACTTGAAGGGCTAAATGCTGAAAGGTTTCTCAAATAGTTAATAATGTGCACAATCCTTCAAACTATTTGACGTCTCATGCAGGTGAGCTACTTACCAGAACGAGTAACTGAATTAATAAACGGATGCACCCAGCGGACCAAGGGGTACAAGTGTAGCTACCCATACGTTAGTTTTCTATGCACTACAATAGAATAAACTAATTTATGCAAATCTGCCAAATTTTATACGAATCAGACATTACTTATTTAAGAGAATGATGCTGAAAGTTTGAACTTCCTTAAAAAACGGACGCAAATTTTTAATAATCCAAAAAGATACACCGGAAAAGTCATTTCTGAGGGACTCCTCGCTTACCAGTGGACTGAACGTTTGTCAGACCGACAATCGCTATGTACTATACAATTAGAAACAGGACCAAACGCCCGCGATGGTTGGACCTGGCGATGCAACCATGGAAGAACGGAGGAGGACTATCGTGTGAAAACCGACGAAGGACTTTCACTTATGGCAGTAGGCGAGCGGCAAACGCTCCCAGTGTCAGATCCCACCATTATTCCATTGACGAAACCGACCGCGCTGGAAATCGAGATACCATGGAGGCTCATGGAGCCGGAAACAAAGCGGAGTTCGCACAGTCGCCTTGTTGCCATGCCATCATTTCCTTTCTAACTTCGCCCGGTGTGCAAAATATTAGTAAGCACTATAGGGAGGCGTCAACTCGGAGCCCTTAAAATTGATAGCAGTTCCAGTGCATGCGCATGCTTACAAAACCAAATCCACCTTCAGGGAAAAATTAAAACTGAGAGCTTGGGATGTCATAATGTATAGCGTCATAGCGATTGTGTATATAGGTATATCCATGTTCGCCATAACAATACACGACTCAGTGCTATAGCGATAGGTCTGTAATCAGCCAAAGAAATTTACAAAATACTGCCCTGAAGAAATTCTAGATATGAGGGAAAGCGACTGAAGACATCTTCACGTATAGCTAGCAGCTAACCAACCTGCCACACGCGGCTGAAAGACACAATAGCAGACTCCGAAGAAGGTCTCATATGTAATCAATGCCTCCTCCACAGCAAACAAATGAGCTGTGTTCATCTTTCAAATGCTACGGGACGGGGGCTTATGCAGGGTCTTTGCAAGACTCCGTCCGCCGCCCCTAATGTGTGGGCGCGCCAGGTCGGCGGGTGGCCACACAAGGCACGCACATGTTCTCCATTAGCTCCTTTCTATCGTGCCTGAAACACTCCACACATGACAAGCAAAACAAAGTTAGAAATGGCGAGAACTCGAGAAGTGAATGAGACGCCTCTCGGAGTCAGAGTGGTCTTGTACTGAAGAAGTTACTGAAGCTCCTAAACATCGGACGTCCCAAGAAAACATTGAACTCTATTTAGAGCAAAAGAAAAAAGTGTTCATGCAATCACAAGAAAAAGCAGCCCAGACACGAGAGTATTGTAGCCGGTAAGTACTCTCGAATCCTCACACAAGTGCCTTGTATGCGAATTCCAGGCATTCCTTCAGGACGTCGTTTATGGAAACAAGGTGCAAGTGCGGTTCAGAGCCTCAGCCACTGGCCTCCATCGCCACCAGGATCACGGTACGTTCTTCTACCTATACTATGCCTACCCTGAAGAAGGCAGAAAAATACATAATAATTTCTCGTTCTTGTACTTCTTGGACGCAAGTACAAGAACGAATACCCTTAGGGATATTCTCGACCTTCCCAAAAAAACTATATACTAATGTTAATAGTTAATACCTACTCTCTGCCTTGATAATTTGCTACACCCCTACCATGGTAAATAAGTCTTCTTATATACTTACGTAAAAATACGAATATTCAGTCAACTATGGTGAGCCTATGAACTGCAGATATTAGTGGAATTCGGGAGGGGAAGCTGTAAGGTATACCTGGAACTGCTCTCAACCCAGAACTCGTAATGGTCACTTCCCAGAAGTCTTCCCCCGCCCCACTTCGACAGAAAAACACATAACAGCAGAGAAAGAAGAGAAAAAAGAAAAAGCAAAACCGAGGGGTTAACCACTCGTTGGGAATCACTGGAAATCTTTATGAAATCTCATGGAATTTTGGAATTTTTTGGAGTGGTTACCCCTTCGGGGGTCATCTTTCTATGAATATCGTTGGGAATCTTTGGAAATCTTTATGGAATCTCAAGAGTGGTTACCCCCTCGAGCAAAACCTTCAAATTACACGAAATGAACTAGCTGTTAGTCTACGGTTGAAGCCTATTTTTAAGAAACAATTATTATAGAAAGACTAATCCGAACGATAAAAATTCTATTCATAACTCCACCTGAAAAACTGGGTTTAACACTCTGTGCCGTTTAAAGCTACTTTAGAAATTTTGGTCACCACAACAGGAGAAATATTATTGTAAACTACCGAACAAGACCAATTAAATAATCACCTACTCGAATTACTACTCTCAGTTTGTATATAACAACTAGGATATCTACAGACAAACGGTGGATTCCAAACCACCGTAACATCGATTCTCGATCAACTTAATTGTCTCTGAATTAACCGAGGATGTCCGTCTCTCAAACCCTCTAAAGTGGCCAATCCCGCATATCGACATACTCATTGGTAAATTAGCTCTGAATAGCACCTACAACTGACAAAAACTGTCGGCCGTGCTTTAAGTAACATGTTGGAAGTCTGGAACTCATAACTCATAGCTGGAAGGTAAGGGGCTGCTCTAGCTTATGAGGTGACAGAAGAAGCAGATTTAGCCGTTTGAACGGAAATGAACCTAGAGCGCTGTCGTTCGCTTGAAGTACTTCCGGCGCTCAACTTCTCTCTACCCCACTAGTATAGCTTCCGGTTCGCAAGAAGTCTTTGTTTTATTTCCGATAACAATGACAGCGCTTCATTTCTTACAGAGGGGAGAGCAGTCTTCGTGCCCCAAGACAAAAGCCAACTACTGAAGCTATATTAAGGGTGTGAATGAGCCATGCTGCCAGGAAAAGAAATTGAATACACCAAAAGCGCCATGAATGACGGGGCTGTCACCCGTTCAAACCGATTCGAGACACCTCCAAAAATGCATCTGATCTAATCACGTAGGTTGTCGTAAAATTCATTCCCTAGTAAAGGTTTTTTTTTCTAGATCACTTGATGATTTTAGAGCGGGAGGTTCCCTAGTAAAGGTTCACGTATACCAACAGAAACTGACTGAATGATTTGGAGATAATATACCGTTTTCAGATTTTATTTGCCAAGCAAAAATGTGGAAAGAGCTTGGTGACCACAAGTTATTCGCACAAGTCCAAGAGGTCCGTTCGCCCCGAATATCAACTAAACCGGTCAAAAAATTCTGGCCAAATCCAACCAAATACTTCCTGCACTGTCAAAATAGCTGGATCTTTCATGTACACGTACAGCAACCAATAACGACCCCATTTCCAACCAGGTAGGCTCAAATACAGTCTTTCCGCAATGGCTACGTTCAGACATGGATTTCCAAGAACTAGAAGCAATGATAAAGGCTCGACGGGGCACCTCTTCTATCAAAAAATAGCCACGGCTACGGCTCACTTGACAATGCACAATGCAGGCTCTGTGGGACCGAGTGTGACCGATTGCCCGCTAACGAGAACAATACCGTTGATTACTTATAGTTAATTAAAACCTGCCTGTCCATTCTTCAATCTAACTGTCTCCTTGATTGACTCTTGTCCCAGCCTAAGTTGACAGCCCTCACTCGTTGCCGGCCATCTTACCTTTTCCAGCTTCCTATGTTTCTTATGGTCTTGAGGCCAACCCTCCCGCGCTGCCCGACAATGGACAAGGAGAAGTCCCACGGCTTGAAAATTAATGCAAGACACATGCCCATATTTTCTGCTTCTCGTTGCAATGATACACCAGATTGGAGTCTCGGGTCTCTCATGGTTGTCAAATAACAGGAACAGGTGTACGTGTACTTGGTGCCCAAGGAGATCATCCCTGTCATACTGAACTCTTAACACCTAAAGTCATCTCTCTCATGCGTCATTGGGAGAAACGTACATGAACACAATTGCGCTGACCACTTAAGGGTCCGCTATACCTGACGGTGCATTTATTGCCGCCCATAAGATTAACATTGCGAGCGGCGATTCATTTTCAAGGTTTACCCTTGGTTGGAAAGACACAAAATTTTGCCTGTACCTAGCCCTAACAATGTTCTAGGGAGTGTTCGAAGCAGATTTCCCATTCTTTTTAATGGTTTTCGAGATACAGCACTTTTCTTGAGGTATGCGATGCTAGCATTTGCAAAACAGTTGCAATAAAAGAAACCACTGAGAAATTGGGAAATCTCCTTCGAACACTCCCTAGAACATTGTCAGGGCTAGGTACAGGCAAAATTTTGTATCTTTCCAACCAAGGGTAAACCTTGAAAATGAATCGCCGCTCGCAATGTCAATCTTATGGGCGGCAAAAAATGCATCGTCAGGTATAGCGTCCTCTTAAGTACAGCTCGAATAAGGCAGCTTAGGTATTTCATCTCAGCACCGTCAAATTGCATCTGCATCCGACGAATTAATGGGTTACATCAGTAATGAAGTCGTCAGGTAGGTCTATTTACGAGTAGGTACAATAAATAGGAACTAACACCAGTCGCTTTCACTTTTCCTTACATTTCCAGGGAGCCATCTCTTTCAGAAACGAAGAGTTGGTTAGTTAATTGGGAATCATTGAGGAACTGACTTTACTCTTCCTCAATAACTACCAAATATTAAAAATTAATCTCACTATCCACATATTGCCGACTATACAACACAAGAGTTCTACAGCAGAATTGATTTTATACAACCTTCTGCTCTTTATGGAGGCCCCAAGTAGGTAGGTACCAACTGATCGCGGTATCGCTTCGTTCTGAACGATGACAAAAGAGTAAGTTTTCTACGTCTTCTGTCGCCTTCACTGGAGGAAGCAGGCTGTTAAAAAGTCCAAGTGATCAATCATCACCTCTGGGTCACATCGACCCCCGATGGTATTCATATCGGGCGCAGTATTTACTGGCTGATTAGCACACTGCCTGTAAGGTACAGAGGTACGGCCAGCAGGCGCTCATGCCGCAAAAGGGGAAAGGGTATGTCCATTCATAGGAGCCCACACTAGCGGTCCACGCACGAGGTACACTACGCGTACCTTTACCATCCAGTGTAGGCGAATCATATTACACTCAGCACAGCTGTTGTAATCCTCCCGTCCTTTCTTGTGGTAGCTGAGCGTGAATATCACGCAGTGACTGTTTACAAGGCAGAACGAAAACCCTGGGAAATTGGACAGAACGAGTCAGAGATGGTGACTGGTCCTTCAGATTGGTAGGTATTAAATAGTGGGTGGGGAACATACCTACCTATGTAAATACTGGCGCATTATGTATTTTTCTCGCTGCCGTTTTAAGGCTACCTCTTACCCCTGACGGACCAGCTCTCGCGTAAGTACATACTTAAAGGAAATCTGACGTTTTAGCGCCAATGGGAGATCCAGTTTCACATTTCAATGAGGCAACCCGCAACAAAACCGGTCAGCTGTTTTTGTTTACAAAATCCACTTCCGAAATTCCTATGACGCTCTGGGCTAAATCTTTAATGAACTCACCATTTTGAACCCTCGTTGTTAGCTGACGTTGATTGTACTCGTTATCCATTGGCCAAAGTAACAAAGTCAATCACTATCACATTCAAAATAAGTGAAGTTTGGGCTAGGTAACCTAATCTGGACTATCACCTTCGTAAATAACCATAAATAATTTTTAGCAAAAACAACATTAAAGTATAAATCAGGGTAAAGTTAAAATAAATTCACTCATTCACCCGCGGTGATAAGAACTGGACGAGATAATAACTTTCAAAAAAGCCACACACTTGGCACGGCGCGAACTGTCTGGCAACTGCGTAGCCGTTAAACTTAGTTGATAACGCTGCCGCACGGAGCGCTAGCATGCACTAACTTTGTCCACTTTTCGCGGGAACCTCCATGGCCGACTACCGGGACCTTGGAAGACATATGATATGTTAAGCATGCACCTAGCGAACCCAGCAAGATCTTCATTTTTTAGAGGCACACGGCAGAATTTGAAGTTTGAAACCACCTGGAATAAGTAATAACAGTTCTAGGGAAATACCTACAGGTGCGTTCTTTGGGGAACTAGATACTACTTACTCGATGTGAACCCCCCCCCCCCCCCCCCCCCCCCGCGGCCAGCTGTGGTCCGTCTAGTCCGTATCCCTTAAGTAATATACCGTAAACTTACAAGGGTAGGATAATGTATACCTCTTACCTGTCAGGCTGTCGATCAGTAGTCGCGCGAAGGCTGCATCCAAACATCCAATTAATGGATTCCAAAATGGTATCCAAAGATGTATCCAATGGTGCAGATATCCTCACTGAATAGCAATTGACTGCTCTGCTATCAGTTGCACTCATTACTTACACAGAACTACTCATATATATGCACAGACCACTCATCTGTGGCCTTACTTACTCATCCTAAGAACTGGTGACGCTGATATCCAGATAGGGAGGTATCCAAACGGTATCCAGGTGTAGCAGGTATCCTCACTGAATAGCACTTCACTGCTCTGCTATAATTTGCACTAATTCCATAGATTCCATATGCATGTATACCACTCTGTGATGTGATGAGCTGATATCCAGGAAGATAGGTGGGTATCCAAAGGGTATCTAGAGATGTATCAGGAAACGTGCAGGTATATCCTCACTGCGGCTTTGAATTCCACTTAATCACAGTACCTACTTACCACTGGAGGCAACTTTTTAAGTTTTTTATTTATAAAATTTATATTAGCCCGCTAATAGTAATGAGCCCAATGCTATCACTATATAGTCTCTTAGTTACCTTGTCTTACCTACCCTTCACCAGAAAATAAGCTTAGTGACCTACCTAGGTATTGCACCCAAAGGGAAAGACTATCAGTGTATTCTCTTCTCTCTGGTGCAATAATATAAGTACTTGAAAGCAGTAATTATCATGCATTAAAGAAAAGGAGGAAAGAAAATGAGACCATGCAGGGATACTTCTGAAGACTACTAGACAGACAGACTTGTCGTACCAAAAGGAAAAGACTTTAAATATTTGTGAATTTCGCCCTTAACCATGTCCCAAGTCCTGGATGGACAATGATTTTAACATGGCAACCTGGAATGTCAGAACAATGTGTAAGCGCAAGTGACGTTGGCCAACCTAGCGATGGAGTTTAGATTCCACATCAAGAAGAGATGAGTGAAAAGGACTAACATTTGAAGATTCGAAAGATAGTGATAGTGGTTGTGACACATTGGATTTGCTGTAAGGAGCCTGAAAAAACGAGTGAGTATGTTATGTCTATGCGAATGAGGGGTCAATCTGTTATATACCTACAATGACGGTCGTTCGAAGCTACCACGACACTGACAACGGGGAATAGCAATGGCAAAGGGAAGTGAACAGCTGAATAAGCTAAACGCACACTTACTCACACAGACTCAAAAAAGGAAGAAGCCTGCCAGAAGAGGGTTGTACTTAGAGACTCTAGGCTAGGGAGACCTGGCCCCGGACGAAGTATAGAGTGGTTCTCTAGTTTTCTCAGACATGGTAGATGCATGACACTTTAGCGGGTATACCTAACTCGAAAAGGCTTCATAACTGAGGCTGAACGGCTGTGAGGTTTACGTGATTGGATACGGAAAAAGGCTTCCTGAAATTGAACAAATGTGAAAAAATGAGCCATTTATGATTTGACGACGCCATATTGTCAGGAGCTATCCAAGTCAAACTGCGTCCGTTTAAGTAATTAAGGTCCCAACTACTTATAGGTACCTACTCGTTAATCAGTTAAACTGGGATTTCACAAAGAAATAAAGGTGACTGAGAAGGTTCTTACTGTTTTCACTCAAAAAGGCGGAATGATCCCTCTAAGGACGCCATGTTGCCCAGTATGCGAACAACCCTGATATGAGTTAGGTTATTAGCATGTAAAATGCTAAGTTTTTCCAGAATGTGAATTTAAATGTAAAACTCACAAAGTGAAATCCATCGCTGAATGGTTTTCAAAGGGGAAAATACATTTTTTACGGAACGGTTTCAGCTTTCAACAGGTCTCCCGGCGCGTCACTGCAACGTTTCGTTTACTACACAGTTTTACTGTTTACTGAATGTAAGTAACGGTCGAAAATTAAAAAATCATCAATCCTTCAACAAAATATTTTGAAAATATAAAATAAGGATTTATTTACTATAATTTAAGAGCTTACGGTATTTTCATGAATTTAAATAACATAAAAATTAAAAACCTAGTTAGTCAATGTTGCTCGTAGTTATCTTCTGCCACTTTTTTGCGCCAGTTTTTAAATTTACTTTGACACCCACTATTTATTTTTACAACTTCAAATCCTACAATACAATAATAACCGTTCAGTTTTTACTTTTTTATTTAAACTTAGTATTTTTGTATACCTACGTATTCTATATCTTACAATTTTTCTAGTTTACCCACTTCCGTGGGTAAAATCATTTCCGAGAGCTGTCAGGCACCTACAAGAAAATTATTTCCAAGAAAAATATTAACGTGTAATGGCCACCTTAGTTCTATTTTCTGACAATTTCCACAGAAAAAAAAAACATTACTTTTCTCAAAAAGTGAAAGGGAATTATTTGTTATTATGACTTACTTAGTATGTCCATACTAAGCTCATACGACATTCCCACCTACATTGCCTGGTTTCACTCGGACATAGAACACGTATGCTGGCTGTAGCACAGGCTATGCTAACCCATATTTATTATAAGCCGGATCCACCTTGCTTGTTGTAAAACAAACTTAAAATTTATTGTACGGGCTCAGGTAAGTTTACTTGCTTCTCTGAAAGTACTATTTTTGAAAAACCTGACATGAGTTTAACAAGCACCATGTTTTGGAAAGATTTGATTTCCACAATGAAATAATACAGCCTATTTTCATCTAATTTTTGCAGAACTGTCCAGCTGCTTTTTCCTTTCGTCACTGGAGTCACTCGTGTCGAATCCAGAGTCCTCTTGCTCGAGACGCGTAGGGGATATTGCGTCCGGTGTAGATGCTCCATGCTCTTTCATGGTACTCTCCAGACACGTCAGCATGGAGTCGAATAAATTTGGGAAACCATCGTACCCTGAATGAGGAAAAAGGAGATTCTGTCACGGTCAAGCGTAAAACAGCTCCATTATGTACCTACCTTACGATTTTAAATTCTTGCAGAAATGGGGAGCATTCTGAAGCTATGGTGCATTTTTTAACTTATGACAACTAGAATATAACTGGAAAAAGACAAACATGAATACTGTACAGTCTATACACAGTCGTAAGTAAATCAATTAAGATTAAACTGAATTGATTTTTAAGCGGCCAAACATTCTATGATCACTTTTCAGTTCCTAATTCGGTGTCAAAAAGGTTGGCCAAAAACTACCTTGGTGAAGATCACAAAAAAACTAGTTTTAAATTAATTTTTTGATCGCAGCCTTCGTTCCACCTACTAAGTAACTGTAATGCCAATAGATACCTGTGTTGGGGATACGTTCGAAGGACCACTCACTGATCACGTGAGAAAGAAGTTAACTTACCATTGACGTTTGGGAGGCGTAAACTCGCAAACAGAGCCTCGGAAAGGAGTCAGGGCAAAGGATTAAAAATAGGTAAATTAACGATAATAATGAGGGATAGACATAAAACATACAGTTTGGGAATGAGGCGATGTATATCCGATCCAGAAATGAGAAGAGAAGTATGAGTTGATGAGGTTGAGCACGGTGGAACACCGCAAAGAAGGCACCGAGATGCGCGGGAGACAAAGAGATGTGAGTGCAACTGGTAACTTAGCGTCACTGACTATTGAAGTTATTGTTTAACTGACTTAGCAATTTTATATATATAAAAGAGACATTGCGCTCCATCTAGCGAGCACCATAGAGGGTTGCAGACATTCTCGGCCGACCTTGCTTGAACCTGTACAAGCAAGCACAAACATAAAGAATATACCCAATAAAATACAATGAAACCCGAGAATACATGAATATGAACCTTAAGCTAAGAGAAGACATGCATAAAGCGTTAGTCTACATGATAAACAAGAAGTTTGTTGACCGGACGAATCAAAGATCCGGAAGCAGTGCGAACGCGAACGACACGAACAACACCGTCAGAGTGAGGAAGGACTTCTTCCACGACACCGAGAGGGTAGGACTGAGGGGGAGTGTTCTCAGACTTGATGAGAACAATGGCACCCTTTTCGAGATTGGGAGTGGACTTGTTCCACTTGCAGCGAGAGATCAACGTATTTAGATAATGCTGACGCCATGCCTTCCAAAACAGCTGAAGGGTGACGCGCATAACTTGCCATCGACCTAGATGACTGAGTTTGCTCTGAGTCAGGTCCTCCTCAGGGACGGAGAACATAGGGCTTCCGATGAGGAAGTGACCAGGGCACAAGAAAACGCCTGGTTCTACAGACGACAAAGGAATAAGAGGACGAGAGTTCATCACGCCCTCAATACGGGTAACCAAAGTGATGAATTCAGGGAGAGTGAGACGACGATCGGCGACGGAACGCACGAAAAGTTTCTTCATAACAGAAACCAAAGACTCGGAAACACCATTTTTCCAAGGAGAGGCAGGACTTACGAAAGAAAACTTGACCTGATTTTGTGCAAGCAGCTTTTCAACATCCGAACCATGCTGAGAGAGGAACGACTTTACTTCATCAAGCATCTTGCTTCCTGAAGCATAGTTTGTACCGTTATCAGAAACGATACTGATACATTTGCCTCGACGCGCAGTGAAAGCATCGAGCGCAGCCAGAAAACTTTCGGCACTGAGACTTGTGACTACTTCCAGATGAGTAGCACGGGTTGAGAGACAAGAAAATACACAAACATAAACCTTATCAATTTTAGCACGACTGTGAATACCAGCGTGGACATAGAAAGGTCCAGCAAAATCAGAGGACACGTGGAGAAAAGGACGAACTTGCTCAAACCTAGAGGCTGGCAGATCAGCCATCATGGGCTCAGAGGGATGAGCACGAAGTCGAAAACAGGGGAGACATTGATAGATTGACTTCTTGATAAGACGATTACCACCAAGAATCCAAAATTTCTGGGCCACATAGGCTTTGGTGACTGCATTACCACCATGAAGCGTGTTGAGATGAGCATCGCGGACTATCAGCTGAGATAGGACCGACTGATGAGGAAGAAGGCAGGGATGCCTAGCAGAGAAACTTAGAGGAGCCTTATCAAGGCGCCCTCCAACCCTGATGAGGCCACTGCTGGACTCGACGAAAGGAGACAGAGGTAAGAGCTCACGACTGAGAGGTTTGCCCTTGAGAATGTCAGAGAAGTACTTTCCTTGTACCCCAAGAAGTAGAACATCCAACGAGTGACGGAGCTCCGAAATACTGAGATAACCAGTACTGAGTTCCTTTTGTGACTTTTTGCGATTGCAATTAGCGATGAAACGCAAGCAGTACGATGTGACGCGAATGAGTCTTCGTAAGTCACTAAAACGAGAAATGAGAGCGTCCTCAATGTCAAACTCTGCGAGAGGAGCGAGGAGAGATGTGGGTTTTTCCCCAACGACGTCGGGCAGCTCGACCGACAGTGGAGAGCGATCAGGCCAGACAGGGTAGACTTCCTGCAAGAATTCAGGACCTGACCACCAAAGATCACAAGAGACGAGTTGAGGAGCAGAAGCACCACGAGATGCGATATCAGCACAGTTTAGCTCAGAAGGAATGTATCTCCAATTTTCGAGAGATGTTTTTTCCAAAATAGCAACCACTCTGTTGCTGACATACGTTTTGAGGCGATGCGGGGCAGTCCGCAGCCATGCTAGAACGATACTAGAATCCGACAGGAAATAAGTAGCTGAAATACTGAGCTCTTCGAGAGATTTGCGAACACCATCATAAAGAGAAGCTAGCATCTTTGCAGCTTGAAGCTCAGTACGAGGAATAGTAAGAGGTTTCGATGGAGAAGGCTTTGACTTTGCCTTGAGAAGATACATACGAGCATGCGTAGAGAACACACAACGAAGATACAAAGCGGCACCATAACCATCTTTGCTACCGTCACAGAAACCAACAACTTGAATGGACACAGCCGAGTCAGTTGGAATACAACGAGGAATGCGCAAATCATCAAGATTTAGAACAGCACAGAAACTTGTCCACTCTTGGGCAAGTGAGTCATCGAAAGGTTCATCCCAATCGAGAGAAGACAACCAGAGTTTGCGAAGAAACAACTTGATTTTCAAGACAAGGGGACACAAAAACCCCAAAACATCGAATATGCGAGCTAAAAAACTCAACACATTCCTTTTGGATAGCGGACCAGAGAAGGCATTGACATTGTAAAAGAAACAATCATTATCAGGAGACCAACTCAAGCCAAGAACTTTGATGAATTCTTCATCATTACTGAAACTGATTTGCCGAAAATCAGGAGGTAAATCTTCCAAAACTTCTTGTTTGGACGATGCGAATTTTCTGAGTTCGAAACCACCCTTTTCCAGGAGGTTGACCATTTGAGATTTGATTTCAATGGCTTCTTCGACGGAAGGAGCACTGAGACAGACATCGTCAACATAGGTACATGTCTTGAGAGATTTTGCGGCTAAAGGGAAATTTTCCTTTTCCACATCGACTAGGTCCGAAATGACCCTTTGGGCTAAATAACCCGATGGAGCGAGTCCGAATGTGACACGAGACATTTCGTACTCAATGAGTTCAGAGTCAGGATCATCACGCCAGAGAATATGCTGGTAGATGCGATCCTCAGGATGCAGAAGGATGGCATTGTACATGCCTTTAACATCACAAATCAAACCTATTTCATGCAGGCGAAAACGAACGAGAACGTCAGAGATATCAGACTGTAATTTAGGTCCAATATGAAGTTTCTTGTTTAAAGAGGAACCCTTGACATCAAGAGAACTAGCATTGAAAACACCACGAACTTTCATAGTTCCATTAGATTCCTTGAAGACAGGATGATGAGGCAAAATGTACTGCGCCCTATTTTGAGCAGGATACATTTTTTCTTCAGAAATGTAATCATCGAAGAACTTGACATACTGAGCATGAACCTCAGGTTTACGATACAAACGGGATTCCGTTTTCAGAAAGTTTGCGACAGGGCAAAACTTATTAGGTCCCAAATCAACAGGGCTTTCCCGAAAGGGGAGACGAACAACATAACGACCATCAGAAAGACGAGTGGTCGTTTCCTTGAAAAAGTGTTCACAATACAGATCGTCAGGATCAGGAACAACGACGTGATTCTCACTTTCAACTTCAAAGAATTTGTTAACAAGCTGAGTGAGCGAATCATCAACAGAGAGCAACGAGGTGGGATTCGAGGCCGCACCCCCAAGGGAGCCACTAACCAGGTACCCAAGATGAGAGTACTGAGCAACCAGACCACCAATACGAATTAAGGGGAGGCTGTCAGACAGAATCTCTGAGATCACAGAGGCACCAAGCAAAATATGAATTTCACCAGGCTGAGAGAACGAGGGGTCTGCCAAGCGCAGGCCTTCAGAAGCCAAGCTTACACTACTAGGTAGTGGCGAGGCAGGGAGACTACCGCAAATTCGAGGAATTACTACGGCACTGAGATATCGAATGAAGTTAGGATCAAGCCTAGAAGACACTTCCAAACACACTTTACCCTTAGAAGAGAGAGTACCACCAAGACCTTGAACGATAGTCTTATCATGGTGACGTTTGAGACCCAGACATTGAGCAGCATTTTCAGAAACAAAGTTGACATGAGATCCACTATCGATCACACATCGAAGCGAGCAGACGGCACCAGAAGCGTCCTTGACATTGACTACAGCAGTAGCCAATAGAGAATGGTTGGGAGATCCAGCCATACAAGATAAAGCCTTGACCTCATTCACAGGTAAAGGAGAAAAACCACCAGAAGAAGAAGGGGGAGAACCTTCAGAAAACTTCTGGTCCTGCGAACTAGACGGAGACGATGCATACGAAGCACTCTCGGGCTTATCACGATGAAGGAGAACATTGTGTGCAGTAGTATTGCACTTACGACAGACATGTTTCGAAAAACAATCCTTACGACTATGCTTTGCAAAGTCCAGAAAGCACAAGTGATTTTGCTTCACAAAATCCCATCTTTTATCAATTGACAACTTGATAAAGTCAGGGCATTTACACAATACATGAGACGAGGATGAACACAAGAGACATGACACCTTGTCCTCAGACAGAAGAGAGATAGGCCTACTTGACTTCTGAAAATGGTTACCAGAAGCCTTGCAGACCGAGGTAGACACAGAAACCTTAACAGCAGGCGAACGATTGGAATCACATGACTCCGCGAACTTAGTAAGCTGACTAGCCGTAATACGCTCTTGAAGGAATTTTACAAGATCAGAATACCTAACTATATCCTTAGTATTATCCCTAGACAAATCAAACGATTTCCTCAAACTTGAGTCGAGTTTGCTGTACAACAACTGAAAGAGTAGGAAGTCCAAGAAATCCTTATCATTTTCTTTAAAAATGCGACGAGATTTGGAAATCCCTTCCGTGAAACCTTTCAACAATTCTTGTAGATTCCCGGAATTCCATTTAGCAGGAAGAGATGAGGTACCCAGAAACTGAGTAACAGATTCGCTAGCAGTAGCGCGAGTGTTAGTGAAATGTGCTATCAAAGCACTAAGAGCCAAAGCATAGTTATCGCTATTGATTGGCCGAAAATTAGCAAC
Organism: Mesopsocus fuscifrons; assembly: GCA_950004255.1. NCBI lineage: Eukaryota > Metazoa > Arthropoda > Insecta > Psocodea > Mesopsocidae > Mesopsocus > Mesopsocus fuscifrons. The sequence goes on from OX465377.1 coordinate 12,626,128, forward strand.
TAAATGTGCAAGAGAAGGATCAAGACTCCTAAGTAGGTACTGATACTTTACTGAACTTGAGAGGCTTGGGTTCGAGTCAATTAACGAATCGAACAGATCGAAGAACAACACATGGTTCTTATCAGTGAGAACAGGTAATTCCAGAGGCGGAACACTTACCTGAGGGACATAATGAGTAGGCGTATTTACATTCACACTATTTGAATTTTCAAATTCGAGTTTTAAAATATCATTGATCAGAGCATCGAACTGAGATGCGATAGGTTCGAGGTCAACTTGACGAGCCTTCTTAGGTAAAGAAACATTACAGTTGATGATTTGAATCTCCAGTTGCTCATATCTATCCTGGAGTTTTTTAGCTGATACAATAGCAGCTTTGACTTCAGAAGCCTCGATTTCAGGTCTGAATACACGATCATGCAGTTTAGTAGTTTTCTGCAAGAGATTTTGTCTTTGTTCTACAAGACAACGGCTTTCCGATGACATGATTAGTGATTAGTTACTTAAAATAACATGCTTAAGAAAATAATGATTAAAGATAAGGAGCATTAATTAATTACTTTTAATTAATTAATGAACGAGCTTAGTAATTACCCCAAGTAAAACTAAGTAGGTATGAATAAAATACATGCACTTGCACTAGGCATGCACTGACAATAGACAGAAATGATGATGGTAGGTATTGGCACCTCGCCAATAACAGAGATAAGCGTGAGACAGCCACGATCCTGATGGCTTGCCATACAATAACGCGCTTGCCATACAACACAAGATGGGCCGAGATTCCATACAAAAAATTACAAAAATTACTGATTCAATCGCGGTTCGAAGTGACCAAATGTGGGGGATACGTTCGAAGGACCACTCACTGATCACGTGAGAAAGAAGTTAACTTACCATTGACGTTTGGGAGGCGTAAACTCGCAAACAGAGCCTCGGAAAGGAGTCAGGGCAAAGGATTAAAAATAGGTAAATTAACGATAATAATGAGGGATAGACATAAAACATACAGTTTGGGAATGAGGCGATGTATATCCGATCCAGAAATGAGAAGAGAAGTATGAGTTGATGAGGTTGAGCACGGTGGAACACCGCAAAGAAGGCACCGAGATGCGCGGGAGACAAAGAGATGTGAGTGCAACTGGTAACTTAGCGTCACTGACTATTGAAGTTATTGTTTAACTGACTTAGCAATTTTATATATATAAAAGAGACATTGCGCTCCATCTAGCGAGCACCATAGAGGGTTGCAGACAACCTGGGTATGCGTTCCACCTACTAAGCAACTGTAATGCCAATAGATACCTGGGTATGCGTTCCACCTACTAAGTAACTGTAATGCCAATAGATACCTGGGTATGCGTTCCACCTACTAAGTAACTGTAATGCCAATAGATACCTGGGTATGCGTTCCACCTACTAAGTAACTGTAATGCCAATAGATACCTGGGTATGCGTTGATATCGATAATAGCATAACGTCCGCTGCCGTTTTCAACGACGACGTCAATCCCAATTAGTTTGAGACCGATGACTTCTCGCACAGACTCCACAATAACTTTCAGCCTCTGGGGATCAAGCGGCTGGACCGAGCTCCCTCTCATCGGGTCGTCTGCGTCGAGGGCATTCAGGCTGGACGTCGAGTCAGATTTAGACACGTCGGAACTTGAGAAGAATATTGTCTTCCCATCTGAAATGATACCGACATTTTTAACGCTTTGAGAGGTCTAGGTTCGAATCTTGATAGTAGCTCATTGGAGTCCGCTTGGGGCAGGAACAGGCTTTCGCCCGCTCCCTGCCAATGGATAAAAACCTACTTAATTTCGATCACCTGCAAGAATCATGTAAATGAGCCGGACTATAGGCACCAGTGTTAGAATGAAACCTTTCACATTCACGGTGTCATTGTTAAAATCAAAAGAACGAATTATCATTCTGTCATTCTTATCACATGAAGCCAGACAAAATGTCAGGAACGCTGTACTGACTATGTCTATGTCAGGAATGGGGTTCAAAATACCTCGAGGCATCGAGCGAGGCCACTTCAGACTTCGAACTTACCACAAGGCAGCTGGAGCTCTCCAATTGCCCCACTAACATTTTTCATCTTTTAAGCCAAGGTTTTCTAAGTAGAGCAGGATTTCTATCGAGAGAGGTACTTACCTTCAACGGAATAGAAGTTTTTCAGACTGGGACGTTCAACAACAGCGTACTGGTTCCCGATGCAGTAAACTTTATAGAGAACAGCATTGTGGTTGATAAAGGTCTGGGCCACTGCCGGAGGCTTGCAGTCAACCAAACCAGCTTCATTGAAAATAAGCGCCATCTCATGGGCCTCACCACCGTGGGAAACGGACGGTTTACAAACTGAAAACACAAAAAGGTGAAATAAAAAATCAATACAATGAAACTGAGAAGCAGAGCCCAAAGTATCACGTATAGTCCTACTAGCCCACTAAAATCCAGCCAGCACTCAGGAAGGTACCAATCAATCCACGAACGAACGAACACATGGTTTTCAATAGTCACAATCAAGCCACGAAAGATATTTATAGAGATACAGATGGAGCAAAACCCGTTTGGAGGTGTGTATACACATTTGTTTTCATCCATCTTAACAGATAGCACAGACCTTAGGTTGAGGATGGGAACACCCAGAAAATAGTACACAGCAGCGATTTCTCATTTTATTCCTCTCTCAGCCTTATCGAATTCCGAACGCTTTGCATTCTCACCTTGTGGATTTATATCTGTCTAATCAAGGTCGGACCCCACTAATTTACAAGTGTCGAATCACCCCCAACCGGACATAGATACCAACAAGATGTTCCCTACCGTTATGTTTAATTTATGGGACTACAACATCCTAACTTCCAAAAGAAAACGCAGATAGGCGTAAACGTATGTCTGGGGATAACTCCTCTTACCAAGTGGAAAGCGGACACCAGCAGCTTTCAAAGTTTCTGCATTAACGGCTACGTTCCTTGAGGTTAATTCCACGGACATGGGCGTGAAGACTCCTGCCTCAGTCAAGCAGGGACGATTCCGGATGGCCAAGTAACAACGGTACCTGTCTAGTACTCGACGAAGTTTGTCCAGTGGGTCTATGATGGGCACTTCCGGGTGGGCGGAGAGGTATTGCTCAAGCGTATTTACCATTTGTTGAGACTGAAAGAAAACATTTTTTTTGTACAGTTAAGTACCAGAGGTTGCTTTGATCATTGCCCATGCAAACTCGTGTTTCATCTATCTACTGGGCCTAAGTAAATAATAGGAAGCAAAAAGGGACCAACATAATTGTTTTACGCAACTCTTTCATTTTTCCAATACTCTTAAACGGAGTAGGTAATACGTACCTTAGGGTCGCCACCATTAGCCTTGATGATAATTTCAGTGCATTTGTGAAAAATAACGCAAAACGGCCCTTGCTCTTCCAATGATCTTGTTAAATCCAACTTTACTAGATCATAGCCGCGCTTTTTGCACTCTTTTTTGAAGTCAGCCATGTTTACTTTTTGTACTTTTTTGTCAGTCATCCAATAACCAATGATGGATCCTTTTCCAGAGTTGGGTGGCATTGCAAACGTACAGATGTCTCTCAAATACTGATCTCGACAACATTAAATCGAACAACAAAACTGCCACTCCCATAACCTCGTCAGCTCATGGTGATCAACTGGTTTTCACCTATTTAGGGATCAGCATTATCTACAAGCGCTATCTCATCTGCAAAGGCCAAGAGATAAGACAATCTTCTAAACGTAGGTAAAAGAAATCAGTTATTGAGCAAGATGTTGCTTTTCCTCAGTCTCCTTCTACCATAAATGCCATGGTTTATTAACTTGTAGAAAAAATTATATAAAATTTAAAAATCGAATAAATTGCACGAAACTTCACATTTGCTTACGTTATTCATATACAATAACAAAGGCCATGTTTTTTTAGGGCCCAAAAAGTTACCGCCTATTTTTAAAAATTTATTTCCTTCAATCATTTTTAGGCTCTTGACGAAGTTATTTTTGCTGGATTTTACGTTAACTTGAATTTAAATAATAATGAATTGAAATTTCCTGTAGGTCTGAGTGGAACGGCCTCTCCTCTAGTAGTACATACCGAGTAGCACCCTTACTACACTTGCCCACTTGCCTTTGTGGGAAGCATTAAAATTTAAAATAGCTCCAAGTAAAAGAAGATATAGGACCTATTATGTTCCTAGATGATTTGGTGCCTGCCTACTAAATTTACCTACCGTGGTACTTCACCCAGCCGAGGAAACTTTATTCTCTCATCCTCGGATTTGTACCGACTCGACTCGTTAATCTGCTCAAATCTACCAATAGTTCGGTAGGCGGGTAAGTACCTAGAGTGACCGGACCAAACCCTTCAAACAACGAAAGTATACTGTGCCGGTGTAACAATATTACCTATCACGAATGTGTTTAGCACAACAACCGTGGTGCCTAGTACTTGGTACGGTCTCTCCAATTCACCCAAAGGATAAACCAAAGAAATAAAGTCAAACCCACGTAGTTGCATTGTCTAAATAGTAGATAGGTATAATAATAAACTGTTGATATAGCTAAAGAAATAAAATCAATCTCGCAGACAGGTCAGCTACCTAGTTGAAGATTGGTGAAGATAATTGGAAGGCTCGTAGGTAGGAAAAAAAATAGAGGGGTTTAAACGAAAGCGCCAATATTGAGGAACACGGACGCATAAATCCAAGTTGAGTGAACTACAACGACGTTGTACGATTTATCAACTGTTTTTCCAGTAGCTACCTAAGAATAAGTACTACTGGTAATTTTTAGCAGTACAGTTACGCTTCAATGTTATCAATATTGACGTTTCCTTAAGAGGATATTTATTTGAGAGCCCCCTTTCGTAAATACCGAAGTTGACTCAATGCCTCATATTCCTGTCGAGAACGAAGTACGAAAATTAAACTACAATTAGGTACAAATAAAAACGATTTGCAAAATCAGCTCATTTTACAAGACTGAATTTAAACGAACCACTTGACTTGATTCCCAGAATGGCACGGGTCTACCGACTTCAGCTTCCAAATAAATTCCCTCTTAATGGCGATCACAAACAGGCATCAAGAATACCTACCTATACATAGGAGGTAGGTACATAAGCATTTCCACATTCACAGAATCAAGCAGCAACCTCTACATTTAACAATATCAAGTTGAAAGCTTAAGAGGGGAACATATTGTAGTGAGACTGGTTCACAATTTGGTGCTGCAATATATTATCAATGATGTTAAAAACATAAAGTAGGTAATGGTGAGTCAGTAGGAAAGTACCTACTTATTTGCATTTTTTTTTTAGGTACCTAGTGAAAAGCAAAGGAAGCTGTCCTCAACTTCTAGGAAATGGTTTGTTGTGATGTAGGTATTTTGGTATTTTTTTAAGCAGGTAACAAATACACTCTTAAAATTTAAGGTGGCGCCATATAGCAGTAGGCGCACTGGGAGATGAAGCATGCATGCATATCTGAGTTTTAGCCTATGGGTCTGCAGACTCACCCATAAGGTAGGTAACGCCTACTCCAGAGTTTGCTTCAGCTTGATGCTGATAAACTAAGAGAAGAATAATTAATAATAGTAAAGTTTCCATGCATTCACACAAACAGTTAAAATTAAGATAGGTACATAATTAAAAGTAATTTCGCATTAGCCGCAAAAAAACAAGGGCATGACTAGTAATGAAATAAAATAATAAACCTCTGCACAACCATGTTTCAAGAATGAACCAGAAACTGCTCGAAAATACAAAAATAATACCATGAATATTGAATTCAAGTTGCTATACTTTTCAGTGTTACTTTCGACCAAGTTTTTAGTCATCAAAATTGCTTTTAGCGCACAGGTTATACCTTCGCTGGTATGGAATGTAAATTATCTACCTACTTGTCAAAATTGTACAAAATAATATAGGTACCTATTAACATAAAACTGTACAACCTAGCAGTAATCATAATAATACGGAATGATCGCACTTCAAATTTATAAAATAGTACGTAATGAAAAACACGACAAATTTAGTTTATAAAACCAACAGGGTAAACAAATGGCCAGCTTGCAACCTAATGTTAAAGTCTATTTCTGTCTTTTTTCGTACTAAAGCTTGGAATTCATTACAGAGGCTGGAACATTCAAAAATATTCTCTGCAATCGGTGTATCTCACTTTATAAGAAGACAGCTTCTATTAAAATTTTACGTACCCGTTTCACGACTGTAGTACACCGACTGAATCTTCAGAGAAACAAAGCGGACTGAGAAGGTAGATTTATCGCCAATGAGCGAAAAGAAAAATATTCTTGGTGTTGGGACTGAGGCTGTCCTACGTGACTAAATCAAATACTTAAGCTACCTAAATTTTCTAATTGGCGCTTCAATATCATTTCAGTCAATTTGTTAATATTACCTACAATACTCTTTTATCCATTTGTCTATGTACAATAATGATGGCTTTTGTTAAATGGGAACTTTTGGTGCTTGACGCTTGATTGATTTATAAGAAGATTACAAAAATGTCTTAAATTTATTAAACATCAAAATAATAACGAAATTATTTTTATTTGTTACGTAATATACGTGACGTATTCCACTCCCTGTTAACCAAGTAGCTCACCAGCGCTCATTCCGTACTAAGTGGTTCTAAGTACGGAACACTGTATAATTTAGCCCTTAGTTCTAAGTTAACAAAGCCCACCATAAATAATAAGTACGAATGCACTTGTTTCGAATCCTGCTAAAAAATTTGGATTTTCAGCAAAAAAAAGGAAAACGACAAGAAAATCTCTAAAAATGGAAATAAGAAATATATATAACCTGGACCTACCGATTAATACGAATTTCTTTATTGCATACTGCTGTTAAAATGGCCTAGAGTACGAGCTGTAATTATAAGTACGAGCCAGGTGATGATAAATCGGTCAAAAATTCCAATAACACGTGAAATCAAAATAAAAACAAAATATTGCATTGACAGGCAAGTGTGGAAGTGTGTCTTTGATCTAGATCACAGACGACACGGAACCTTTTTTCAAAAATCATACTTTCGCTTATTTTCGTCAGTACTGGAATCATTCATTAGGGCAGTGATGGGGGAGAACCTAACACGGGATACAGAAACGTAGCTGGAGTCATCACTGTCAGGGGGTGTGGTCCCTCCACTGTTGTACTTCTTCAGGCTGGATCGCAGCCTCGGGGCAGGGGCGTCCTCTGAGCTCCAAGGGCTGTGTGGCGAGCGGACCAGGGGAGGCGGTGTTTCCTCTGGGCTCCAACCAGAGCGCGAAGATTCTTCCGGAACGGACCAGGTGGGTCTATGGTGTGGTGACTGAGCATCTTCGGCACCCCAGTTTTTGATGGTTCCTTCTGGAGAGACCCAGGGTGGTCTATGAAGAGGCGATAAGGTTTCATCAACACGGCCGGGGGACTTGAGTCGAGGGTGTGGTGGGGGAATCTGAAAAAAAGTACGAAAAAAATAATCACTCAAAATTTTTGGCGATTCTTACAATGTACATAATGCATAGTGGTACTGTTGGATCAATATTCTTGCTTATCGTACACGACTGTAGGTACTGACTGATATGAACATAAAGGGTAGGTAACTACCCAAATTCGGGCTGAATTTTTTCACTCGAGTATTCGCATTCCCTGTGATTTAAATTAACAAAGTAAAAACTAGCCCACCTCATCAGTTGTACGCCCCGCGGATCTCGACGTCGCCCTACCGTAGATAGGGGTGCCCCACTCGCTATAGGCTGCTGGTCGATAGTGCGGCGTTTCCATCTGTGTCCGCTGATCAATGATCTCACGGGGACCGTACTGGTAACGGTGAACTGGCGTCAGCGCTGTCACCTCTTGATGATAGTCCGTATAGGGAGGGACTCTGTCGTGCAGGGCACTTGAGGGTACGGGAGGTAAATAAGGAATCTGAAAAGAGAGCTTATTATTTATTCAGCCATCTCAGAACAGCATAATATGTAAATAAAATAATGAAGGTACTTCACCGAAATCTACTTAGAATATTGACTTTGTGCAGTAGAAATATTTCTTCATAAATAGTTGCGTTTCAAGGATGGACCCCAAAACCATTGTTAGTTATCTACTAAGGTGAATGTAAATTCCCCCCAAATGCTTATAAACATGGTTCTCACGTCGTCGGTGCTGGTACTGGAGGACTTGCGTCGAGGGCTAGGAGTAGGTACACTGGTCACAACGCTGGAGGTTCCTAGCACGGGGTGGTGGAGCGGCGAGTCACTGAACCCGAGGGCAGGATGGTGCTGGGGTGAGTCAGTGTAGCCTGTTGCAGGATGATGTTGAGGAGAGTCAGTGAAGCGTATTGGTTTGTCCTGAGCCAGGGCACTTAATGTAGGCCTTAAATGCCGAGCAGGTCCGTGGTAAGTGTTATGGGTGTACCCTAAAACAAAATAAGAAAGGTAAAAACCTTTTAAGAGTGACTACTTAAAACTATCTGCTGACACTTTGTTGTTAATATTAATACATGGGGTTTCTTGTTAAACAAACATGTGACATTTATTACCACTAGCGCTTGAAAACTCAGCCTCCCGAGGGATGAGGGAACTACTCGTTGATGTGGAACTTGCAGCCGTCAAGTCTGCGCCCTGCAGCCACCACCTCCCCTCATTCACTTCCTCTTCGTTACTGCAATAAGTATTAGCATTCGTAAATGGTTATTTAATTATACAAGAACCACAATGGATGTCAAGAGAGTCTACCGGATCATGTTCAGTTGCAATTGCTTGCTTTGATTTTTGGTTAATAAAAGCTTTTACTGTACTTCTTGTAACGCAAACCCATTTTCAGCTATTTTCCAATATCTTTGATGTTTGCTTCTGGTTATATTTTGTTAATTGGTTTTGAGTTACCTATTCGGAAAACCCATGTTGAATATTTTTGAAACACTTGGAAGTAGTGAAACATTGGTTTCCTATAAAACATGTCACAAGCTAATATGAGTGAGAAATATGTCTGCATGAAAAAACCTACCTAGACTAGCATCTAACTTTTTCCCCATGCTGAATACCTGTCTGGATGAAGGCTGGGGTGGAGGGGTGAGACGTTGGACAGCCGCACGTCATATCCGCTGGCGACGCCTGCCAGCATGGCCGCCATATTGTAAAGCACCACCTCGATTATCGATAGCTTTGGTTTATTCCGACCATCACCGACGCCTAGAAACATTTGGAAAAACTCATTAATAAAAAAACCAAAAATAATCAGGGTAAAACCACAGAAACCAGAAAGGCTTTTAATCATTAATTTCGCTAAGGCTGAATTTCACCACCTCACGATAGTGCCTTTTAACGTTCGAATAGCTATCGATTCGAAAAAGCAGACATCCTCTCGTTAGGTTTTGTTGTGTCAATAGAATTCGCCTGCTTTGTTTACGTCAAATTTATTTCAACAATTTCAACCTAAAAGTGGAAATAAACGTGAAAAAACCCCTATTTTTTGGAGAAAGAAGTTAAAATGTTGATTAGACTACATTAGACTACACCAAACGAGTCGCAGGTATGAAAATTATCGTTTTCGCTAACGCACGGAAAATCCACTCGAAAGCTAACGAAACGGTAACGGTGCATGGTGAAAGCCGTTAACATTTTTTACCGAAACTATAGCGCTATCGTGTACACGATAGTCTTCACGTTAAATTGGTGAAATCCAGCCGAAGAGAAATGAGTCAACTCGAATGGAAGTAACACGGTTTTGCGGCCAGAAAATCGTGAGAACAAACCATCCCAGTCAAGATCACTGGTGCTAGCTTCATTTTTTGTCGTCTATCCTATTACCTACACATCTAACATACTAATCTAGGTTAGCCAACTGGGGCAATGACGAGTGACGAATGACGTAATACAAGACTCACCGGTACCGCTGTACAAAGTCGGCATAGGAATGTGCATCTGACTGCCCGCGAAGGCAGGCATCGGCATGAGCATAGGTAGTTTGGGCCCAGAATAATCCAGGGCCCAGTCTGATTCTCCCGAGGGCCCCAAAGTGTAGTCTGAAATCATCACCGGCACATGTTAAGAAGGCACTAAAAGTAAACAAGAACAAGAATTTATCTTTCAGTTAGCAAGTGCTGAACCACACCTTGTACGAGCTCTATGTGATTGTTAACTTTGCATTCAACTACAAGATAAGGGCCCCCGCAAATACTATCAATTCATATCCAGTTCCACTTTGGAGACGACGTCGAAATTTCACGATTTCTCTCCCAAGCTGCGTTCATGTGCTAAGTATAGTATTCAGTATTCTAATATGAAATGGAGATACGGGGCTAATCACTGTAGTGATAGAAAAAGGCAGTGGCGGCTCGTGGATGAAATAGTGGGTGAAGCATTAGTATGGTCCAGCTCTAAAAAGCTTAATTGTCTGGAGCTATTTAATATAAGCTTTAAACCGTATTTCAATAAGACTCTTTGGCTAGTCAAGACTTACCGGCTAGTTTTTGTCACAGTCATTCCAGTTTTTGAAGGGGTTCGCTATTAGTGAACAAAAGAGTTCTATCCAAGTCCATTTAAAAAATTTGAAGTGTTAATTCACTTTTGGCACCAAGACATTCGCAATAGTTTAGTAGTTTTGGAATTTAATGAAGAAAATAGTTTTCGCGTCTCTTTTATTTTTCCCCTGAAAAACAGGTGAAGCATTGCTTCACATGCTTCACCCCACGAGCCGCCACTGGAAAAAGGTATCCGTAAATAGTTGAAACTATCAGAGGAAAATACTTTAGAAAAACCATCAACAAGGTGGGAAAAAAATAGCTGGGAATAGCACACCACTAAGTTTATCTTCTTGAACTTGGATTACCCGAACTACAGTTACCTTATTTCGATCGAATCAATGAATCTTCGTTAAAAGGAACAGAATGAATTTCTCGCACGACTTTTGCGTAGGTAAGCCCAAATTTGATACGCCTGCAGCTCATTTTAGGGTACTTTGAGCAACACCTGTGCAGTAAATATTTGATAGCGCACAGGAAAACATTTAAACCAAACGACTCAACAGGTGAGTTGGATCGCCACTGATACTATGCGGGGTCCCTGAAAATAAAATAAAATAGGAATACTTACTTCATAATTAGAAAGGCACTTGGCGAAACCCAGTTTTAACGCCACACGTGTCCTACTTAATACCAACCCTTACATTACCAGTTTAACGCACATGCACATGGTAAAAAATAGTCATAAATAATAAAGTAACAAGACTTGAATAGAATAAAATAAGTCAAATAAATAAAAAGCCATACCTTTATTTAGTGCCCACCACCCATCATTACTTCATCTTACTTTGTGCGATTTTCTGATAATGAATTTAAACTCCTAAACCCACTCTTCTATCACCTTGGAATTCAGGAAGGAGCATTAATTTCCCAACAGCAGCAAGGCGACTTACAGCAAAGCATAACTCGGTTTTCAACAGTGAAAATATAAAGTTTTCAAAAGCTTGGTTCAAAAACAAAAAAGTAGCTACAGTTATAGACTTAATGATAAAAACATAAATATGTGGCATCAGGATGGCTTTGCCATTTGTTGGATATTTTATTATTCTGGAATATAATATACCTGTTTACACTCAAAGCAACAATATTAGCGACTAACGGATTAGTGTCAAAAAGGATAGTCAAAAAACCACTCGATACTTAAATCTCAACATTTTAAACTAGTTTCTGTTAAACAGACGTATTATATTACAGAATAAAAGAAATGTCCAACAACCTCCATGGAAAGATGTCATTACGAAAATAAACGTAAACAAACTGACCTGAATAATCACTCTTAAATAATTAATCGAGTAAAGCAATAATTATTGAAAAGAAGTAACAAAGTGACACACAAAACACGAAAAGTGCGACAATAATCTACAAAAACTGATAGCAATCCATGCCACTGCTTTTATTTTCTTCTAAATATGAGATAAAACATGATTTAAATGCTAAACCGAAACTTACAAAAGGAACGTAGGTTCTCCTCGGAAATGCCTGCGTGAAATCATAAAATACATTTAACTGTTAAAAGCAGCCAAGTTAGTCATTCTCCTCTCCAGTTTGTGTTGCCTTTCAATTAACTGGGGAAACAAGCGGTCAGCCCACACCATTCATGCTGGCTTTAGTCAAGGGCGCTCGACGCGCTAGCCTGACCAACGCTCCACATACATTTGTTTCACTATAAAAAATACAATAAAAAGTTTGCTCCAATATTATTTTCTTTCAAAGATTTGAAATCCAAAACAATAAACTGACGGAATTTTTCCATTTGAGTTCCTGGAAGGTATACCTTTCCTTATCATTGCCAATTTGTTATTTCCAGAATTTTCAATTAATCCCTGACGAGGAAACTTAGATATTTCTTTTGTCCTGGAATATACCTATTTAGGATTAGAAACTACAGGTAACTAAATTAGGATTAAACAATCGAGTGATTTCTGTCAATTTTTGGGAGAGGACAAATCACTCGACTGTTAAACCCTAACTTAGCTGACTAGTTTCTGAACCTAAAAAGATAATATATTACTATTTTTCAGAACAAAAAATACAGAGAAGATTCCTCGGAAATGTGTCAATGAAAGAAGTAAACAAACTGAACAAGTTAATATTCTGAGCACCACTGTCACAGGGGAAAGGCACTCCCTTAACCAAAGACAGCCTTACAAATCAGTCCCCACAATTGATTTGTGACATGACATACCGAATTATACGGAAACAAAACAGTGTCAGCAAGGCAGACAAAAGGTTCCAGGAAGCGCTCCTTAGGTCTTCGCAAAAACTACTTAAGTGTACATACCCAGTGGACTAGTTGTATTGCGACACGAAAAGGGGAAAGTAAATTGTCGTGGGTAATAAAGGGAATTATCCCCTTACCATACTGGCTTAAAACGAGGTTTCTTCAGCCACATTACCAAAAGGTTGTAATGCGTCTTCGTTCAACAAAAATAAACAGCTATTTCCCAATACAAACCTTGAGCAACACCCAGCCTGTGTTTACCTTGGGAGTTTTATCAGTGCATTGCATTTGTCCTTAAGTTAGTTGAAATGCCTGTGAACGAGGACTTGACTGAGAATAGCGTGTATAATTAAGTTACATGAACGCACCCGTAAAGTAGGAAATAATACACTTTCCATAAAATCACGGTTGGAAAGAGAACAGGGAAAAAATAAAAATGAGGGGAGAAGTCTTCGATTATACTTTGTGATGCTCACAAAGGACATGTTTTAGCCGTAATTTTCTAATTGAGGAGTTAACATTTACATAGTTACACATCCCCCATAACACGAAATAAACACGTATGAACCTAAACTTCCTCTAAATCGTCACAGTCGTCAGGCAATAATCGAGATGTGTCACTCTCAGCAATATGGTAAAGGTCTCGTATAGGGGGGCCGTCACTAGCACGGCGCTCGTGCCTACCTATCTCATGGAGTTGGTAGTTGGGCCGCGAATTCTTTTCCAAGTTGGGTGCAGATCGACTCCATCGTTTGTGACTATCTGGAGCTACGTGGGCAATGATCTGTCCGCGCTCTCGCTGGTGACACGTTGACGGGCCCCATGTTTTCCCCTTCACTCCGTCACTCGGCACTGAAAACGTAACATCCAAGTAACAAAATTGGTCTAAACAATTAAATTTCTCGCATGTGAAAGGCAGAACAGTTATTTTTAAGGAATATAATGTAGAGCAATCTGTAGCGTTTTTTATTTGTCTGTACTCAGAGACACGGCACAGCACTTCCATCTCATTAAATCACTTGCAAACACTGTACACTAATTCCATCCATGAATCGGCGTTGTAAATTAAAGGCACTGAGTTTCGTAAATACAGAAGGGTACAGAGGGGAACTCGGACTGGCATAGATATATGGTTTTATCAGCATCTCAGACACTTTTAATGGTAAGCGAACAACTTAATTTTTTTTAAGTTAAGATGCGCTCAATGAGCCGCTAAATACTGTGCTGGTGGAGAAATGCTCAACGTGATTCAACTTACAGGCGATAGCGCGGAGACGAGCTATGCTTGGAGATCCTGGTGGTGAGTTTGGACTTGAAGGATTTCTAGAGAGTTCCAAAGGGCCGGTCGTGTGCTGCACTGTCAACGTGTGTCTGAAATCTTTACACACACAAGAAAAACATTACGGCATGTCATGTTATAAATACAAAATATTTTACGTATCGCTAATAGATTTGTCAAAATTACACAGTCCACGACTGTCATCTTCAATACAAAGATCTGATTCCTTAAAATCTGTATACTGACTGCTGAATGCATACAAAGTATAAACAACGAACTGTCAATCGCGAAAGCTTCCAGTCATTAATTAAAAATGATAAGAACCTGAGGGGAGACTGATGTTCTGTTTGGCTTGGCTAGGCTTGAGTCTATTAAGCCGGAAGTGGCCTTTCCGCTTTTTGGGCGTGGGTGTGTTCTGGGAGATGATGACCATCAGCTCCCGCTCCATAAGGTAAAATTCCCGTTCGTCCAACATCCGTTCGCGTCTCCGCAGCGTCTCCTGCGCCTTCGTTAGCTCCTCCTCCCTGCATCGCAGCTCCTGAACACAAACAGAAAGAGTTAGGGTGAAAACAAAAGTGACATCAGACGGGGTTTTTTTGACACCTTTCCAAGGAAAACACTTCTGTTTTAAACAATCAGCTGGAGTTTTTGGATTGCTATAGTCAGAACAACTAAATTAATCACTCTACCATTTGATTCTGTCAATACCTTTTCCTTAGTTCGTAGGCCGTGTAAAACTTGTTCAATTTCAACCTTCCAGTTATCTTGCAGTGTGTGGAAGGACTCATGCGGCGTCTGGGTGAACTCTGAGTGTACGATGATATCCAAACTACGGAGAATGTCCTCAAACGACGGACGCTTGTGCGTGTCGGGCTCCCAACAGGCTGCAACAGACCAATACTTAGTTATGTTTGCTTCAGTTGTATTCCATTGATCTCTGCTCTGTCCGTTCTTGCCAAGCTTTTTTGGCGCTACCGTAGTCTCAACTTACCCAACATGAGTTCCCGCCATGATTCCGGGCAGGTGCTAGGGATGGGGAGCGTGAGGCTGTTGACGGCCACCCCATACGCCACGGCCAGGACGTCGATCCCTTTATAGGGCGTTTCACCAGTCAGCAGTTCCCACAGCACAACTCCGTAACTTAAATAAAACAATTTTCCAATGTTAAGAAAGAAGGGCTAAGCAGGAAACCAGAGATTTCCACTACCACGAAAAAAAGTAACCGAAATTAATAGGGTAATTTATTCAGATTTTTTTTTTTTCAAACATTTTGTTTTATCTTTTCCCATCTAAAGAATGTGAGACTGGCTTTATATATACTTGACAGAAAAACACTGAAATATAAAAATCCCGTCAAAGGCAAGAAATTTATGGAGTCGCTTATTTGAACTTAAGTAACTACACTTTAACCAACTGTTTCGATCGCCGTTATCCTGAGCATTGACCTAAACAATCAATATGAAAAACTCCAAAAAAATAGCAACCTCCAGACATCGCTGGCTTTGGAGAAGATGGAAGTCTTGATGACTTCTGGCGCCATCCAAGCGTAGGTGCCAGCAGCTGACATCCGTGTTGTCTTGTACACCTCCCGAGCCAAGCCAAAGTCCGTGATTTTCAGAGTCTTCAGGAGTAGATCTTCATTGTTGATGGGTTCC
Source organism: Mesopsocus fuscifrons (assembly GCA_950004255.1). Classification (NCBI taxonomy): domain Eukaryota; kingdom Metazoa; phylum Arthropoda; class Insecta; order Psocodea; family Mesopsocidae; genus Mesopsocus; species Mesopsocus fuscifrons. The sequence continues at coordinate 12,641,825 of OX465377.1, forward strand.
GAGATGAGAACTGAAACAAGAAAGGTCAAATTGGTAAAATTACAGGAAAGATAGAAATACGAGGGAAAACAGGAAAGAAATATAGGTACACTAGGTACAAATAGGTAGGTACACTAGGTACAAATAGGTAGGTACACTAGGTACAAATAGGTAGGTACACTAGGTACAAATAGGTAGGTACACTAGGTACAAATAGGTAGGTACACTAGGTACAAATAGGTAGGTACACTAGGTACAAATAGGTAGGTACACTAATTTAGGTTGGCAATGGTGGCTTTAAAATGCGTCACAAACCAAATGACATACTTTCTATGCAATATGTAAAATAAAATAAATAATTACAGAAAATTAAAATACAAAAGTTGTGGAAGTCCCAAAGGAAAAATTTAATAATGCGAAGGCAAATAGCACTAGACTGTCCACCCCAAGCAAGGTACCCTTGTGCGCAAACAAAAACCTGTATTAGGGAAGCATGGAAACACCCCTAGCGTAGCGGACGAAAGGAGGTTTCATACGAAAGTCTTAATCTTTCCTTCAGCAGGACTTCAGATCTTAAGAAGCAATAAGGGGGCCCAGACAGAGGGGAATCCATCAGGTCAAAGGTAAAATTCCATTCGCAGCTCTTCTCTTTCTCCGCTAGCTGGACAAATGGTCCAGAATACTAATTAGAATACAAGATCTGTAAATACCAAAGGTTACCTCGTACTGAATATTTAATAAGTGAGGTCTCACTATGATGTAAGATCGTGTTCACTGGTCACGGTTTGAGCGCCAAGGTCGGCCTACGGCCAGCTGAATTTCACTTTTTCCAAAGTCAAGGGGACCAACTTAACTGAAGAATTTATTTTACATTCAGACGGAGCAACCTTTTGAATATAGAAGCCTTAAAGCGAATGAGCTCCGAGCGCCCTGTGTTGTGAAGTAACCTTCCAGGACAATCCCCTCTAACTTCCAAGATCAACCATGTTTTGGCAGATTGGCTGAGACTCAGTAAATCGGTTTTTTTAGCAGCCAATTTGCAAGCGCGGCAAGTTTTGGTCAGAGAAAAGGCGGGACACTAGCGCGAGTAGGCGCGCCGCCGCCGCCAGCCTCGTAAATCTGTGGGCCAGTTATCTAATTGTAAGGTCCAACCTGCCCAAATTCCCGGACCTAACAAATCCCTTGGAATGTGCAACTGGGGGAATTCAATGCAAGTTTCTTTAGAGAGCCCGTAAAACTAAGACGGTGAATGTGATAAAATGCGGTCAAGTAATCGAAACATAAGCGTTAGGACTATGGTACGCCTGCTATCTCGACGGACCAGTGGTTTTACCTTATTTAGTACTTATGAAACGCTGCCAGGTTAGGTCCCGTATATACCCATTTCCCCCATATCCTAAGCGTGTAGTAGATCCTTGAATACGAATGTGCGACAATGACTGCTAACCTAGACTAGGTACAGCTGCTACTAGACAAGAACCTCTGCTTTCTTTTTCGTCAGTCGACATCGGTTCAAGGTCCTGCACCCGTAGCATGATCATCTTCATTCCAACAGGGACACATGTCCGTATTGTATAAAAAAAGTGTAAAGTGAATAGATGCTACAGAAAATGAACGACTTGAAGGAGGCTGGAGAAAAAGGTATCCTCCAAAAATTTCAATCACCTAGGCGAGAAGTCTATATAGAATACAGTTTAAAATTACAATTAACCGAGGGGTTAACCACACGTTGGGAATCATTGGAAATCTTTATGAAATCTCAGGGAATCTTGGAATATTTTGGAGTGGTTACCCCTTCGGGGTTCATCATTCTATGAATATCGTTGGGAATCTTTGGAAATCTTTATGGAATCTCAAGGAATCTCTGGAGTGGTTATCCCCTCGCAATTAACTTGACTGGAGCATTGCGCTGACAGGGTTGAGTAGCTACCCTCGGGCAGGAATACTTTAGTGGGTTGATTAAAGCACAATGACATTCCAATATTTCTACCAAAGTCAAGTTTTTTGTCATCTTCCGCTCCAGGCTGTGAAAACTTTGGCAGACAAAACAACAGGCTCCATCGATCGGATCAATAATAAATGGATGTAATTTAGAACGATCCAAATAAGATGGGTGTATAAGTGGGAGCAACAATTCAATTAAGCTCCTGGGTGTCCACCCAGAACAACCTCTTCTGCAAGTCTAGATCTGAGATTATGTAGGAAGCTGTACAGTTACAAAATCGAAAGCAATCGACGATTGTGCCGATTCTTTAGGGGGCCATGACTGGGTGCGAAGAAAATGACGTCGATGTCTAAAGGCTGTACCGATACAATACTGTTGGTTAAAGTGAAATATTTTTTAAGAAATTGTTGGATATTTATTGGTTCTCAAATATAAGTATGTCTTCTTAAGGTCAGAACGAGAGAACTCTCATCTTTTTTCTGCTCCAAAAATAACTTGATATATCAGAACGAATAGATATCCGAAAAATTCCACGGAAATATGTCACTAAGAAACAGACAGCATCCATAAATATAAACAGCATTAAAATGATGAAAATGGCATGGATATGGATTATAGCAAGCGCTTATGTTGTTGGTCACTGAAACAAACAGATATTGTTCTTTGTTACAGAACACAACTTTATCATTCCCGTTATCAGTTAACACCTCTGCTCATTGATGTGCGTAGATCAGAGCCGCCGCGAACATGAATTTTTACTTGTTCTGCAGAAATGAGGACACGAGATTGTACAAACAAAACGGACTACAAAATCATATATACCACCAAAAAATTCAATTCGATTTTCCGAGCGAATATATCATTGAAGTTACTGCCTCATTCCCCCTCTGATCAGAGGATCTCTCAAACCATGATAGGCCAGCTTTAACCCTATCATTGCTTTCTGAAATAAATAAATGCAGCCCCCGATTGATAATACTAGCACGAATGCTCATAGTAAAGTTTATGAATGTGAACTCGGCACAGCGGGACTACACTGTTTATTTGTCTAGTTCCACTAACTGATTAGTATGCAGCAGAGGTCGTGGCAGCAAAGTTTGGGATCCCCGTGCAAAAGACAATCGGCCAGGTCACGTTTTTGGCGTCTTCTTTTCTTAGCCTGGCTTTTCCACCTAGGTCGGCCTGCCTATGTGATTTCCGTTGATAAGAACGCTGGGTGTGGGCGAGAAGTGACGCAGGAGTATAGAGACGAGTCTGACAACACCTCAAGGCGATATCGGGCATGCTTGTGAGATAGCCACCTACGTGGAGAGGGCTGAGGGCTGCAGAAATCTATGCTGCCACGACGATCACACTGAATACCCCTTCCATCGCACGGGGCACGGGGTCTGATAGTACTTCCTATTTAAAACATTTCCCATTGAAATTACCAAGATATCGAGAGCCATAAGAAAAAACAATGAAAGAAACAACTGATTGAAGGCAATTGGGCGTAAATTAAGAAGATGATATTTGGAAGGCAAAAATAAAATTCTGACAGCGAAACTAGATAACACCTATAGTTAGATAGGTAAACATCCACAACCTTATCTCAAACTCGCAGAACGACTCCCAAATCTTTTTCCGAGGGGGTAACCACTCCACGGATTCCTTGAGATTCCATAAAGATTTCCTAAGATTCCCAACGAGTGGTTAACCCCTCGTCTTTTTCAGTTTCTCCTAGGGCCAATGTGGCAATGTGGCCTGGACACAACTATACTTATACATTGTGGTAGTACGCAAACTAAAACCCACCGCCACTTCTGGTCGGAAGGTCACATGCACGAAATGGAGATCTCAAATTTTACAACTGAAGAGCCGGTAAACAATTTCCCTCACTTTCGAATGAAACATTCATTCGCTCCGCCTCTGCTAACCAACAGGGTCACAAACGACTGCAGGCAGGTAAGCAAAAGCAACAAGAGATAGAAACATCCCTTCCTGTCATCGATTTTCCTCTTAAAGTGCACCCAGCCTTATTCGAATACGCTTCCATCGGAATGGCTCCCTTGGTGGCCTTTCCTTTTCGCGTGTAAGGGGTGAAGGTATTTTCTGACCCCGAGCGTATGTAGCTGTCGGCCATTTTCTTTCGGGTGACCTTTTGGCCTCTCAGGACTAACTTTATGGTTTCAAAGACAAGTTCCTGAAGGCGTCTTTTGAAATATGCAGAAGAAATAAAGTTATTGTGATACAGTAAATTTTCTCCGAGTACCCACTTGCCACAAAAACGTTGTGATAAAATAATAAAAGTCACTAAGTAAATGTCCCATTCGAACCCTTTAAAACCAAAAAATGAAGAATAACGTCGCAGAATTTTTTGTTTCCCTCGGACAGCAGAATATGCACCATAATAATTGCCTAAGTTGTGCCTCTCAGTGGCCGAGTGGTCAAGGGGTCCGCTTTGTGTCCTGAGAGGTCCGGGTTCGAATCCCGGCGGAACGGAAAAATTTTCCGCTTCCGACATGGATGTATTGGCTTCGGCCCACTCCTAAACTAGCTTCGGCCCACTAATATTCGGCATCGGCCATTACATCTTCGGTTTCGGCCAAAAACATCTAACAAACCAACTCATCGGCGCATATATTCTCTGAACGTCGCGCGTTAAAAAAAAAAAAAAAAAAAAAAAAATCTGCCATGTAAGCGTAGTGCTCACCCTCTGGAAGTCACTTGTCAGTCCAGATACTGTAAAATGAAAGATGGGATTGAGACACATCACAAATCAATAGAGCAGCGGGTCTGCCATATTCAGGTATGGAATGTGTCCAGGCTCGTTACCGAAGGCTAGCGCGTTGCCAGAAAGGCAGAGAAGCCTGGAAGCCAGTGAAGTTGTTACATCCAAAGGAATTCGCTTTGTCTATCACATCACACACGTGTTAGCCAAGGATACTTCAAACTGTCAACTTTTCCAGCTTCCCTCATTTCTATCCTGAACTTGAAAAAGATTAGGAGTAAATAAGGTCTTTCAGACCTTTCTGGCCGAGCGTATCTGGCATGCAGAAAGTCAGCATGAAAGAAATTGATGCTGAGTTCTGGATTTTACATGAACCCTTCATTCAGGCACAGTAATTTCTACCAAATGGGATTTGCAGCGGTTTTGTGTACCTATTGATATACAGCAGTAAATTTTCGGACGATCATCCATCAACCTCTCAACTCTATCTTTACTGGCAAGGCTGGAATAATACGCAGGCACAGGTAGCAAGCGATAGAAATGGTACCCCTTTGTGCTATACCTGACGCTATACCTGACGATGCATTTTTTGCCACCCATAAGATTAACATTGCGAGCGGCGATTCATTTTCAAGGTTCACCCTTGGTTGGAAAGACACAAAATTTTGCCTGTACCTAGCCCTAACAATGTTCTAGGGAGTGTTCGAAGCAGATTTCCCAATTTCTCACTGGTTTCTTTTATTGCAACTGATTTGCAAATGCTAGCATCGCATAACTCAAGAAAAGTGCTGTATCTCGAAAACCATTAAAAAGAATGGGAAATCTGCTTCGAACACTCCCTAGAACATTGTTAGGGCTAGGTACAGGCAAAATTTTGTGTCTTTCCAACCAAGGGTAAACCTTGAAAATGAATCGCCGCTCGCAATGTTAATCTTATGGGCGGCAAAAAATGCACCCTCAGGTATAGCGGACCCTTAAGTAACAGGGGGGTAGCGTGTGTGAAGGTAAACCTATGCAGCTGAAGTGAAGTGCCGCCGCGTGGATAAGGGTAGCACCGAGCAGCTTAAGTGAGAGGTGCAGCTTATGTGAGAGAGGTCCAGATTAAGTGAGAGAGGGGTGGCGTGTGTGAGGGTAAAACTCTGCAGCGTTAACAAATGATTAAAGTTGCTTCGGGGGCACAGATCAGAGTTTTCGACTATGGAAAGTGAAATTAAGTAAAATTTAATGCGCTGTGACAGACGCTGCACTACACATAGCCGCTACGTGGGTGGCCTTAGGTCCAAGCTCCAGTGATGGCCCATCTTGCATTTAATACATTCAGTTCGAATAATACTTGAAAACGCGTTCAGCGTCTCAACCTGACGAAATCGCTATGCCCAGTGCCTCATAAACACTGAGAATGACGACCTGAGATAGTCGTATATTTTCTTATCTTGCGTGCACACACGTGGTTTTTGACAGTGTATCGGGGGATAAAGGAGTTACTTTAATGTCTCATAAACTAATTAATGGATGGGAGATCGTACACCTATCTGGAAGTTTAATGGGGTAAAAATGAGGAAACAGTGTGAAATAACCAGACACCTAAGGAGAAGAAATAAAGCTCTGAATATACCTAAAGAGCTCAGCTCAGGTCAAATGTATTCAATGCCAGATCCTCGACTTTATGGGAATTCTGGTGTTTTATTACTATTGCAAGACAATATTACCAATCAAGCCTATATTGTAACTGATCTGAAACACCAGTCCACCAAGTTCGAATCATATCGGTTCAACTAAAGCCTGTCGACATTACTATGTATTTCCTGCAGGAGAGAAAGAAATTAAGAACTCCCTATTCATAATTTCAAATTGAATATATCGTCCACGTGGTGACGTGGGAAGTAGGGCACGACCCCTGTCTGTATAGACTGGGAGTCGCGTGCTGAGGGTCAACAGTCAACCAAAGTGGAACCCTGCATCGGCCAGCCGCGGCCGCCTGCTCTAGTCCCTTTCGGGCCCGGATCGATACCACCAACCCGTGGCAGCCCTCCCTTCGAAGATCATCTAGGTCCTTAAAATATGGAAACTATCGTGGAATCTTCCACGGATAAACGAGTTTTGAGGCTTAATAACCGAGAAGAGTAATTTAAACATCACTCTTTGAGCCGTCACCCCAGGCTCTTTACGACCGAAATGCAGCAGAGTATAGAAGGGAATTTAAAGTGAGCGATAGTAATAAAACTTCCCAAATAACTTTCATAACTTGCGAAAGGAGGCATTTAGGGGACTTTATGCACAGTTCCTTTGCCACGCCATACACCCATACCCACGATTTTCTGAGAAACAGAAGTTACTATCAAGTTCCTTTGATTATAAACCTCATTTAGACATGACAGAAGTTCCTTATGTTCATAGACAAAACGGCCGAACACTGACTGGACAGCCGCAACCTGGGTCAGTAAACGACGCCATACCTCAAAAGAACCTATAAATGAAATGAACAGACCTTCAAGTAACTAGGTATAGGTACATTACGGGAACATTTTGAGCCTCTCCCTCTCTCTAAAAAACTCAGCACATGTATCTACTGTCGCTTGACCCTGATGCACCTGGACCCTCTCCTTCATCAGTTTTTCACTCTTCTGCAAGATGAGTGCACCTTTGACACGCAATCAGTCGATTGCTCGCGGATCCGGGTCCAAACCTGTCTATCAATGATCGTGGTTCTTCGCGCAAACATTAGGCAACAGTCCCGCAGGCGTGGGAACATCTACATTAGATACGGGTAGTTTAAAGGTACCGGCATTCGCATAGGCGTCGTTGCGTGCACCTCATGCGGACCATGAACATGCAGAAAGTTCGGTTGCCGGCCCCTCGGCGGTTCCGGTTCCTCAACTCCTCCCAGCCTTCCCTGTCCAAAGCAAGTCGATGCCGACCGCACCGAACCATCATTTTATGTAGGTAAACTATCTGAGGAACTGATCTCTCCAGGTCCATGCCTTGCACATTTTTTGTAATTATTTACTTTTTTAACACTCAAAAACCAAGCATTTTCTTTGTGGTCAGGTAAAAATGCTTTTCATTCATTGGTGACATATGGAATATGGTTGAAAAACCCAAGCTGTTATCGCAGCGTGTTGAGAACTAATCGTAGAACTAGAGTAGCCCCTTCCGAGGGGTTAACCACTCCAGAGATTGTTGCTTGAAATTGCATGAAGATTTCCAAAGATTTCCTGAGATTCTCAACGAGATTCGTGGAAAGGTACACCCCGAAGGGTTAATTACTCCAGAAATTTCCAAGATTCTCTGAGATTTCATAAAGATTTCTGATTGCCTGAGATTCCCAACGAGATTCATGGAGTGGTTAACCCCTTGGCCCCTTCATTATTTACTTGTACAACGTAGCCGAGGTTTGCGTCTCGTGTAATGATGCCTTAACTGGAACATGTAAGTAAACATGATTCGTCTGAGTCGGTAATAAGTTTCATGGTTCACCCCTGCTTTTGCGTTCGCTAAGTCCCTATTAAGCTTTTCCAGGGATGACACACTTCCGCGTAAATCATTTCTGATATCGCTTGACTTAATGGACAGGCGTCATAGCGACACAACAGTCCCCGTTATGTCTGAAATAGGCATCGTCATTTAAAGAAACAAGGTCAACTCTAATGCAAGTTTGGAAACCGTTCATTGTGTACACCTGCAAATAAAGGAATGGAGTTCTGACCCAACAAATAGCAAAACTAAGTAACTCATGAATAATTTAACAGCTGGATTTGAATTGTTTAGGTACAATGTGTTAGGTACTGCACAAATGTCGGGAAAACACTATAACAAACCTAATGTTTGAAATATGGAGTTTTGATACTTCACCCTTTCTCCTCGCCTTTAAAGTTTACGAAAAAAGTTTCAAGGAAAAGTTTTTAGTAATATTTGGGCAATGACACGATAATGTTCCCCTAACTTGGCTAAAAAACGCTACGTATACGAGTATACTACATATACCTAAGTACTTATACGTCGACCATACGTTAATTTTTTCCCAAAACCAAACCAGGCACCTAAAAACCTGGCGAGTGGCACCCGATTCCAAACCAACTTCTACATAACACTACTTAAGAGCAGTGCCAGCGACTTCCTCCGAATAAGGAATAAAATGTCCACCTTATTCAAGTAGACAGTAGACGGATGAAACTGAAAGGAACAGCTCGATGTTGCTCTGAAGGAAGGAACGCGGTTCTCCGCTACAGGCCATCGCAAAGTATGGAGGCCTGTCATTATGTGATCTTTGTGGGCTTTATGCAAATGACACGTAGGTACCTCGATTATCGAGATACGGTGTTTTAGTGGGCACTTCAGGCCTCGGCATCAGTTTGAATCTACAGCGGCCGTCGAAATCATGCAACGGGCTCAATATTATAAATAGTCATCCCTAAAAAGTGTAGACCCGCAAAATTTTCTGCAGAAAACCTCCGATTAAAAAATTGGGAAACGCTACTGTACCGGGTTGATTACGACACAGTCCGCGTGCGGACTTGATGATTTTCTTATGTTTCCTCGTGACTAAGATTTTCCCCTTTTAAACCCACGACCATACAAGCACCACCAGCGCGGCCGAGACGTCGTGTATTTAAATTCGTAGAGCCGGAAATGCCTATACCTAGTACCTGACGCCGCCGCCGCTGCTCTTTGTTCGAAGCCATGTAATAACGCGCCTATTATCCCCTATTATTTAAAACTCAGGCGCATGAAGATAACATGTTCGAAGCCCTTTCTATCTCTATGACTAACTCCTTTCTTTTCCCAGGATTCATTCTTTGTTTTTCAAAATGATTCACAGCTTTGCTTGATTATTCACAAATGAATATTATACTGAGGTAGAAGAAAAGCCCATTTGATTGAGTTCCCGATTTCCTGAGCGGATTTCAGGCACTAACTATATCATCGGGCATTATTGCACATTTCCTATTTATATTCTAGGGCACGATTTTCAAAGGGGGGGGGGGGGATAGTAAAGAAATTCAACACAAAGGAACCCCCGCTTTCGGTTACAATGAAAGCCACTTAGTTGGATTGGTTGTCAGCGGTAGGGCTGATGCGGGAGATGGTCTGTCTGCGACACACTCTGTCTGTTACGTCACTTCTAGCTCTAGATAAATTCAAATTTATATTACATCTCGTCAAAAAGCCCCCCCCCCCTTCTCTCTCGGGTTACATGTGGATGTGAAGTCATATATGCAGAATAAGTTTTTTTTTCGACAAGTTTAAAATATAGGAATTTTCAAGTACACAAAAAGAAAGGTTCAAAAAAATAAGTACGAGTAGGGGACGAGGAAGGTCGGGGAACGGTAAGGGGTCACTGGAGGACAGTGGAGGCAGCCGAAGCTTGCGACCTGCTCAGCATTTGTATACGTCGCTTTTCATTTCTCATGCATGTTCCTCCTGGTACCAGACGCGAACCAAGGGGAGCCGATTACTACACTCGATTAGTTTACAAGACAAGATCGCCGGGTTCAAGGTCCCGCACCTCAGGCACCAGGTACGGTAAACGTACTATGGGAAAACTACACTGGGAACTAACGCGCGGGTACCAAGAACCTATCTATTACACTACAAGGTGCCTTCCAACGTTTTACCCAATGACACTTCTACTAGGCCAAAGTGCGATGCACTAGGGAGATCTTATTTATTTGTCAGGTGGTACCAATAGATCGGGTAGTACCGAAGAACTGTGTAGGTATAATACCTATAATAACAAGCAAATTAAAAGTGAAATGGATATTGAGGTTTTAGTTCTTAGGAACCCCCGCAAAATTGTGGATTGGGCCAGGGATGAGCTGGCATCGGCAGCGCCGCCCGCATTCATCTACTCAAACTATGGCCTGCGCTATGGCATACCCACAGACTTCCTATTTACATCATAGTGACACTTCACTAGTCAATCTCAACTCTTGTGGATGGTCAACACCGTTGTTTCTATTATTACTAGCGCGTGCTCCTTATCAGCTGTCATTTCAGAGCTCACAATAGTAAGAAGCCTATCTCTCGACCTATATGAGTCATTTTTCGTAGAAATAAGCAAGATCTCCCTAGCACTTATGACTGTGAGATATGAATGACGTTGGTGGGGTTAACGGTAGTCGGACCACTCCGTCCTAGGCAAAAACCAACGCACTCATGCATCGTGATGTAAGTCAATTAACGTCTGGGAGCTGTGTCTCAGGTTAGATGGTTATCTACTATGCAGCGGGCGATTTCATTCCGCACGATCAGCCCCACCTTGATGGTCACACAGTCCACAAATCTGCAACAGGAATAACTTGCTACCGCTGACCTTAGATAATCCACTTGATACAACTACTCTGGGACGGATGGACAGGACTTAGTTCTGGATTTAGCCTGAAGCCTGTTGTCTGATGGTCCTAGAAAAGCTGCACTTCACTGCTGCCCCACAACAGCAAAGGTGTGGTTGCGGAGGCTCGGTGGATGTCATGTGTAGGGCCACGATAGCCCAACAGCCTTTATAAATAATAATAATAGTGACTTACCGTTAGAGCTCTTGAGGTCTCGATGTATTAGGGGGACGGGCGCCTTATTGTGCAGGTAGTTCATCCCCCGAGCTATCTGGATGGCCCAGTCCACAAGAACATCCGGCCGAATCTTGCGGCCAGCTAGTACGCGGTTCAGACTCCCACCCTTCGCATACTCCATCACCAAACATAAGTTGGGTATTTCCAGACACACTCCCTTTAGGGTCACTATGTTTTCGTGCTTGAGTAACCAAAACAGCTTGGCCTCCTGCCGCACATTCTCCAAGGTCACATGGATGTCTTCATCAGGATCCTGGCGCGCGGCCTTCACCGCCACCTCCTGACCTCTCCAAAGGCCACGGTACACCTTCCCAAACCCCCCTACACCGATAACCTCTTCCAGCTCCAGCTCAGAAAAGGGGATTTCTGTCGGCATAACATCACTAATGACCGAAGACAACCCGTCCTGCTTAACAAAGTTCGCGGGAAAGATGCCAACCTGATCACCAATTTTTCCAGTCCACCATCCTTCGTCACCAGATATCTTGGCGTCTTTAGATAATACTTCTACCCAGCTTCCTCTCTGAAGACTCAATTCGTCTTCTCCTTGAGCATGATAATCGTACAAGGCACAGAGGAATGTACCTTTATTTTTGGAATGGTTCGTATAATGTCTTTCTTGTGGATCCATGTACTGCCGCGCTTGAGAGTACAACGAACTGTTTTTACTGTAGAACTGGGAATCATACTTGTTTTGACTATGCGGGGAAGAAGAATCGTAGAAATCATTGCTTTTATTAGAAACAAAAAATGACGGGTCGTACGATTTGACTGGGGATGTTTGATTAGATGTCTGCTGTGCAGAATTTGTAGTACTCGGAACAGGCGAAGGCGTTCGGTACGTCCTGGGTTGGGTGAGGCCATTTGACAGCCCCATACCGTAAAAACTGTTCCCCGCGGGCTCCATAGCATTCACTAAGGGCGGCATTCGTTGATTCTCGGGGGAAGAATACTTTCCCCCGTGAGTGTGAAGCACCCTATCAATTTTAAGGCCGCGTTCCTTAGCACTCGAGATGCCAGGTGGTGTAGGGCACTATTGCACAGGAAAACAACACTGCACTTTGACAGGTTTCTTGTAGCAGGAAAAAAACATACCCAGACCATTGCAGCTACGGTAAAGCACTAGCATAATAATAAATTTGAATACAAGAATGATTTTACACTTGTTTTACACTATAAAACGAGTTAAAAAGGAAAAATTGATGATAATAAATTTGACAACACTCCCGACGCCACACTGCAAGACTACTACACCGCCATCTTTGACCAACCCAGTCGACGAATGTTATAAGAACGCATAGCTACACAAGTAAAGTGGGATAAACAAACCGACCAATCAGAGCAGACGTCCCAAACAGGTCCCAACTCCAGTAGATAACCAATAGAAATTTTCACCGTTTTTGTCCAAAAAATTATTTGGCTCCTTTGACGTCTGTCTTCACAGTTTCGAAACGAGCAAGGGAAAGAGTTTGAATCACTAGGTACCGATTTAACTTGCACAAGGTGAAGTAAAAAACATGAGTTTCGCCTCATTTGAGCCGGGGCTTGAGACAACTCGAAACCAAGACTTGCTATCCAAGGAATTTTTAAAGGTTTGTTCACTTGCTGTCACCACAGATTTTAAATTTTGCAAACTATTAGGTAGTAAATCGTTCAGAACGAGAAGTCCATACTCATTGCCGATTGGTCAGTTCATACTTACCTCCTTATCCAATTTTGCTTAAAATTGAAGGGCCCTAAAAAAGTATGGCGTCGTCTTGTTATTTTTATTTATTTTGGATTTTACTTTGATTAAACAGTAAAGGAATATAATTGGATGTGTGTTAAAAGCTGTAAAGTTATAAATTGAAGGTCTGCAATGGCTGGCTCGACCCGTAAGTGTTAAATTGATAAAATGTAGTGGGATGGTGGAGGATAGGTAGATTTAGAGACGAACCACAAGTTCCCTTGCTTTAGCTATAGGAGCCTAAAATATTTTCAAGCATTTTGGAAAACTAAATTTTGTAGATTAAGCTGCTCCCTCTTTTTTACAGCTGATGTAAATTTGTAGGATGAATGCCGCCTGGTTTTGTTGATTTGCGTGTATCTACTCTATAGCCACAGTCACACACTCTAAAATATGTCCTGGGTTGGGGTCCGGGAAAGGGGACCACCGAATTTTAAAAAAGAGTTCAACAATTTAGAATGGCAATAGGTAGGTACCTATGCGAGGAATTCGTTTTGTAAATAAGTTTCTGTGGACGGATAATAAAAAGCTACGCTGCATGGTTTAAGTGTAGGTACCTACTTACCTGGCCGAATGTAACTATTTTACCTTCAGCTTCTTCACTGATGTCTATAGCAATATGGGATAGGATGGACATAACCATACCGTGTTTTCGAACTACTTCTTTCTCTTCTAGGTGAGTGGGTGGATTTTTTCCAAGAAGCCGGAATACCTTCCGATGAAGCGGCATCATATGCTCTCATATTTGCAAGAAACAGAATTAAAAAAAATATGCTGATAGATCTGAACAAGGAGTATCTGAAAGACATGGGAATAACTCTGTTGGGTGATGTTATTGCAATATTAAAGCATGCCAAGCACGTCCATGAAAGTAACAGCAGGGCATCTATTATGGCTCTGCCTCAGCCAGTTGTGGCAGGAGAGAAAAAGTTTTCGAAGACTCATTCTCATTCTCATTCTGGTGGGAATACGAGTAAGTATACTACGGTCTTCTGTTATTCACCTGTCATGCATCTTAATATACAGAAAGAGATATTAGGGGGAGGGATTTCGTAACGTTTTGTTGGCCGACTGAGAGGAGGTTAATATTGTTTACTGTTACAGCCGTTAAGAGGTTACTAGATCATTACACAAAAAAATACAAAGAAGCTGAAGAAAGTCTGTCGGCAACACCTAAGCTACCTATAAAGGTTGAGGCGGCTTCAGTCACGACTTCCGTCAGCATGAAGTCATTAAGTTCGAAGGTGCCCTTGAAGGACGAGTCTGCTTCCTTGTCGAGTCGCTTCGACAAAAAATCTTCACCACCCGGTAATGATACATTTCTATACAAAGATACTTACGCAAATGGGCAGAATTTTTTGAGGGATCTCCATACCTTTTTTAGGAGAGACTATCCTCATCTTGTGATCTGGCATCTGCCCCATATCTATTTAGATTTATTTTAGATATAAAAATTTATTATAGTTCTTTTATCTCTTTGTTTTTAGTCCAGGTCGAGTTTGGTCGAGTATGGAATTAACTCTCTTTACTTCTTTCGCATTATTCTGAAATATGAAATGTTTGTCTATAGTCCAAGTCAGGCTGGGAGCATACCGATAAGTCATAATTTCTTGCAAATCTTCTTGAGGAGGGAAATGTCTGCTCAGGGTTGGATTGGCATTTTTAGCGTATGGTAGGATATGGAACCCAAATCCGGATCGGCATCAACTGAAAATCTTCAAGAAATTATGACTAATCGGTATGCTCCCAGCCTGACTTGGACTATACATTCAGACAGAAATAATTTGAAGAAGCTCAGGGAATTTTGAAAATCAATAAAATCTCGTCTACCAAATGGAAATAATAAATGTTTCAATAGCGAATTTGTACATATTTTGGGAAGTGGTAAAAAAGTGAAAGAAAGAAAACGAGGTTGAACATGTGCTTGACAGAGAGATCTGAGGATAGTGAGGTTTCGAGAATAATAAGATATGCTCAGTACCTAACCGAGAAAGAAAGCGAAGCTATAGTGACCTGCCATTTTTTAATAGAAAAGAGCATTGTCCGGCTGAAAGAAACACCTGCTACCCAGAAACTAGAAGTACCTCTTCAGAAGAAGTGGAAAGTTCTGCCTGAGCACGAAGGTGGCTACAAAATTACGATGCCCAAGAAATCTGCTCGTCTGTCTCAAAGTAAGTGCTTTTGATATCATTGCAAAAATAAGTGAGGTGAAAATAACAGTGAAGCAGCTATAAAATATTCAACCTGGAGTGTGTCAAATCTTCTCCGTTGGCAGCTTGGTCGTGATTCCGGTGATTTCTGTCAGTCTAAACCACGCATATAACACTGCTTTGCTATAAGAACGAAACAGTTATTTGGTAAAAATTCTTTTTTCAGCTATCAAGTTGGAAAAATCAACTGTATTTGCGAGACTTGGTGACGGTGCCGTCAGTAGTACTACGCCAGATATTGCCAGTCCCAAAAAGGTAAATTAGCCGTTTCAGAGATGCGAGAGAAGAAAAAGATGATGTGTGATGTGGGCAGGGCAGGGAATATTTAGAATGCATAAGCCCAAACTTTCTTCTGGAATATGACTTTTTACTTATGTGGCGATGATTGAATTTTCAGACTTCGCTGTCCATCTTTGCCCGCCTGGGAGATGTGTCATCTACATCACCTGCTGAAGAACCGTCACGAAAGAGACGTGCTCTTCCGTCTTCAGGTTAGTTTTCTCTTATTCCCTAAGCGTCTGTTTTTCACATGTAAACGGTCACTGGGCGGATAGTACTATGAATACAGTCCCTGGTTGCTTTTAGCCTTTTTCTATGGTAAGTGCTACCAGATAATATGACCTTTTCTTTTTGCAGTGTCACTGCGTGCTGATGAGGAAATCAAGGCAAAACATCCCGCTCCGAAACTCATCCCAAAGAAGGACTTCCATATAGCTCGAGATTTAAAAATGCTGAAAATAACGACTGAATTTTCTGATGATGGTAACCGATTTCTAACCTATCAGTGGTTAGCGCAGTAAGGCTTGTTTTCTCCACACCGGCAGTTAGTTCATTTCGCAATTTAATTTTATTATAAAAGCCGAATTTAGGCGTACCTAGTTTCACGCTAAACATGAGACAACACCGTACCTACAGGGTTAAAATAGACTTTTTCGCTTTCATGTTTAGAAAAGTCCACTGAATGTTGTGAAGAGATAAATATTGGTCGCCCAGACGATTAACCTTTATGATTTCATCACTTGGTTTGGAGAATGGAGAATTTCGCCTAGACAGAGCGTCAGTAATTTTCCCATTTTCCATTATTTGTCGGTGTCTCCCTTTTTCCCCATTAATATATTTTTAGTGTCGGAGCAGCCGCTTGGCGTCCAAATAAATGTTTTACTATCTTCAGTGTATTACTATCATTTCTTTTCTCGGTTCCAGATGACGTAGAAGCTATAAGCGCTCCTGCGAGCGTGGTGAAAGCAATGCCACTCTCAGTAAGTCCCTCTTTATTACGGTTGTTACCTTAATAGCGTAGCCAAGGAGGGGTAACCCGCTTACCCCTTGGTCTTCGCCGCTGCCCTTTTTCTATCGACAAATAAAAATAATCTTTTTGTCCCTCTCAGTGGTCAAGGGGTCCGCTTTGTGTCCTAAGAGGCCCGGGTTCAAATCCCGGCGTAACGGAAAATTTTCCGCTTATGACATGGATGTTGGCTTCTGCCCACTCCTATTCGGCTTCGTCCAAAAAATCGAACAACCAACTCTTCGGCGCATATGTTCACTGAACGTCGCGGTAATTGCATTATTTTTTTAAACCGTGTCTGTTTTCTCAGGTGCAGAAATCCACGGTGAAGAGACGAGCAGACCAGGCCGAGTTGGAGGAAGAGGGCTCACCATTACGTGAGTACTTTCAAGAAATCTTAGATAACTTACCAACATGAGAAACCGACCGAATCTGCTAGAGCTAGGCAAAAACGTGACCCCACCAAGTAGAAATAGAAAAATAAATCCTACACATAAGTGTAACTGAACCTATTGTGGGGATTATTACAGACTGTTCAGATTTGCTCGAAGTACTGCAACTATGAAAAATTTCACTTCATTTCCGATGTTCTTTAATATATTTTCTGTTGGACAGCTCCACTCCCGAAGAGAGTGCGATTCGGTGGTACGTCCATGCGTCTCCTGACAGCCGACTCCCCTGTCAAAGTTGCTGCGGCTACTGTCTTCAAGACTCACACTGTTGCTCTGAAAAAGATCGGGCCCTCTGGGGGAAAGGAACTAACCTCAATGAAAAGGACGCCGGAAGCAAGTGTTAAGGCGAGAGTAGGGGTAGTCAGGCCTAGACCTGCTACGCCAATCTCGAAAATGGTGTCAGACACTATGGCGGCTGATTCTTTGAAGCAGTCTGTCAAGAATCGAATCAGTTTAAAAGGTAAAAGCAGCAAAAGCAGCAAAGGCAACATATTAGATCGCCTAGGTTGACTGCCGTCCCCTGGGGTTTCGCAGACAGGCAAGTTTAGATGCACAAGGTGACCCACCCTACTACTAGTGGGTAGATAGATACCTATTACCCCTATTAACCCCATAGGTAGATCTTTTAATGTTGTAATTTCTGTTTTACCCAATGGACTGTCTTGTGTGAGGAAAAACTTAATCAACATTACATACTTAATAGTTTTAAAAGGTTGATTCAAGATTTAACTCGAAACTTCCTTGAACAGGATTTAGAAATAGGCATATCATCGATTTTTTATGTATTCAAAATTGAAACAAATCAATTTTTAGTTACATGAATATTGTTTCCCCTTTTGTTATAGCGGATATAAATGACAAAACGGCATGTTAAGTAAATGTTATAACGGAATGTAACTGAGGTATGAAAGGTGAAATATGAAACTAGTACCTAAAAGATACCTGCTTACATCAGTCAGCAGCAGCAAAAAAAAATTGGAGGCAAGAAGTACTATTTTTCTAGCTACTGAATACAAAATAAAGGAATAATAAAAAAAAGTTGGAATGAGGCAAGGTCTAAAAATTCTAAAGGTTGCATCGTCTCATGCTGTCTTCAAATGATCAGCCTGTATTGAAGTGCCTAGAGTCTTGTAATTGACCGGTCAACGTGACCAGATGTGACCGTGAAACCCTCCATCACATTTAAAGGGCGCAACCCTTAAAATTAGCAGATCCTGGGAATGCAACGCAAACATCTATATGAAGATTTCTTTCCACCTCGAGTGGCATTTTCTGATTACTTTCAGTAAAATAGAGAAGAGTGAACCACATTGGGTCGTAGGCACAAATTTTAACTGTGGACAAAAATTCAAAGTAAAAAATTAAGTTATCTCACTAAATACTTTACTTTAAAGCAACGGAGGGAAGGAAAAATATGCAAAAAAACACAGATCTGGATAATAAACGTTCTTAGCACTGAACATTTAGACCTGGGTGGTAATTTCGAGTTATATAAGTACGTCATTTTGCAACTACTAGAACCTTACTCATACCGTACTCTTCTACCGAGTTCCTAGTTTGAGGTGAAATTAAAAAGAAGTTAACAATTCGGGAAGACAATAAACAGGCCGTAGAGCGGGTCAAGATGTTGGTGCAGGGGCGGAGGAGACAGCGGATTGATCTACTTCCGGGGCTGATGGATGATGTGAGGCTTCGGGTGAGCTCCTCGATTTTCGTGCGTTGGAAGAGGCTTCTCGTGGAAGCTTTGGACAGCTTCTGGGGGGAAGTCTGCATTGCCACGTGCTATAGCTCCGGATATATTGGTAGCCACTGCCTTTGGAGGACTGCAACAAAAAATTACCATGACCAAACTGAAAATGAGCAAGCTCTGAAGGTCAGCGGCAGTTAAAAAAAAAATGAAGGCTCAACAATCCTAGGCGAGAAAACGAGAGCGTTTACATTTTAAGATTGTTTATTTTTTTCAAATCGACGTTTTGGGATTTCCACCCAAGCTCTTCGGAATACATTATGGCCAGAAAAAAATCCACTGCACAACTTAGGGCAGGAAAAAGTGGGTGAACCGCCCTACCAAAATCATCATGAGTACAGAGACAGAGACAGAGGCTGCCGGACTGCACACAGCTGTGAGGCTAAAGACTTCCTCCAGCAATCATCACTAATAATTCACAATGTCCATAATGCAATAGTAAGTGAAATTATTACCTAGTTGAAACCTTCAACGCAGCATTCAACACATCGGGAACAACCTCTTCTTTGGTCACTTTTTCTGACTTATCGGACTCGCTGTGTCGATGACCTGGGATACGCACTCCACCAACCTTAGCTGGAAATAACAACAATAAAAATTAGGTATCCAAGAATTCATATCAAAACCACTGACCATTAGTAGTTGCCTCGAAACCTATAATCTTATGCGCATATGTACATGACCTTGAAAGCTCTACATGCCATACCGCAATAAACATAATCATCAAAGGCGTTTTTTAATGAGTGAAACGCATAGCAAGAATTCATAATCTACACTAGCGATGTAGGTACACGCGGTCCTTTGGAGGGCTACTTAACCTCACCATTAATCACACAACAGCTGGAAAATCTTTTAAATATGCTCATCAATGCTTTCTGAAAAAATAATACCACAAATTTTTTTCCTTTTGGATATTTTATAGGCGAAAACCTTTTAAGCGGCTATATTTTAAAAATTCAACCGGTTTGGGGTTTGGGGTGATGGTGGCTACATTCATACTCTGGGATGATGGCGTTGTAGCCAAGAGCTTCCAAGGCCCAGGCATTTTCCTGGGGAAGCTGAAACTAAAATACTTACTTGCAGGAGGGTGCCCAGCCTTCAAATCCTTTTCCTCGGGACTAGACATCTAAAATCCTCTTCTTTTTAGATCGCTTGATATAAAATAGAAATGCACACGCTAATGTCGACGTGGGTGTACAAAACCAAAACCAAAACTGATTTGTCAAGTGCTGCCAACTTTTGAAATTAAAACCACAAGCTTTCTGCTGTAAGGGCCCTAAAAAATCCCAGAAGTCAGAAGTAAACAATCAAAGAAGGAAATTTAGTTTATTTCGTGGTGTTGCTGAAACTTTGGATTATCTTCTCTGGAAATGAGCGTTATGAATAAATTGTGGAATGCTGTTGCAAATGCAGCATGCAGAATTAAAATGACCATCCCAAATATGGCCCTGCCATCTTTTCCCAGTGTTAGCATTTCCACCACAGCAGCACTCATGGAAAATAGTAGGATATTGCTCAGGATGCACAAGACAGGTCCTCTGAAGAAAGTGAGGCCTCCACGGAAACCTTTAGGTGGTAATCCGTTTATGAAAGGCGTCATTTTAAAAACTTTGATCAAGAAACCCAAAAAGCCCAACTCGGCCAACAGAAAATGCGTTCTAGTTAGGCTCACAAACGGAAAAGAAATGGTGGCCTATGTACCTGGAATTGGACATAACTTGCAGGTGAGTATGCAGCTTCAGATCTAGGTTAGGTCTGCCGTACCTACCTTTTGGCATTGTGGCAGAACGTTTGGTCGTTGGCGATGGTGTTTCAGCAGTGGGTGTTGAGGGAGAGGTGGGTTCCAGACCCATGTGAACGCTTGACCCCGCCTTATTAATTTTTTATTTTTTTCGCTTGGTTATCATATTGAAAAATTTGTGGTCCCCGAGAAAATTGCAAAGTCTTTTCATCCAAGGGAAAAGTAAAAAAAATTCACCTCTCAATGGCAAATGTGCATCACCAGCTGAAATCGTTGAGTAAAATTATCTATCCCGATATTTAATATAGTCTGGTACCTAATGTGTGAATATTATTTTCAGGAGCATCAGATAGTTCTCTGCAGAGTGGGTCGGTTGCAAGATGTCCCTGGAGTGAAAATAAAATGCGTGCGAGGAAAGTACGATCTTCCCCACGTGAAGATATAAAAGGATAAGATGAAGAATACAATTAGAAATTAATTATTATAAATTACTTGAAATTCGTATATTAGTTTTTTCTTGCGTACCTACTTTGGTACTTTGCAGATACGGAATGGTATTTTGGTCATGCTAACTTTCGCTGCGCTGAAAGGAAAGTTACCTGTATTTACTTTATTAATTTAATATAATCCTTCTGGGATATATTTACAAATTCCTGTTCCGTGTTGTTGGACGTAAAAATAATTATAGATACATTAATGGGCCCTACTGAAGTACCTCTTGCGGGTCAAAACTACAGTCAAAACAAGTTCGTGGGATTTATTTAAATTTAGGCGCGAATTCTGCCGGAACTGTCGCAGCCTTGTACAAGCAGACGACACTACCGACGCCAAGTTGACGTGGATGTGTTTACTAATAATTTTGATTTTGATTTCCTCGACAACCAAAAATCGAAATGATGTCGTTCAAAAGGGATAAAAAGGAAGAAGAAGATGGTAAGCATTTTTAGGTGAAATGTTTCTGCTAACCCAATCAACACAATATCTGTTACAAGCCCTTTTCAATTTTTAAACCTCGCAACTGTTGGTTTTCAGGCTCTGGTAATCCCTTCGCAAATATTGAGAAGACCGCAGTTCTGCAGGAAGCAAGGACATTCAATGAAACGCCTGTTAACGCGCGGAAATGCACCCACACGCTGACCAAGATTCTATATCTCATTAACCAGGTTAGTGCATTTGCACAGCGTAGATATGATTTGAAACTATCAGTGACCTATACCGGGCTGTTTGTTCTCTCTATCTGTTGTCATTACTATTAATGCAGAAGACCACCCACTCAATGGCAGGTACAGCTGTGAGTCGGGAAAATGGATCCCGTGACATCTTGTTCTGGTCACTGAAGTTGACTTTTGAAGCAGACGTACAAGGGGAATTAAAACCGAAATACCTACTTGGGAGTAGGGCAATTGATAATTGAAAGGTACACCTACATTCACGACCACTTGTCGCTAGATACTGAACTACTATCAATAACCTAGAGAAAGTGAATCCAGATAAAGGTAATACAATGATAATTTGGTTATTTGTCAAATAAATAACTTTAAAAACTTTGGTTTCAGGGTGAGCAGCTTGGTACCACTGAGGCAACAGATGCTTTTTTTGCGATGACTAAGCTATTTCAGTCTCGCGACGTTATTTTACGCCGGATGGTGTATCTCGGGATCAAAGAGCTTTCCACTCTGGCAGAAGATGTGATCATAGTGACGTCGTCGCTAACCAAAGATATGACGGGAAAGGAAGATCTGTACCGTGCCGCTGCGATCAGAGCCCTGTGTTCCATTACGGATGCTACAATGCTACAGGCCATTGAGCGTTATATGAAGCAAGCCATCGTTGATAAGAACCCGTCCGTTAGCAGCGCTGCTTTAGTCAGTAGCTTACACATGACAAAGGTTTGTACTTTCGGTAAAAAAGTGGCACGAAAATGGTTTGTAGTTCCCTCTTTCTGAGTAAACAGTTTATTTTTTGTTTTTTTCTGATTCAGAACTATATGCCTAATGCCTTTATCTTTTAATATTTAAATCTCGAGTTGATAGTCGACTGATTTTTGTCATTTTTCTTGTGACGTTTTAAACTAATTAAAGGCGAGCTAAGGAGGATGTGAATTTTCGCAAATTCTGCCAAAGGGACCAATATGGTATTCTGTCAGTTTTGCTCGGACCTGGTCAAGTGGCGTTCTCCTCGAAGTACGTATTCGAAGCTGACCACTCGATTGTTTGATATTTAAAATTGAGACCGGGTAAATTAAAATGCCTACGACATACATGGGCATGTTTTATGTTTCAGCTTGCTGGTGATGTGGTTAAGAGATGGGTAAATGAAGCCCAGGAGGCTTTGAACTCGGACAATATCATGGTGCAGTACCACGCGTTAGGTGTCCTTTACCACATTAAAAAGACGGATCGCCTGGCGGTGACCAAGCTAGTGGCCAAATTAACTAGGCCATGTCTTAGGTCTCCCTATGCCGTCTGCATGCTGGTAAGCAGGAAATATCAGATATTGTTGGCTAATAATTGTCATTCAGTGTGACGAAGTGAGATCTAGACGGAGCTTCTAAAGCTCGTTGACAAGTCTTTTTCCCGATGAGGGTTAGGCAAGATTCACCAGCAAATAAATGAGACTACAACTGAAGGTATGATGAAACCTCGTGCTCGCCCCAGCCCATCTACTACTTCGAATGATATGACTATTCCAATCAGCGGCTAGATAAAGCAGGTAGGATGTTTTTAAAAATTTTCAGATAGCGTGCGAAGTAACTTCTTACTAGTCGGATGCCGTAACCGCTTGGACAAATTATTTATATGGTACTATCTTTATCAGATCCGAATTGCCTGTAAACTTCTGGATGACGAGGACATTTCAGACTCCAGCCTGTTCGAGTTTATCGAGTCGTGCTTGCGGCACAAGAGCGAGATGGTAACGTACGAAGCGGCTCACGCCATCGTGAATCTGCGGCATGTGGCGGCGCGGGACTTGGCTCCGGCTGTGTGTGTCCTCATGCAGCTTTGCAACAGCAGCAAACCCACTCTGCGCTTCGCCGCCGTACGCACTCTCAATAAGGTAGCATTTTCGACTATGTTGGCCCGTATTTACCGTACAAGTTCAAGGTGTCGATATCGTATTCTTTGACTGCTACAATCAAAACTGACCCTCGTAAGGTCACTATAAGGGTCGATACGGATTCTCATGTTCAGCTGCTGTACCCTTACTGTTTCTGGTAAATTCTGAAGGATAGGGAGCCAACCGTAATTTCACCTTCAGCTGGTTACTCAGTGTAGGAGTAAGTGATGACTAGATAAATGATACATTATAGTGAATAGAATAAATAATGAAAAAAAAAAACAGAATGGGGGTTCCTTTCCAGGTTTTTGAGGAAACTTTTGGATATTTGTATTTCCTGAAATATAGTACCCATGTCTTTCTAACGTCAGAGGTCAGTTGAATAAGTTATGATTTTACGATTGAATAATTTCTGACAAATATCTCCGGATTGTTTTTAGGTTGCGATGACCCATCCTGCGGTAGTTACGGCCTCTAATATGGACCTGGAGAACTTGATTACGGACCCGAATCGCAGTATCGCCACGCTAGCCATCACCACTCTTCTTAAGACCGGCGCTGAGTCGTCTGTTGACCGCCTCATGAAGCAAATTGCTACCTTCGTTAATGAGATCAGCGATGAGTTCAAGATAGTTGTCGTTCAGGTAATAATCCTTATAGCGACACTGGTGATACAGTGCTGTTTATTTGTGTTTCTGTCTGGTGAAGTGGTTGCGATGTAGTCTAGCTACTCCATCGATCCAAGAGGGTTTATAAGCTTAACATTTTAGTTGCCAACGCATCGCTCGTTATTCGGCTTGTAAGAGAAGGCAGGCTTTGTACTAGAAACAGTGGCTTTGTTTTCCAGGCAATTCGTGCTCTCTGCCTGAAGTTCCCGCGGAAGCACTCGGTGCTGATGAACTTCCTGTCGGCCATGTTGCGCGATGAGGGTGGACTAGACTACAAGGCGGCCATTGCGGACACAATTATCACCGTCATCGAGGACAATCCAGAGGCCAAGGAAACAGGCTAGTATATTTATTATGTGTGCCTGAAACATGTCAGATATCAGATTTCACATTCATCAGAACACAGCAGCAGTCAAGTCACTCTCCTCTTATCAACGGTCATCATTTTACTGAAAAACATGGGTGGCTTACTGTGGAGAACTGAGAGAAGATAAGGTTCTTAGAGTTATTTGCAACTACGTAAAACTTCGCGTGGGTGGGAAAGTGTATTCAGTGCAGTAATAAATTCCTCTTCTATAAATTTCCTTTAAAAACGTCGTAAAAGCTGTTTTTCGGATGTAACTTATTCCTGATGAGAGAGAAAGGTTGTGTTACTCAGGTCATTACCACATGTTACCTTGTTAGCGTAACTGAATACCATGAGGTAACCACAATCTGTATTTTCTTTTTCAGGCTTAGCTCATTTATGTGAGTTTATTGAAGACTGTGAACACACGAGTCTTGCAGTGAGGATACTTCATCTTTTGGGGAAAGAGGGCCCGCTCTCAAAGCAGCCGTCGAGGTACTGTCCGTACATCTTAGTGCGTTTTGTACATCTCAGTTATCACTTCTACACACCCTAATGACTGATTTTATACATCTCAGTGGTATTGCTTGGAGGACTCTGTCTCCCGGAATAAATTCAAACCTACATATAAATTAACTTTGTTTTAGTTATTTATTTTGTTTGTTCCAGGTACATCAGATTTATTTACAACCGAGTAATTTTGGAGAGCGCTCCAGTCAGGGCTGCAGCAGTTGCCGCGATGGCTCAGTTCGGTGCTTTGTGTCCGGACCTAAGGCCTAATATTCAGGTGAGCAAGTTTGCCAAGTTTAGAAAAGGGGAAAAGAATGAAACATACATTCAGAAACATACATTCAGTACTTAGAATGATTGGAATGATGATTTGGTCGTTGTTCGTCGATGTTGTAGGTTCTCTTGGAGCGTTGTCAGATGGACACGGACGATGAGGTGCGGGACCGAGCGACGTACTACCACAGCATTCTGCAGTACGATAACCCATCCCTCATCACCCACTATATCGTCGACTCTCTCCAGGTAACCACTTTATTGGAGTATTGGTAACTTGCTTTCATAACACTTTGGCCTGGCCAAAATATATTTTTGTCGAGTCGAGAATAAACCATGTTTAGAATTTATAACAAAATACGCTGTGCTAATGGCTGTATTTAGGTTTCAGTGCCGGGATTGGAGAAATTGTTGACGCAGTACCTTCAGACTTCTTGTAATGAGCCGTTTGACATGTCCACGGTCCCTCTAGCTGCAGTCCCGTCAGAGACCGAGGCAAACAAAGCTAAAGCTGCTGGAGATCCAATGTTTACAACGCCTGGTGAGTTGGTTGAACTGTACCAAAGTCGCTTTGGGACAGGACGGATAAATCAGATCAGTGATACCAATATGTTCGATTATGAGTTGGTTGAAATCTTCCCTTAGGTATATTAATCAGGTGTACCAGAACTGTGTGTACAGTAATTCAGTGAAAGCCAAACATCTATTCTGGATCAGGTGCAAGTGCCATAACGAACAAATGAAATGTTTTGGTTTATTGAATTCAGCCGCGGCTCCAGCCAAGGTAGCGGTGAGTAGAGAGGAGAGCTACGCAGAGAGGCTTTTGGCGATTGATCAGTTGCGCGGCATCCCAGGCCAACTTTTACGTTCCTCCGCACCAGTGGAACTCACAGAATCGGAGACGGAATATGTCGTTAAATGCATCAAACATTCCTTCCCTCATCACCTCGTATTACAGGTAAATTGAACCATTTGGAACCTTTTTTCGGATGTTCCACCTCAGTGTTTTGTTTCCCCAAACCAAAAACTGGATGAACAGAACCATAAAGAAAAGTTTAAATCCTACCTAGAAATTTTGTGAACTACAAAGCCGAAGTGCTTAACGAGACATTCAAAACTCTTTCTTTACTTTTAGTTTGACGTCCTAAACACCCTAAACGACCAGCTGTTAGAAGACGTACGCGTGGCTCTGGAACCTTCCGAAGGGTTCAACGTTGTCCGTGAGGTTCCTGTCCTTAAATTGCCCTACGGTGAAACAGGGAGCTGCTACATTGTTCTACAATACCCTGATGACTTCGCTTCTTCCGTCGGTGAGTCTCCATAACGCCGGTTTCCTCAGGAGCCATTTCGTCAAAAAGATCGTCTTCAGTCTTTTCAATAAAATGCTGTAAGAACTGAAAGGCAGTATTTTAAATAGGCCTGATTGTCTTGTCGTTAAAGTTTAAAGAACTGGCCATATAAAATAAAATAAAAAATAAAGCTGGATGTTACCTCTCGTTAGGTCTTCCAGCTCAGGGACAAACCTCCCGTCAGTTTTGATCGGCAAGTAGGTAATTTACAAAACTGACACCACACGGTACCGATTATAATTTATTTTAATTTTTTTTAGGATCTTTTGGCGCCACCCTGAAATTTGTAGTCAAGGATTGTGATCCTGCCACTGGTCTGCCTGACACTGACGAAGGCTACCAGGATGATTACATCGTAAGTGTTGTTTCACTTTCAGCCCTACCGATGGATAGATCCATTACAACGTCAAAAATTTCGTTACCTCCGATCGTCCATTGGCCAGTTGCTATCCATTTCAACTCTGAGTCTTTGCGCTGTTTTCAATTAAAGTGAATAAGTGTGAGCATCATTTTTCCCACCTAATCAATTCGATTGCATGTAGAGTGCAACTGCAACTGTTAAAGTCTACGTAGTATGAGTAGTTGGTTCATCCGATATAAACTCAACCATGGGCATTCTTGATGGGGCAGGGGCAACACTACCCTCAGTAGAATTTTAACAAGTAGAAGATAAGTTTCAAAAACCTAGAAACATTCAGGGAGGTTTTTAGGTGTACTCTTGAAGGTTAAATTCAGTTGAGGGTAATCTTAACCAAGTGTAGCTAATTATCATTGATTTATAGGTGGAAGATGTGGAGGTTGGCGTGGCCGACCAAATGCAGAAGGTGACGAAAGCCAACTTCAGCCTGGCGTGGGATGAGGCAGCGGAGCTGGCTGAGGTGGAGGACACATACGTGTTGAGCAGTGTGCGGACCCTCGAAGAGGCTGTTGCGTCCATCATCAGCTTCCTCGGCATGGCCGTGGCCGACAAAAGCGACAAAGTCCCCGAGGGGAAGTCAGCACATTCCCTATTCCTCTCAGGTGAGTGCGAGGCATTTATAAAAGAACCATGAATATCTACCGAAGGGGTACCCAGCCAGTCCAACCTTCATGACAAAATAACAATGCATCCTTCAGTTGGATCTCGGCTTCCGGACCCCTTTCTGTGATTGGTGTTGAACTTATAAACTTGAGAGTCTCCACTTAAGTACCTTTACAAGATTTTACTTCGACATTTTAAATACGCAGTGACTATGCACATGTCGCACCCTAGAAATATGTATTGAAAACAACCAGTTCGGTCTTACCACAATCAGCTGATTTAAAACAGAAGTATCTTCCTAAAAGCAGCTTAAAACTGTCGAAACTCGAAACTCTTGTGGGAATATTTCTAGGTACGAAGTAACGAATTTTGTCTTGTTTTCTAGGAGTGTTTAGGGGTGGACATCAAGTACTGGTGCGGGCGAAACTGGCCGTGTCTGACCGGGTTACCATGCAGCTCACTGTGCGATCATCTCACCCTGAAGTTGCAGAGTTAATCACTGCTAATGTCGGTTAAAATCGAATAGCTTTCCAATAATTACATAATATACGAAAATTGCATTAAAATCCACCTTCATTCTTGTGTATTAATTACAATATGTTTCCATGGCCACGTTTTTAGAAAATTTTCATTCTAACATGTCATTTCATCCGGGGTGAATTATTTAAATTTTATTGAATACTCCTGTGCTGAAATCGGGTGATAAAGAAGTAAGTACCTAGATATTGTGTTGCTGATAGGACAGTAGTGCGAGTGTGAAACAGGCCATGCCCTAGGAATTTGTCTGACTTTTTGTCAACGACTAGTACCTAATATAATTATTAATTTGAATAAAGGAAAGGTACATGAACTAGGAAGTGTCAGTTTGAACTGTCAAGTGAAACCGAGATTGTTTCCCGAGTATTAGTAGTTTCCCAAAGTTTCGGGTTGTGTACGGTGTGGTTTTGGCGCAATAACTTTCCAGTTTGTACACGTCTGTGGTTGCAAAGCAGACGACATTTTAGTTCGAAAATGTGTATAAACAAAAACTTTCAAATCATTTACATTTCAACTAAATAAAGTTAAACGAATCTCTTTTGATATTTGTGTTGAATTACGAGAAAATATTTATTAAGCCAGCGAGAAGTTAAAGGAAAAAGAGCCAGCGCGAAAGAAAGGTAAGGAGTTTTAATTTTTGTGTCGTGAGACCGTTAGTTCGACAACGATCACTCAGTTGAGGTAGGTAGAAGGGACTATTAAACTGAGACCTTTCTAACTTATATTATGACTTATGACTTTTCCTAGGTTACGTAGTTTCTACTATTGATGATTTTTTAATACCTAACACTTAAAGTTGTGGTACGGGGAAAAGGGGACTTAGTTGACACCTTGATTGTAAGACAGAATGTACCTAAATCAGCGCGAAAATCCATTGTAGTAAGTATGGTCTCCGTCAATTTCGAACTCTGAGAGAATGATAAGAAACGTTGCAAATGTGCCGCATTTCTGAAAATAATAGAAACAAGGTTGGTACCATAATTATTCTGATTCTCTATGGTTGGTACCTTCCGTGACTGGTGGGAAAGGAAGTTACAAAACGTTTCTTTCCTTAGAATTAGAAGATGCGAATAGCTGGTGGTAGGACACTGGCGAGGTGCAGTTATTGTGCCTAACCTCGTTATCGGTACTGATAAAAGTGTTACCTACCTACCTATTTCTATAGTGATAATACTGATAATTGACTTCAGTCGGATTAGCCAGCCACCTACTAGGAATTAAGTACCTAGGTTGTTACACTGAGAAAAGGATCCTGTTGTGACAACGTAAAATTCCTGTTAAAAAACTGACAACGGGATCGGTTCTGTTCAGCCAACAAAACTGACCCTGTTAAGCAGATCCTGTTGCACATGATAGAGAAAGTGCCCTGTTCCAGATACGACTGACAACGGGAATTTTCTGTTGCAAAACTACGAATATCCTGTTGACATTGCAGGAGAAAGTAGGATTGCCACCCACCTCTAGTTGGTGATTTTGTTGTGTTAAGTAGTTAGTCTGGTTGGAAGAATGATGTTTCCCTATTGATGTTAGTATCTTTGCTAGTTGGAAGTTATAGCTTTTCTAGTTGCCTCTACGATAAAAGTCTGTTGATTATAGTACCCTTCCCTGTTCTTTCTAACTGATTTTCCCTGTTTCTCCTACTATCACTCCCTGTTCCTTCTAGGTGATCATCCCTGTTCCTGTAACTACCACTCCCTGTTCCTTCTAGTTGATCATCCCTGTTCCTCTTACTATCACTCCCTGTTCGTTGTAGTTGATCATCCCTGTTCCTCCTACTACCCTCCCTGTTCCTTCTAGTAGATCCTCCCTGTTCCTCCTACTACCCTCCCTGTTCCTTCTAGTAGATCCTCCCTGTTCCTCCTACTACCCTCCCTGTTCGTTCTAGTTGATCATCCCTGTTCGTCTTATTACGGTTGCCCTGTTGCAATTCAGGTGATTCTGCCTCCCGAAACCCAGCGGGTTGGGGGTTGGGGGGGGGGGGGGTTACCCCACCTCTCCCGTTCCCCACCTCTGAGCTTCGGAAGGAAACCACCTGCAGAGCACAGGAACCCGCAGGAAGCTGGAATAACACGAATATGCATTATTATGAGTACAATAGTCAATTTCTATATTAGTTATACGACCAAATGAGTAACTGAGAGAGAACTTACGTGCTAGATTAAGTCAATACTAAATTAAAAAAGATATTAAATAAAGGTACATGTCTAATGAAGCAAACGAGAGAGAACTTATATAGCTAAAGGTCCTCGTTAAGTCAATGATGAATTAAAAAAGTTAAATACAAAAATGAAGTTGTGCTATTTACACCAAAGGTCATCACCAAGAAAACATACTGCAAATAGGTAGGGATCGAACTGACTCCTTTATGACTGTTGGTCATTTGCGTAACCACTAAGCAACTTTACCACACCTTTTTCAAATAGGCGATAAAAATTTTAAGACTCGAAATTCGTGGATTGAAAGTAGCTTAGTGGTAGAGCAGGTGACTGATGATCAAAAAGTGGTCAGTTCAATCCCAATACCTTGCTATATCTAGCTATCACAGGGTGGTCAATCGTCTTAAACAACACCTGAGATTTCAATTGTTATCTTAGTCATAGCCTGTTACATTTTAAATAAAAAATATTAAGAACCAATGCTGACGATGCATCTCTGCCTCCCATCAGATTAACATTAGGAACTGAAAGTCATTTTTCAGCTTTACCCTTCACTAGAGAGACTCAAGTTTTTACTCTAGAATCTCTCTGTCTCTCCAACCAAGGGTAAAGCTGAAAAATGAATTTAGTTCCTAATGTTAATCTTATGGGTGGCAGAGATGCATCGTCA
The DNA here is from genome assembly GCA_950004255.1 of Mesopsocus fuscifrons. Lineage (NCBI taxonomy): Eukaryota > Metazoa > Arthropoda > Insecta > Psocodea > Mesopsocidae > Mesopsocus > Mesopsocus fuscifrons. The sequence continues at coordinate 12,672,776 of OX465377.1, forward strand.
GCATTGGTAGGACATTTATAAAGTTACATAATATCAAGTATGTAATTATATGTACCTACTGGTATTCAGTTGGCTAGGTACCTAATTACCAATGGCGAACAGTAACATACTGTTTGCCATTAGGTAGGATTACATAATTACATGGTGATTGAAACCGCAGTTTCTTATGAAATATAGCCATTTGAGGTCCGTGGGGAACAGTGACCTCGTACGCCAAATACTGCTCGTCAAAACAAACATTTTCGAATGGGGTGCCAACAAAAATTAATTGTTGAAGTTCAAAATAGAGAATATCTGTGATCTTCATGAAATAAAGACGATCATTGGACGAGTGAGTTACAATGACAGTGCCCTTACGGTAAATATGACTGTAAAAGGATGCTGACTGAGCTATACGTCCTGATTTTCGGTCACCCTTAATGTCTAAATGGATTAGAACAGTTGCATACGATTCGTAGTTGAATGAAATTGAGTCATGAATCACAACCTTCAAAGGGTCACTATAACCGCCTTCTACGAATAGCCTATTTAAGAGTAGTTGATGTTTTTTGGCTAAAGTGGCAGTAACATTCACTCTACTAGCCGAGAGGTTAGCAGCAGTCTTAAGGACACGGTGTTTTGCTTCAAATCTCATTGATGAGAGCAATGAAAGTGGGCCAAAGTTTAAAATGGCTCTAGGGTAGTGCACCAAAAAATGGAACTTAGGCTGGAGTTTATTGCTCTCACTAAGTTTCAGGTACAATTCATTGAATTCTGAAATCAACACCGCTGCGTATTCAGAGAAACTTGGAGGGAATGACCTTTTCATGAGTTCATCGACTAACGTAAACAGCGCCGTGTAAAGGGACCAGTACTCATCACCTTGGCCGTCCGTTTTTTCAAAAACCCTGTCCCCAATAAGTAACCCAAAGTACCTAATTAGGTTGGCCACTCCTGAGGCAGTCTGTCGTATGACTTTTTGCCTGATACGGTCATGAGACATTGCAACCGGCTTGGCAGAAGTGTCAGGACCAAAGCTAAATGCTTGCAATCGGTCGTTGAACTCATCCATAGTAAAGTACGCAAGGTCAACAACATATTTCTTCATTATTAACCCCATGACATACTTCCCACAGCCTTCAAAGACATCGTGCATTATATCGACCCCAAGCTGGCGGAACAAATCAAAATTATTAAGGTGAAACCATACACTTCTTTCTTTGACACCTGTCGCGGCGGCATTTCCCGTGTCAAGATCGAACCTGTAATTTGATATGTCCCGCAGCAGCTCAGAGTTTTCAGTAATGGAAGTGCTAAGCTCATTTTTATCGACTCGGCATGTGCGACAGCACCTATTCGCTGAGAAGCTCTCAACGAAACCACACAGGGAATGGATCCCTAAATTGTCACCTAACACTAAACCCAGTTCAAAGTAAACTGTCCCGGTAAAATCAGATAGTTCAAAATTGATCCCGACACTACTAAGTTCATTCATGTCATCTATAATTGGTCTCAAAATTGCTTCATTTCCAAACTGTGACCGATCCGATGAATGAAACAGTGCTGCCAGAATAATTTTATTCAGCCCAGATTGTGAGACAGAAGTACCAGATAAAAAGTCAACAGCTAAACAGGGAAATGATATATAGACTGCCCCTAGCTTGTGGATGCCAGAGTCACTTCCCAATGCATTGCCACTTTCAAAATCATCAAAAAAAAGGAAATAAGGTATTATTATTTTTCCTGGATTCATCGATAATCTGCTTCGCCAAAACGAGCCTTGGACAAAGTTTTGTATGTCACTTGATTCGTCATTGAGTTTAGACATGTATGATATGGTGGACTTAAGGACGCCCTTCAAACTGAACATTCCAAGGAAGACTTCTTTTAAAGGAATTCTTTGTGCTGCACATTTAATAGTGCTGTATAGTTTCAAACCATTTTTTTTAATGAAATCAGGACGAGTTCCAACATCATATGACTTTGGATCTATTAATGTTTTCAAGCTCCGGAACCGATTCATCATATGAAACTCAGAACTGTACTGATTCATTACAGAAGTAATCGTGGGTAACAATGACTGATCAATAAGATCTCGGAAATTAGAAAACACCTCACTGACAACATTTCGAGTTAGACCTTTGTTTCCATAATATCTAGCGGCTAACTGCAACATGAAATTGTCAAGAGAAACCACCTGAGGCCTGGCAGGCACAAGCGAGTTAGTTGGCTGTTCTTGTATCACCCCTGTTTGTTGACAATTTACAGTAACAGGTTTTTTAGAAGCTTGGCCTACGTGCTCTCTTTTGTGATGTTTGTATACAGAGTTCCAGGCACTGAAAACCCTCCCACAGTCAGGACACGGTATGGTACAGATTGAGTTCATTCCGCATGGTCCCAACAAGTAGTGAGTGCGGTAGGAACTGAGGGTCGGTAGGCATCGTGAGCATTTTGGACACTTCATACTAGTACCACTCTTTCAAGTTCTTCTAGCAGCTGGCGGCTGCTAGAACTCGGCGAGTCAAAATCGCTAACGATGCCGTACACGGCCCTTTGGATGATATACCATACTGGTGCTGACTCTGGGGGATAGCTGGCCTGAAGCGCCCACAATGCTTCAAAGAGAGCACGCAGGCCTTCTTTGAAATTGTCGAACGTGTAAGACACCTGATCGCAGATGATGAGATCGTAAGAGGAGCAAGCCCCCTGTACTCCGTTGCCCCGGAGGAACGGTTGCACAGCCTTCAGGCCGTGTGACGCCAATTTCGCTTTCCGCTCTTCCAGGACAACAGAGTTAGTGATCTCGAGCCCCCGGACTGTAATAACTCCTTCCAATGACTCTGCACGAGCCGGCCTCCAGGTGTGGCTCTCCTTTCCTCGTGTCGTCCTCACCGTCGTGCCGTACTCCAATAAAAGGTTCACCAGACCAACTGCGGCGAAATCTGAAGCATCCTCTCCCACTGTAAAAGACAAGAAAAATCAATTTAGAAACATGAATAATTATCTAAAAATGCAAGAATTCTAGGTGAGATCTCGGTTATTAGGAATTAAAATAACTTAGCACTTGTATTGTTACAACAAAGAAAGTTTCTTTGATTAAAATGGAGGGAGGAATTCTAATAGTTTAGAGGTAAGATTAAGTAACACAGAACATCATTAAGTAAATACTTCTTTTCTTTCAATGTTTTCAAGATTCTCCAGTAATTAACTTTCTACCTCCATTTTAATTATTTAAACTGGCTTTGTTGTAACCAAAACATTTTGATTTTATTTTATTTTAGGTTCTTAAAACTTAAGGCCGACAATTCAAGTGGCAGCAGAATGAATTTTAATGACATTTTTCCGAGGAAAATATTTATATTTATTTGTTCTGAAATATAATATGCCTTCTTAGCGTCACAACTTAGCAGGTTACGTTGCGTTTTTTTTAGTGATTTTCGGCACACAAAAAATTGTCAAAAATCACTTTATCGAAAAAAACCCAACGTAACCTGCTAAGTTGTTACGCTAAGAAGGCATATTATATTTCAGAACAAATAAATAAGCAATAGTTTTCTCTGAAAATGTCAGGGAAAAAACGTAAACAAACCAACTAAATTTTCAGCCTTAACGGACTCTAAACACTTGGGTCTCTTTACATCTTCCATCTAGTTTATTCCAATTTGTATTTGAAACAATTACTTACGGGCAGCCACCTGAAGGAAAGTGGTTATATCTTTCTGAGGCCCATAGTCTAACCTCGCACGGGCCAGCGATAGAACCTTCTCCTTGAATGCAGGGTAGGCTGAGTAGAGTGCACCAGCCTGATTTGGATGTCCAACAGCAAAGTCAAGGCACAACTGGAAAAAGAAAAATGGGAAATTGAAAAATGTAGTCACAACAGTAGGTACCTAGGTATGTTTTAGCTGTATACTTCCTGCTGAGAACTGTTCGCATGATTGTCCTTTCATTTATATACTGGAGCAAGTGTGAAGGTTCCTTATATAGATATTCATCTTAGTGGTATATTACATTCATTTAGGATTGTAGTATAGAAAACACCCACAAATTTGCACTTACCAGTTTCCACCCCTCAGGTTGTGCAGCCGCTGGAAACTGTTCGAAATAATCCTCGTATTCGAGTGCTTTTGGTGGGCGCAAGAGCTTCTGCCGAGCAGAGTATGTGTTTTTCCAATGATGCTCTACCAGGTCCAGTGGTCTTGTGCTCCCCCTGAGAAAGATGAGCCCCTCGTCTTCGAGAATGCTGTTGGTCGTCCCTTCAACTTCACCGCCTCCGCCCAATGGCACTCGGCGTCGACGTTTTCTATCAGATCCCTCACTGCTGGTTGACGAATCCCGTTGTCGGCGTTCGGGGGTCGGGGGTTCTAGGACTCCCGATTTCTTCAGATCACTACGGTAATTGTGCCACTTCCGGACTAATTTTCCACTAGCCTCGGTGGTTGCCGTAGCCGGACTAAAGTAAGCAGATTCGGACTCCGTTGGGAAGACTTTCTTTATTGCTGCTGCCCACTGTTGCCATGTAGAGGATGGAAGCGAGTGCCACTTGTTTAACTGGCGGGAGTACTCGTAAGCAACAATGTCAAGCACGAGCCTGAAAATAATAATAAAAATATAATATTTAGCAGTGGGTGATATGCAGGGTTTGGATTATGATGCCATGAAAATCGACAAAATATGTACGCAAATATACAGAAAACTACCTTAAAATATGCACAAATGTGCATCAATATTATTATTATTATGAGGGGTGGGGGGGACAAGCCCAGCAACTAGACCATTTCGAGAATTATCCATTGTGCTCAGCTGGCAGCACTACCAAATACCAGCTCCCCAGCCATCGTGCAGTACACGATGGGGACCTACAGTTTTAGGTGGGTTCCGAACCACCACAGCCTCGATATACATTTCACTTGAAATTTTGAACATAATATCAGAGGTGAATGCCGATCAGAAAAACTTTTCGATGGGACTGGGATCGAACCGGTGTGACCCGGCTCTCAGTCCATCTAAGGAACCATCTAGACCACCCGGCTATCGAGGCTGTGTGCATCAATATTGGTTAAACATGCTATGATATGCAACTTTTTGACGCTTTATTTCAAATTAAAAGGTGTCTAAATTAAGGTGCCACCGAAGCTGACGTTGCATCTCTGCCACCCATAAGATGAACACTAGGAGCTAAAATACATTTTTCAGCTTTACCCTTGGTCTGAGAGTCTCCAAATTTTGCCCAAACGTAACCATAGAAATCTTCTATGGTAAGGCTACGTTCTGGTGAAATTTTGAGTCTTTTCAGCCAAGGCTAAAGCTGAAAAATGACTTTAAGCTCCTAATATTAATCTTATGGGTAGCGACATCGTCAGCTTCGGTAGGACCTTCATCGTTTCGTTGTAATGTTTCTTACACACCTGCTACGGTCTTTTCCGTCGAGCTTGATACCACTTGTTGCCTTCTTGGAGAGGATCGGGCCATAAGCGGTGTCCTCCCTTAACGCAGAGTGCACATTGTAAGGGGGCCCCAAAGTGAATAGGTCCTCCAAGTCGATTACCTCGCCCACTTGATCAGTTGTTGTGGTCGAAGTGGATGGACAAGCAGCTGGTGATAAAGACGGCTGTGGTGAGGAAACTGCTTCAGAATTATCCTGTTGACAAAAATAACATGCTTGTAAGTTTTATTCTCAGAAACCGTGATAGTGATGATGGTCGTTCAGAACTATCACTGTTAACTCTTATATACAAATTTTCTAGGGAAACATTTGCGTGATCTAAAACGTGAAATATCAGTGAAAACTTTCAAATCCTGACGTGCCAGGAATTTTTTAACCACTTCTTCTCAATAACTTGTGTTACGCTAAGTTTTTTCATAAACGAAAGTAAGACATGTCGTATGAATGGTGAACGCACTAGAGCAAATAATGGGTGGACTAACGGATGGAATGAAATTTCCCAGAAACCACTTTTTCGACTCAGGGTACCCCCATGATCATGAGAAACCTAAAATACCTATCAATAGGTATAAAAATTTTGAATTTGGCTATCGAGAAAGTATTAAGTAATAGCATTTGTGACGGTAAAAACAGGAGGAAACAACATACTTTCTGCAGTTGTCTTATTTTGGACAGAAGAAGGAGTCTCCGTGCGTAGGGGGCCATCGGTAGAATTTCACGCAGGTTAGGCTCTTCTAAAAGAACTAGGGTATCACAATCTTCGAAACCGTGCTCTAAAGAAACAGAAAACCGTCACTATATAAGAATGATGGATGAATATCTCTTGTTGTTTTAAAAAGGTCAGGGTGAAGGGAATTGGATCACGAAATGGGCCGAATGTTTTGCCAAAAAAGGAATTTCACTTATTTATGCGTTTTGAACCATCCTGAGAAAAAAATTTATAAATTTATTTAATTTTTTTTTTTTGTTTTTGGAAAGGGGACACCGAAATTTTTCTAAGTTTTTCGAAAAATGAAAATTAGTTTTTTTGGACTCAGGATGGCTTGACACGTCTAATGAAATGAAAATCTCAAAAACACCCTTTGACGAAAAAACTTAGAAAAATTTCGGTGTCCCCTTTCCCGGACCCCAACCAGGGATTGTAGCTAAAAAAAAACCTTGGAAAGAACACAGATATACACTTAATCACACCTAGCAGGTGAGCAAGTGCACTAGGGAGTGGCCTTGACACAACACACTCGCCGTTTCCTATAACCTGGCCCTAAATCTGAAATGACTCCTTACATACAAATTCTAATGAAATACCTAGAGATACATACGTATGTACCTACAGCAACAATCGAGGTAAAATGGCATTTGACGGGCTCTAGGTACTATATAATTATTTTAGGGACATAGAAAATATCAAAATGCCCATCAACTTCTAACTCAAGCTTTGGTACAGCCTAGGAAACATTGTAATAAATAAGGACAATAATTTGTTTGCAGGACTGCAAGTAGGTATTGTTGAATTGTGGACAAGTTCATAAATAATGGAATAAAATAATTCACTTACCAAGTAGCGTCTGTGCGTATTCTTCAAATCCCCAAGATTGCAGCAACTGGGCCGCCATTTGAACCGTGTGAGCCTCAAGGATCCCTCTGGCGAAATGGCGTCATGGCCAAACGGTCGGATGCGCGCGCATTTGAACTTTGTTGGTTCAGGAGTATTTTTCCGTTGGAGATATTAGTTACCCGACTCTTAACAGGGACAATAGCGTTTCTCAACAGGGACTTTAGGGTCCCTGTTGAATCCCTGTTCAGACAAGAGGGCATTTTGTTCGGCTCAAAGAGGTTGAGTGCCCTGTTTGGATTATGACACATTCCAGTTGGATACCTGTTGGATGAAGAGGAGCCACGAAAATTTAACAAGATACTCTCCTAACTCAACAGGAAGTAAGTCCTTTTGAGGCATGAGAGCATCCTCTCCTGTAAATTAGGTGAAGTTCCCTGTTGGTATTTTCAAACACACATGTTCTTTGAACAGAGTTAACAAATTTTTAACTAGACACCCAGCTGCCTGAACAGGGTCCAGTTACCTCTGTTGGTACGTTAGGGTATATTGTTCGGTAAATTATGGGCCGGCTATCTTGTTGGGGATGTGACAACGTTTTGTTGAGTACCTGTTCACTGAACAGGGTTATCGATCTTACACTTTCAGACTTGCGGAAATAAAAAACTAATACGTTATTTTTGCATGAGTAATTCACTTAACACAACTATGGCTTACACCATTGGAATCGGCATAGCTGACCATGGTAATCAAAGTGCCCTTACTTTCTCCCAAAAACTTAAACTGAACCAACACAAAATCTCAAGTTTCAAATTTTCGGAAAATGGATACGCCACTGTTGTCGCAGTCCCATAAAATGGTAACTAAAGTGCCCTTACTTTTCCGAAAAAACCAAAACTGAGCCAACTCGAAATCTCAAGTTTCGAAATTTTGGAAAAATGGATACGCCACTGACGTCGTAGCCCCATAAAATGGTAACTAAAGTGCCCTTACTTTTCCCAAAAAACCAAAACTGAGCCAACTCGAAATCTCAAGTTTCGAAATTTTGGAAAAATGGATACGCCACTGACGTCGTAGCCCCATAAAATGGTAACTAAAGTGCCCTTACTTTTCCCAAAAAACCAAAACTGAGCCAACTCGAAATCTCAAGTTTCGAAATTTTGGAAAAATGGATACGCCACTGACGTCGTAGCCCCATTAAATGGTAACGAAAGTGCCCTTACTTTTCCCAAAAAAACAAAACTGAGCCAACTCGAAATCTGAAGTTTCGAAATTTTGGAAAAATGGATACGGCACTGACGTCGTAGCCCCATAAAATGGTAACTAAAGTGCCCTTACTTTTCCCAAAAAACCAAAACTGAGCCAACTCGAAATCTCAACTTCCACAATTTTGGAAAAATGGATATGTCGTAGCCCCATAAAGTGGTTTTGAAGCTGCATTTATACAATGAACTTTCTGCATTACAACTGACCTCCCCCTTAGTCTCACATAATAAGTGAAGAATTGTGGGGAAGAAGCCACACTGGCATAACGGACATATAAACATGGATTACATTAGGTATATGGAGAAAATCTTATGGCTGTATTTGTATGTTACTCCGCAGTGCAGCAGATATTATATAATGTTCTTATTTTATTTTCAAACTTATGGTAGCTTTCAAAATTGATGAAAATATGTTTAGAAACTTGCTCATATATAATTTTTGAAGCATCTGTGATGACTCACTACCTAATATCTTCTGATTATATAGTAAACCCATCATGTCACCAATTTCGTCTCAAACTATTTCAAATATCCCGCCAAATGCTCTTTCACCAATCCCAACGGGGCAGTTTCAGTCACTGAACTAGAATAAATAGTAGTACACCAACATCGGAGCGTAACCCTTATTTCCAACGAGACCATTCCAGATATTCCCAACTAGGCTTAACTTTATATTTATTATTACGTCAAATGCTTCTTCACTAACCCCAATGAGACAGTCTCGTAGACTGAACTAGGAATATAATCGTAACACCAACATGGTCGTAACCTTATTTCCAACTAGACCAATTCAGACGTACCCAACTAGGTTAATTACTTCAACCAACAAGGATTCTGATCCTCATATCCAACATGGCCAATCCCTGTCGCGTCATCAGGGATGTGAAACCAACAGGGAGAGAAACTCATAATTGTGACAGGGCCATTCTGTTGAAAAATTTCCCTGTTGCAAAAAAAGGAAACCCCTCTCTCGACAACAGGGAAAACGAAAACCCTGTTGAAAACGCTCTAACAGGACCGATTTCGTTCGATCAACGGGGCCAATTTCGGAATCACAACAGGATTCCGTCAACAGGGCGATTCCTGTTGGTGATTTCTCTCAGTGTAGAGTGGCATAGCGCATAGCGTCTGACTTATAAGCAATAGATGGTGGAAAGTTACCCCCTACAGTAGGTACCTACTGCCTATTGAGTAAAAAACCTGTGTACCTATACCTACTTGTTGTTATTACTTTTTCGTGGGTTTTGACTAAGTTATTTTTGACAGTTTTTCGGTGGTGGTTCCTAATACTAACTCTGGTTGAGGCGGTGCTGGGTCCACTAACGTTTAACTAAACATGGATTACTTGTTGGTGGACTGGCAGGTAGGTACGTACCTTACTCATGAGGCTGCTGTTTACTACGAAGCATCCTCCTGCAGAAACCTCTACTTTTGTCACGTAAAGTTCATACGAAAAGGTTTTTATCTGCAATAAAAAATGAATTGTGGGGATTACTGTACGTCACTGACTACCTACCTGGGGAAAGCGTTAAATTTCCGAGAAAATCGAAGTTTTTCCCTTAACCGAGTATGGTGGGACAGAGCCTTACTATCCTATAGCTGCTTGGGCTGTATTAGTGCCATTTGGTGATGAGTGAGTCCTGCCGATGACGCTTTATTAACACTGCTGTTGTAAGTTGAAGGTCTAGTCATCCGAGTAGAATCAACAGCTGCTTCTGAATTCATTAGTATAGATACTTATTGCTTCTGTTCAGATCAAGAGACATTTGACTTTCGATGTAAAAGAAACTGTAATGGTGCAGAAACATATTAGGGTATCTAAACCCATCGAACGGTAAGTACCTACCTTCAGAATTTGTTGTGAGTAATTTAATTTTGAGTGTTTTAAGTGGGACTCCACTCGTGGCAATTGTCGTGAGAAAGTGAGGTTAAGCAAATGTTTTGCTGCCTTATCAGGCAGCTATATTCGACATAGTGTGGACGAGAGCAAGTTGGGTCCTAGTTCGTTTACGTAAAAATACGTTTAAATATTTTTCCGAATGGCGGTGATTTGATACTGCCAGTGTAGGTAAGTGGGACCACGCTGCAGAACAATGTGTCTCCGTGTAGCAGGAAATTTTCTAACTACCACTACGCTACAACAGTAGATTGGCTTATCTACTTACGTCTCGGATAAGCGCCTTGGAGTCGGTTGCCATCTCAAGGTTCGTCACGAAGTGGGCGGTTTGCTTGCTCTGTCAAGAGTAACCCCAATTCAACGATATTATTGAATTTTTATGAATATTTAGGATTACGCGCTTTTGGTGGGTCATGGGTCTATCCACAACTGTCGTTTCAGATCCCCATTAGGTGCATATTGGGATTGGCCTTGTCTATCCTATAAATTGGCTTATTTACGCCAGCTCTGGGACATATCAGCCAGCCTTGGCCAATTGGCTTCTGCGTAATGGCTCTGATCTTGATCTGGAGTATGTTATTGAGGGTGACCGTGGGCTAGGACTTGACTCCTAGCCCAGCCCTCTAAACACCACTCTCGTGGGTTAGTGAGTCTTCACTCCGGGTGTGTGAGGGTACGGGAAGTTCAAAATTATGGTATACGTACTTGATAAGCAATCTGTGAGCACGCTTCAATCATATTGAGATCCGGGAGTAAGTAGACCAGCAGCCACAGGGCGATTGTTATGAAGCTCACCATCTTGCAGTATTGGTTGCGCTCACAGAAAGCATGAATAGAAACCAGTTGATTGCAGCTGTAGATTATTTCCAATAAGTTTAATGTTGTGAAAAGCCATGTATGGGCCGAAAATATAGTGCTCAGCTGCTCTGAGAGGTGAGCCAGTTCGTACCAGCGATTTCTCAGACTTTGAAAATCCAGCCGGAGTCGGTAGTTCGGGTATATTAGAGGACCTACAAAAATTGTGAAATCAAATTAATTTAACCCATCATCTTAAGGGAGGTGAAAGACAATACAAAATTGTATGCCCCACTCCCTCCCCCCGCATCAGCTCGTAGGTGATTAGATGATTAGAATTAGGGTCAGGGTACCGCCTGGAACCAACCCTGTGGCCTCTCTAAACTTTAGAGAGTGTAGACAAAAGCCGATTAGTAGGAGATGCTCCCTGCTCCATGCTTCCTTCAGAAAATACCTATGTTTCTCCCTGGATTCGAACTGAGCCTTCGTGTTGAGCTTGACTCCGCTGCTTCTATTGACTTTACGAAGCTTTCATGAAGGCATAAGAACTAGATGTCTTTTTGTGCTGATTATACTGATTGAATGATTGATTGATTGTTAACAGACATCTAACCAAAACTCATTCTCTCATTTCCGATCGGTTTGTAAATTTTAGTTATATGTAAGTACTTGATAAATTCTGGGTTGGCTTGGAAATGGGCCAAAGCTGAAGGTGCTATCTCTGGATGGAGAGTGATTTGCAGATGTTGGACGTTATCTTGGTATTATCATTTCGCGTGAGTGAGAACGTGCGTATGTGCGCAATCCGGTCATTTTGGTGTTGCGTGCAAGTTTGGGAGACTTGGAGGGTGGAGGCGATTTCTCCTTAAGAGACAGGTTAGTGCCGACACTTTTCGATTTTAGTTGAATCTTCCCCTCTTTCTATAAAATTCACCACTGAATTCTCATCTTCGACTTCCATGTATAAAATACATGTTAGTATTAAGGGCCACCATACATTCTCGACGAACTCCGCCAAAACCACTGTGCGAAAGTAAATATTCGACAAAATTTGAAAACGCAGGATTTATTTTTTTCCTTCAAAGGGTAAAGTTGGGAGTTATGTAATAAGGGATTATACATTGCAGTTACATTATACCAAAATATACTAGTTATAAGGCAGATTTCTGCAAAATGAAGAAATAAATTGGACGTGTCAGGAAGTAGCTAAAATCGAAGATCACCAGGAAATTCAGTGTTTACTTATTATTCCCACATGAGGGAGGATTTTCAGCGTCCGTGGAACGCGGAGAGTAGTTACGAACTCAAAGGTTGGAAGGTGCATGGGTGGGAGAGGGGTGGGTAATTCCAAGGGTACTTGGATACCTACTCAGTAGTTACCTGCCTACCTTGTATTGTATTATTATTTTACATACTAGGTAGTTACCTGCCTGCTTACTCAGGTCACAGCCGTCGAAGAGGTGAACTTGTTGTTTCCCTCTCCGTCCAGGAAGCTACCTTTATAAGTGCTATTATAGGTGGGTACCTGCTACCTACCTTTGAAAAATTTTATTTCTGAGTAAGGCTGAAGTCAGCACTGTAAAGGTTACGGTGGACAGGTTAATGAATAATTTGCAGGTTACGACATGTTACATTCGAATTTATAGACATGGACAAAAATTTGGAAATCCTACATTACATAGGTAGGTACAAACATTTCACAATGTCAACATAGTACCATTTCTCCCCATGAATTTACCTCTCGATTCTCCAGAATCAGAGTTTTCAGAACTTGTATGCAACAACGAGAAAAAGAATCACAGTTAGTTTTGGATTCCATAAGAACAAAAGAGCAAAAAATGAACTGCAAGAACAAGATTTCTCGCAAGTGAGTCGCACAAAATATCAGAAAAATCGAAAGGAATGATCGCTACAGCTATTCGTAGAGATACAGGTACATTAATATTGGGTACAGTGGCAGTGGCACGTATAATATAATGAATTAGGTAGTAAGATAGGGGGCCTCTTTAAAGGCTATAGGCTCGGAATGCCCTTTCCCCTCTGAAAGGGTTAGTTCCTGAGTCTAAGCCGTTAAGGCTACCCTGGAGGTACGTCCTTATTGTCTCAACCCTCCTTTCCTCGGTTTTGCAACAGTTTCCATATAATATTATACAAAACCTCTCCCGGCTATATCGCCGTCTAGTTCACGTGAAAAGGCCATTAGGTACATATGGTAGGAAATTAGGTACTTCAAACTGAAAAATTCCATGAAAAGATTTCATGTTCTTGCATTATGCATCTCTACTACCTATACCTACTCTCTGGGGAAATTAACATTACTAGATGCATAGGTGCAGTGAATATGCATAGACATATGACTCGTCGAAACGTTTGTTTCGGGTCCCGGACATCCGGTCGGCATTTAAAAAAAAAAAAAAAAAAAAAAAAAAATCAACTGAGAAAGTACAAAACCACCTGTTTTCAAAGTTGACCCGGGAGGGGGGGGGGGGGGGGGGGGGGATGAGTCGGAACTGTAGAGAAACTTCTTGGCAAAATAATTTGCGTAAGGAAATGTCCTCGAGTATTATGATGGGCCGCAAGGTACCTCTCCAAAAACCTCTCACAAGACACCTCGGGGGCTGCTCGGATAAAGTTTCCGAACACACAAATTGTATGTATGAGAAAGTCGCCTCTCCAGTATTTTCATGCCCTACTAGGCACCTACGAACAAACTCTCAAAAGTCATCCCCTAGGGGTCACTGTGACAGCGGGGGAGTTGTGGGATGGTGGTATTGTGTTAAATTTGTAATTTTGTATCCTACATCGTACAAACTTGTTCCAATCCGTTATACGTAGCCGATTACAGACAACAGATGGGTAGGTAGGTATATCTCTTGTAATTATTGTTCCAAATGTGCTTTCGGGGGGCTCTTCCCCCTTTTGCAAAGTGGGGGTATTATATGCTTGGATTTTTAATACTTCCGGTTTCGTAGGCAAATTATTTCGGGCAAAGTATGGCGAATTTCAATTAGAAATATCCACGGAGCGGTGAAGTTTTGGCCGGCGGGCCAACTACTTGTTCATAGTATTGTTTGAAACGACCGTGATTTTTAGAAAATCCAGATTGTGTTGGAATATACCTATGTGAGATCACTTTCACCAGTTACGACGATTATTTATCCATGACTATCGTGTCGTCTCGAACAATAAATAAAGGGTCCGACAATGGTCGCACTTGACTTTCTCGCAATTTTTACGCCAGCGGTATCGAAAATTTTGATTTTTTTTACGTAATTTATTTTTTTTTTGACCAAAATTTTAGCTTTTTCTAAAAAATATTTCGCCATACACTGGACAATAATTTTAGGCACCTACTCACCGGATTTCAAACATATCCGTCATATGGTGAAGCGTCGTTCGACGTGCAAAGTACGTGTTTTCTATTTTCCATGTCACGGCCTTTTTTCAAGTAATTGAAAATCTATTGAAAATAACCTTGAAGCATCTACCTATCTGAGACCATTTTCACCAATTTTCAAGGAAATCTGTCGGTTAGGGTTGTTGCAAATCCGTCTTAACCAATCAAAAACGTGATTTCCATTTATGGAAAATTTTCCTACGATAATGCCAATATTGGCCATAATTATTATGTTTCATAAATTTCGTTCGGTAAAACATCAAACTAGGTTAAAGTACACCTCCCTACCAATTTGTTATTGAAATCGATCGAATAGTGCTACCGGAGTGACGACCAACGCGTTTGGGCCAAAACTTGGCCCATCTCCAAATGATTGCAAAAGACCTGAAAGCATCTATTCAAAAACACTTTCGCAAATTTTCAAGGTTCCAACTTGATATACGTACCTTCCAGCCCTTCTTAACTGTCAAAAAACACGATTTTTTGCCTTTTTTTGACCATAGCAGGCGCAATTTTTGAGTTATCAAAATTTATCAAAAAACATGTCAAGATATTTACATTAGGTAGGTAACCTACATACCGAATTTGAGCAAAATCGGACGAACGGTGTGACGTCCAGTTGCGCGACAGAGTGACGTACGTCGGACGGACATTTTTTAAAAACCACTTTTTTGGACTCGGGGGACCTCCAGGATCATGGGAAACCCAAAATCTCAATTTCGAAATTTTGCACGAAGACAATACTTTCTCGTCATATATGGCTTGCGAGAAAGTAAAAAATCAGATGGGACTAGAAAGTTAATTGCGACTGTTGTCGGACCCTTTATTTTTTTTTGCCAGTACTGATCACAACTTTCAGTCAACCAAAAACGATTTCTCCCCATGAATTTATCTCCCGATTCTCCATAATCACAGTTTTCAGAACTTCAATGCAAGAACGAGAACAAGAATCACAGTTACTTTTGATTCCATAACAACAAAAGAACAAAAAAGGAACTACAAGGCTCTTGCACAAAATATCAGAAAAATCGAAATGAATGATCGCTACAGCTATTCGTAGAGATACAGGTACCTACATTAATATTGGGTACAGTGGCACGTAATGATCGAGTTAGGTAGTAACATGTCAAAACCGAGAACGAGGGCTGCGTACGCACTCGGAATATGATGCGATATGCTTACGACCACGTAGTATTGTTACCTACCTGGTTGCGACTAGGTATTGTCTTAACCCTCCTTTACTCGGTTTTGCAACAGTTTCCATATTGTACGGAAACCTCTGCCGGCTACATCGCCGTATCGTTACATATTACCCAGTAAATTACGTCAAACTGAAAAATTCAATGAAAGGATTTCATGTTCTTGCTTTAGTGCTATGCAGTCGCCCTTCGTACAAGGTCTAGAGGCCTCGGTAGATGAGCGTTTCCCCTTCGTTGACACATACCTTTATCTTCTCATGACCCGGTGATGTAAAATTCCTTCCTGGAATAAAAAGACGCCATTATTACTTGCAATGAAGGTGTAATAAGGTGTCTACTAAATTTCATTACAATCATCTGAATGGGATGGGGGCAACAGCAGGGAACAGACGGACTGACTGACTGACACGCACTTTTTGCACAAACCTCTTTCTTCGACTGGCGGGACACTCAGGACCATACAAAATGAAATTAAGGGTCCGACAGTGGCCGGATTTGACTTTCTCACAATATTTACGGCAGAGGTATCGAAAATTTGGTTTCCTTTTTCTTGAATATTTTTTTTTTTTTCGCCACAGTGTTAACTTTTTCAAAAGCATATTTTCCCACACGTTGGAGGATAATTTTAGGCACCTGCACACCGAATATGAGACATAACCGTCAAATGGTGAAGTGTCGTTCGACGTGCAAAGGACAGGTTGCCGGGCTCCTGCAGTAAGGTCTAGTTGACTCTTGACTCTAGGACCGGACACCATCCCGTATATTCTTGTACAGAATTTGCCACCCCAACACTTAAATCACCTTCTTCATTTGTATAATTACATCTGGACGGCTCAAGTTTTTCCCGTTGCATCTAAGATCTTTACCCAGTACATCCCCTAATAACCGCCATCCGCCGGGTGTGGGACGGTCTGTCTCACCATAGCGTAAAATTTGTCTGGCTGCCTTCTCATGTTAACATTGCCGGCAATGACGCGGCGGATGCCGCGGCGCGCCAGGCCGCCGAATTACATTCGCCCGCGTTCAATGTCGTGATATGGGCCGATCTATCCCTACAGGCTAAAAGTTTTACCCACGCAAAATGGCAAAATCTGTGGAACAGCCCAGAGCAGGCGGGCAATAAATTGAGACAAATAAAACCAGTTTTGGGCGAGTGGGTAACGGCCTATCGCAACAGGCGGAGGGAAGAAGTGGCGCTCTCTCGAACAAGAACAAGAGCAAGAAATGATTTCTACTGCAAGAACAAGAACAATACAGGATCTTGACTGCAAGAACAAGAGGAAGAGTCGCTTTGCGAGAACATGAACAAGAAATGCCGTTTCTTGTTCTTGTTCTTGCATCGTGCATCACTAATTTTTATGTTCTGAAATATAATTCGTCTTTTTAACGACATAAATTATAAGGGTATGACAGCCTCGATAGCCGAGTGGACTAAATGGTCGACTTTTGAGGAGCAGTGAGAGCCGGGTCACACCGGTTCGATCCCGATCCTACCAAAAAGTTTTTCTGCTCGGCATTCACCGTTGATATGTTCAGCATGTCAAGTGAAATGTATATCGAGGCTGTGGTGGTTCGGAAACCACCTAAAACTGCAGGTCCCCATCGTTTACTCGATGGCTGAGGAGCTGGTATTTGGTAGTGCTGCCAGCTGAGCACAATGGATAGTTCTTAAAAATGGTCTATTTGCTGGGCTTGTCCCCCCCAACCCTCAGCTATATGAGGGTATGATGTGATTTCACGATCGAGAGTTTTTTCTCCACAAGAAGAGTCCACAATTAACCGATCGTATTACAATCACAACACAACCTCATAAGTAATGATGTTGAAAAGATGTGTTATATTTCAGAACGTATAAATATGCAATATTTTTCTCTGTAAGAAACATTCTCTTTATCAAGAACACTGTCTCTGTAGGGACCACATTTCGACCATAGCTGGCTGTTTCACGGTGCTAGTGCCATGTTAATTGTTACTTTCTCACCCGTATGTAATACATGGGCTGAGAAAGTTATGTTATCGTGCGAAATTTCGATTTTGAGATTTTCATTGCAAAAGGCGTTTCAGATGTCCTAGATCACAAAAAAGTGGTTTTTACGTCATGTCCGTCCGACGTACGATTTGGCTCAAATTTGGAATATAGATGTCTAAAATCAGTTCCAAGATACATTTTAGGTAGATTTCGAAGAAAAATCTACCTATTGTAGTCGTACCAGTAGTCTCACTTTTGAAAAATTTCTTCACAGTTATTCTTTTTATGACCCCTGGATCCCAAAACCACCATCAGTTCAAAAGTTTATATATATATATCTATCTATCTATCTATCTATATATCATTTTCACTTCCTTGTGAACACGCTAGCAGCCGTATTTTTGAAAAATAATTGGTTTTGACTATTTAATAAAATATAAGGGACTAAAATCTCGGTCGAGTTCGTTAATGGGGGAAATCGGACCAAGGGGGGGGGGGGGGGGGGGGGAAATGGGGGAACTTTTTCTAAATCTGGTTTTTTGGCCATAACTCCCTTAATATTGCAACTAATGAAACGTAGTTTTCTCTGAGGGTCGTCTAACAGTACTGCCTACAACTTTTCTTAGTAACGTTTTTTGATCCCACCCTTAATGGTTGAATAGGGGTGGAAAAAGAGGGTTTTGCGCACAAAAAAATTCATAACTTGTGTCCTAGGGGTGTTATCGAGTTTTTTTGTTTTGTAATGCATTTGCCTCAATATTACCTACAACTTTTGTCTGAACAAGTTTTTCGTCCGACGCACCGTTTAGGCAGGGGGTGGGGGGTTGAATTTTCAAAACGTCATAACTCATTTATTTGGTGAGATATTGAGTTTATTCTTTTTGCTATGAGTTTCTATTAATAATATCTACAACTGTTGTCTGAAAAAGTTTTTTGTAAAATCACTTTCATTTTCTTGTTAAGGGGGGGGGGGGGGGGGTGAAATTTCAAAACTCAATTCCTCCGTTTGTTATTGTAGATAATGCAATTGGATCAACTGAAAATCTTCTTATCCGTCTTTCTAAATGATTTTAGACTGCTTTTAGTTGATGGAAGTAATCTTCGAAATCTACCTACGCCTTTCGGGGCTGCCGAAAGGGATTTTTTAATATAATTTTGATTACTCAAAAATTGCACCCACTATTGTCAAAAATGTGTCAAAAAAAATTCAAAATCGTGTTTTTGTCTACTCAAGACGTATTTCACGGTACGGTAATAAAGTTAGAACCTTCAAATTTTGCAGTCGTGTTTCCAGATAGATGCTCCAGGATCATTTTTATTGTTTTGGAGATGGGCCTAAAATTTGGGCCAAAATTGGCCCATACGTGAAAATCTTGGCCCCATGAACAGTATTAGCCGAAATATCACAAAAATCCATAAACTTGTGCTTAATAACATTTACTTAAAGGTTTGTCGAAGAAATATTCAATCAATTCAAAATTGCGGCCAATATAGGCAAAATAAAGTCAAAAATAGGAAAAAAAACTAGAATCTCGTTTTTGATTGGTCAAGACGGATTTGGCACTACAGTTATTAAGATATATCTTTGTAATTTCGCAATAGTGTTCCCAAATAGATGCTACAGGATCTTTTTATTCTTTTTGAGATGGGCCAAAAATTTGGGGCAATATTGGCATTATCGTAGGAAAAATTCTCCAAAAATGGAAATCACGTTTTTGATTGGTTAAGACGGATTTGCAACAACCCTAAAAAAAAATCCCTTTCGGCAGCCCCGAAAGGCGTAGGTAGATTTCGAAGATTACTTCCATCAACTAAAAGCAGTCTAAAATCATTTAGAAAGACGGATAAGAAGATTTTCAGTTGATCCAATTGCATTATCTACAATAACAATCGGAGGAATTGAGTTTTGAAATTTCACCCCCCCCCCCCCCCCCCTTAACAAGAAAATGAAAGTGATTTTACGAAAAACTTTTTCAGACAAAAGTTGTAGATATTATTAATAGAAACTCATAGCAAAAAGAATTAACTCAATATCTCACCAAATAAATGAGTTATGACGTTTTGAAAATTCAACCCCCCACCCCCTTCTTAAACGGTGCGTCGGACGAAAAACTTGTTCAGACAAAAGTTGTAGGTAATATTGAGGCAAATGCATTACAAAACAAAAGAACTCGATAAAACAATAACAAACGGAGGAATTGAGTTTTGAAATTTCACCCCCCCCCCCTTAACAAGAAAATGAAAGTGATTTTACAAAAAACTTTTTCAGACAAAAGTTGTAGATATTATTAATAGAAACTCATAGCAAAAAGAATTAACTCAATATCTCACCAAATAAGTGAGTTATGACGTTTTGAAAATTCAACCCCCCACCCCCTGCCTAAACGGTGCGTCGGACGAAAAACTTTTTCAGACAAAAGTTGTAGGTAATATTGAGGCAAATGCATTACAAAACAAAAGAACTCGATAACATCCCTAGGACACAAGTTATGAATTTTTTTGTGCGCAAAACCCTCTTTTTCCACCCCTATTCAACCATTAAGGGTGGGATCAAAAAACGTTACTAAGAAAAGTTGTAGGCAGTACTGTTAGACGACCCTCAGAGAAAACTACGTTTCATTACTTGAAATATTAAGGGAGTTATGGCCAAAAAGCCAGATTTAGAAAAAGTCCCCCCATTTCCCCCCCCTTGGTCCGATTTCCCCCATTAACGAACTCGACCGAGATTTTAGTCCCTTATATTTTATTAAATAGTCAAAACCAATTATTTTTCAAAAATACGGCTGCTAGCGTGTTCACAAGGAAGTGAAAATGATATATATATATATAAACTTTTGAACTGATGGTGGTTTTGGGATCCAGGGGTCATAAAAAGAATAACTGTGAAGAAATTTTTCAAAAGTGAGACTACTGGTACGACTACAATAGGTAGATTTTTCTTCGAAATCTACCTAAAAATCAAATTTTCGATAAAAATTGCGAGAAAGTCAAGTACGACCATTGTCGAACCCTTTATTTTTTTTTGAGATGGGCCGAAAATTCGGGCCCAAATTGGCCCATACGTGAAAACCTTGGCCCCGGGAACAGTGTTCGCCGGAATTTCTCAAAAATCTATAATCTTGTGCTAAATAACATGACTTAACTATTAATCGAAGAACTTTTCAATCGATTCAAAATTGCGGCCAATATAGGCCAAATAATGTCAAAAAGTGGAAAAAACGAAAATCGCGTTTTTGATTGGTCGGAACGGATTTAACAATACACTAACAGAGCGATAGTCTTGAAAATTGGTAAAAGTGATCTCAGATAGATGTTTAAGACTAATTTTCAACAGAATTTTGATTTTCCAAAAATTACATACGATACCTCCTATGAAAGGGAGGGGCTGCAATGATGGGCCACACAGGGATGGAGGGTCCCCACAAAAAAACTGCCAACCCTCTCCACGAACGATATGTTTGCGGATGCCAACTCGCCAGTACGAACGTCTCATACGACGTATCCACACTACTTACTTATGGGTGGGGAGCTGCTATTTCTTACGACACTTATTTTCATTGAAATGAGTAGGATAATAAGTACTTACTCATGATGATATGACTGACAGTAGCTTTCTACACTCATTGGCGGTGACTCAACCTGTTTCAGTTCTGAAATTTTAACAAACAAAAAATTTAATCAAGAACCGTACCATCAATGCCACAAAACACTGAATATGACGGTAAGAGTCATCAGTCATCACAGAGTGATCTGTAAAATGCAATGCCATTTTCCGCACCCCTCTGGTGTTGACTTAGGTGTTCAAAGATTGGGAACAGGAATACCTCTCCCCACTTTGAAGAATTATCTATCGCGCTCAGTTGGAACCATTACCGAATACCACCTCCCCATGCACCCACCATAAATTTCATCAAAATGGGATGAACGATACAGGCTCTACAGCACGGAATATACAGACGAATTGACGGACGGACAGAGTTTTTCCAGAAACCACCTTTTTCGACTCGAACTCGCGAGAAAGTGAGCCGACAATACGGCTGTTGTGGAAAGCCGCCCTTACACGATCAGTAAACACTGTCAGTAGCGTCAATACTGGCAGTATTAGTGATCGTGTAAGGTGTGGAGTGATGGTACTGTTTATGGACTGATGAGATTTCCGGAAATTCGGATATGAAACCATCAGTATTGTGATTTCATCAGTATAGTGACCGTGTAAGGTGTGGAGTGACAGTACCGTCAGTACCGATTTAGCAAGTGACGCGTAAACATGTCTGATGACCAGGGGGCGGATCGACATGCACTAAAAATCGACGAAATATGCATGCAACATGCAGTAAAAAATACTCGATATATGCAGTTAAACATGCAGTTAAAAATGCAATCTCCCCTATATATTTAGACAAAGATTTTTTTTTTTTTTTTTTTTTTTTTAAATTGGATGCCTTGACCGCTTGAAAGAGGCCATCCTATGACTAAAGTACCCGCTTATGTGGAAAGGGCTAGGCATCACAATATGAATGAAACAGAAAGAGTTGACGATTTTTTTTTTTTCTTTTTTTTTACGCGCGACGTTGAGAGAACATATGCGCCGATGAGTTGGTTTTTTAGATGTTTTTGGCCGAAGCCGAATATGAGTGGGCCGAAGCCAATACATCCATGTCGAAAGCGGAAATTTTTTTCGTTCAGCTGGGATTCGAACCCGGACCTCTCAGGACACTTAGCAGACCCCTTGGCCACTCGGCCACTGAGAGGTACAAAAAAATAATTAATACACTTAAATGTGCGCGCTGACCACGGCTGGTGAAGGCGGAATGAGTACCTAAGGGACCTAAGGCAAAACCGTAGGATCCCCTACCTTACCACCCCTACTTAAGAATGTGCAAAATCATATACTGGTTTCTCCATAAGTTAAGAATAGTGCTGATATCCATATTAATTGTACCTTGCCACCCCGTTCGACCCGAGTCGATGACCTCGGAGATGGCCAGTCAGGAAACAAGACAAATACCTGTACCCAGTAATCCCAAAATAGAATCCTTATCTTGTAAATTTCGACCAACATGCTCGGGGTTTACGCAATTAACAGAAGTGCCTATTTTGTGGACATAAATATTTCTCTGATTATAGGAAATTAACTTGAGTCAGTCAGATATGCATAAACATGCGGTTAAAACCTAAAACATGCACTTATTGAAAAAAATTCCGAAACATGCAAAATATGCACTAAAGATTTTGGTATTTTTGGGCTCTACAGGCTTTGAAACGTGTAAATACGAAGTCTGCATGTGATTAAAGATAAAATAAAAAACAAGCAAATATGCAAAATCCGCCCCCTGCTGATGACTGATGATATTATGCTGTCTGATGGTGACATAATGGCAGAGAACTTCAGATTTCAATGTTTCTTCCCATTGCCAGATATCTCAATGTTACGGCCAACTTTTCCTCAGCAGATATGCATCGCCTTATATTGGTGGTTTTACATTTTAAAAATGGCCCAACCATTTTCAGCAGCCTCTGGAAAATGTCCTCATTCATCCTAAAATAATTTTTATGGTCTTCGGGGTCAGTGACACTGATCTCTTTCAACAAAACTATATGAGAATTTCTCCCTTTTCTTCAGCCACTGCTTCATCCAAATTTTTCTTTTCACTCTCTTTTTTATCCCCAATGCCAAAAATATTAGTGAAATAGCTCTTTTCTGACGGTCCATAACTAAGATGACAACTTGCACGGAGGCTCAACAGGCCATGTACTAACGATACTGATGATCAGTAATAGTGACCGTCTAAGGTGAGGAAGTACTGATGCATTATACGGACGATACTGACAGTACCAGTACTGACAGTATTTACTGATCGTGTAAGGGCGGCTGAAGAGTTGAAGAAAATTGAGATATATTCCGTGAGTCTCTGCCTCGCTGGAATCGACCTATCTCTGCTCGAGCGGGTCTTCCCTTCTTTTCGCCGCTGCGGCCTTCCACTCAAGACCCCTAAGTACTGCAGAAAAAAAATCATTAGCTGACCACATCGTTCTGTCTGCTGACATCGGTTCCATCCCAGTCGTATCGGAAAATTTGTCATCAGTCATACGTTGTGAATGTCAGGTGAAATGTAAAACGAGGCCGTAAAGAGTGTAAAGGTTCACTATACCGTCCTAAATCTGTAGGCCCGTACCATATAGGTACCTACTAACATTATATGGGGAGGTGGTATTTGGTAGATTTTTTTTAAATATTTCTCTTGTTGCGCACTTCACTACTACTAAAATGAGCTATTTATATCATCTACACCTGAAAAGGTCCAAAAATACCCCAACTAAGTAACCATGAACATCGCGCATTATACATGGAAAGGTAGGTAGCCACTGAAAACACAGCAAACAGT
Organism: Mesopsocus fuscifrons; assembly: GCA_950004255.1. NCBI lineage: Eukaryota > Metazoa > Arthropoda > Insecta > Psocodea > Mesopsocidae > Mesopsocus > Mesopsocus fuscifrons. The sequence goes on from OX465377.1 coordinate 12,696,661, forward strand.
CCCTACAGCAGAATTCCCATAAGGCGACGTTGCCAAATTTTTGGAAGTCATGCAACACTGTGTGAGTCAAATTGAGGAAAATGCACATTTCCAGCTTTCAAAATAAATCAAAACAATGTTGAAAAATATTTGAAAAATAAAACGTTTTATAACTTGGTTGTTCTCAAACAGATTGAAATCATCCATAAGAGTTATTTACTTGTAATAAAATTCCCTAGATTTTTTGTTTAGAAAATATTTTCTAACAATGGCAAATTTTTTTCCCTCGAAAATCTACCTAGCTACTGAAGGAAATACCTCCAATCAGGAATTCGAACACCAACAGAGTGGCTGGAAGGTAGGGGCCAGTAGGCGGAATCCCTACACTATGTTCAACTATTTACCTACCTACGGGAAACTTTACTGCTGTTAAGATTCGATCGTCGACCCTATGTCTCACAGCACTGCTAAAGCACATTAAATTCCCCAACTTTTCCCCCAAGAGTTTTTTCATAAACCCAAAAATAATTTCGTTCGTTGAGCCTGAGTCCACTCGTTGGACTGCCAAAATTTCAAAGATTTTTTTTTTTGACCTTTTTCGAAAAGCTTTCTTAGACAAAAGATGTAGGTAATGTTAATACAAACAAAAAATTGTAATATATTATTTCAACATATTTTATAACAGCTGAGTTACACTAACTTTACGTTTTCAAAAATTGATATCTCGGCTATTTTTAAATATTTTGGGTCGGTGTATTACACTTTTTTCTTAGCCTATCTACCACCTACAAGTCTGCTGTAATAACTCTTTACGAAAACCCAAAATATTTTCTGTGTAAACAAATCGGTGGTCCAGATTAGGTTATACGTACACAAACTATTATAAATATCTACTTGCGGTTATCTTACCTGTTTCAAAGGGTAGGGTCACTATGTGGTTGCAGTCTGTGTATGCGTATATCCCCGATGTCTGACTTATTGTGTGTTTCCTCCGAAAAGAGCACAAAAACAACACTTGAGGTTAGGTCGTAGGAATTTATCTTTTTAAAGAAATTGTCTCTTCTCACATTTTTTATTCCGCACACTTTTAATTAAATTAACACAGTGTTACCATTATGATCGTTATAACGAATATTATTCGTTCTCACAAAATTATTTTTCACTTTGTCTTGTAAACAATTTCGGTAAACAAATAAACATTTTTTCGATATTTGAAGTTTGACGTGGCAGCAGGATCGTGGCACCAATTCGATATGCTCGACAGTGGCGCTGCCTAAAGGAGAATTTGTCAAACTGAAAAAAACATTTTTTAGCAAAAAGAAGGTGAAAAGAAGGTAAACAAAAAAAATGGCGACGATAAACTTTACAAATATATATCAAGCTTTTCTACTAAATGAGATGATAAAATCTAGATGTATTAGCCGGAAAGTTGAAAAAAAAAAATTCCGCATGCGGTAGTGTTGTGTTTTCGCGATCTGTCAAGAAACAAGTAAACTGGTAGTGGACTGGTAGTTGGCTCTTTAAAATCGCTCCTGTGGGCTTATTACTCCATTTCATGCAAAAATAAAACACTACCTCACGACAAAGAGTCTCAGGTTTACATCCCCCTATAAACACTTTACACTCGCCCTGTAACTTCGGAATAGGGTGTGAAGTACTTAGCATTGCGAATCAAATGGGTGTATTTCCCCTTAACGTGGGGGTTGGCCATTTTGGGCATTTGTCGGGTATTTTTTATTCAAATATTTTATGGGGAAATGTAACGTAAAATGTAAACCGCATTTTTAATATTCAGAACTGTATGAAAATTGAAACTCCATGATGGATTTGGCCAATAATCTATTGACTGCTGTATAGAGTTTAGTCTGTAGAGAAATCGCTTATTTTTCTTCCACAGTGAGGCATTTTCCAAACGGGTCTACGTCCAGGCCCGTATCCAGAAAGTGGTCATGGGGGGGGGGGGGGGGGTTCGCCTATATTTTTTTTGCTTCACGTTGGTATTACCATGTTAATTTTCCGTTCATGGGGGGGGGGGGGTTAACCCCCTAACCCCCCCCCCCCCGTGGATACGGCTATGTCTACATCAGTGGCTTTGTAAGGGAAAAGGAGGACGTATATAGGGAAACGAAAGATCCTGTACTCTTATAGACCTTACCTTTGGCCCGCTCTTCCAGCTTCTTCAGTGACATGTTGACATTCTCGAAAAGACAAGTGAGAACGCGGAGACCAGTAGTGAACATCTGGTTGATGAAAAAAACAGTGATCCGGTTTATGAAATAGCCAACGCTGGCCATAGCTTGAGCATACATCTTGTCAGACTGAAGTGAGCCCAAGGCATAGTATCCCAAATTTAAGATAGAAAACAGTACGCCAAACGCGACGGAAAATTTTAAATTACGTTCCAAGTCCTTCTTTTTTACTTGCATTGTTGAGCACTTTAAAATCCAAGCGTCGATTTCCTTGTTAAAATAAACCGTCATGGTAAAAGAAACATACAGAGTTATCCAGAAGAGGTTGGCTTCAGCAACAATTTTCCCCATCACGATTTTTGAGCCTTCGTGTAAAATTTGAATTTGCACCTGGCTTTGAAGCTGTATTGCCACCAGCAGTATAAGCAAAATGAAGCATTTGTATGCTACGTTCACCCACCATTTTCCCCTGTATTTCTCAGCTTTCGCGTAAATGTTGATGCAACCGAATGCCTTAGCTGCTATGCTGCAAAACAGTATAATATAACTGTGGCTCATTTTCGCCTCCCAGTCTGTGTTTTCTTGTGGAACTTACCGGCGTATAAGGAAGAGGTAGACCGACAAAGTGGAAGTGTATACTCCAGAAGCTTGCTTTGAAAAAGAAAAGAAAAAAATCACTGAATATTTAAAGAGCCGTTTTGTATGATTTGTTAGTTTTGTGAAGAAATTGGTATTGCTGGATGAATGAAGGTGATGGACTGCTTTGCTAAATATTGTAGTTTATTTCCCTCGTAAGAAGTCCGTTTGGAACTCAAGGCTGTCTTTGAAAGGAGCTACCCAACAATCCAATCTCTTTTCGTTGCAGATTTACTCATCATATCGAACCAATGCCAGAAGAATCTCATGTCCCTTCTGACGATGGGGAGGTACACACAGAGGACAAATTTCGGGAAATGTTTAATTACCAACCACCGGAAGAGATTCCTCTCCTGAAAAAGGTGAAGAAGGCCGTCGCCTGCTCACCTTCGACTGTGCCCAACGTTTTCCCCATCTTAAAGTGGCTACCGCAGTATCGCCTTCGTCGCGACGTGATGGGAGACTTGGTGGCGGGATTGACTGTGGCAGTTATGCACATTCCCCATGGTCTTGCATATGCCCCTTTGGCAGGGCAGGCACCTGTCGTTGGTCTCTATATGGCAGTTTTCCCGACGTTGATGTACTTATTCCTTGGGACATCCCGCCACATCTCTCTGGGTACGTTTGCTGTTGTTTGTATGATGGTGGGCAAAACAGTCTCTGAGCATGCGACTCATCATTCTGTGGTGAGCAATGTGACTGACGTCACCCAGGTTTACTCCAACTTGGATGTTGGCGTTTCCATTTGCTTTCTTGTTGGAGTTTGGCAGTTTGTGATGGGAGTTTTACATTTGGGTTCTCTCTGGTTGCTTCTCTCCAACAGTTTAGTTTCTGGCTATACCACGGGCGCTGCGGTTCACATCGTGACTTACCAAATAAAAAATCTCCTCGGAGTTCCCACCGGCGTGTTCTCGGGGCCATTGAAATGGCTGTATATTGTTATTGATTTAATCTCGCACGTACCTGATACGAATTTGGTCACTCTTGGGCTCTCTTGTTGTGCAATTTTTATCCTATCATCGTATAATGAACTAATAAAACCCATAATTCAGAGAAAATTCACGAATTTGAAGGTTCCTATTCCGATGGAGCTGATTGTAATCATGCTGGGCATCGCAGTCTCTTACTTTATGGATCTTGAAGCTCAGTACGAGGTTCAAATCGTGAAGAGCGTGCCTATAGGTCTGCCTGAACCCGTCCTACCCGTCCCAGAGCTCTTTCCAGCCATTTTACTCGACTGCTTTGTCATCGGCGTTGTTGGAATTTCCATGAGCCTGTCCTTGGCCACCATCTTCGCACAAAAAAACGGCTATGAAATCAGACAAAACCAAGAGCTTGTAGCTTATGGAGCTTCCAATATGTTTGCTTCCTTCTTCCAATGCGTCCCTTGCTCCGCATCTTTATCACGGAGTTTGGTTCAAAGTTCGGTCGGTGGAAAGACGCAAATTGCCAGTATCTTTACCGTGGCCACGATTATTCTCATTTTGCTGTTTTTAGGGCCCCTTTTTGAACCCGTGCCTTATAGTGTTTTGTCTTCAATTGTGGTGGTCACATTGAAAGGCCTCATTTGGCAAGTTAAAGATTTCCCGCAGATTTGGAGGCTCAGCAGATTGGATGGGTTTGTTTGGTTGGTCACTTTCCTTTCTGTTGTTTTGATTGATTTGGATATTGGTTTGGCAATAGGGCTCGCAGCTTCTGTCCTTACATTGGTTCTTCGGGGACAGACTCCCTCTGTTGTTCAGTTGGGGCGTATACCCGACTCAAACTTATTTATGGATACCAGTTTGTATAAAAATGTGGAAGTATTGCCCAACATTTTGATTCTGAAAGTTGCGGGATGTTTGCACTTTGCTAACTTTTCCTCCGTCTGTGACAAGGTTATGAAATTTTACAAGGACTTTCAACTTTCCAATATATTGCGGGACGAGAAGATGAGTTTGACTCTCATCTTGGACCTGAGTTGTGTTCCATCAGTTGATCCTACGTCGGCCAGTGGTCTTTTGAGTTTATACAAGGACTTGAAAGCAGACAGTTGCAACTTGATTCTAACTGATTGTAATACTCAAGTTTATAATTTCCTGCAGCATTGTAAATTTTTTGATGAGTACCCGAAACAAAACGTATTGGTTAGTACTTTTGATGCTGTTGAGTTCCTATCTTTGAATACAAATTCTTGATGCTTTTTTAGTGTTCTCTGCATTCTGAATTCTCGTAAATCTCCTATTTTTACTGTTATTATTATTTAATATTCTTTGTACTTAAAATAGACTACATGTCACTCTAATGTGCCCACTGACTTTGCAATTACTTGTACATCATCATGAATCTTCAATCATTCAAAGGTGTACACCGACTTTGGAATTACATAATCATGAATCTTCAGGCGTAACCTACATGTTGGTCAAATATGTACACCGACCAGCGTTATCGCTCTATTTCTGCTCTCGAGTGAAATTTCTTTGTAAAAGTTATTCTTTATTTTATACAAAACACATGGGACCGTTGCTCCAGGCCCCGTGTTACAGGAAGTACCTGAGTTTGGCTTATTAACATAAACGTTTGGATTTTGTGGAAAGGTGGTGAGAAGTGCAATTGATGTCTTTTATTTTTATTATAAAATAATAAATTATATAAATTATTAAATTCTACGGTTTTTGTACCATGCCTCAACACACCTAAATGATGTATACCTCTACAATTCAGCAAGATCCTCAGTGACGTGGTTAGCACCAGCTTAGTAACTGCATTGTGACAGATTGCTTAAGCCTCATTCAGCTCATCTTGTTCAGTCTGGAATGCCTCTGTTGTTACCCTCTCCTTGTTTGCTTCTGTGGTAGCTGTGACCTCTAGGACAGGTTTTTCTGTATGCGAGCTGTTGGTAGGAGTGACTACTGTTGTTGAAGTCGTTGTTTTTCGTTTTCCTCCCGTCAGAATTGGCTTGTCATTGGTGACAGTTGTATTGGCTGCTGGGAACGTCAACTCAGGCTGAAAAAGATTTTTATTTTTATTTATTTTTTGAAATGCCGTGTTTTGTGTATCAAAATCAACAGTGTCGATGTTACAAATCAGGATAGCTTATATAGCGCGGACATGATATTAACCTTATGATTCCGAAATTATTGTAAATCGGACAGGTTTAATGGTTTTTGTATTTGTATACCTGCCCCTCAAATGGCAGTTCGTCGTAAAATTCGCAGTTCTGTTCACTATACACTACATATAATCTCAAGACTAAGAAACTCTGTTGTTCTGAGTTAGTTCAGCAGAGGTGATAGAGATTTGGAATGTAATTTAATAAGTGGGAGACGACGGGAAGGAAACAAGCGACTTTCCCTTTTAGAGTCTTTCAGAAAAGTTCCCTTCTTTACCTTTTTGGATTTCTCACAGTTCTTCCCGCTGTATCCATCTGCGCAAACGCACTTAAAGTCCCCTTCCTCTTCTGTAAGGGTTACACAGGTTCCTCCATTTTCACAGATTCCCTCGTGGTCACTGCAGTACCGAAGTTCTGAAACAAGAAAAGTCACAATGGAAAAACGAGTAAAGTGGAAAACGGAAACTGTACCGCACGGCTCCTTTTATATACACAGTTGATTTAACAAGTTAATAACATCAAAAGTGCCTCTCAGTGGCCGAGTGGTCAAGGAGTCCGCTTTGTGTCCTGAGAGGTCCGGGTTCGAATCCCGGCGGAACGACATGCTTCCGACATGGATGTATTGGCTTCGGCCCACTCCTAAACTGGCTTCGGCCCACTCATATTCGGCTTCGGCCACTTCGTCTTCGGCTTCGACCAAAAAAAAATGTAACAAACAACTCATCGGCGCATATGTTCTCTGAGCGTCGCGTGTTAAAAAAAATTAAAAAGAAAATAACATCATAAATTGAGACATTATCTCTCAACAATAAAATACTTTTTCGAATTTAAGTCGCCTGAAGAATATGTTAACATTCTTGTAATCTCTAAAGCATATAAAACGCTGGCATTCCAATAAAATGAGATATTGCGAAATTCATCTGAATTGTAATAAACGTTTCGGAAGTAAGTGGAACCATCAAACTTGAATTTTTGCGTTTTGGATTTGGGACAACGCGACGGGCGATGGCTTACTTACCCTGATCGCAGAAGAATCCTCCCCAGCTTTCCTCGCAGTTGCATTCCCAGGGGCGGCGACAGGTGCCATGCTTGCAACCAGGATAGGGGTAGCACTGATCGCAAGAGTCACCCCACCACCCGACTTTGCAGCGGCATTCACCTGGCTTACTGCAGTATCCATGCTCTCTGCTGCATCGCTCAGCACATATTGCTGCAACACATTTGTAAACATTATGGCACAAGTTTTTACTTTCTCGCTAACTCTGTCACGAAACAGTACTGTTTTTCAGAAGTGACGATATTGAGATGATCATTTGTTTTTAAGTGTTTCTATAGCCTCTGTTTCTCTGCAGCGATGAAGAGTTTGATCAGCTCTTCAGAGTAAAGTTGTAGGGCTCAAGGGCTCAATTTTTAAATATGTGGGAGTGAATGGCTAATTCGATTTTTCGAAATCCCTCCCCATTACCTTCATCATAGTTTCCCGTATTAACGAAGTAATTTTTTCGGAAATCGTGGCGCTTTCCATGACAATATACCATTACAGTATATCTAGGTCTTCCAAATTTGCAACAAATAAATTGGCATAGAGCGAGAAAATCGAATGCGACTAGTGTGGGACTCATTTATTAGTCCAAAAGTTAGAACAGCGAGATTTCAGTTTATCTGCTCTCCGGGCTCTTCAGTGCTCTCTTGCCAGTCCAGTGTTTACCGTATATTTTTGTTGCGTCCTGGGAACGGATGCCCTCTCCCCCTCCACCCCAGCAGCGCTCCGCAGCTTTGGTTCTGTGTACCTACCCACCCATATTATGATCTTTAATGTTTGTTTAACGATAATATATACGGTAAATACACAACGAAATATTATTTAGCAGAAGCATTCGTTGGTTCTTCAGAATTTAACACGGTAAACATGGGAGAACCGAGTTTGGTGAGACGCAGCAGGCAGGTTTTCTGCGGGTATCGCCTTAGCGTATTCTGGCTAAACGGTGGGGAGTAAAGCTGCGCGGTATTTTGCGTTTTGAAATGAATCTTCGTTTCGCTATGATTTAATTCGAACAGAATTTTATTAAAAAAAGAAAATAGTTGCAAATTTCAAATTTTCTGAATTTCAAAATTTTATTCGGATTAATCGAAACTATAAAAATATCCCACTTGAAACGATAAAAACAGCATAATTTTACTCCTATCCGTTCAACCAGTATATATTTCTTCGCTGTGGTAAACTTACGTGTCTGACAGAGAATGCCCGTATAGCCTTTGTTGCACTTGCATTCGAGTGGCTTGGTGCAGTACCCATGTAGACAGCCTGGTAGAACTTGGCACTCCTTACACGTTTCTCCAGACCAGCCCAGCCGGCAACTACAAGACGAGTCCCGTTATCAACACGAACAGTTATTAAAATTTTTAGAAAGTAGGCAGTCTTATTACTTTTCGCAAGGGTGGGTGGCAGTGTGTAAGACTGGCCTATACCTAATCTGGATCGTTATTGGAGTTTGGATACAGGCAGTGCACAAGACTGAAAACCGATGTGTGAATGATCTTTGCTTGATGGGAAACCGTAGTGGTATAGCTCTGATTTTGGATATAATAGCGTATAATAGTAATTGTAGATGGATGGATAGTAAATATGAACGCTAGTCGCTTTTTGAGACTTTCTACTGAACTTCCCTCTCATTGCCAAAAACTAAGATCTCTGTTTGCTCCAGGACTCGCACCGAGGGGGTAACCACTCCAGAGATTCCTTGAGATTCCCTGAGATTCCATAAAGATTTCCAAAGATTCCCAACGATATTCCTAGAAAGATGAACCCCGAAGGGGTAACCACTCCAAAAAAAATTCCAAGATTCCCTGAGATTTCATAAAGATTTCCAATGATTCCCAACGAGATTCCCAACGAGTGGTTAACCCCTCGACTCTGACTGACTGGAGACAGCTGCATTCGTTCCGCCGACGCAAAGAAAACCATTTAATTCGATATCTAAGTACAGTTCTGTCTGTAAATTCTAGTGGTTTTCCCTTTCCAGTAAATTGTAAGGTCTCACGGTGACGTCAAAATTCATAAATAGTTTACAGTCCTTTGTTTTTGCTCCACTCACCTGCATTCTCCGGGCCAGTCGCAGTATCCTCGAGTTGCGTGGCAGTCCAAACGACAGATGGCTGAAAGTAAAAATAATTCATGTGTTGGTGAGTCGAAAAACCCCTAAACAAGAATATGCTAGCTTGGCAGGAAGAACTGTTGGCTCAGACGAAGGTTTCTTACAGGATCAAGAAAAAGGCCGTTTATTGTTGTTATGTGGTGCATCACTAGCGTCGATTAGCGCACCAGTCGGAAAGACCTGACCTGAATACTGAGCATTCGCATCACTTGCTTTTGATGCGAATTGCTCTCCCTTGATGTCTCACCGCGGGGTTGGTTCCATCTAAAATCTGTAAACTGTAGAAGTTGCCTCATTTGAATGAGAAGCAGGGTCCTAATGTTACGTCATACTGACCAAATCAGAGGTCTGTAAGACGAAGGCGTGAACTGGTCTGTGAGATTTCGTGTCGCGTTGCGATCCCACTATACTTTCAAACAAGGCACCACTACAATTTGTAGACCTTAAGTTCCAACGTCATTCCAATATGTGGACTCGGGAATGAATCGATCAGATGTAGAATCCCTTGGGGGGTTAGACTTGAGAGATTTCGGTGTACTTGCCAGGTACAGAACCTCACAAGTTTTAGGTGACGACAAAGCTCAGGAACTTCTCAAACTTCTTTCTTTGCTGTTTGCACGCCTTGACTGAGTAATGAAGTTTGAAGAGTTTCCATCGTTGACTGATTTGCTGTAGGGTGCGGAGATTTTTTGGTATTTTGCACGTAGAACATGTTGTTTTGTACTTGTCCAGCTCCTCTGTGCTGTGCTTTTTCCGAGGGGGTAACCACTCCAGAGATTCCTTGAGATTCCCTGAGATTCCATAAAGATTTCCAAAGATTCCCAACGATATTCATAGAAAGATGAACCCCGAAGGGAGAACCACTCCAAAAAACTCCAAGATCCCCTGAGATTTCATAAAGATTTCCAATGATTCCCAACGAGATTCCCAGCGGCTTTTTCATACATTTCCTGTTTTCCACATTTCTTAATATTCGCCATATTGATTTATTTGCTTATTTTTCATGTAATAAAATGGACTTGTTCGAGAGAACTTCATCTGCCGACGTTATTAGAAATCCTTTGAAAATTTGATGGGATTTTAGACATCCAAAACTATGGACGGCCGACTTCACATCAGGGAAAAGTGGGGTGTAGTGAAATCGCTTTCAAAATCTATAAAATGGTGGATATGGGCCATTCCCTCCAATAATTAACCCCCCCCCCCCCCTCCCCCCTCTCCATGACTCTGCTTGTATATCTAATGCAGCTAAGCTCATCAAAGCTAGTCTGGTCTACTGTGCCGCCTGTTTTGGGAGTTAAAACTTTCTATAATTATATAAAGCATTAACTTCGTCTTGAAACGAGGAACTCTGCATGTTTGCTATTGAAATCGTAAATAGTTTAAGCTACTGACGAATTAGCGGCAATAAGTTACCATGCCCATAAACTTGAGGATATCAATTTATCCATCTGGCGTTGGTTCCAAGATATTTTGACTGCTGATTTGGACAAGTTCGAATAATTATTAGTTTTAACTTGTACCGGTCTTAAGTTGAATTTCACCACCTCACGATAGTGCCTCCTACCGATCGAATAGCTATTGAATCGGTAAACCAGCCGTTAAACTTATCCTATCATTAGGTTTTGTCGTGTCACTAGAATTCGTCTGTTTTGTTTACGTCAACTTTGTTTAGGTGTACGTTCATTGTACGTTTCAATAATTTCAACTTAAAAATAGAAAATTAACGGGGAAAAACACATTAATTTTTCGGAGAAAGGTATTAAATTGTTGGGTAGACAACAATCCCTGCCCGTTTCACACCCAAACGAGTTGAATAAGGTATGAAAGTTATTGTTATTGCTAACGCACGGATTCACTAACGATAAGATCAGGGTGCTATCGTCAGGATGGTGAAAGCCGTTTACTTTTTTTTAGCGATAGGATAGCGCTATCGTGTACACGATAGTCTTCACGTTAAAGTGGTGAAATTCAGCCTAACTCATCATTTTTAGGTACAAATATGACTAAATCATTACTGAAGGGGAAGGGGAAGACAGTTCGAGGCATGTATGTGCCTTTTTCAGTGTAAAATTCACTGCAGCAGTTACCATTCACTCACCATTAGAACTGCAATAAAGTGTTCAATGTGTAGTTTACGATGGTGTTATGGAAGATAAAAGATGTGTTTTGTTCTGACTCACGCTCAGAGCAGAAAAGGCCGTCCCAGCCTTCTTCGCAGAGACACTCGAAACTGTTGTTACAGTATCCGTGCTGGCAGCCGGGAAGAGCGATGCATTTGTTACATATCTCGCCATAGAATCCTGAAAGGCAGTAGTAAATATAATTAGAGTTCATAACTGTAGTTTGACAATGGATATTAAACAAATCCAAAACGAGCGCTTGCTGAGCCATTAGCGGGGTAAATTTTCTTCACCAAATGGAAAGAAGCATTTTTTTTTATTATTTAACGCGCGACGTTCTGAGAACATTTGCGTCGATGAGTTGGTTTGTTAGTTGTTTTTGGCCGAAGCCGAAGTGGCCGAAGCCGAATATGAGTGGGCCGAAGCCATGTTGGAAGCGGAAAATATTTCCGTTCCGCCGGGATTCGAACCCGGACCTCTCAGGGCACAAAGCGGACCCCTTGACCACTCGGCCACTGAGAGTCACAAGAAGCAAAATATTTGGAGGCATTAGGCAAGATGGTCGATGGCAGAATGATCAAACAAGAATAAGAAACACCATCTGGTATTCTTGTTTTTTGGATCATTAAAGTTAAAAAAGGAACACGTGACGCATACCTAGTTTGCAGCGGCATTCACCAGGTCTTTTGCAGTAGCCTTGTAGTGGGTCGCAGCCTTTCTTGCAGATGGGCACGTCACAGACGTCGCCTGTCCATCCAGCGAGGCATTTAACCTCCCCGTTATCATCGCAGGTGTAGTGGCTGTGCTCATTTTGCAGAGCAGGAACTTCGCAAGCCTATAAAAATATTCGTTTAAATTTATGAATGAAGAAGTTGGAAACTTTTTTACGGATAGAGTTTTTAATTAGCATTTTGTATGTCTTCGACTGAAAATTAGACATTACGTCATATCGTTTAAACCTTCCAGTGACGTCAAATCGCGCCCGCCAGTCTGAATTGTTGAGCACTTGATCAGAAAGATGTCTCATTTTGAGACACTACTCGGATTCTACGTTCAAACGAGACAACCTTACGTCTACTGTCTTATAATATAAGACAGAAGGCAGAATGGTGTCCTCGAAAAAACTCCTCATTTTCCCTCTCCGATCTCTGTAGGACAAAATAATTTCTTAACACATTCCTGAATTTGACTTTACCGAAGGCACGAGGCTTACCGCAAGTTTTGAAATCCTAAAACTCCCTTTTTGCATTCTCTCCCCATCCCCCAATATACCACCGACTCGCTGTTGGGAAATTCGTCTCCGAACTTTTTTAATGAAAGAGGCCGAATCGAGTAGATTATTTCATTCCACTTACAACTAAGTTTTGTCAGTTGTTTATATTTATTTAAGTAATATGAGGCAGAGCGAGCCTTTATTTTCCCATATAGGGACAAGAAATAATGAGGATAGAATGAATGGCCATGATATTTTTTGAACAATATTTGATAACTGCTATTGATATTGCCGAATGCATCAGACTCATTTTCAACCGTGCTAACCTTCGCGCCGGTGGCATAGTTCGACCTATTATAGCCTAAACATTTGTGTAAAGGTGTCTTTCAACACAGAAGATACTAGCGAAATTACTCGTATAAGTTAAAAAACTGGTGCACACACCACTGACTTACAGAGTATGAGAAAGACACGTGCGACCGTTGTCTTAGGTCTTAGGACCCTTAATTTTTTAATGTATGGTCATTACCTGCTTCTTCCACTTCGGAACGTATCTTGTTCGCACGGTTTCCGTAGCTAAGAAGAAGCTGACGAAAACCACCCCAAATGTCCACATGTGGAAGCCTCTTACATGTAACATGATGCTTTACAAAATTCTATACAGAAGTTTAAGACGGAATTTACATTTCCTAATTGTTTTCTGAAAGACGTGATAATATGCCCCCGATTTTTTATTTTTATCAGTAAAAAGTTTTTTCAAAATTACTCAAACAAATAGCAAATGTATTTTGCGGCCTTTTTTACGATTAAGGCTGAATTTCACCACTTTCCGATAGTGTCTTTTAACGGGAGGAACGTATTTACGTTATCGTATGTTTAGCTTACGGCAAATGCCTTGCGCTTGCACTTGTTTCTCTGCGAACGCACTAGTTGTAAGCTAAGCATACGATAACGTAAATCCGTTCGTTAAATCCTCTCGTTATAGACACTATCGGAAAGTGGTGAAATTCAGCCTTAAGTGTGAAAGTGAAGTGACTGTTGTACTCTTCATCTTTCGAAACACATAGGGAATTCGTTTTTTTTCCCCATCTGTGTTCTGTAAGCTAATTTCACAACTGACGCCAGTAGGTAGAGGTCGGGATCGGGCCTTAGACGCCATAGAATGTTTGTGACAGTAAGAAAAATGAATGGTTCTGATGGGTCGGACTAGAGGGATGAGAACCAATATAGTGAGCAAGTAGGTAACAAGACGTTACTGGATGTTCCTCTACGGAATGTTGAGAATAATAAATGGAATTTCACAGAGGGTGGTGGGGGTGAATCTGATCCGAGTTATTTTCTTGACAGAAGCAATTTTCCGTTCCTGCGCGTGAGACTGAGACTTAGACTGTATTAAAGCCCTGGTTAGGACGAATATGGCATTGAGATCAAAACGTGGATATTGTGATTCTTTAGTCTGAAATATTTACAGTTAAATCTCATCACAGAGGTGCTTTTATTTATTGTATTTATAATTTGTCCCAAAGCCAGACCTTAAAACAATTCGTTACGCGAGGAAATTGGATGACTTGTCGCAAATTGTTAAGGTATCGAAATTCTATCCATCACATCGCAGAAAGCTTCTAATCACTTCCGAGCCAAGTTCAGGTGGTTATTTTTACTATATTCTATCAAAGCAAAACTGTCTTTGTGGTTAATTCATTCCCTTTGAGGAAGATAATTTGTAGAGTAAAACAGTCAGCTGAGAAATATTGGAATCCCTAACAGCAGCCTCAGATATTGGAATCTCCGTCTGCCAACGAGGCTACTGGCGAGGGGGTAACCACTCAAGAGATTCCTTGAGATTCCACTGAGATTCCATAAATATTTCCAAAGATTGCCAAATATATTCATATAGAAAGATGAACCCCGAAGGGGTAACCACTCCAAAAAATTCCAAGATTCCCTGAGATTTCCTAAAGATTTCCAATGATTCCCAACGAGATTCCCAACGAGTGGTTAACCCCTCGGGTACTGGTCAGGTTCCCGGTTTTATGGTTCCCATAAGTAATATCGAAACTCCTGAAACAACTTTGAGAGGCACATGCCATAGAGCTAATTTTCAATTCTTTCTGGAAATGATGAGAACTAGAGAGAAAGTAAAAACAGGACAGCTGTATGCGCGGAGTTATTGTGTGTTGAGCCACACCTGACAACTACCTATACACCACGAAAGTTTACTTTAATTTGTGTCCCTACACTGATAACAAATATGTTTTTATTATGTTTTCCACTGTTATACGGTTATTTTTGAGTAGAACACCAAGCACACATGACGCACAGGCCGTTGATGACACGGAAACACTGAGTGAGACATTGACCTTGCCTCCGTGCCTGTAGGTACCGAGTCTCCACTGACCTGCATTCGAAGCCTCCCACTTTTCTCCAGTGGCGCCGCTACTTGTCTGGGTATTTCCCAGTGGCGTAGGATCGGGAAGAGTTCATACTTTCTATCCGAAGGTTTCAAGAGAACAATCCCAGTAAAGGAAATGGATGTCAAAATTTGGGTTAAAACTGTAACCCTATAGCAAGATATCCAACCTCCACTCTATCTCCAACTTTTGCGAGGACTGAAGGAGGAACCACCACTGCACTGGTTTTAGAAACCCTCAACAGTGAGCGGTTCCGTGGTTAAAAATTACTTTACTTTTGGTTTATAAAATGAAGGTAGTGATCAAGTACTTTATCTTCATGCCTTTAAGGAAACATTTTCAGAGTTCCGCTAAACAATTAAATTCACTCCTTACATAATAATGAAGCTGAAAAACAACACGAAGTTTTCTTTAAAATAATATAAGGGGCATTATCAAATTTGAGGGGGTCTGGTTCTTCTTCATTATCAAAATACTAATAAATAAATACAAAGTTCCATGGTTCGCAGTTGATTACTGTGGCAGACTATTCATTAGTGCCTCGGGCATGAAACAAGGAAGATAATACCAACATTCTTGCGACGTTAATTTAAATTTGTTGATATAATGAGAACACAAGAATATAAATACTGTTTAGAGCAAAGTAAAAAGTACCTATAAATAAAACCTGTTACAAATTCAGAGTGGTTTTTGAGTCCAAGACCAGGCCACACTTTGACAGGAAAAATAAAATATTTTTGGTTCGAATTTTTGTACCTTAGGCGTATTATGCCGTGAACGCTAACCTGACCAAAAATTTCAACCCTGGGCTCCCCTGCCACTGCAAATTCTTCACTCTTTATTACTTTTCACCACAGCAACTTCTTCAGTCTTTACTGCTCTAACTCATACTCATAATGTTACTCGTAGGTTAGGTGAAGTTGGTTTCAGAAAACCGCGGCGAAGAGTCTTCGAAGGCTATACGCCAGATTTTCTTAGCATGAAGACTCGAAACATTAGCGCAGTCTTAGCAAACCCGTGGCTTGTAATGCGCTGCCTTCAAAAAACGGGTACATAAGGAGTTCGTACATATAGCCGCGCTACCGCTTCCGATAGCATGGGGTAGAATAAGGAACGCAGCCGGTCAAGCTCTATCCTACTCCACAATATCAGAAACTACCAGGGCTAGATGGACTTTTCCAGAGTTCCGTTGCTCATCGCGGTTTTCTGAAACGAACTATATAAACCTACTAATTGTAATTTTTTTCAAACTTATCATAGAAGTAGGTATTGAACAAGAGGGTTTTACGCAATATTTTGTGCCCATCCCCACCCCTCCAGGCACATTGAATGTCGCAATTTCACACTTTGGGAAAACAAATACAAAGATTTTTTTTTAAATGATGGGAAAGTGAAAGAGAAACGTTGATTTAACCCCCCGCCCCACCCCCACTTCATATCAGCTAAGAGGGCGCAGATACGGGTAGCTTCCCTATCTCTGTGTCGTTCCAAACCCAATAACGAAATATTTATTTAACCCTATACAGTTATTGCTTTACCATCTTCTGCGCTCGTCTCAGTTTGTCAGGCAAGCGATCACTTCAGACTGGACCATTCTTCATCTCGGCCATAGCTGCCCATCTCACGCACATAAATGGAAGAAATTACACGTTCTTCTGGTTTCCGAACGAGACTATCCGTCAATCTAGTCTGTGCTCATCGCCAGCGTAAACTAACCTTCTGCTCGACTAACTTGCCATGCCCCCTCTAGTCTAATAAACCTGAAGAGGTACTCTCTCCGTTGAATGTGGACACTTACGTCCAGCCTTATTTTTATAATAATTATATACCGATTGCAAAACCTCCCCGATTCGTTAAAAGTTTATATAACAGTTTGAGGAGTGTGCCAGCCTCTTTCCTGTTCAATCTTACTTCCTCGCGTCGAACCCGCCCAGGGCAGCGTTCCGATAACTCATAGCAATTTACAAGCTAGGTTGGACCTGCATACAGCTGCGCCGTTGCCCTAGTAAACAACTTCCGATCAGACGTAGATTGGATCATCAACCTGGATTAGCTGTGGGAAAGGTTAAATAAGGACGTATTTCTTGGAATTTGGATTAGAAGACAACTCGAGAGCTTTCCTTTCTTAATTGGCGGGTGTACCCGGAACTACGGGAACGAATGGGTTCAGCTTGCGTGGACTGAGCAATATTGGTTCTGAGGAACGAAAAAAGAAAAGACCGTCTTATATGGTTACAATTCAACGTTTTCCTATGCATTTTCCTTTGCAAGCAGTTTTAATCTGGTTATTTCTCAATGTGCACTGGAAAACCATGCGTTTTATTCTTTAGCCCCACCTTTTTTTGAGGAGGGACAAGTCAACAAAACGTCAAAAAAATGGGTTTGGTACCTACAGGTAGAGGGTTTCCGTCACAGGGACATTACCACTGTAATTCCTACAATAGTTTTTAAGGTAACAATGAATTATTATAAACGTTGCTTTACCAGGGGTCCCTCGTGATAAGTTACTTTCCAAACGTCGAAATCAAGGTCGACTTAGATTTATCCGAAACTCCATCTGATTAATAAGATGCGCCCAAACGATGCTTTGGCCTGTAAAATTTCGGTGCTTACGATTCTACCTACCTTCTGACGAAATGCAGTCATGCACTTGAAAATCCCTGACCACCTCTTTGAGGTCACTGGAAAATATTTTTTATCACTGATAAAAAGTTAAAATGCCGTCAAATTCTGCCAAAGTGTGGATTCCACAGGACCCAAGGTTTTTTATTAATTATCCGTTATCTGTGGGAGGACAATGTTTAGTTTGGATTCTGATGAAAATGGGCCCCAATAATTACAATGTAACACTTAGTTCTTAGTTTGGCAGAAATAAGGATGACGTGGATGATTTTGCCTAAAAACGGAACATGTGAAATTGGTCGCGTGATGTGTGGAAGTATGCGCTACTTAGTGGGGTGGAATGTGTGATACTCTGCGCGGGTTGGACCTTTATTAGCCCAACGCTTCCTGTTCCGTACGTATAACCATGCCTTACGTTTATGTGGGGCTGACTTGGTTCGGAACTAGTACCTACTTCCATATATAAAGCCGCACGTATCTGGAGCAAACATTACACATTCACCCAAGAAACCAACAATGAACACTCTGGTAAGCAGTTTCGATAATTCGGCAATCAATTTTCATTTGGGCGAGCTTATTTAGTTTTGATCATTTTTTAGAAAGATTTTTTTTCTTACGATAATTTCCAATTTTCAAATGTTAACATTACCACCGAGGTGGCAGTGGATGTTCTTTGAAATACTGGCCCTACATTTTTCTAGATAGGCAAGCCAAGCAAGAGTCATGGAGACGTTCATCGTGAGTCCTGGGGCAAGTCTGCTTTTGGATTCCTTTATAATTATTGTTATCTGAAATTTCAGCCGAGGATCGCAGCTTTAGTGTGCGTGGTGGCCATCGGGGCGTCTGCTGAGCCAAAGAACGACAAGAGAAGTGTCATTGGAGGGATTGGTGGGCTTGGCGTTGCCCCTGTCATCGGGGGTGGTTACGCTGGCGCTTACCCCTATGGTGCCCTAGGAGGGATCAGCTCCCTCGGACTGGGTAGCCTGTCGTTGGGAGGCCTTAACACGTATGGAGGCCTCAACACGCTGGGAGGCTACGGTGGTCTCGGATACGGATATGGCGCAGGTCTTGGCTACGGAGCAGGTCTTGGATATGGTGGCGTAGGTGGCGTTGCAACCCCCATTGGTGCTCACCAGCACGTGACCATTACAAAGAAGTTCGCCGTGCCCATCCCCAAGCCGTACGGAGTGCACGTGACCCGTGATATCCCCGTGCCTGTTCCTCACCCCGTTCCGGTCCACATCGCCAAGCCCGTGCCTGTTGGCGTACCTCATCCAGTGGCCGTGCCCGTCGACAAGCCTTATGCCGTGCCCGTTGACCACCCCGTCCCTTACCCTGTGGGTGTCAAGGTCCCTGTCCATATTGATGCTCCCGTGAAGGTGGCCATCCCTGCTCCGGTCGCCGTGCCCTACTCCAGCCCAGTAGCGGTGCCTGTCTCCCACCCTGTTCCCGTGGCGCACCCTGTTCCTGTTATCGTCAAGGCACCCGTACCTGTCCATGTTGGGCTTCATGGGGGTTATGGGTACCACCACTGAGCGAGTGGACCACCGCCATTGATTAGTTCTTTGTTGTTGTTGATACGAACTGGAGCTGTTGCTATAGTCCCCGTGCAAGTGGGTCGTTACCAAACCTAGTCTTCTTCAGCTTGTGCGTACCGCCATGTACTGATAGTTTTAAGTTACCTATGTATACTCTTGATCGTTTTTGTGTGCCTAATACAAATCTACCTCACGGAGTCATGGATGTCTATTTTGTTTTATCAGTAGGCAAGTGGTAAAATGCAGGATTTGAAGACTATAGATACTTATTTATTTTTCGTTGTACACGTAGCTGACAGGGTTAGGGGTCGTTTGCAGAGAAAATATTCTCAACTTTCGCTTTCACTTTACTTCCACTCCCTAGCAAGGAACCTCCCCTCTGAACCTTACTTTATAACATTTGCAAAACGCTCCACCTTACTCGGGTAACCAGCAAACCTTTTCAACATAAAACAATTGCAACTGCATTAGTTTAACTTTTTAATTCTAATTATTTGCATTATACCATGATAGAGTTTTATTTTGTTTCTCCTACAATACGTACAGGTATGCCGGTATCTATAGAGTGCCTATACTGTTTCGCTTCTTGTGAAAATTCAGTTACAACCCAGTGCGAAGTTGTTTCTACATCGAAGTTTCATTAAGTTACACCGAGTTACAAAGGTTCACGGAGTTTCTCAATGTTATACCAGCCTAGTCTAATCTATAATCTAATTTTTATGAGAAAAGTATATCTTTGGGTAACTAAATTCTGTTCAAATCCAGGTTGCCTCGCACCTAGGTTGAACATGTAAATATTGAACCGTGGTGACGTAAGTGGTACCTATGAGACCGAGACGTACCCTCTCGATACTGAATTAGGTTATTTTATTTTCGCAACGTGGGGGCTCATTCGTTTTCTGTTTACGAAAATAAAGTTACCGTGGACCGAGCCGTAGACGCACTGGTATTATTAAGTAGCTATCTGTATGGTGTGGGATAGAGATACGATCTATTATAGTAGGTATTGTATTATTCCGTTGATCTGAAGGATATGATAGACAATATTGGTCTCCTGAGTTATTTTATAAAATTGCGTGGTTAGTTATGTTTTTTCCTGAAGCAGTAATAAGGAAAGTACGCAATAAAGCATTTATTAATTAAATTACCGTTCTATCAGTGTAAAGGCCGTCCATCTGAAACGCTGGATTCCAACTTTCAAACTCTTCGATTATAGCATATGCAGTGCATATCCTTGCATCTCAACTACTGAAGATGGACGTGAATCTGTCACTTTTAGTTTCGAATCTACCAATACATCTGAGTTGAATCGAAATTAATATATAGGGGCAGGGTCATTTTGAATATGCGCTAAATACTGAACTATTTAGGAATTTAGGAGTCTTCTTTTTGTATCGAACCAACTATCAATCTTGCATTTAAGCAACCACCCCTACACCCATCCAGAGTTCCCAGCCAGCTGTATATTCACACTTTTCTTCTCCAGTATTTCGAAAAATTATGATTTTACGACATGGGACATCCTTTAGATTTGATCAGTAACGTACAGTACCTACCTAGCATGTAAATATTCTCAACCTCTTAAAGCTATGTCCGGTAGGTACTTAAGTTGCTTCTTATGAGTGTGCTGGTTCTATACACTCAATCCGTCAACAATCTTGAGCAGGGTACCTACCTAACATTAATGAACAGTACATTTTGTTTCACATTTATTTTATTGACTAAAGACAAACTACTTTTATAAAATAAGACTAGTTTACATACAAAAATGTATGCAATATCATGAGCGGTACAATAGGCGTCGACAACGAGCAAGGAACAAGCAAGGGGTCAACAGAGGTTCAATACATGGCAAAAGGTCGTGCATGAAAAGCTAAAGTTACTAGATGAGAGTATGGCTTCAGGTACTTACTTTTTGAAGGTTTAACATGAAATGAGGGGTGGGTGAAGGAAAGAGTAACAAAATGAGGTAATCACAGCTAGGAAAATGAACAATGTTCAGTCGTTTAGTAGTACTTCTTGTAGGAACCGCCCAGGGAAGCGCCGTGGAGGCCGTGCAGGCTGCCACTTCCTAGAGAGATGGAGCCCAGGGAGGAAGAGGATAGAAGGGGTGAGCCATAGGATGCGCCACCGATCAGGCCAGAAGAGCCGGCGAGGCCATGGCTGGAAAGAAGGGGTGAGCCATAGGATGCGCCACCGATCAGGGCAGAAGAGCCGGCGAGGCCATGGCTGGAGAGAAGGCCGGAGTAGCCACCCAAAGAAGCTGAAGATCCAAGGAGTCCAGCGTTTCCGCCGAGAAGGCCAGGCTGACCTAAGAAGCCAGATGAACCCAAGAGGGCTGATTGACCAATACCAAGACCAATACCGGGGTTAACGGTCTGAATGACACGAGGTGGGGCCTGAATGACGGGACCAGGGGTCTTGATGAGCACAGGCACGGCTTGGGGAACTGCGACGGGGTGAGGCACAGGAACTGCCACAGGCTTTGAAACGGGCACGGCGACGGGGTGGGGAATGGGGACATGAACGTTGTGCTCGACAGGTACGGCTACCTTGTAGGGGACAGGGACGGCGTATGGGCGATCAACATGGACGGGGTAAGGCTTGTCAACAGGCACAGGGTGAGGTACAGAGACTTGAACTGGGTAGGGCTTGGCGACAGGAACGGCTACAGGGTGAGGAACAGGGACATGGACATCCTTTTGAACTGGGACCTGGTACGGCTGAGGCACGGGCACGGCGTACTTGCGGGTGATGTGAGTGTGTCGATTCTCGGAGATCTGGACGGGGCCAGACTGGGCGATTCCAATGGCTCCGGTAGAGATGGCTGAAGCACCCAGAGGTATTCCGCCGGAGACACCTAGAGATCCAATTCCGAGTCCGGAGTTAAGTCCCAGGGAACTGACGCCAGAAATTCCGTTGAGGCTACCATAGCCGTAGCTGCTGCCGTAGCTGCTGCCAAGAGGGATACCGGCGCTGAGGGTGTTGAGGCCAAGACCAAGGCCCGAGCTGGCTAAGCCTGCAGACCCCAGAGATAGACCGGAGATGCCACTGCCCAGCCCGGAGATGCCACTGCCCAGACCGTAGCCAAGGCTCTCCCCGTAGATTCCTCGCTTGTCCTTCTTCTTGTCTACCTTCTCATCCTTGGCGATCGTTGAGACCACCAGGAGAGCAATAAATGCCACTCGTACCTGAAAATGATAAAACAAATTGATTAGAAATTAACATTTGGAGATTTTAGATGGTAGAAGAGGAGTGTTTTGCCTAATATGAAGTTTGAAGTGAAAGGAGAGTTATTAATGCATTAAAAGACATTATGTTGTGACGAGGGTCAACTTGGAAGGAAATACGTCGAAATCGTTTGCTTATGAATAAATAGTTCCATCACTGCTCATCTGAATCAAATTCAAGTGCATATCTCTCCCGTTTACAAGAGCGCTTTATCAAAAACTAGAACTTACCGCTCCGAGCATGTTGTGAATGTGTGTGCTTGGCTGAAGCCTTTGACAAAGTGTAATGACCAGAAGGGGCTCGCAGAATATATACTGGGATACCCTCTCCTTTGGTGAATAGCCCCGGTCAACTGGTTCGGTCACTTTTCATTGTTGTCTCATCCGGGCAGTATCGGCTGCTGGCCATCTGATCTGCCGAGTGCCAACTTTTATGTAACTGGGGGGTTTAGGAGAAGGTGTGGTAGGTTGACACTTGCCTGCCGCCACATCTCCCGAGAGCACTTCCCAATCACCCACACCACACTCGAGGTATTTGCTCAAAATTCTTTATGATATGGTGGCGGTTGCAAAATTTAACTAACACCTACGTCCGTACATAAATCTAATTCAGGTTAATGACCTCTTGTACTCTCCTTATTAGTAGTGGTTACCTGTGAATGCAATGTGGTTCTTTTAGTTGTTATCTCAACTATTTTTTGAAGTTTTGGGTGACTTCAGATTTATTGATTATTGGCTTATTAGCATTAACATCTTATTTGAAGGATTTCTCACGATAAACAACAATATACGATTTTATACTGAAGCAAGATTCAAAGAAAGATGCCGAAAGATTTAAATAACCGGAAAACAACGAGATCTTGAGTTCAGTAACGTACAGCATTGAAGGTTTTCTTAGGACAAATTCTTCCGACTTTAAAAATCAAAACCCTAACAAACCCTACATAAACGAAACTCACCTAAGCATTGGAAGCGTCGGAAACTTCGGCCGTCCACAGCGGCCGGAGAAAAGTTTCGTTTCGTTTCCGGCCAAAGGAATTTATGGACGTTGGAGGTCAAATTATGAGAATAAAAGACTGAAGAGTCTCGGCGTGTTCTTTGAGGAGTAGTAAATCCTCCAGCACTCCGGTCCCTCTGCTACTTTTTTACTATTGTATAATCACTAAATTGCAGGCGAACAGCGTATCGTGGCTATAGGGTCCCAGTTGGTCACACCATAGGACTCAAACTTAATTAAAACTAAACTAATAATATCTTCAAATTTCTACCCTCTAATATGATGTCTCCTCATTGAAGATGAATAATTGTTCAACGTAGCAGTTAGAGTGTAATCAAAATTACATACTTACATACTTACCAGTTACTCCAGTAATGAATAATTAATGCATATTTAATCAGCGCTAGTCTGTCAGGTTTTAATCCGGATTCCAGGGGAGATTTTTTTTCTTAGGGAGGGAAGGTGTGGTACCTGTTCCCGAATTACGCAGACTGCTTGCTGTCCCGTAATCCAGGTACCACCGCAAAGGTCATTCGAGACCGCTTTCTCTAAGATAACGATAACTGCCCCCATCTGAGTTCCACAGGACCGGACCTATCGGAAATTCAAAAAAACCCAAATCAACATATATTCAAAATTCCTGAAAATATCTTATAACCTCAGTGACCTCCAGAGGAGTCCTGAATTTTATTTTCATCCCGAAGAATCATTAACCAGGCTGTTTGGCCCGTACTGTGGAATATTTTAAAAGGGAAGTAACTAGGAAAATAATATGTATTTTTATACCTCTGGTAAATTGTCTTACCCGGTAAAAAGACACTTTTGTGTTTTGTGTTAAAAGTGCAGGATTGTGAGAAGTATTCGCTGACCAAAGGCTCGAGGCTACTTTGTAGGTCTTCCTGGGATTCCAAAGTATTTAGCATTATGAAGGTCTCAGTCCACTTGGCCGCGCCGTGTCGCGGCTTAGAGAGGTAGACAGTAACCCGCAATCTCGCCTTTTGCCCGGATTATGGCTGACTCTCGAATCAAGTTTCTTCCCGAGTGGCCTCCATCTTTCCCAGTGATCAGTCGACCCGGGTATGAGATCGCGACCCACGTGCGGCTATATATTAGGTTTACGTCGTAGAAGCGACCTTGATCTTGAAAATAATTCGATGATATAGGTAATTTGCATGCAATTATGAAATGTGTACTTGGAATCAGTTATCGTCCAATATGTACTTAAGTACCTTAGGTACTATGTCCATACCTGAGGACCGACTTTTTTTGGTTTCTCTGTATATTACGAATGTCCCTTGGAGGGCTGTTGCGTCACTCATGTGTTGTGCTGAGGGGGGGGGGGGGGGGGGAGTTAAAGATACATATATTTTTACATTTTCAGTTGAGATAAAATATATGTGGGCTGTCGTTGCGAAACTTTATTAGTGGGGAGGGGGGAGGTGGGGGAGGGAGGCAGACACCGTGGGTTGACACTAATGAAAAAACCAGCATATTTTTATGATCTTGGTTGGCTGGGGACCACAGTGGTTGACATTCAGATTGATGAAAATGGTCTTTGATAAACGCTTGAGAACCACTTTTCAACTAGATACTGTTAGTGTTAGGCAGGACCTAGACATTGTCGTTGGATTAAAACATGCAAGAAAATCGTCACTATTGTTTTCCCCATATTTATTTCCCCTTTAGGAGGGGGAAAACATATTGTGCGACTACTGTAATTTGTTTATGAAGTGGTGTAGGCCCCAATTTTGGTAGACGCCGTTATCTAGCTTGGTAATAAAGCGTCCCCACGACGCGACACCGCCATAGTGCAGGTTATGGGTAGCCTGATTAGTGTTGAGCGGGTTCCAACGATATTTGAACTCGTTCTATTAGCGGTCTCTTAATTGAGATTAGCAGAAGACACGCGTTAGGTAACTTTCTTATAGTTTTTACTTTGGGCGAGAGTGGGATGCCGGACCACTTATTAAACCTAATATTTTTGTTATTTTGACAATGACCCAACCAAATCTCGTTACCTTATTCTCTTTTGCCATAAAGTTGCGTGTTCCACAGTTAAGGGGTAGTTCAAATGAGCTATTTATATTATCTTACTGTATAGGTAGTTACAGGCTTTAAGATTTATAAAACTCCTTTAGAACACTTATTGAAAATATTGTTTAGTGGAAATCATAAATTTTTACTTCAAAACATCACTGTTTTTGAAAATTGACCGAATTGTGTAATTTCTTTTCAATTCGGAATAGTTGATTTCGCAGCAGTGACAATTAATGACTCATTGGACGTCTTTATTTTGCCATGGACCTATAGTCATTGCAGTCTGAACAGTGGCCAATCATAGAGCTCAAACCGCAAGGGGTAGGTACCCAAAATTTAGATAATTCTTTCGAATCTTTATAGCTATCTACAGTATTTAAGTACTTGTTCGGTTTTTTGATTTTTTTTCCGTTGATTTTACTCTTTACTCATTTATTTTTGCAAGAAGTCTCTATACCTGCTCTACCTAAATTATCGATGTAGTGTAGGTATATTGCGAAATAATGTAGGTGGGACAGTATTACGAAATTTTTATTTTTATTGATTTTCTTTTTGTGTTTACCAGGTTAATCGGAGAAATGAAACCGAAGTCGGATTGATTTAGAGTAGATAGGTACCTTTTTTGAGCTTTGGTGTTTGAGTGGGCTTACAGAATAAAGCGGCTGCGGCGCGGCGGCTGTAGATGCGTTGCTTTCTGTAGTATACGTTATTTTCCCCCTTCTGCCTACTTGTCCAGCTCACTCTGAGGGCTTCATTACGTACTTGTCTAATACTGCCTGGAAACACCAGAGTGCGTCTTGCTAAAGTACTTAAAGGTGTAGGTAGTAGGTACAGTAGGCACGCAAGTAGCCGGAGAGTACCACTGTTCGCTGGAGTGCCTAGCGAGATTAACGATAATTTATATGGGATACGCGAACTACAAGAACTAACGATTGCCATTAACCATTACTTACAGTATTCCACCGATCGAACCTGTCCCGAGTTGGTTCATTTCTCTTGTTAAAGGGTTATCTGTACTTGTAAGCTTTCAACAAGTCGATACATCTAAGGCCACCCTTTTCAAGGTGTAGGTACGTTCTATTTAGCCTCTCACTATTTGTACAATACTTACCTCGTGTATGTTTTCCTCAATCTCATCCTCAAACTCATTAAACTAGGACCTGAAAGAGAATTAATGTTGATCCTATACGATCCTTCGCGTACAAGTGTTTCTTAGCGTAACCTGAAGTAAAGTTCACAGACTAAGGGTGCGTCCCACCATGCCCAGTTAAAATTAAACTGGAGATTTACCATGTTAAATTTAACTTAAAAGTTAAATTTAACATGGTAAACATAGGGCAAAATCTCCAGTTAAATTTTAACTGGGCATGGTGGGACGCACCCTAAACATTTAATAAAATCCCTTTTATATTTGATTGAAAGTTGATGAACCCCTAAGGGTGCGTCCCACCATGCCCAGTTAAGAGAAAACTGGAGATTTTCTCCCATGTTTACCATGGAAAATCGGCGTTTTTCCCTTAACCGAGTATGGTGGGACGCACCCTAAATTAAAATCGAATCTAAAGAAAGTTTAACAATTTTTACAAAATTGCTAAAAGCATAGGTATTTCTATTCGATAAAGTTTTGTATAGTTTAGAAGGCGTTTTACAGTTCAACCTTTTTTAAGAGAAGCAAGGTCAACAGAACACGTGCAAAAAACGAAAACAATTATGGAAGTATGGAAACCTCCATAGTATGTGGCTTTTGAAAGAGCCTGTCCTTCTGTTGACCAGAACCCGCTGTTCATTGCTGCGGAAAAATGTGACGTACGAGTACATACATAATAAAGCATAACAGAATTGTCGATCATGTTGACCGAAAAATGTGGAAGATGGCGTGGACGCAGAATGAAGCAACCACGACCCAGTGCAACTCACGTCGTGACGTAAGGAGGGACAAGTCGCTCGGGCGGCAAAGAGCTACAAATAATTATATACAAGAGAAGATAGCATGGGCACTTGAGCGACAGTCGGTCACTGGGGTATTCGCTCATGTGGACACTGGCGAGTGACATGACCGGCGACTACTGTTCGCATCTCACCCCTCTCCTGACTTTTTACCTTTTACCAGCTCTGGTCTTTTCTCATTTGAATTAGGGTGCGTCCCACCAAACTCGGTTAACGGTTAGACTCCAGTTCAAGTCAGTTTTTACCGTGCAATTATTGGAATTTAACTGGAGTTTAACGTTAACCGAGTATGGTGGGACGCACCCTTAGAGTACTTACTCAACGATAAGCAAGTTCCTAGTGGAGTATGGAGTTTTTTTAACCATGGTATGAAGGACATGGTCTCTTCGGGTATTCCTTATACCGGCTATCCAGAGCACCGCTCTGTTCCGGAGCGTTTTAGCGCCCTGGGCTAATGCAGCACTGTATAGATATTCGCCGAATATTCGCACTATTTATGTTCAATACAATGAGAAACCCAAACGTAGCAGATAGCCAGTTGGTTTTATTGTAAGAAAAGCCGAGATTTTTTTAAGACTTTATTTTTTCATAGCGAGTCAGTCTTTAAAGAAAATTCTGTGTGAAATGTCCAGAACCGCGAACATTATTAGGTTGTACAGTACTGTAAGAGCGAGGGGCTGGTTGGGAATCTCGTTGGGAATCACTGGAAATCTTTATGAAATCTCAGGGAATCTTGGAATCTACGTGTGGGTATACATTAAGTGACCTATGGTGCCACAGAGGTTCTCCACCAAGCACATACCACTTGGAATGAGGTTCCAATCTTCGGACCTATACAGTACTCTTCTGTGTATGCCCATCAGTTATAGTGTGGTTATGCACTTTTTTCTAATTTGCAACTTGCATGAGTGACCAGTCTTTGCCCATATTTACGCAATGAACTCTATGCACCCGTACGAATTTTGCCGTAACCATTGATAGCAGATCTTTGGCGATGCCGACAGGCAGTCTTCATTCGTCACTTTTCTAAAGGTCGTTGCATTGCCAAGTCGATCGTGGCACCTCGTCATTTACGAAAGTGTCATTAAAACTATAAAAAATGAGATTGTGAGATTTTTGCACTTTCTTCCAAACTGGTTCTGAGAAATACTTCCCTGCAGTACTTAAATGAGTAATAGATCATACAAGACAGACAGATGTCATTTCGCCTGACGCGTTGGCTCTTTGCCTCAATCTGATCTGATTGCCGCAGCCAGTTTTTGGTGGCCCTGGTTATGTAAAGATAGGGGCAATACTACTAAAGGTGTTCAGGTTATCATATAAGTAAGTTGGCCTAACTACTGCTCTGCCCTGGAAGATCAGTTGCATCGCCAGTAAAAAAACATTGAGGAAGTGCGCGCGCGAGCACCAGTTCCCTATCATCCTTGACACGATGCCGCTGGAGAACGGCAGAATTAGTGCACTAGGGCCAAGAGCCTGAAGACACTCCCATTGTTCTAGATCAGTGTGATCATTGAACTTCGCTCATTAATCATACTAATTTCGTTTGGTTGCATTGCTATTCTTGTTTCTGATGGAACGTACACCGTTCATAACACAAGCACTATTCACACAGACAATTTTTTATACCCTCAAACCGTACATGGTTCGCTAGTATACGATATTAAGCAGAGTTATTTTCTGCGCTGGAATCATACCTTGAATTTCGAGCCTGACAGTGTCCGAGGGGGTAAAAATCCGTCTCTCAAGTTGACTGGTACCGCCACGTAGGTACCACCATAAGATATAGGTACGCCAAAAAGGTGTGTATCCAATCCACCCACCAAAATTTTTCGCCCCGCCATCCGGAAACTCCCTATATTTTGTTTATGTACCATTTTTTTTTTAATTTCCTTTCCTTATGACATGCCCCATTTTACGGTGGGCCTCTCTTTCCAAAATGCCAGGCACCTATAGCTTCCCTTGCTTAGCTTGAATCTCATTATAGAATTGAAATGAGCCCTTATGCCCTTGGATTGATCCTTGGATTGATCAAAGTGAAAGTTATTTTGAACGAACTTGACAAGCGGGAAATCCCGTGTCCATCAGCGGGTGAGGAGGGCGTGTTTCCTGCGGCTACTTGAAACATAACGGAAAGCATTGAACCGTTGAAGACATAAATTCTGCTATCACCCTTGGCAAGGGTTGATTTGCGTTGTGTGAGGAGGTCATGTATGCCTTTGAGCAGCGTAATGAAGTACCTATGTTCCGCATATTTCACAATCAGTGACTGATTATGATTACCTGCACTGTCTGTATTTTCCGGCATTTTCATTGTTTTTCTATTGTTAAGTAAATTAGGGAAAAGTGTTAAGGGAGTTGTTTAACATAATGGCATGATGATTCACTTTGTGTTGAATTTCAATGTAGACTCAAATCGAGGCACGGATACCAGTGTTCCATTACCTATTGTATGCTCTCGTACCTAAATAGGTACAATACGAGTACCTATAATCTAATATAATCTAAATAAAGGGTTCGACAATGGTCGCACTTGACTTTCTCGCAATTTTTATCGCAAATTTGATTTTTTTTTTACGTAAATAATTGTCAAAATTTTATTTTTTTCTAAAAAGTATTTTGCCTCACAATGAGCGATACTTTTAGGCACCTGCATACCGAATTTCAAACATAACCGTCAAACAGTGAAGTGTCGTTCGACGCGCAAAGTATATGTTTTCTATTTTGCATGTCACCGTCTTAAATTTTAAGTAAATATAAATCTATTGAAAATGCCCTTGAAGCACCTATCTGCGACCACTTTCACCAATTTTCAAGAAAATCCGTCGATTAGTGTTGTTGCAAATGTGGTTTAACCAATCAAAAACGTGATTTCCATTTTTGGAAAATTTTTCCTACGATAATGCCAATATTGGCCCAAATTTTTGGCCCATCTCAAAAAGAATAAAAATGATCCTGTAGCATCTATATGGGAACACTATTGCGAAATTACAAGGATATAACTTAATAACTGTAGTGCCAAATCCATCTTGACCAATCAAAAACGAGATTCTAGTTTTTTTTCCTATTTTTGACTTTATTTTGCCTATATTGGCCGCAATTTTGAAATGATTGAATATTTCTTCAACAGACCTTTAAGTAATGTTATTAAGCACAAGTTTATGGATTTTTGTGAAATTCCGGCTAATACTGTTCATGGGGCCAAGGTTTTCACGTATGGGCCAATTTTGGCCCAAATTTTTGGTCCATCTCCAAAACAATAAAAATGATCCTGGAGCATCTATCTGGGAACACGACTGCAAAATTTGAAGGTTCTAACTTTATTACCGTACCGTGAAATGCATCTTGAGTAGACAAAAACACGATTTTGAATTTTTTTTGACACTTTTTTGACAATAGTGGGCGCAATTTTTGAGTAATCAAAATTATATTAAAAATGTGTCTCGGAACTGATTTTAGACATCTATATTCCAAATTTGAGCCAAATCGGTTGACTGGTGTGACCTGTAGCCGCGCTACAGACAAACGGACGGACGTACGTACGTACGTCGGACGGACATGACCTAAAAACCATTTTTTTGGTATCTAGGACCTCTGAAACGCCTTTTGCAATGAAAATCTCAAAATCGAAATTTCGCACGATAACATAACTTTCTCAGCCCATGTATTACATACGGGCGAGAAAGTAAAAATAGGGGATAGGTACAGGTACAAAATGAATTTAAGTAAAAAAGAACGGAACTGCACTGATGGGTGACCGACCATCATTCATAAATTTCCTTCATAATTTTATTGTTATATTATACAATGTGTGTTATATCGTTCTTATTACCTATATCCTTTGGCAGTCTTAGATTAGGTTAACTCAAATTATTCGGACGCTAATTGACAATGCAATTAAAACTGAATTTACAACAAAGTCATTATTTTATTTTGACAGTGATTATTCACTAAAATGTGAATAACATTGTAACATGATACTTACTTCTCGTAAGTTAAGTATATGTTAGGAAACAAGGGAGACATTTATCGAACATATAAATGAATTTTTCCCCATCCCAACACTGAAACACTGAAACAATGACCCCAAATCCACATCTACGGGATATCTACGTATAGTGGATATTTAAAAAAAAAAGGAAAAAAAAAGGAAAAGAATCATTATGAAGATTAACATTTTTTGTTATAACCGGCACCCTTTCCTCCTGGGGAAAAACACGTTGGGGCAACCCTACACATCGTAGTATCTGTAAAGAAAAGTCGAAACAATTTGATCCAAACACTGAGTGGGAGAAGCTCGTTCGGGTGCTTACCCGTACTTAACCTCCCTCTCTCACAAACTATAGTTTTCCCAGACGCATCACTTACTCACCAGAAGAACTGCTAACCTTAAAAAAATTAAAAAAATAAAATAGATGACGTGAATTTTGAGATTTTTTGAGAGTTTTTATGTGGTTCCCGCATGCAAATTCAATCGGTAGTGACCTATCCGAAACTTATATCTACTTATATACCCATATGTTATACCTATGTATCATCTTTGAAAGAAATTTCATTCATTCTTACCAGAATGTCCAACGCCCTCTAGCTCCCTACACACGCATCCGAATACCAAGTAGTAAAAAAGCAAAGGCTGGAACTCTTATTAAAAGCTAATTTTGTAACATACCCAGCGGTCCTTTCTTTGAAACTTTTTGAGACGTTTGCCCCGCAGTATAAATTCCAACATATTCTTGTATTAATTTTGTTATCCTGCTTTTCCGAAGTGTTCTTGAAAAATATTCCAGTATAATTTTGGATGAATGACATTAGGTACTTTAAAAAATATTGTGGAGGAATTTTATTTTATTTTTGTTGACTTGTTGACAGTAAAGTTGGCAAAAAGAAGTCAAATTAAAATTGGTCGTATGTACATATTTTACATACCTATATACTATTAAGCATTCATATGAAGGAAGAAAACCGAAACCCCACTCCACTTTCTGTCTTCTGCCACTTTCGTTTCGTCAATTACCCAAAACTGCATTCTGCAACAACTCCTCTTCTCCTCTCTTTTGCCCTTGAGAGTCAGTTCTTCTTCCTTATTCAGGTGCAGTTGGCTTGGTCTGAACGAATCGGACTGAATACCGCCTCGTGGAGGCGCTGGCCTCCAGGCGCCGACGGTTGACATTTGGGGCCCGCAGCCAAGGGCCCGGTGTAGCCTTTGCTCCCGGCACCCGACCTCAGGCCTGCAGTCAAGTGCCAGTCGAAAATGTTTTGTTTTCGTCTCGAGAGACTTGATAAAGGTTATAATAACTTAAAATACGAGTAAGATAACTAGAGTAGTTACGTCATCAGATTTGTTATACTGGAAAGGCTTCAGACTCAGTGGTGGTGGTTTGTTATTTATTGCTTTCGTCCTCAAACAGTCCCATGTCTCAGACTACTACCAGGATATTGATTGAGAGCAGTTAACAGAAAAGAAATTGCGGGATGAAACCAATATACAACGCTCTTTCAGACAACTTTTGCTCTCGACTGATTCTTTCCCGCTCAAACCCATTTGTAGTTTGGAAAATGTTGGAGTAGTAAAGAGACTGAAAGGTTTCGAATGAAATATAAGTAGTCGTATGAAATTCATTCATTTCCAAGTCAACCTGCGAGATAGAAAATTTAATTGAGGAAGCCCCACTTGAGCCCCTGTTATCTGAGGTGAGTTTTCTTGAAATTGCGTGCACCCTCGCTGTGTATAAATATACAAAGGAAAATTTCTGTAAAGTTTTCCCCTCTGTTTGACGTAGGTATGACGTACTTTATCATACTTTAATTTTTTGGCTAAATGACAGTAGTGGGCTCTGCGACGTCAAGTTACGAGTGAGTACCTATACTGTGAAGAAATCACTCATCCTATAATCTCGAATAAACTTGAGTCTTTCCAGTAACTCCTCATCTCCCTTAATCGTTATTTTCATTTTTATGGTAGAAATTTATGGGGCTGGGTCTTAGAAATGTTGCCTGCAGAATCCCTATTTCGATAGCTGCAGGCCAACCAATCTTACACAATCTATGTTATTGCTACTTAAAGCCGCGCATCGGAAACCGGTCCAACATCCTCCAACACTTTTGGCATTTTCTGGCAAAGATGTCTTCAGACTAATCTCGCCCAACTTTCCTTTGTGTGCAACTACACTTCTCCGCTGGGCCGAGACCTTGCACACAGTATCCTCTTGGGCCGCAGTGAGTGGCCAATAACTGAAAAGCGTGGACTTCATCCTGCAGAACGTTCTGCCAAGGTGATTGGCCCTTTTCCATCCCAGTTAGTGAGGCGATGTGGCAATGTGCGAACGTCCGTCCATCGTTCATTCCCGCGTTGTGTGGCCTCGACAGTGAAATGTATATAGCAATTCGGAATAATCAAGGCTACTATATGATACGGATGAAAATGATCGTAGTATATGATTACTGATTCTTTATGGACTTGTTGCGACCCTAAGGCTGGATTTAGCTAATTTCGGAATGGAATTTACCCGATTTTTTTTTGTAAGTTAAACAAGGTTGCCATGCGTTGCTAAGGTAAATAAAGTCGGAATTTTATTTCCCTATAGCAACGCATGACAACCTTGTTTAACTTACAGAAAAAAATTCGGGGAAATTTCATTCCGAAATTAGCTAAATCCAGCCTAACAGTTGTAACATTCTGTTCTGAAGAGAACCCTCATCATTTTGATAAAAAAATTGCTTATAACAAAAGCTTCTCTTCCCACTTCCATAATTTTATGTCGGTTCCTCTGCTTGATAGAATGATGTAGATATTCACTGATAACAGTTACCTACATATACCGAAGAGAAATAGGTAGACACTGACGTCATAATTTTAGTTATATACATAGAATAAACTGCAACATACTGCAGATCGTGAGACGTCTATCACGTAACATGCACATGAGCCATCGCCAATAATAACAGGCCCTTGTGGACTGATATCTCATAGCACAGACACGGTGCGTTGCAAATTGTACAGTGTAGCGCACAAGGAAACAGGGGAGACGGATCTCCAGCCCTCCAGCCCGTGCAGGCTGCCCTATCAGGCCCCGCAGTCATTCACGTGTATGCTGATCTGAACTGGGCGCTGCGTCCCATCGTTCTCTAACTACACTCTGCCATTGTTGTCTCGCCTATACCCTCTGTTCCTATACATAGTTCACGTATGGCGTTCCGTCTCGTGCTAGGCAGATTCCGAAACAGCAGTGTTCAGACTTCACTACGACACCATTGTCGTCTCTCCAATTTTTTCTGGAAACTTTTTCGAGTATATTCTTTATATCCATCCTTATAATTTTATTATAGTACCTATATTTAATAAAATAATAAAATAAATTAAATTAAATCATATATAGGTTCCTACCTAAATCCAGGTGGACTCACTGACGGATTAGTGGGTGCATGGGCAATTTGCAGTATTTGGTTAGTCCACCCGCTGAGTCCGCCAACCCGTTAGCTATTTTGATTGGCCAGCACTGCTGGTGCAGCAGCGCGTGTTTCAGAATAACTTAATTTGACAAACATTGATATTCGAACATCAGTTTAGAAAATTGTTTCTATGGTTTTGTGAACGTTGTGATCAGTTAAACATAATTTATTATTTCGTGTCCTGTGCCCAGGCATTTTACCGTTGCCGCTGACTCAAATGCGCCAGAGATTGACTCGTTAAATACTAAAATATGTGACAACAGACAATACTTCAGTAGAACTGGCACCTTGACGCTGGGCTAGTGATATAGATATAATGGGCACGCGCCTTAACCAGATCTAACTTGGCACAATTCGTCTATTTAGTTCATCTACCAGCACAATACACTTCTTGACTCGCCGCTCTACTGAGTGTCGTGTCTTTTACTCAGCATTATCATAAAAGGAAGTGATGTTATTCTGCACGAAGCTGTTATTCATTCTAAACTAGGTGCG
This sequence comes from Mesopsocus fuscifrons, assembly GCA_950004255.1. Taxonomy (NCBI): domain Eukaryota; kingdom Metazoa; phylum Arthropoda; class Insecta; order Psocodea; family Mesopsocidae; genus Mesopsocus; species Mesopsocus fuscifrons. Next base: position 12,731,773 of record OX465377.1, read on the forward strand.
ATAGATTACGGGAATGCATGGTGACCAGGGGAAAGGCTGGCCACAACCTTGGCTTCCTTTCGAGTGACTGCTCTGGGACTCAAAGATGATCGAAATGTTTTAGTATCGATTGGTAACAAAGAAACGCAAACTAAGGACTGTGTATAAAGGTAGTTTGGCTATCTCCTACCTCACATTATTAAAATACTTCTGACCACCTCTCAATGTCCGAGCGCTCTGACCGTCTGACTCGTGTCCTGGACGTCTGGGTTCAAATCCCGGTGTATGCAAGTTTTTCTCTTGTGATGGAATCTTATACCCTTATCAGGCTTCAGCCCATTTTATCTGTCCTGTCTGTCTGTCCGGCCCAGACCTATAGGCTGTCGTGATACGTACCACGGGCCCTTAAAAAAATTCCCTGTGGAAAACATATCAGTTCGTCACCATGCAAGTTTTAACTGTAGCAAGTGTACGGATTTATTTAAATTGGTTTCTGACGTATTCAGCAACTTTACCTTCCCACAACTTACAGTAAAGGAATTTTCCAGAACAGACACTTGAAAATAACGGTCTCTAAAGCCATATGGGTTTATTGGTCACCTCTGTTGCATAAGCAGAGCAAATTGGGAAAGGTGTTGAGATGATGTGTTGGCCTATTGATATAACAAGATCACTAGGACGATGCGGCGCATCGGATTGTGGTCACCGCAATTCAATTGACCGGCCGCGGCCGGCTGTTGCCCGTCTAGCGGCCAGCGGTGTTACAAACACACCATTGCAATAAACACTGATTGATTCACACATTGGTATTATTGTAGATACGTACCAGAGCTACGTCGTTGGAACACACTCGTTGGGCTTGTGATGTGACAACATGGGTGATGATTCAGTTAGTATGGCAAGTGAGAAGTATTTCAATTTTCAATACATTTGACCAAACACTGCGGCGAGGGGTTAACCACTCGTTATTGGGAATCTCGTTGGGAATCATTGGAAATCTTTACGCATGAAATCTCAGGGAATCTTGGAATTTTTTTGGAGTGGTTAACCCTTTGGGGTTCATCTTTCTATGAATATCGTTGGGAATCTTTGGAAATCTTTATGGAATCTCCGTGGAATCTCCAGGAATCTCTTGAGTGGTTACCCCCCCGCACTGCGGTTTTCCCCCAAACGCTGCTGCACACAATACCTTATAGTGATGTGTCTATAATGGGGATGAGATGATTGTTTACCTAACGTTTACGACCTCACTATTGCCCAGTGTCGAACCACCAACATTAATAAGAGCTTACATGCTAAAGTAAACATTATAGTACCTACACCTATGTTATCCGAATGTTTGCATCGACAGTGATAGGGTCACGATTTAGTTAACAACTAAACTGTTGAAATAACTACTACCTCCGCAGGAGTATAGCCAGTTTGACGCGGTGTATAATGGATGTATTGTCTCACCAAATAATTTCACAGTCACTTATTGGAAGTAGTTATGAAAATCCGCAGAGCTGCGGTGAACAGTGAGTGAATGTACAACCCAAAACATATGTTTTGGGTTGTACATTGGTGAAACGTTGTTATTGTTTCTAATTAATGTCACGCCAAGCAGTCTAGTTCCAATAATAATTATCTGTTTATGGATCGAACGGCCTCACCCATCATTTTACATCACTTATGAGCATTGACTACGATATAAATAAAAATCACATTGACTGGCAAGGAAATTCAACTCCTCGAAAGGAAATGACCATTGTCTAAACAAGTAGATCTGGATATAGATACCTGTTGATTAGCTGGATGGTGGGAGGAAAAACGCAGCCTTCACGAGCACTTGATCGCTTCTAGTATATTATCCATTGTGCTCAGCTGGCTAAGGCTGAATTTCACCACTTTCCGATAGTGTCTTTAACGAGAGGATTTAACGAACTGATTTACGATATCGTATGTTTAGCTTACGACAAATGCGTTGCGCTTGCAGTTGTTTCTCTTCGAACGCACTTGTCGTAAGCTAAACATACGATATCGTAAATCGGTTCGTTAAATCCTCTCGTGAGGATCCGACACTATCGGAAAGTGGTGAAATTCAGCCTGAGTTGAAAAGTCACAAGCATAAATATCTAGAAATACCTAGATGCGTGTTAGGTAATTCGCTGAATGCAAGATGACAAACTCACTGGACCATTTCGATAGATAGCGACAGCAATCAAGCGATAGAATCATGGGCACGTTATTTTATTTTTCTATTGAAAATAAAATTAAATTATTTATGTGCATGGTATGCAAATGTATAGGTAGCTACACAGTTTCGAATGAATGCTATTCAGCGAAAAGAGTTCGCTCCGAAATATTCACACAGAATATTTGTATAACTCGTCGTGTTTGTGCTTTTTGTTTGTGAAGAGAGGAACTAAATGAAAATAACATAAAATCGAAGTGAACCCCCTGTAGTTATATAATTTAAGCATAATCATTCATGCACACCCGAGAGCAGAGGTCATTTTGAGCAGGGGGGGAAATAATATACATAGAATGGTGCTTCTGCCATTTTATAAAATCCCACTCAACTTTTCTTTCCCGGAACATAGTTTTTATAGGAATAAACCGAAGTATAAACGTAAATAACTTTAATTTCTAATTTCGCAGCGAAGTGACATCATTTACCATATTTAATGCTAACAGATGTGAACCTCCCTTCCCCGTATTTCCTTGTAGGTATGCCTAAGTGCTATTTTTTCTCGGATCTTAGATCGGTTTTTGATCTTGATCAGTTCGTGATCGGTTGACAATTTACTCTTATCTGACCTAATGACCTGTCTAGACCCAATGACCAACGTGCACCGTAGTCAGGTATACAATGTCTCAATCCAATCCTAGGAAACCAATTGAGTAATTCGAAAATCTGAATTACAAAGCGGAGAATATGAAAATAAGTAGGTTATATTCGTGAGAGAACGGAATAATTTAACATTAGGTAGAAGACTTTTTTAATTGGCCTCGACTCACATGTACCTATATACATGCAGGCTCCAGACTCCGCTACTTTTCTATGGTACCTTTGTGTTGCCTCATTCCCCGGGCTTTAAGCTCTCCACTTAAAGATCAGTTACCATTTTGAAAGTTCACTGGCGTCGGAACTTGAAGTTCGAAAGTAAAGACCCCACCCCTATACCCCCTATACGAAAATGAGTTGCTAGGTGAGTGATTTTTGATGACACTCTGGACACTGCCTGGTCCTTTTAAAGATTTTTATCTTTAGGTACGTACCTCATACCTTATACCTACTTATGGGTATTAAGGACCATGCAGTAATAAGTTTTCAAGTATCGGCATCAAGTTGGTTTCGTTGGTTGTTCACTTGTCCCTGGAAGGTGGTTGTTAGATCCTTAATGAAGTGAGCGCGGTAAGTGCACGGATTCTAATTGCAACAGGATCGGCACGCCCTGTACCGGATGACGTCACAAGACCTTGCCGACTTCCGCCATATTTGTTTACATCCTCCTCTCCCCCCGTCCCCACGCCGAATTTGAACTTCATACCTATTATCAAAACGCCATACATTTCTATTATCATTCGTTGGTTAGCGTCACCACACTACGGAATTTGTGTAGATACCTTTCAGTAATTAATCCTTAATCCTTCCTTAAATAGATCTTAATCATAACACTGTTGAATAATTTTTATTAGTTCGGAAATAAAAGTAGAGTGGTAGTGTGGAGATCCACAGTTTTGTCCTCAGTTTTGAGTGTAGGACCCAAAGATTTAGAGCAGTTGTGAAAAAATGGCTGTATTCGTACCTAACAGAAGTGATGAAGGGGCGGTTCTGTATAATATACCTAGGTTCCTACATAGATGAAGTTTGAAGTGTAGATGGATATCACAGTTCTCCCTAGTACCTAGATGAAGTGAAGTAAAAAGAGGAAAGAGAGACGAAGTTAAGGCTATTTTGTTCTATTACAAAGCGTATTTCGGAATTTCCAGCAGCTTTTTATTATTCACACTCAGACTCATTCTTAGAACTGTGATGAATTATCTTCTTTCCCCTTCATTATTTCATTATTTAATATTCAACCTTTTCCTTCCCGCGAGAAGAATGGCTGGCTTTAAAATAATTCCTGACGGAAAAATAATAAGGTACATTATTTACCCATGGATGATTTAGTATTCATCCTGCAACGCTTGAACTCTTTGAGGGCTCTCATAATTTACTTAGATGTTGCTGGTGGTAAACTGATAATAACTCACAAATCTGCGGTTACTTTGTTTCCCCATATACGCGAGCATTAATTAACTCAGGTTTCGTCATTTTCCCATCAGGGTTCCATAAGTCCTTCATTGTATTTTTCGGCTGGAGAACAAGAGCGCGCATTGCAAAGTCTGTGGAGCACACTACTCACGCTCACGCTCTCACGCAATGCTAAGAGACCGCCCTCTTTCTTCGACCTTGGCTTAGGTACTCAATGGTAGCTATTGATAGAGCAACACGGACGCGCATGGGCTGAGGTTCACTTGGGTCAAGTTTAAATGGTCTTGCGAAGCCCGCTTCAGGAGGCGAATCTCTCGTTTAACAAGCTACCGTATATCAGCTGGAAAATAGTGGCTTCTTCGAAATTCTCGGGGTGGTGGAGGACTGTGGGTTGGGTGCATTTTCTATAGACGAGATTACTGTGAGAACTCTGATGGGAGGGCTGAAAGTAATACTTAGGCACTTAAATGATACACGGATAGATATCCAAAATACTATAATGCAATGACCTCTGAACCGAGTGTGGTGGGACGCAGTCAAATATGTATATATTGCAAACTAATGCGACATTAACTTTGCTAGGTATTAAGATATTAAGTACTATAAGGACGGAGACTCCCGGATTCGACGTTCACTCTTTGAACAAGAAGGTAATGGTCACGCGTTCCTTTATCGCTTAATTGAAGGTTCTTTCCCGCTGCGGACTGTAACTGCGTCATTGCTTCTCATTCAATTCATTCTGATCCGTAGTCGAACAAAATTGGTCATGAGGTCCTGCTGTCATTCACTGATCTGTCGATAACCTGATATTTGTGAATCGCAGTATCCATTATTTCCGCAAGCCAGTCAGAAAACATTGTTACTGTGTGAAGGAAAATTCAATAAACTGAAAAAGACACAGGATGCACATTTTCAGAAAATAAAAATAGGAAAAGAAACTTGATCTTATAGGGTTGGATGTTCAAACGGGTCTGTCGAGAAAATTTTATCTACCCTTATCAAAACTCGCTACTGTAATCCGCTCAGCCGGCGGCCCATGTTTTCTCTATGGTCCAACCCTTCTTACGTATACCTACCCAGTTTTTCGTTGGCACTTTTCAAGTTATCCATGGGATTGCGAGGCTTTCTTCTTCCGAACCTACGTGAGATTCAATGACGGCTTCCTTCGGACTAAGCTGGAGACAAAATGGTGCTCAAGGACGTTGAATATTTTAGTTCTCCTGTCATTCCTGTCAAATGTTAAGTGTGGTTCGTGCATGGCTCCCAAGTTGACTGTAATAATTTTTTTTCCCCAAAACAATAAAGAATCTGATTTTTGAAGATGAGAGGTCCGTGATTGAAAAGTCAAAGGCACTGAGAAATTCCCTATCGATGCGGCTTACCCCGTACGAGGCAGTTGGTCCGTGGGACAAAGACATTGACGGCCCTCAACATGATCAGCAGCTGAGTCATTCTTCTTCTTCCTAGCCCGTCAGATTCCGATAGAGTTAATGGTTCGGCTTGGCTGTATTGTCTTGAAACTTAATGATGCTTGGTGCTGAAGACGATAGGTATCTGAAATTTGTTTAAAACACGTATAGGTATTACCTTTCCTTTCCAGCCCCCCCCCCCCCCTCCCCACCAAAATACGAGCTCCAAATTTTATAAAAGGGAAAAGTAATATTTTCCGTATTTAAAATAAAACAAGAAACAATCCAAATTTGAAAATTTAATATTAAAATGACTGCCGTGGGGGTTTTCAGTTCAAGATTCTGTCCCTCGTACCCTTACTTCTTCACTAAAATGTTGAATGAATATTAAAGGATATATGATATTCCCATGAGTTTATTCATAGGCTTACTTCAGGAAGGAAAAATAAAAGTGGAAAAAAATCTCTGAGCCAGCGAGGAAAGTACACATGCAGTTTACTCTGCTGCAGTAACAGGACAATAAATTGTTAAATTTAAAACCCGCGTGAAAAGAAGAAAGAGAGTACGAGTGCGGCATCCATACAAATGTATACATCATCCTGTACCAGAGAGGTTTTTTTGGGGGTCTTGTTTTACAAACATGATAATATGAGGGAAAAAGAAGACTTTGTGCCTAGCAAGGCTCTAGACACAGTACTGTTTCAAGCAACAAGATTCACCGCTAGGGTTATGAAAAGTAGTTCGGGAAAAAGTCGTATGCACCCACACCACAACATATAAATAGGTCCAGACGTTCACTCACCCTTTTTGCGATGACTCACTCCCGTGGCCAAACTGGCAAGTCCGATAGCTGTAGACAATGTGGTTCCCGAGCGCCATGCAATGAAGCAGTGACGAAATGGCCTAAACAAAAAGACAGGCCGAGAGCAGCACACACTCCTGGAGCACAGGCCACAGGATGTTTCTCCACGGCCCATGTTCCCATACTTTCGTAATACAACTGGGATTTTGTTAACATGGTATGAAGTTCTCTATCAATGTGTCCCCGGGAGAAAAAATGGCCAGTGGGTGGTCTCCGGGCCACCACCTTCTATCGATCATATTTCAGATTCAATTATTTTGTCAACTTGTGTCTGACTACTCACTGGCCTCTTACTTTTCCGTTGCCTAAGACGCATGTCGCGTTTACGTAAAACTTCTGAAGGACACCTGTATGCAGGCTGTAATGATGTTTTAAATTTTGCGCATAGATGTATCTTCTTCTTCTTCTTCTTCGTCAAACGCTTTACGCGATGAGCACTAGATGACTGTGATCGAAAAGGTGTGCGGGTACGGTACTCATTTTCAGAAAGAGAGTAGTAGGGTAGGTACCTCAGAGAATTTAGACGCAGAAGAAGACTAAATCTTCCGGTTTTTCAAATATTTTTTTCTTAAAATTTTAGGAAACCATCATTGAGGGTCTGTTACTGAGGTACACTGAGTAGGTAGATACCTATGAAACCTCCAACCTGTGTGACGCCGCCCTCTTCTACTCTTCCCCTTCTGACCCTGACGCGGTTTGACTTCAACAGAAACATGAGTTTTTTCTTTTCTAATTTTTCAAGCCAAGTTTTTTCTTCATGAATTTCCTTCTTCTGCTGATGTTTCAGCATTTTTGCTGGTCATGCTATGACATTTTAGCACGGAAGTCACTCCTACAGTCTTCACGCTGTCCGCAAGGTCAAAACTCCTCCCGTCAGGCGCTCCATTAGGCTATCTGTACCCGATCGCCATATTGTATACCTTCTCTTCCATGCATTGTTCAAAAATGGTCCACACTTCAGTATGGAATCATTTCGAAATACCTTCTTAGAAACCAGAGGCGATGGATCAAGGTTGATGCCCATGATGGACAGTAAATTAATAATTGGACACTAAATAACGGATGGATTGGGAATTCTGAAAAAGGGGAGTCGAGGGGTGATTCCAATCCTCTGTACTGACATCTGATGGGTAGTGACATCTGATGGATAGTGGATTCACTTTCATGAAGCACAGACCTCAGGCTTGGTAACAGAGACATTTCTACTGCCAAGCACATTCATTTCTGCAAGCTGGAAAAGTTTTTACAGGAATGCACTAGGCACGTATAAGTGGGTGGATACGTACTGAATTGAGAGACATTTTTTTCCGTGCACAGTTTGTAAGTAGGTACCTACCTAATGCTTAGCCTTCAATATGTTGTTGTCGGTCTCAGTTATTCGCCACTTTCTGGATGCAGATACCGACTCTTCTTGGAGGTATAGGGATAGGGACTTTCTAGATCATAGGTACGTTTCATTCAGAAAAAATGTATACTTATTGGTGACATTAGTGCTATTCAATCAGTGCTACTTCTACTTTTTACTATATTTTTTGTCAAGAGTAAAATAGTGATTATGAACACTTAACAGTGCTGAATTGCAGTAATTGGACAATCGTTTCCCCCTATTATTACTAGGTACAATATATCCTCTGAAGGACGTCTTGTCCTCGTCGGTAACTACTTTAGGTACAGCTGGTGCTAGTGCTTATGTCAGATATCCTCTTAGTCGGCCTAGGTATCCGCGAATGTTGTTTACTGTAAAATGGCCCGTGATGCCCCTGAGGAGGAAACGATCGTTAGTAGGTTTTCTCACTGATTTTCTTGTAAATTAGAATAAATAATTCGAACTATCAAAGAAGTTTTCAAAAACGGTCCTCAGCCGCTTAAGCTATCATGGGAAAATCCTAGACTCTGGTTTTTCAGTAGTGTCTGACTCACTTTTCTCACTTCTAGGGGTAGGTGAGAGTGACAAGTAACATGATATTGCGTGGCATGTACCTGCTACATTTGTTGGTGTTTCGCCCCTGGCATCGTGAGCTCCAAGGGGGGTTGAGGGTCGTGTAATTCTATATTGTTATGCAGAAATTGGCCCCCTTCCTTCCAATGTATAACCCACGCAACCCATTTAGTTACTTACTTCAAAAAGCATCTAGACATTAAAACATTGGCAGACGATTAAGGGTGCTGGAAAGTCATCGAGGTTCCTCTTCCCACCAAAGTAAAACCTGACACCGTTGTTTATTACTCAGCACCCTTCTTAGGTAGGAAGTAACAAAAAACTGTTTACAAATAACATAAAATATCATAACTAAAAACTTGGCTGATGTTGCCAAGATTTTTGCAATTTCATTTTAAGTAACTATACATGTTACATAAAAAGCAGGGAAGAAAAAACTTCGAAAGGTTCATTACAATTTTTCATTCATTCTCTCATTTGCTTGCCTCTCGTATTTATTTACATATGCAGATTTCATGTTGATTTCTCAGCGAGTGAGCTTTGATCGTGGGCTGTGGAACCAGCGTATGGGGTAAACTCGGTCAGTTATCGGACCTGTCATTGATAACGATATAGCAATAATTACAATTCCAGAAATACCTGCACTGATTGCAGGTTCCTCAATGTATTGACTAATCAGTAATCTGGATGGGTAACTTTAGTAGGTAGGTAGTAGATGAAATTGGCACGTATTGGGAGATTTTCCTTAAATCTCCTAAGGAAGCAATTTTTCCCTATTTTCCAGGAAAATTCCGATTTTGGTGATGAAAATTTCTCTACTTATTGTCAAGAAATTTCAAAAATATTTTCGCAATCTTTCATTATGACCAAGGCTACATCAATTTTGCTCTTACTGATCAAGGGTTGAAGGAGTGATTGGTACATGCAGTCTTAAATACATAGTAATAATAATTATTTTAGAAAACTTACGTTATGTTGCATGCAAAGGATCCCTATCAATGTCTCATATTTGTAATACAATATAATTGATACCAGTGATCTAGATTCCACATTCCAGCCAGAGTTCATTCATAAGTTTATTCTATTAAAATCTCAACTGCAGTGGCAACATTCTCAGGAATGGTACCCGTAGCTTGTGGAGGCTCGCCACACGCTTCATTCTAAGATGATGGGGCATTGCATTCTTAGCAGACTGTTCACCGTCACATTTACATGACGGTACTGAATAAGTTTAACAAGTTTTTACTACGAGAAGCACAGTTTAGGTGGGAGGGTATATAAAGCAATAGATCACAATTTTTACTCAGTACATTATCCTATTCCTTCATTCCACCTTCTATTATAAGTTATACCATCATGAAAATTTGGGTAAGTAGATTAATATTTTTACTTCGATCTTTTCTCCAAAAGCCAAAAAATTACGGGGCGGGCGTAAGGAGCTGCTGCATAAGTAGCGAGGCAGCTTTTACCTATCGGGATTGCCTGCCTCAAAATGTTTATTCCATAATAGTTTCCCAATTTTCAAATTATCTGAAAACTTTTCAGCAGTTGTTAGGTATTCGAAAAAAATAAAAATAGTATAGACCTAATATAATAAGAATCTATCAGGGGCTTGCTGATTTCTGAGCTCACCTAATACTTAATTCCATGAATGCCACGAGCCATGGTTTTCGTTTCGATTTTTCCTTATTTTCACGAGCAAGTTTTTCTTTCGAACTACCTGCTTGCTCTTACCGACTTTATGAGTCACAATACTTCGTAACTGTACTACGGTACTTAAAAAACAAATCCATAAGACATATTTCATGTATATAGATATTTTTTCTTCCTCTTCGTGTCAGCTTATCTTTTCATGAATGAAGGTGATCAGTGACCAACCACTGCTGGTAAAGCTGTAGCTGGTTCCGATCTCACGAATTTTGCCGTGGTGCTTCAGCCCCAGTGCGTGCCACTGGTATGCAAGGCGGAGTACCGGTATGTAGGCTCCCCACGAGACCGCAAAAATCCACGTGGATTTACTACGGTATAAACAGGACTTACAAGGCTGGAAGTCATTTTTAAATTATTAGGTTCTTCAGAAAAAAACTAAAAGCTGAAACAGAGCTTGTTGCTTTTTGCTTTGTAATACCTAAGCAACTCTCTGTATCCTTTTTGACTCTGAGGAAATTGGCTAAAGTGTCTGCGTCAAAAGGTTTCTCTCTCCTCCCTGACTTATTTCTCAGTGTTGAGGAGCAGCTCAAAATTATTCCGAAGCTCAACCTTTCAAAACTCGTTCGGGTAATGTTAGTAAACCCTTTTTCAATGTCCAGTATACTCTATCAATTTCTCACAAAAGGAACACTAATAAAAGTCAATCACATTTTATGGTTTACTTGGCTCGTTTGCAAAGCTCCCCCGTGCACGAGGCTGATCAGATCATCCATCATCAATCGCCACCCTCGTCCGGACCCTCCACTGGGGATGGTGTGTATTTGGTGTACAAGGGTTGATCCGACGATCCGCCATAACCTACCAGATTACCTTTCACCGTAACTTAGTCTAATCCGAATGTACCTGAGAGTGAAGTAACCTGAACCAGTAATAGACCTAAAAGTCAATCATCGTACGTTCTAGTTAGTTTTTGAAATAATTTTTCCAGTGATCTTTAAACCCAGTTTAATGTACGTAACTCGTTCTAAGACTAAGTTGGTCGAACCTACCCTAAATAGCCTAGTTTGGATGTCAGTGTCACCGTCCAGTGTCACGCTTCGTAGACCATAACAGTCGAGATGAGTTGGCCGTTGCCTCACCTGTAATGTTGGGGAACGCATCGGCACGCAGTGCAGGACGCATAAACACGCGTGTGATGCAATGCAGTTCGCATGGATCTAGGCCAATTAGTGCACCCGAGTCGTTTAATGAAGTAATGCCGCACAGTAGCACATTATCGTCAATTTTGACTTCTTTCTCACGGCCAAGACTGTAGTTTTTCCTAACTGAATAATTATTCTCTATATATGATGTTAAGTAGTTGAATAAATTAATAGTAGGTACCAATCTTACTTTTGGAACCATGTTAGTTGACTACCTGGCATAGCTACTGAAACCTGCATGTGACTAAGAGGAAAGACTGAAAAGAAATATTTTTTTAGAGAAACCGTTAATGGAGAGGAAACATTTTTCGGGATTTTTAGCTGTAATGTATGACTAGACATGCAACTGTTGGATTAGCTTCTGCTCTGTTTGATCCTTCATCCAAAGGAACCCAATAATAACTCCTTGTAGTCCTTTTATATTATGTTTTTGGAACTTGCGCCAGAAATAATAAAAAAATTAAATAAATATTAACTCTCAAGGACTCAACTTGGAACCTAGAAAATGAATGACGAGAGTGGAGACAAAGTACATACATGGATGTGACACATTGTAACGTACCTTTCTTCAAGTGGCGAATACGCATCACGCAATACTTACAAGTAGTGCTTGGTGCTACGCGTGACAAGTAAACACAAACAAAGACGGATTATTTACAATGGTCAAGGGATTATCCAACTTTTGACCAGATGACTCATAGACGCTGGACCACTGGATTCTACAACCCGTTTCGTGCTGGAATTTACGGGATTGGTGTCAGAGAGCAGTACCGAAAGTAGGGCACACTTATGCGCATGTGCACTTCCGCAATTATGCCATGTAAAACACACGAGCCCCTATATCACTGGATGACCTGCCAATACTTGCGTCATGGGCTCGATGGACTGTGGAGGCTTCGGGCCTGTGACCGCCACTGCGCCAGTTTACTTTATTTGCTTGTCCCATATAAAATAGCCCTCTAATCAAGTTACCAATGTGTTTGTTACAAGAGGAAAGAAAAGTAATCATATACCTAATCAGCCTCCATTACCGACACTACCTATACCTGATTACCTAATATTTTCACAGATGATTTTGAATATTTCTTATGGGACAATCTTACGACATAAAAATGTTTTTCATGGTAAACCAAGCCATTGTACTCACATGACTGGAGAAAATTGTTTTTGTGCCATAAAAAAAAGGCAACAAAAGAACGCAAAACTGTGGTCTATGTAGGTTCCAGTTGATATTATCTCAGTTCAAGTAATCCTTTGCTGCAAACTAATGAGCCTTGTTTTGAAACTTTTGTGACCTGATGTCGTTAGGGTTACGTTAGAGATAGACAAACATTTTAGTGGTCACATACGGCATGACCATGCTCCAAACGAACTCACTTCGAAGACATTATAATAGAATAGACTTGTGGACATATACCAGGACCATTCAGTATTTCATAAAAAGTAGTGAGGGTGGCACACGGTTCATGTCCATGCTCTTGTTGATGTTGTAATTCCTGACTGTGTGATTGTATCTAAGAATGGAAGATGGCAGCGATTGTATCTGTTTGAAAGTGCCCGGTCACTGCGGCCGAAGCGGTCTGAGGCCGAGGGCTCGCGGGCCACGCTAAGGAGTACCATGCCTCTAGTTCACGGTCTCGTTGGGCCTTGAGCAATTACGTCATGTCACGCTTTGTTTTTACTATTCCCTCTACTTTTCTTTTCTTCCGTAAGGTCACCATCAGTTAAATTATCCTGTCCTTCGAATAATTTGTTGCTACATTGGAAATATGTTCATACACCAAGGCCCCAATTAACAAGTTCATTTGATCACCGTCCTAATTCCCACAGCTGTATTATTTATCAACTCATGTATTTAAACATGTTTATTGTCACCTTCGATTAAATAACTCATTTAAAAACCCATTTCAACCCTATCAACAATTAAAATAAGCGGAATAACTGACGAACCTTTTCCATACTAAGCAGTAAGAGTTTAGTTATGTCATCTCCCTCGGATTACTAATTATCATGTGTTTAACACAGTCAAACTGCATGCAGTTGCAGGTACATAAAATGTACCTATATTGTATAACTTGATCTTTCATTGCAGTTTTTTTCAGCTAGTAATTGACAGTGACTATATTTATCGAGTGTACCCAATGTGGCAGGAATTGCGTTGTATCTCTCTGATAATAGTTTCTGTTTGTCTCCAGGTGTGCGTTCTTGCCGTCCTCGGCCTGGCACTTGCCGAAGAGAAGGAGAAAGAGAAGACCAAGACCCAAGAGAAGCGTGGTGTGTTCGGAGTAGGCCTCGGATATGGCGGTCTCTATGACGGCGGTCTTTCCAGCTACGCAGGGGGATACGGAGGCTATGCTGACCTAGGAGGCCACGGAGGCCTAGGAGGCCTAGAAGGTCTGTCCTTCGGCCACGATCACGGTCACGTGAAGAGCATTGTCATCAACAAGGAGACCGCTTACGCTGTACCCCAGCCGTACCCCGTCAAGGTGCCTTTTGCTGTGCCCGTCGACCGCCCATACCCCGTCCACATTGAGAAGCACATCCCTGCCCCTTACCCCGTCAAGGTCCCGTACGCCGTGCCCGTCGACAGGCCGTACCCCGTCCATATTGAGAAGAAGGTGGCCGTCCCTTACCCCGTGGAGAAGCCCGTGCCCTACCCAGTCAAGGTCCACGTCGCCGTCCCTTACCCCGTTGAGAAGCACATCCCCTACCCTGTCGAGAAGCCTGTGCCTTACCCTGTGAAGGTCCCTGTGGCAGTCCCCGTTGACCGTCCTTACCCTGTCCATGTGCCCAAGCCCTACCCTGTGCACGTCGAGAAGCACGTCCCCTACCCTGTTGAAGTTAAGGTGCCCGTGCCCCAGCCGTACCCCGTGCACGTGCCCAAGCCTGTTGCTGTGCCCTACGCCGTGCCTAAGCCCGTGGCTGTCCCTCACCCCGTCTACATCAAGGAGCAGGTACCCGTCTACGTAAAGGCTGGCCATGGTCATGGCCACGGCAGCTATGGAGGCTACGGCAGCTACGGAGGCTACAGCCATTACTAAAGAGAACTTTCGTTCGACCAGTCTGAGGCTTTGGAGGGAGCCCAGCTAAGCAACTGTGATGTCAAGTCATGTACAAACCTAGAATCCCTCAAATGACTGCGATTGGTGCAATATTATGGCGTTTTTTTTATACATATAATCTAGATCTCTCGAGTGATGGAATGATCCGTTAGTATTCTCTAAGTCGCAACGCAAAGTTACCAAATGGAGGATCTTTAGCACGGTTTTTCTCTTCTATGTTGTTACTTCTTCTTTCCTGTCTTCTTGTTATGCAAGCATTATTTCCTATCTCGCACTGCCTATTGTGTTGTATCGACAGCGTACAATGAAGTGCAAAGTTCACAATAAATGTAATTTTTTATACATTACACGTGTACTATTTCATACATATATGGGTGATAAGATTCCTTTCCTACCACCGATATAAAATAACCAATATCTATTCAGAACCTTCACCAGGTGAATATAAGTATGTGTAAGTACTTACTAAGATGTGTCCCTATATTAATCAAACTACTATAAGTACCTGCTACGGCCTGCAAGTTTTAGTTATACAATATACAACTATGCGTTTTGCTCACGCCAGGATTCCAACTGTCCAACTAAATCACAAGTCGGACGTCGTAAGTGCTCGGACACTATATGCGAGGCTCTTGAAAAATATAGATCTACTCGTATTATAATCTATTGTTCAGTGTAGGTACTAATAACTGTCTGGTGTTGAGAAATCGCCGAAGTAGGGTAGCTCCTTTATTGCCAAACAATTACTTGGAAATTTTCGTGCCTCTCAGTGAAAGAGGTCCGACTCGAGTCCTGAGAGGTCTGGGTTCGAATCCCGGCGTTTACAATATTTTTAGTATACCCATACTTAAGTGGAAATTGTCATTGCAATATTTGTGTTTTTTTTTTCTAATTCAGGTGTCCATAATATATTTGAAAATAACCTCTCCCCATCTGCTATAATCTGGGAGGTCGGTAGGTTATGTAGGTTACAAGTAATTTGAAGGGCATGGCCTCAGTGAGCCTTACTGCATTGTTGATGAGGGTTACTTTCAGCGACCTCCCTGTCTTATTTGTTCGTCACGATGGCCGAAAGTCACGACAGCCATCGATTATCCTGAACTGTTATTTGGTAATGTGACCCCAATCAAATATTTTAAAAAATGATTCTGTCCTCATACCCGTTGTATTAGGTACAATCCTTTGACCAGTTTCAAAAAAATAAGTTTTGCGAATTGCGCTGATAAAGTGACATGGTCCCGGAAAGTCTCCGTACCAGATTGGCGCACAACCAGGCAGGTTAAGCCCGAGAAGGGTCTGACCAAGACATTTTTTTCACAAACCATGCATATAACAGTGATTTTGTGCCTCTCAGTGGCCGAGTGGTCAAGGGGTCCGCTTTGTGTCCTGAAAGGTCCGGGTTCGAATCCCGGCCGAACGGAAAAATTTTCCGCTTCCGACATGGATGTATTGGCTTCGGCCAAAAACATCTAATAAACCAACTCATCGGCGCATATCTTCCCTGAATGTCGCGCGTTAAAAAAAAAAAAAAAAAAAAAAAAAAAAAAAAGTGATTTTAGGCATTTTCAGGATCAGAGGACTCCAAAATCTATGAAGCAGAGGTTCGGGTACATATACCTATACCGTTAGAGATCGGCAATATTTTCCGCTATATAATCTCAGGTTCTCTGATTGGCTCCGGCCTCGGATAAAAAGCTATATCAATCCATACCTTGCTTCGTTCTCGCTAATCCCACTGTAAACCCCCACTTGGAAGCCCATGTTTGAAGGATTGCTTGGAAAGTGGATATTCATTACCAAGCTTAATGCCTGTTTATTATTAATGAAAATTTTGTCCGGCGATGTCCGGAAATTAGGAGCTGCAGGGAGAATTACCCCGCTAACGACGCAGCATAAACTATTTGTACCACCAAAGCACGAATTAAGGATAATTAGAGCTAGCTATCCCAGGATTACTGGAATATTCTATTCATATTATAGAGCTATACCTGCAAACGCGTTCTAACGCTCTGCAGTAGGTACAAGGGGGGGCCACCCCTCTCCTTTATACCTACCTTGATTTGATTACTTTCAACAAGGTGCGTGGGTGCATCAGAACAATAATGAGACTACAGTCCCATCTTTCAGCAGGGAATCCCACCACCCAACAAACAATTCTCGTAAATGCAAATAATTACAAAAGACACTTATACTTAAGTAGGTACTTGACGAATTAATAAGGTTAGAAATTCTTATTTATGTTAAATAATACTTTCATTTAATAAAACAGTAACAACATGGCCTTATTATGCCAAAACAACATTAAAGATCAACAAAAACTTTGGTGAAAGCACTAGGAATCATTGGGGCGTGGTAACCAGTGGGTTAATTTGACACGACAAAAGTGAGTAGATAGTGCTATCCTTTGGTATTGGGTGAGAATAAAAGCGGTCATTGTGTCTCACGTATAAAATACACGAAAAAAAAAAACACCTGCAGTGCATGGGCTGTAGAGGGTTGAAAGAAAATGCCGGGAAAATGAGGATGGAAACATTTTACAATGTTGGAAAATGACATCAAATTATCATAAAAAGCACATAAGTATAAAATTTAAAATAGGTCACGGCTTCCTCATATGAGCTGACGAGTCGCAGTGAAAAAATTCTTTTAGGATTAGAGAATAAAACTAAACGATTTTTCGTTTCAACCCTCGTCTCCTTATCTTGTCGTCCTAAGTGATTTTTTTTTTTTTTTGTGACAGATGTGAAAGAGGCGACTATACTGTAGAATGCGTTGGCTAAAATGGCTAAAATGCGTTTTGAGTAGCCTTATCAAAAATTTTGCAAGATAGTCTAAAGCGAAGAATTTTTGGGCGTATAGTTGTTGATCACCAAAAAGCTTCATCGCCTTTGCAATCACTGTGAATCGTAAAATTAGGACTTAACTAGGAGGACCGTACTCCGTCTGAGGCCTACTCTGTTGTTGAAACCTGCTGCCGCCAAAATTCATGGAAGGAATATGGACGGTCCCAGCTTCGGAGGAGATCACTTGCCCCTGCGATCCGGACGGAGCTCCATATTCTTGTGAAGGTCCGTTAAAAGTGCTTAGGGCACCCGACGATGCACCAGGTGGTAAACCAAACATGCTTACCGGGCCCCCTTGTCCTTGCTCACTCATATAGTCAATATGCTGTTCGCCAGAGTCACCCCCTTCTGCGGCATTGGGGGTTCCTGCTCCATACGGCAGCCCTCCTACGGACGACGATTCTGAAATGCTTTGGGAAGGCTCAATTGAGAATGAACTTGAAGACCCTCCTTTGAAAGGAGATGTTGCACCCTGTCCTCCAAAACTAAAGTCTGCGCCAAAGTTTTGACTACTAAAACTAGCTCCAGTGAAACCACCGCCGCCGCCGCCGCCACCGCTCGTACCTCCACTACCGAAGGAACCCAAGTGGCTGCCGAATGATGATGACCCTCTCCCGTCGTCAGCAGAAAGATGCTCGATGTCGTCATGGCTGAGGGGTGAATAAGGGGTTGGTTTGTGGTTAGAAACGGGGATCGGATGTGGGACTGGGAATGGATGAGGAACAGCTACTTCGTGTTTAACAGGATATGGTTCGGGAATATGAATCCCGAGGGTTTTTGTATGGTACACATTTTGAACAGGCAGCTTAAGCTTCCCGTCTGATCCTTTAAGCGCATTATAGTCAATACTAGTTCCTAAGTCTTTGCCTTGATGAGTTCCCAGATCAATGTTGCCTGTTTTCTTGAACCTTGTGTCTGAGTAACCGTCATAACCAAGAGTTCCGTAGCCGTAGTTAGTCCTCAGCTTAGAAATTCTTTCCAAAACTTCCATTTGGTTAATTTTAGCTTTGGAAACAATGGACCGCAGTTTGGCATCAGCTTCGTCCTGCAGTTCTTGTATGGACTTGCCGCCAGGAGGTAGGATGTGTGGCAGATTGTTTATGTCTTTACCGCCAAAGTGAGGCTTGTATTTGAAGATGCTCGGAGCATGCTCATCGATAACTTCGCCCTGCACGGCTGTAAATTGGTCGCTTGAACCAGAACTGCCGCCGATGTTGGCTGATCCCCCAGAGTTGAGGATTGAGTTGAAGTCGTAACCTGTGGGGAATGAAATTATGATTGATTAAAAAAGAACACAAATGGAAGAACTTTTTCCTATCCTATATAGGACGTACGCTACATGAAGACCAAAATAGAGAATAATTTTCAAATCATCATATCGTATATACATCTCAAATAATTAATCAAAGGCGAAAATTTCATTAAATTCACATAAGTGCGGCCTACCTCCATGTCCACCTGTTGATCCACCAAGGGAGAAACTTCCCGATGACGCACCACTTCCAAAGCTATGCCCGGTGGAACCACCTGCAGTATCCAGAGCAGCAGAAGCTCCAGCGCTGAAACTCTGGATATCTGCGAAACCAACTGGAGCGGCCGACCCACCACTATTGCCACCCGAGGCCGGTGCCGCTGGAGCTTCGTAGTGATATCCTCCATCACCTCCACCACCGCCTCCAGCTGTACTTAAGCTGGAGGCTCCTGCTCCGGAACCTCCAAATGAAGCTGTGCTTCCTCCACTCCCCCCAAAACTGCTCATCGTATCGTGGTGTGCGGCCATGAGTGCTGCCATTGCGTCCCCACCTCCACCTGATGACGGGGCAGGGTACTGGTAACCACCGTCCCCTCCTGGCCCTCCTGGCGCCTCCCGCACTGCATATCGATTCCCCCTTTTGCTCTTCCGTGTTACTGCTGCTTGCGTAGTCAGGAGGCAGAACTGAAATAAAAATTCCTCAGATTAATTCATCTTTGGTGTTGCATTGGAGTGAATGAAACAGCAGAACAACTGGAGAGAGGCCTGATTATGGCATTACAACTCTCACATTTATTTCGCGGAATAGTGACTCGTCTAATGCACACTATTCATCTTTTATTTGGGCAGACTTGTGCAAGTTAGAGGGCACTAATCATAGCTGAACTGCTGGATATTCTCATTACCAATTTCATTTGTTTACGCTAACGCAGTTTACTAAGGGTGCCTTTCCATTTCATATCTACATGCATCCTGCATGTATTACAATAGCTGAGGGTTGGGGGGGACAAGCCCAGCAACTAGACCGTTTCAAGAACTATCCATTGTGCTCAGCTGGCAGCACTACCAAATACCAGCTCCCCAGCCATCGAGTAAACGATGGGGACCTACAGTTTTAGGTGGGTTCCGAACCACCACAGCCTTGATATACATTTCACTTGACATGCTGAACATATCAGAGGTGAATGCCGAGCAGAAAAACTTTTTGGTAGGATCGGGACCGGACCGGTGTGACCCGGCTCTCACTGCTCCTCAAAAGTCGACCATTTAATCCACTCGGCTATCGAGGCCTTCTGCATGTACAATACTGATGTTCAAGCTTACAACAGGTCAGGGGAGTAGCCCTCGGTATTTGGCTATTGTAGGTAGTACTTATTTGATTGAGAGATAGCGTGAGTTCTTATGAGTCTATGAGTCAGATGGGCCATGCAGGTTGGGGGCTTTTCTTCAGGAATTGCACAAGAAGACACCGTCTTCCTTCCTACCGAACAGTCACGAGGGGGAGTCATGCCTGTCAGCCCTTCTCTCACGATCCCGACAATCTTCTCCCGATGTCACTTCCGGTGATAACTAACCATTTCTTTTTACTACAATTCCGTACCTATATTCAAGATGTCTTTGGGAAAAAGAACCATATAGCAACTTCCGCCACCTGTTCTCCTCTCAAGGTCCAAAGCGGACGTATTTTTGCGCGATAAATTACTTCTATGACTTTTTCATATACTTTTCCAATGAAAATCGTGACTTCTGTGTTGGGATGATACCAAACTTGTCACGTGTCACTGTAATTCTGGAGCGGGAAACCACCTCACTTGCACAGTGAATGGGGTGCACATGGATGAGAAGGAACATATCTATTGCTTTTCATTTCATATAGATAGAGCAAAGCATCTGGACTCTACATCTGGAATCTGGACATCTGGAATTATCTGCTGATCCCTTTAGATTGAATGATCTGGATCGTCGGAAGTTCATTAGTTGGCATAAGTTCAGGACTTCCCTACGGATTTGGATAAGAACCTTTTGTTGGTAACCAGACCTCATTCCTTCACAAAAATTCCAGAAGTGATAAGCACACTCCGTTCGTATACGGTTTCAGGTTGTTCTTAGATTAATAATAAATTTTAATTTAAAATCGTTTGCCAAGTTGAAAGATAAGGTCCACTAAAACGACGGTTTGGCCCGATAAAATGAGGGTAGAAAGGTATCCTATAGGTACATACCTGAAACTCCGTAAAGAAACTTATCGATTTTCATTTCATAGGCGTGGGAGAAGTTCGACGATGCTCAGTTAGGTGTCAGCGTCAAGTTTAACTCATTAAGGGTGCGTCCCACCATGCCCAGTTAAAATTAAACTGGAGATTTTGTCCTATGTTTACCATGTTAAATTTAACATGGTAAATCTCCAGTTTAATTTTAACTGGGTATGGTGGGACGCACCCTAAGCACAATAATGCACTAAACACTGAAATTTAACCTATAGACTAGCGAACCACCTTAGTAATCGTTCTATTCTTCCTTTACTTTTAAAATTAGGGTTCTAAGTACTTAGTAACGGCCTCGATAGCCGAGTGGACTAAATGGTCGACTTTTGAGGAGCAGAGAGAGCCGGGTCACACCGGTTCGATCCCAATCCTACCAAAAAGTTTTTCTGCTCGGCATTCACCTCTGATATGTTCAGCATGTCAAGTGAAATGTATATCGAGGCTGTGGTGGTTCGGAACCCACCTAAAACTGTAGGTCCCCATCGTTTACTCGATGGCTGGGGAGCTGGTATTTGGTAGTGCTGCCAGCTGAGCACAATGGATAGTTCTTGAAAACGGTCTAGTTGCTGGGCTTGTCCCCCCCAACCCTCTGCTAACTAACTAAAGTACTTAGTACATAGAGTATTACCTGCAAATGATGATAAAAAATTGAGCCTGAAGCATATCAGGTCTTAGGCCACCTCATTCCTAAGTGCCCACTCGGACCTCTCAAAATCATTCTCATGCACAGTCGTACAATAGGTACTCAGAAATTTTCATCATATAGAATCGTAGAGATGCCTGCTGCGAGCGTACATGAATCTGAACTCGAAAATGCGAGAATTTTTGTAGGTCTTATTAGATTAAATACTTACAATGTACCAAGGTAGAAGTTGAAGAAAAAAATTGTTCGGCGGTTATTCGAACCTCTTAAAGTAATTTTTCTCGTGACAGCAAAGTCACTGATGACTACGTGAGTACCTATACCTACAGATACCTATAAAATTTTTATCTCTCTTACCAGGAATAAGCTGAGGGTCTTCATAGCGGCTCCAACACAGCACTTCCACTAGACGATCCGGCAAGGAGACAGCATTCGAAAGTCTTTCCCTCTCTTTATAATCTCTCTGGCCTCTGCCATTCCCCTGTCACGACGTAATATTCTCTTTTTGCCACGCCCCCACTGAAGCGAAAACTTTATACAGGAGACTGCAGGCAAAGGTAGATAGTTGACAATGAAAATTGGTTTCTGTTGCTGGCGGGCACCGTCTGCGAACACACATGCACGAGGAAGGTTCGTCCCGTTTTCTGTTTCCATTTGCTAATGTAGTTTGTGATTAAACCAAAAGGAAAGTTCTACTGAAAATTTCACCCTGGATTTTGTACTCCTGATGTAGGAAGGTATACCTAATACAGCGCACTCCTTTGAGATCTGAAGAAAGTTTCACAATGTTTAAAAAATTACTAAAAGCCTTTTATAAAGTTTTTTATAGTTTAGATGAATTCCTCAATATGTGACTTTACTGGAAAATTGAAGTTTTGTATGTACTTTAGCCCTACCAATTTTAGGAGGGACAGGGTCATGGAAACGTATTAAAAAGTCATCTTGCTATTTACTTTCATTGAAACTACCAATATTTGTACATACTTCGTAGAAAATTTATTTAGTATTAGCTGTTAGTACCTAAATTTATTTTAAAATAACTTAGATAGCTATATAGGTACTGCATCTTTAATGGCAACTATAAGTATATACAACACCTATACAGTAATTCACTTTCTGTATAAAGTTTTTTTCACCTTCTTCGTACTTTTCTATACACTAACACAAACACACAACCATTTTTAACAATATCAATAATCCCATCCAGAGGAAGCGGAATGACTGGCACAAAGCTTGGACTGCAGTATACAGGGGTAATTTCCTATAGTCTCTCACTGATTCTGGCTTTATGGCTTTGTTATATACTCAAAATTAAGTCAGTGGCGATCAACCGTACTAATAATATTTACTTCATATACTTATGTATTGTATAAAACGAGGTATACAATGTGGACAGAGATAACAGAGAGGTAAAGAGATGGGTAAGCGGGTAAGCACACAACAATCAAATGCCGCAATGAATCAAGAGTTCATTAGCGAAGTGAAGCAATTAACGATGAATGTGAAATATGTACAGTAGGTATCATGAACTAAACCGTTATAAACGGTAAAACGTGGGGTTTTACTTTTTATCCTCTTAAAGCTGGCCGTTCCTCTTAAAGCTGGCCGTTCATTGGGCAGAGACGTGGTGAGGCTTTCCCCAGGCCATTGCGGACGGCCGAAGTTTCCGATGCTTCTGATGATTTGGGACACTCGGGACACTCTTCACGGGACACTCTGTATATAAAAATGATAGGATAGGTAGGAAGTAGGATATGTGACTCAGAAAGAAAGCATTGTTTAAAAAAAAAAAATCGAAATCGAGATTTTCGATTTCCCTGGGGGTCCCTTCACTCGATCAAAATAATTCCTAGAAAAATAAATACGCGTTCGTCAGTCCATCATTTCCCTGATTTTGCGCCCACATGCCGTTCATCCGATTTTGATGAATTGATTTTGATGCTTATCAAAAGTAATGGTATAATAATTAGTCCGAGGAGGGCACTGACCTGCGCCCGTAGCCCATACCCACCTGCTGAGATTGCACTGAAAGTGCTTTCTAGCATCCTTCCTTTCTCATCCCGGATGATTACTCTAATACCTGCGGACCTGCGCCTCGGGTGTTAGGAGAAAGGGCAACTCTCTGATGGTGCGGGGTCTAGAGACCGAAGTTTAGAAGTTACCAGGAAACGGAAGGGGGGGGGGGGGGGCGGGAGGCACACTGGAAGGGGTACCGGGCCCCTGGGAAAATGAGTGAAGTAAAAAATATTTAATGTACAAAGTGAATATTTGATGGTGGTTGAGACGCAAGTTTCAGGGGGGAGGGGATGCGTGAGCGGGGAAGAGGGGGGACTGATAGCGCGTTCTCTTTGCTGCACCACATAGCACCGCCACAAGCAGCCACGTGCCAGAAAATTACATATGCGCCGTGATTCGAATCCAGAAATGTCAGGCCACAAGTCAGCTTGTCAGACCAATTGGACTCAGACGCGAGGTGCTGCCTTGATGGATTATGTGGATATGACTGCATATAACTACGAGTATACCTGTAATGTACAAAATCTAACGGAAAGTACTACTGAACTTTGAACAGAAGAACTTTTGCCGAAAAACAGGAAATTTAGAAAACAAAATCATGGTTCACAAGAGCCAGGTCGATTATAACGAATTCACGTATTACGAATTTTCAGGGGGACTGGAACAGCTATATCGACGTTTTGGAGCCGCATAAGGCGCTTCAACTTGCGTAGAACTCATCCAAGCCATGAAAGATTTTATATAACTTTAGTATTGTTTTTAAGCCAAGCTTGAACATCCGTGGGAACACTTGCACACAAAACTAATGTTGCGTTCGAGGGTAATGTGCACAAGCCAGATCGATTGGCTGCAAGTGCGAAGTCACCGGTCACCGACCCTCTCCCCAAAGGCAGACTCCTCTGGTGCTACCTAATGCCCCCATGCTTTTGCACAGCTTACCTGGTTAATTGTAGTACCCTTCAGCACTCTTCTCAGTGGGGTTGTAAAGCAAAATGCCCGCCAGGTTCAAGGAATAATGAAACCCCAATTTCAGAAACTTGGATCTGTTGGAATGCCATCGCGGTGGTGTAGTTTCACGTCGGGCTCCCATCTTCACCGAAATCGACCCTCTCTCCGACTTTTTCAGTTGTCACTCTGTTTCCTTCCCAATAACGGTAAATTAAATTTTGCTCCTGTACGTATTGTGTCCCGTCAAATTTTGAAGTCTCACTGAAGAGAAGTCCATATAACGTCATGCGGCAGTCGCATAGCAGAAGTTTTTGAAATGATGTACGAGTTGTGATGTATATTTCTGCAAAATAAAGGCACGATATGACATCTCTTTCTCCATACCAGGGTTTATACAACACATCTCAGAAACCAAAGCCATGCAGAATTTCTTTGGACGACTATGGTGAGTCCCTCATTCTCTGCTTAAAGGAAAGACACAACATATTCGGAAGCTATATAATCATATCTCCATGCAGTTGATTCTCCTGTGCCAGACTGAATCCATCAAACTGTATGCGAGGACTGAGGTTCAGAAGAATGAGCATTGTTGTGATTACGGAGGAGCAGTAAAACTGGTGCAAGTACCACACCTCTGGCACCTCCACCAATCGACTTGCACCTCCCTCATCGGTAGTGGCCGGACCTGTTGTTCTTCTGACCCTTGTTGGATCATCGAGGAAGTGGTCCAGACTACTTACTTGTCCCATAAGACATGACGGTGACAAATCCAAGCCAAACCTGCTCGGCTGGCATTTCAGACCACCATACAATTCGCCAAAGTTCCCCTTCTGTTTGGCTTATGGGGGCAAAAGATGGCACCCACTGTCAGTATATAAACCGAAACCTGCACCTTGGTATCATGCACTCACACAGCTACCACAGCTGATACAACATGAGGTTTTTCGTTTTGGTAAGTACTCACTTGCAAATTTATTTCTACCCCTATACCTACTTTTCTATTCTGATTTAGTATACCTCATGACCACTTGGAATAATCGGATTTATTGTTTCTAATAAAAAGAGATAGCTTTATAAACTTTCTGATTCATGATTCTGATTCGTGCCTTGAAAGATGTGTGTCATTCACACTGACTCATTTTCCAAATAATTTTTGTGGTCCAAATACCACATGCAATACTTTTTCCTTTGGATTAGGTGTATCAAAAATGAAAGAAGTAAAATTAAAAATAAGTAAAAAAGCAATGAGTAAGCCACTGTTAGCTCAGCTTCTGAGTCAGGCGGAGAAAAATAAGAGCCTACATTTCATTGGATAGTCACTTGGTTGCTTGAGAGTACCATATGTTCATACAAAAATTAATCCATTATAATATGGTCTAGGTATTTATTCATTTTTTCTATCGAGACTTAAATTACCTTTTTTATTTCTAGTTGGTGACGATTGCTGTGGCGTTGGCGGAGCCTCCGCGTAAGGTCGAGAAACGTGGGGTTCTCAGCAGTTACGGTGCTGGCTCTGGCCTGACATTGGGCATATCCTCCCTGGCAAGTCCTGCTCTCCTTGGAGGTCTCTCCAGCTACGGAGGAGGACTCTCCAGCTACGGAGGAGGCCTTTCCTCCCTTGGAGGGCTCTCCAGCTACGGAGGTCTCTCAACCATTGGAGGTCTTTCCAACTACGGAGGTCTTTCAACCCTTGGAGGCATCTCTACCATCGGAGGCCTAGGTGGCATCTCCAGCTTGGGTGGCATCTCTAGCGGAGCCTTACTTTCCGCCGGATCTATTGGCGGTATCAGCGGCCTTGGCCTCAGTTCGGGATACGCCGCTCCCATTGGAGGTATTGGCCTCACTGCTGGAGGTATTGGTCTCGCCGCCCCTGTTGGAATTGCTGCCGCCCCTATTGGCATTGCCGCAGCTCCCATTGCCCGTCCAGTCGCCGTCACCAACACTTACTCCCAGAGCAACCAAGTCGTGAACGTTCCCCAGCCCTACGCTGTCCCCGTCACTGTCACTCGTCAGGTTGCAGTCCCCGTTCCCCAGCCGTACCCCGTTGCCGTGCCCCAGCCGTACAAGGTCGCAGTTCCTCAGCCTATCCCTGTGGCAGTACCCCGTCCTTACGTCGTTAGTGTGCCCCGTGCTGTTCAAGTGCCATACCCCCAGAAGGTTGCAGTTCCCGTCACCAGAACCATCGGCGTACCAGTGCCCCAGCCGTACCCTGTCGCAGTCCCCCAGGCTGTGCCGGTATCCGTCCCCCAACCGTACGCTGTTGCCGTCCCTAAGCCTGTCCTCGCACAGGGTCCTGCCACAATTGTTCAGCAACAGACCCACATCCACCAGACTCCCATTGCCACGACCGGTATCGCTGCCGCTCCTATTTCTGGAGTAGGTATTTCAGGCCTAGGGATTTCTGGACTGGGACTAGCTAATGGAGCTGCTCTTTCTGGTCTCGGAGTCTCTGGTCTGGGAATTGGTGGCTACGGAGTCTCTGGTCTGGGAATTGGTGGCTACGGAGTCTCTGGTCTCTCTAGCCTAGGAGTCAACAGCATTGGACTCTCCGGTCTGGGTGGTTCCAAATACGCCCCTGCATGGTAAGATATGGATAATCTTAGCGTGTGAACTGCAGCGTTCTAGACTGCAGTCATCTCATTCCTAGTCCTCCCTCTTCGCCTTCACCATCGCCATCTCATACTGGCACGGATGCGCAAGAATACATTTGCCGTCAATCTACCTCATATATTGTTTGTTCACTGACATGTGTTTGCATCTGGGATTTATCGACACGAACAAAGTGCAAATAACACCTTGCGAGAAACATCCATGCCAACTAGTATAGTTATGTTTTCAAATTGTGATCTTAGTTAGAATATAAAATTTTAAACAATATTTGACACTTCTTCAATTTTCACCTTTGACCTGTGTTTACTGCTATTTACCACAGTGTTTCTTGCTCATTAACTTACTTGGTAGGTAGGTAGGTACTTACTTATTATAGCTACTGGAGAGCAAATTTTAAGGTTACTACCTCGTATAGGTAGTGTGAAAGCGAGGTTGGTGTGTATCCCTTCTAACTGGGATAGGCCAATAAATTTTCTTACTTCCGCATCAAATTTTTTAACCTACTTATAGCAGCTTAACTTTTCACCCACTTAAAACCTGGGAGTATGGCGTATGGCGTATGGTACCTGAAGGGAAATATGTAAATGATCTGCTTAGGCTCTGAAACATCGTCAATTCAGCTGCAGTTATGATAGTTTACCGCTCATTGATGTCATTCTTGGAAATTCTCGTCAATTATCTCATTCATCATCTTAGCAGTGATGGGGATAAGGTACTTCCCCATACAGCTGAGTGGCTTGAAATCACTAAAATATCATTTATGTGCATTTGGCAAAGTGTGAGTGATGCCTTATGACACATGATAGCAAAGGGCCGAAATGTCAAGTCTTGACTTTTTGTTCTATTTTCTGTCACGTTCCCCAGCTCTCGTAAGTTCCTCTGATTGCTTTGGCAGAACTGTGAGTAATAGAAGAAACAAATGTCTGATGTTATCAGAGGCGACCTGAACGGAACGCAAACTATCTGGAAAAACCCTTATGGCAATTCTTGTGACACCATGGCCGGCGTAACAGGGGCCTGCAATAAAAAGGACCGAGGCATTTAACATACATGGAACTAGATTGTTTTCTATGTTATTATGTAAGAAGTGGACCAATAAATGTGCGTCTTTCCGGCCGGGTAGATGTAGGTAGGTAGCTATGCGTGCAGTCCTGCCCTATAGTGAAAGTTGTCCGCCCATGCCGACTCAAACCTGGCGGGTAATAGCTGTTTTTGACAGAAGGGTACGTCGCAGAAACTATAGGTATTTTAACCTGATCCACTACCAGTCGGCGGGTGACGTAACGAAGCTGTAACACCTAATAAATTCCGGTTCCATGAAATTTTTTTCTTCTCTAAATTCCTCAGCTTGTACTAAAAATCATCGCAAAAGACCATTCCATTTGACCATGAGACCATAGCAGAGGCATTAACCTGTATAATTAATTTCTAAGGTTAAGGGTGGAAATAACTACCTAAAAGTTAGCTACCTAAATAGTGCTAGCCATTCGAGAAGAAACATTAATTAATGCCATACTATAGGTATGTCTAGGGTGCGTCCCACCATGCCCAGTTAAAATTTAACTGGAGATTTTGTCCTATGTTTACCATGTTAAATTTAACTTTTAAGTTAAATTTAACATGATAAATCTCCAGTTTAATTTTAACTGGGCATGGTGGGACGCACACCTAGTCAACTTTTATGGGGACACTATAGTTGATTTTATAACAATTTGTGGAGTACAGCCCAATGACAGAAGACCTTGGGTTGGTACCCAGGGGTTCTTATTCCCCTGTGTTTTATTCATCAGAAGTGAGTACCTAGAACCTCTACAGGCCGATGCATTACTGCCGACCTACCTTGAAAAAGCAGTATTTACAGGAACTAAGTAATAGTGACCTAATTGACGGTAGGAGCCATTCAGTACAACAGGGATGTAAATTTCATTTTTTTATTCCTTAAAAATATCACAACAATTAAAATTAGTGTACCTACCTACTCTACTAACAGTCAGTCAGTTAGGTCTTTGGTAGTTTGGCAAAGACCACCAACTACCCGTTCATGAGTCAAGTCTATTTTGGTGGACTAGTCTGGTGCATGCAGATGTTTTCTTCCTTAGTGGCTGATTCCACCGAGACCGTAGCTGCCGTAAGAGCTCAGGCCCAGGGATTTGACGCCACCAAGGGCGCCATACCCACCGTAAGAACCGAGGCCATATCCACCGTAAGAACCGAGGCCATATCCGCCGTAAGAACCGACGCCAAGAGATTTGACAGCACCGAAGGTGTTAAGCCCTCCGAGGGTGTTGTAACCTGCACCAATACCTCCAATGCCTCCAAGGCCGTATCCACCGTATCCGCTAAGACCAACTGCTCCGACAGCCACGGGCTGGGGTGCAATGATGGGCTGAGCTACGGGAACGCTGATGGGCTGAGGGACGGAAACGGGAACAGCCTGAGGAACTGGGACACCGATGGGTTGGGGCACCGCCACTCCGACAGCACGAGGCACGGCGACTGCGTAGGGCTGGGCGACAGGAACACCCACTGGGCGAGGAACTGCGACTGCGACCGGTCGGGCCACGGGCACTGCCACAGGCTGGGGGATGGGTACAGCATAAGGAGCTGGAACCTGAACGGGGTACGGTTGGGCCACAGCGTAGGGTACAGCTCGATTGACCGTGATGGGCACAGGGTAGGGAGCGATTACTCCAACAGCTTTGTTGATCTGTGACACAGTCTGCGTGACGGGGACTGCGCTAGCTACTGCTCCAGAAATCAAGCCACCTGACAGCAGGCCACCAGCCAGTGGAGCACCATAAGCGGCGGCTCCGAGGCTGATGCCTCCCAAACCGTAGCCCAAGGGGCTAGCCAAACCGATACCCGGAGAACCGAGGTAGCCACCCCCTAGGCCGTATGATGACGCTACCCCACGCTTGGCAGGTTGCTGCTCCCCAGCAAGGGCAGACCCCACCAGGGCAATTACCTGTAAATGAAATAAAGGGTTGTATACCAGTTAAAATAAAGGGTCCGACAATGGTCGCACTTGACTTTCTCGCAATTTTTACGCCAGCGGTATCGAAAATTTTGATTTTTTTTTACGTAATTTATTTTTTTTGAACCAAAATTTTAACTTTTTCTAAAAAATATTTTGCCATTCACTGGGCAATAATTTTAGGCACCTACTCACCGGATTTCAAATATATCCGTCAAATGGTGAACTGTCGTTCGACGCGCAAAGTACGTGTTTTCTATTTTCTATGTCACGGCCTTAATTTTCAAGTAATTGAAAATCTATTGAAAACGATATTGAAACATCTATCTGAGACCATTTTCACCAATTTTCAAGGAAATCTGTCGATTAGGGTTGTTGCAAATCCGTCTTAACCAATCAAAAACGTGATTTCCATTTATGGAAAATTTTCCTACGATAATGCCAATATTGGCCATAATTATTATGTTGGATAAATTTCGTTCGGTAAAACATCAAAGTATTGAGATCCTTTGGCACTGGCATAGTACCTACTCAGCAGGCAGACAATCATGAATGTGTAGGGGGGTCACAGTAACAAGAGCTTGCTTATTGTATAAAGCTGGATTTTCAGGAAAATCGTTTTTTATACATTTTTTTTTGCACCAAAAGTTTTTCAAAATCCTCCCTTTGTCAAGTTCAGCAAAAATAATTGGTGATTACTCTTGATGAGAACTGACTGCAAAGTCTGCGCGACCGGATCAGATTAAATTTAACTGCAGGGTCAGACATAGAATAGGGGGATGAACCTCTTGAGCAAAATATATTTTGTAGGAATGTCGTTGTATCCAGATCATGCCAAATTAATTACTTTACTGACAAAAAAAAACATGAGTATGTAGTATTTAATTCTTCCCAAATTTTGGAAATACCTGAGGATATTGAAAGAAAAAAAAATTGGAAAACTTACCAAAACAAAACTCCTCATTGGTGTATGTGTGTTAATCCTTGTTGGATTGACAAGATTGTGCAGATATTTATTTTGCCATCCGGTTATATACTTCTTCTCAGAATCGGCAAGAAGTTAGTGTAAAAAGAATGATCTACATATCGGTATTACGTGTGCCGAGTTGTTCAAAGTCTAAGTAAAGTTGATCAACCAGTTCGAGGCAAATGATCCGTTCCGGACGGAAGTCGGATAAACCTCTCAGGGGGTAATTATAGGTGCAGACATGGGACACGCGGGGCAGTTCAAATATTCTGGACCACGCTACCAAAAAAAAGAAAAAGAAAGAAGAAGCTACTAAGGTAGCTTACTTCATGCATGAAAGGGGGGTTTAGGGTTTGGGGGGGGGGGGGGGGTAGAGAAGAGAGAGTAGAGAGAGAGGGAGGTGTGTTGTCACATTGTTAAATTTTTTCATCTTCCCTAAACAATAATAAAACGCAATAAATAAGCTACCCTACCAGTTGACTCTCTGTAGTCGGCTGCGGCTCTCTGCACTTCACCTAACCTCGCAGTAAGGTATTCGCTACTAGGGCCTTATTATTCTAGATACAAAAAGAAAAACCTGGGTAAATAGGATAGAAGTTAACAATGAAGGGGCTCCTTCATGCCCATGCATAGATATTTTTCTTTTTGTATTTCGGCCCTCGCCCATATCGTAGTCAACGCCCGTAAGGAGTTTGACGCCACTCAAGTGCATAAGGGCATACTCCATCGATTCTGGATGCTCTGAGGGTGGTATCTTCAGTATATGAAGCGTATGCATGTAGGTGTCTCAGTGATAACTCCCCCCTGATAATGGTGTACCCATGTGATTAGGTGGAGGCCGGAGGTCACTGAGTGAGTGAACAACAGCCGGGCACACTGTTAACATGCATTTGGATAATGATCGATACATCCAATACAATTTACGTCAGGGGCCTGAAGTCAAATTGGTCATCTTTGTGGATTGGTACCCACAAGCAAATTTTGAGTTCACAATTTTCGAATTTATGTATATTGGTGCATGGTCTCTTCCAAAGAAATTAAAGAACAGAGGACTCTGCAGTTGTCTGTGTCCACCTCGCATATGGTCATTCAGTAATATGAATTCTTCCATTACTCGTTCTGCTCCGTCAACTCAGTTTCTATGCATATTCATAGCAGTGTTTCGATTTGCCCCAATTCTTCAAAAACCCCCCCTTTCATTCGGCGCCTTAATGGACAGTCCTCATCCTTTCAATGCCTTTCACCGCGTGCGGACTGGTTGGACTCATGCACTGCCTCCCCCGCAGCAGCCTATCCAGAGAACAGCCGAAACTATTGTCTTATCTTGAGCGGGAAGTATTAACTATGTATTACAATTTGTTATGGGGCCTGATATAATACACAGCAAGATGGAGTTAATGTGCTCTCATTTTGACGAAAGTAGATTCTGTATCTGATATCGTTTGCGGCATGTTACACGAACTGATCAACATGCCAAACAAGTTAATAAATAACACAGTATATGGAAGAAAAAAATTGTTCCGTTTTGGACACAGTCGACACGATTCAGCCGTGATGAGACGGATTATGTCATCTTTTGACCTGATTTCTGACCAGTCAGTGTAATCTGAGGATCATAAAAAAGAAGCCCATCGGCCTTGCTAGGACAACAACCTGGGATCGGGTTGCTATTAGTATTGTCCAGTTATAGAAGAAGAATAGGTGGGTTAAACCACTTATAACGTGACCACACCCATATGAGGGTATACTTCAGAGAACCATAGAAAGAACTTTCACTTTATGGCTAATCAGTTTTGACCAGTTTCAATCTAATAAACTTTTTGTTACGTTTCGCAACTAATGGTGTCAATGTTCCCTCCCTTTGTAGAACATCTGACCCAAGGTCACAGCGTCAGTTTGTACCTACTTACCAATACTGAAAAATATAGAGCTTTAGGTATGTAGATACTTACTTTTGTATAGGTATGTAGGTCTAGCAGATGGAACAAATTTTTAAATAAAAAAATGAAACCAAGACCGGTTATCACTTATCACCGTCCCCCAAGGTTTTCATGCATAATCTGCGATAGGGGTAGATTTCTAGAGTATGAATTGAGAGCAGTCAACGTTCAGACCCAGTCCAGAGTGTGTGGGGGATGACACCTCATGCATGCACAGCAACCTACTATAAAAAGTGATTGCAAAATGTATTGCTCCTTCTGTGCCTACCTACAAATGCTTCATCGAAGTTGGTTGACGTGCTATTCACTTCAAGATGCTTGTAGGTACTCTACTCTGTATCTATTATACCTACTTTTTACAAGTTATTCAGGTAGGTACAAGGGTAATCCTTTTTTCGCTGCAAATCCTCAAATTTTTAGAGCAAAGACAAAGAC
This sequence comes from Mesopsocus fuscifrons, assembly GCA_950004255.1. Lineage (NCBI taxonomy): Eukaryota > Metazoa > Arthropoda > Insecta > Psocodea > Mesopsocidae > Mesopsocus > Mesopsocus fuscifrons. The sequence continues at coordinate 12,765,008 of OX465377.1, forward strand.
AAATTCTTAGAGTAAGTGGACACTAACGCTCACCGCACCACTAGTTTCCTTGAATTAATCGTTTACATACTTTTGTATGGTTGGTTTTGGTCCGTCCGACAATCTGCCTCCAAAATATTTTTTGGCAGCCCTTCAGCTTCTAAGCAATTCTGTGTTGGCGAGAATCGAGCGGAGGTGTAGGTAATTGTTAATATGATCTTAACCATTCCCTACTTACACTGAAATAATAATGTTATAGTATCGTAAAAAGAATCAACGGATTTTTACAATTATTCGGCCACTGGTTCTCGAAATTTCTAATTTAGGTTCAGGTCCAGTTTCCGGTGTGAGTAGGTCATAGTTTCCACCTGTCGCGGAAGGTCCGGTCTGCCTATACCTATATGGTACCAATATGCCCAACACCCGTCGCCTTGCGTCACCCACTCGACTTTTTGCCTCTGGCTTTCTCTGATAGGCTTTGGCGAAGACGGTAATGTGAATTGATTGTTGTCCACCCATACTTCTATTGACAAGTTTATTGTCAAGATCACAAATCTGTTTGGTATATGCCTGCTGAGGGTGTTGTCTCGCTGAATATAAGGTAAGGTCTCTAGATGACGTCGAATCGAATTTCATGTGTCCCATTATTTGTTTTTAATTTGGAGAACCTACTTCGCATTCCACCGCGCGACAACATCCATGTTAAATTTAGAGACCTTAAATTGTAGGTATCGTCATCACCTTCTTTGTCCACCCAATCATTATAGGTATAGGTACATGAGGAGGTGAACTCGCTGCTGGGTGATTAGTTACTATAGTCCAAGTCAGGCTGGGAGCGTACCGATTATTCATAATTTTTTGAAGATTTTCAGTTGACGCCGATCCGGATTTGGGTTCCATATCCTACCATATACGCTAAAAATGCCAATCCGACCCTGAGCAGATATTTCCCAGATCAAGAAAAAGTTTTGATCAGCCCTAGATTTGCAAGAAATTATGAGTAATCGGTACGCTCCTAGCCTGACTTGGACTATAGTTGATCTTATATAGGACACGTTTACTGTCGCTACACCCTACACATTACCAGTTGATCTTGTAGGTATAGGACGCAAAGGATATTCTATCAATTATTTTCTTTACTGTCACAAAGATCATGACTTTCCGTATTTCTCATTGACCTTAGTCCCATTCCTAAGCGTGGAATTGATTTCAAGAAAACAAGATCATTCTGCACGTAGGTTATCATTGTTCTTGGACAGGTTAAACCTACCTTATGAAAAGCCTTGTACTAAACTTAACAGGGCTTTTCTTATTAAGTATCGGTGTCGAAACTTCCGTAACTTAGTTCTATGAAAATCATATTTTGATAGTGAAAGTAACTTCCGTCCGGTGAGACTGTGATATCAAACCCAAGAACCAGATGGATTAGTCCTTTCGACATGCCAAACTGACGTTAATTTACAGGTATGAACATAACGTAGCATATTTACAGTATTTCAGGCGAATGGGCCATCATCGTTCTCGTTCCGAGGCTCACGTGGCGCGCCTTGTGGAGTCTGCGAGACTGCAGGTTTTATGACCGATACCAGAGAACGTAATGTAGTTAGGTACGTACGCAGTTGGACAGTAGGTAGGTTATAGGTATAGATTCATAAATGCAGACATGAGCAGGAGTGGGTGGCGGGTGTGTCATGTCACTATGTGTATGTCGAGGGGTTAACCACTCGTTGGGAATCTTGTTGGAAATCATTGGAAATCTTTATGAAATCTCAGGGAATCTTGGAATTTTTTGGAGTGGATACCCCTTCGCGGTTCATCTTTCCTTGAATATTGTTGGGAATCTTTGGAAATCTTCATGGAATCTCAGTGGAATCTCTGAAGTGGTTACCCCCTCGGTGTATGTTGTAGTATAGAACTATCTATACTATCTACGTTCTCCTCAATGTAAATACCAACATTACAGGGTGTCGCAAACTGACTACAGTGACTAACAACAGTATGATCATATTACCGCACTTTTCAAATAAGACGAAATAGGAGAAATTAATGAATACAATTTTATTTAGTTGAACTGGGTTTTAAAGTTTTGACGAATTTCTCATTTTGTGATTTTTACTGGAGAACCAGTAACCAGTACCTACCTATGCATACTGTAGTCTCAGGGGCAACGGACAAGGACAAACAAATGATATGGAAGAGAGAAAAATAGCCCATGCATTTTTCTAGGTTTCCTAACCATTTCACTTGTATCCATAAAAACTTTTCGACCTCCAGAGCTGAACTGGTACACACCGTGAGGTCGGATAGACAACGCTCTGTGATCTATGGCAGTGTACGGATGAACGGTAGAGTCGTGAGAACTAAAGAGAGTGAGGAGTGAGGACTGAGGACGACTTTTGCTGGTGTCTTGCCTTGCTCCACATTGCTAACGCAGTGGTCCTCCTTCTACGGCAATATAAGATAACGAGCCTAACTGAAATGCCGCGGTAGGTACTTTTTCACAGGTAGGAACACCCCAACGAAATATCTTGATAAAAATGAAACATGAATCCGTCATACTTTGGGCAAAATTCCCGTTACCCCGTAAACTTGAAAATAAGAGTAATAATTCCTTAAGCTCGTATAGCCTCTGTTTTATTTTAATTTATTTATGGGCTAAAGCCAAAATAGCCAAAATAACCGCGGGGTTAACCACTCGTTGGGAATCTCGTAGGGAATCATTGGAAATCTTTATGAAATCTCAGAGAATCTTGGAATTTTTTGTAGTGGATACCCCTTATTCGGGGTTCATCTTTCTATGAATATCGTTTGGAATCTTTGGAAATCTTTATGGAATCTCAGTGGAATCTCAAGAAATCTCTGGAGTGGTTACCCCCTCGTCCCTCTCTCTCAACACGGGGTTTGAATCCCCCCATGCCTCGAGCCCGGTCCGGACCACCGCAGCAGGAGAGAATGCCGCTCTGCCGCTCATCACAAGACTGAGCGATGTCATGCGAGGTTATACTTTGTTTATTTAGGTATACTAGTTTATGTGATGTGTTCATATGAGATACGGTCTACATACAGATAGGGCTGGTACACTGTTTACATTTCTGCAACCCTTCTATTTCATGCATACAAACAGACACAGTTGTTGAAGGTTTACCTTTGCATGAGTGACTGTCTCGGACTCTAATTAGCAGGTAACCTTAGGTAGGTACCTACCTATAGGTACAGTAGACAAAAAATGTTTCTCTTTAATGACACCGCTATAAGCGAGTGTTGTAATTCGGAGGTAGTCTACAACCTTTACCTTGAGGTCCATAGGAGTTTTTTTACACTGTGACTCCCTTGTTTTCTATGCTTATGATAACAGTGTGTTGTATTGTAATCTACCCAAAGATCGCAAATACCTATACAATCATGCATTTTGTGCATACGGCAAGAAAGTAATATTTTGGAGAAAATCATGAAATCAAGATTTTGGGTTTTGGCAAACCCTTGAATCAAAGAAGTGGTTTCTGAAAAGAAAAAAAAACTGTTCTTACGTGTCCGTTCATTTCTTCGTTTTTTCAGTCACCCTTCAAGGGCGCCTATTACAATTCGACCGATCCCGATGAGGTTCGGTACCCACCTGTCAGGCCTACAGTCCAAAATTGCGGTCTCTGTTGCCAAAAATTTCAGTAAATTTCAAGTAAATTGTAATCCAAAAATCCAAATAATAGTAAAAAATGCAAGTGCAGCTTCTTTTTTTTAGAAAAATATACACACCTACCCCAAAATGGGCTTCATTCAAGTAAAATCTCCTTTTCTGGGTATACTATATGTACCTATAGTCCCCCTATGGTTGTTGGTGCTGTACCTACTCACATAGACTTACATTACCTTTTCATAGTAAATAGGGTGCACTACTCTCCGTTGTGAGTTGTCCAGCCTAATCAGGCATATCCCCACTGAAGCGTCTCATGAATGGGACAGTCCAGGCAATCCTGCCAACCTTGGCTTCCATGCATGCACTCATTTCAGAACACACGTACAAGTATCTTGACATTATAAAAACTATCATTATCAAGAAGCAGCGTATTTTGCTTCATTTGCTCGGTGTTTTTTAGACAGACAAGATGAGGAATCTGGTGAGTAGGCCTATACACATTTCATTAGCAGTCTCCATTAACCAAATCCCATGCACTAACACCAAGACGTGACAACAGACTTACAACAAACTGATGAACCATTCAATTTGTAACTCCACGTTTTCTGGATTATGTCTATAGGATTAAACGGGCTTCAAGTATACATATACCTATTTTAGTTTATTTTTTTCTTTTCTTCCTCCTCCTGCCCAAGCCTTTTACTTCAATTTACTTCAATAATACTCCCTAAAGATAACAAAACATTGAGTTTCGATTGCGTAACACGATGTGTGATTTTTTCTGTGAGAAGTTTTGAAAATTCTTCGTACGAGCTTGAACCCAACTCTGACAACTTTGTGAGAGCTTTCTGAGGGAAAATAATATGTTAATAAGGTTGCTACCATGTATTCGTGATGGTCTCTTTAATATGCGCTATGAAGTTTGCAGTTAAGTATAGGCAGACAACTTTTGATTAAGTCCACAACTTTTCACCCTCATAACTCCTTTGCAAGAAAAACCATGAAAATTCAAATTAGGTGGCCTTTGACCTTGTTTCTTGTTCCCTTGCACTTACCTAATACTATTTTATATTCTTTAGAATTATTTTAATGCTGTCACAGGATTGAACATTCTGTAAATGGGTGATTCAATCATGTTATAAACAATATACCTATTACCCTGCATGGAAGCTTATCCTGGAAGTTCAATAACGAGGCGGTTATTTTTTGATTACTGACTGTGTATCCATCTAAATAATCTTATTCTTTTAACTACTATTTGAAAACTGTAGGTCCATTTAGTGGTACTGGCGGTCTCCGTGTCGTGCGTCACTGTTCAGCCAAACAGGAAAGAAAAACGTGGACTTCTGGATTACGGCACCCTAGGAGGCTATGGCATTGGCGGTGGTTTAGGTAGGTACCTTATGTGTTAACATGTAAGAAAAAATAATGAGACCAGTTGAAGTAGGTATCAAGCCTACGTTTTTCTGGTAAGCTAGTGACTTTAACTTCATGTTAAGCTTAATAATGGCAACAAAAAATAACTGGACACTTGTACCACACATAAAATGTAAAAATGTAAATACCTATATCGAAGCAATAGGTATATTTTAAATTTTCAAGTGAGATAGAAGTGCCAAGTTATTCTTTACAAATAAATACGTACCTAAATGTTTCACACGGTTGCTATGGTGACCATCAAGTGTATTCAGAAATCCTTATAGTAATAACTACATATCTACCTATTTAAGGTCACCTGAACCTGAGAGGGGGCTCTTATGGACCTCCTGGCCTGCCGGTGAATGGCCCTCTATCGCTGAATGGGCCCCTAGGTTTCTCTCGAGGACCCCATGGACTTCCTCTGAATGGCCCCGGTCCTTTCCCTCTGAATGGCCCACCCCTTGGCCACGGCCCTCTTCCTGGACCTGTCCACATTGGCACCAACGTCCACACCACCATCACTAAGCAGGTACAAATACAACAGATATGAAGAGATCTGCAATTTGGTATCTCTTTCAGGTGTTGGCGAATGGAATAAATACATATTTTCAGATATTCTGTAAAGAAGTCAGTTTATTTTTTTTGCTTGCAGTACGCTTATCCTGTTCCTCATCCCGTACCTGTCCACATCGAACGCCAGGTGCCTGTTCCGGTACCGCATCCTTATCCGGTAGCGGTTCCCAAGCCGTACCCCGTGGGTGTTCCGAAACCGTACCCGGTACCTGTGGATAGACCTTACCCCGTCCCCGTCGACAGACCCTACGGAGTTCCAGTGCCTCATCCGGTCCCGTACCCTGTCGACAAACCCGTAGCGGTGCCAGTTCCTGCTCCCTACCCTGTTGGGGTGAGTTTTATTTCATGTCCTTGTAGAAAAAAAACTTAGGTAGATATTATTCACAAATGCTGTCGGGAAACTTATGAGAATAGATCTTGATTAGAAGAACGAAAAACCTATGCGTTGGTGGGTACTGGAAATTATTGGATCTTTGGAAAGTTAAACTTTTATGACTCAGCAAAAATAATATTTAAATGCTCCGATAACGAGAACAATTTTTCAAAAAACTTCCCCAATTCCACCATGCACTTTTTGCTACCCCTTACCACTAGAAAAGGTAGTGCCTATTTCTTCAAATATATCTGACGGTTTTTTGTTTTTATTACAGATTCCGAAGCCGTATGCAGTTGGTGTACCTCAGCCCTACCCCGTTCCTTACCCAGCACCGTATCTTGCTTCCAAGCCTTATCTAAGAAGCGAAGGCTTCGGGCTTGGGTTGGGTTCATCTATCATTCATTAAATTTCCAAGAAGAAGGCTACTCAAATTTATCACCTTTCTTTTCTCCTTTTGCCCTGAAAAATTCGAGAGAAATCTTGTGGAGATGGAATACAGCGGAGGAAAAAAGTATTTGGCTTTGGCAAGAAATGAATGACTACAAGAGAGTAACATGTCAGTTATTACTTTCCAAATTTCATCAGTTAAAGAATTTTTCTCGATTATATTAAGTATGCAGATTCTTCCGAGAACTTGTGCTCAGCTCCCTCCCAAAAGCAAGGACGAATCCAGAGGGGGGAGCGATCCCCCCTCGAGAACGCCGCCATCCAAGGAAAATCTAATAATTAATAATAAAAAAAACAAGACAAAAAGTTCAAGAAAAAAAAATTGAATTCAAAAAACGTAAAAAAAATCGCACATTCTTTCTGTTGTTTAATGATTATTGATTACTTATCGTACCTATTTTTTTTTCAACCATCGCCCCCTCTGAGAATGTCTTCTGGATCCGCCCTTGGCCAAAACTTTTATGGGACCACTGCAATAATGGAGATTAGGAACTTGTGAAATCCACCCTTAAGCTAGTCTAGTCTTAGAGTTACGGTGAAGTTATAGGGCAGAGTTATAGGTTAAGGGCCACTATACATTCTCGACAAACTCCACCAAAACCACTGTGCGAAAGTAAATATTCGACAAAACTAATGTTTACATTTTAGTACAGCCGGAGACTGGTAATTGCAATCTCGTAATGGTTGTGTCTACTCTAAAAGCTAAACATAGTGTGCTATTCGAACGCGAAACCAACGAGTGAAAGTAGGACACTATGTTTAGCTTTTACAGGAGAAAAAGTAGAGAAATGCTGTTGAAATTACCCACTTCCGTAAGTGAAATAAAAATTGTCAACATGTAACATGGCGGCGGTAAATATTACAAACATTTATCAAGCTTTTCTACTAAATGTGACAATAAAATCATACTGTTTTAGTCCGAAACGTTACAAAAAAATATTTCGCGTGAGGTAGTGTTGTGTTTTCGCGATCTGTCAAAAAAACATATGGACTGGTGGTTGACTGTTTAAAACCGCTCCTGTGGGCTTATTACTCCATTTCATGCAAAAATACAACACTACCTCACGACGAAGAGTCTCAGGTTTACATCCCCCAATAAACACTTTTCACTCGCCCTGTAACTTCGGAGTAGGGCTTGAAGTACGTAGCATTGCGAACCAAATACGTGTATTCCACCTTAAGGTGTGCCCCAGTAAACCAAAGGCGTTAAAAATGCATCAAGTTGAAGTTACAGCTGATAACTTTTTTAGGAGCCTTCTGTATTCCGATACAAATCACGTACTTGTTCCATCAAAAATAGAAATACCCACCTGGTCAAATAACACATATCATTCCTAACCTTGGCCTGAAATGTAAAGGAGATCTCTACTTACAAATTTCCATGATTATTTATTTCAGTCAAATTTCACGTTGGGTTTCTATAGGTCTTTAGAGGCATCAGGTATTATTAATCTCCCTCATTTTAAATCAGGATATTACAATAAAATAATAATTAACAATTGTGCGATTGAATCGAAATTTTCGTGACGTTTTATTTTCATTTCGTGTAAGTGTGTTATTACTTATTAGTAGGTAGGTACCTACTCGTATTTATATATTACAATTTCCCAATTAATTATTCATATTCCATTGTACCAGGGTATGAATCATTCCTTTACTTAATTAGCACTGGAGGGTTTCAAACTATATTATCAATTATTGTACTATAACCTAACTATATACCTATAATTGATTAACGTGCACATGAATTACATTTCCCAGGTTCTCGGAATTTTTAATTAATTTAGATATTTGTACTTAGTTGGTTTCAGAACAGAGCGTTGGGACAGGGCCTTCCGAGGGGTCATAAGGTGCCGAAGGTGTCACGGTCACAGTTCTTATGGTGAGAGCTCAGAACATCAGCGCAGCCTTAGGAAGCTCATCGATTGCGCAGTGCGCTGCCTTCACAAGGGGCTACTTAGAGTACCGTTGCTTACCGAAGTTCTCTGAAAACAACTCCACCATTGTCCCGCCGTGAGATGAAATATTTGAGTTCACTAGGTATATACCTACCTACATCCAGTTATGTACTCTCCTTACACTCCATTTCCCTAAAATACCCCCTTCTCGGTGCTGCGTTGTTGCACTTTGTGAATAACATCTTCATTAAAATAAACGATTCCGCATAAATAAGGAATACGGCTTTGTCACGCTACTCGTCCCATAGCATGCAACAAACACTTTGGTGGTTCTCTTGAGAACCCTTATCCCTTATTCTTTCGCCCAACGTTGTAGGGAAGAAAACTAGTGGAGAATTAAATAACGAAATGGAGGTAAGTGTGTGTCTGTATACGGGAAGCATTTCCGCAAAAAAAAAAAATTAATTCCTTCTCACTCACGGACTCACCTAGGACGGGGTGTTTTATCTTGGGCAACTCTTAGGCTCAGTCTCCTACAATTTTCGGAAACCGAACACTTCGAGTATATTCTTTGGGGCTGGTGAATAGAAGAGTATTTAGGTACTTACTGTTTTCCTGAATGGCCAACATTACTGTCAAAATTTTTGAGAGGCGGAAAAATTTATAAAATCATGCGGAACTTCATTTTGGGTGTAGGCGAGTGCCTACTTTACTTCTCTAGACATTCGAAAACCCTGAATGTGAAACTGGGAGGTGGGTGTACATATATTTCACTGCGCTTGCTGAAACTGTGATAATGGCTAAATGCTAGTGTACTCATACTACATTGCGCCTGCAAAAACAATGATTATGTAACTGGAAAGTGGGTGGACACGTTTTTCAGTGCACTGAAAAGCATCAGCTGTTGTGGAATATTTTCACTGTGGAGCTATAGTGTCAACATTAAAGGGCAACTTTCAGCTATTACCAGGTCAACATTTCTTTCTTTTATTAAATAAAAAATAAATAAATCAGTTTAAAAAAAATCTGCAGGAATTTTCAGAATGTTTGAAGAGTTCAGAGAAAGCTTCAGGGAACCTCATTTTCCTCGAACACAGTTTTAGAACACTCGCTCTAAAGCAATTAGTTAATTGCAATTACGCCGTTAGGGCGGTGTACACACTCCTCTTAACTTAACTGGAGTTTTGATGTGTTGGACTATCGTTTTTGCGTATTTATCTGTCCTGAGGCACACTGAGGGCTACTTATATTACGTATGCCATTGCCTTATGTCTATACATGGCTATACAGACGTCCACCGACTTCCCAGGACCTTTAATAATATAGATGTCGTCTTTCATGGTCACTTTACTATTGTCTCCAGTATTCTTTCGGTACGTACCTATAATCATACCTAAGGCAGTTCGACGTTTGGGTATTTGCCTGCAGAAGTTACCTACGTCAGTGGCTGTTTCGTCTGTCTAAAGTGCAGTGAGAAAGTAAGTAGATGAGAAACAACAGTAATAAGAACATATTTTGGTACGGAATAGGTCTGGAACAGGAACATTATGGTTATCTTTTGAGGGGCCCTGGAAATATTTTTAAAGCCATTTATTTGTCACCTAGGTAACTACTTACTTAGTTAGTGAGGAAACGTTTTGAATTTTGGTTTTTGTAGGAAAAGAAGAAAGGAATGGGTTTGCCGAAAAAGCTTGGAATAGTTGGAGTACTGGTATGCATATTTGGAGTTGCTTTAGGCTGGGGAATTTTGCCGAGCTTTGTTAAAAGCCAAATAAACAAGGTAAAAAGTAAGAGAGAAGTTAATTTTTAAAACTAAAACTTCCAAAACATCAGTTGCCACATCAGTAGGTACGGGGCATGGTGTATTCAAGCGTAATCAGTGAAATTTTAACTTCAGTAGAGTGTAGATAAATACGAGAGTGGGTTCCTAAGGGTGCGTCCCACCATGTCCAGTTAAAATTAAACTGGAGATTTACCATGTTAAATTTAACTTAAAAGTTAAATTTAACATGTTAAACATAGGACAAAATCTCCAGTTTAATTTTAACTGGGCATGGTGGTACGCACCCTATATATGAATTTACAAAAATATTTGAGATTTTTTTATTTTTTTATTTTTTTAAACTCCTTTTCACTAAGCTTCATATTGCTATCAAGCTTTGACCGAAACTGAATTTAATTCCTTTCGATCGAGATTCAAAAGAGAAACGAGAGAGGTTGTTGTTTATTTTACGTTAAATAGATTTCCTGGAATTTTTGTTTTTACGTTAAGTTGATTTCCTGGTATATATTTTTCATCCCCGTTCACCAAGATTGGGTAGATTCAGCACAAGAGTGCAATTTCAATGATGGTTTCAGAGTAAAGGCCTGGTGCCTGGATCCGATACCAGGAAAATGTGGGAGAAACTTCCGTTTCCAATGATTTTCAAAATTCACGTGTTCAATCTGACTAATCACGATTCCGTCAGTAATGGTGATACCCCTATGCTCGATGAAATTGGACCGTACTATTTTGAGTAAGTAGCCTTGCTGGCTTGCTGGCATTATATTAGAAACCTTCTGACATTTAGAAGAAAACGATTGCACACAGGTACCAGGTACCCACCATCTTTTATTTGTTGATTCTTGATGTCATTTCAGTGTGGAATTTCAAGTGTGAAAGTCTACTCGATAAAGCAAATTATTGACCACTGGGTGTGTAATTTAGTATACCTAGTTTCAGAATGATTTGCCCACGTATGGTGCGTTATGTTTTTGTTTCTTTCAGTGAATGGAAAGAAAAAATTGAGGTCGTGGACGATGAAATCAATGATACAGTCAGCTTCTTCATGAAGAACACATGGGTTTTCAACAAAGAAATGTCATGGCCCCTAACTGGCGACGAAATCATCACTATCCCGCATCCAGCCCTACTGGCAAGTTTTCGGGCCGAAACTCACTGACAACTTTAGAAGGGCTAGGGCCTAGGAATAACGTGGATTCCGCCGTTCGTGAGCTCTGTTGACGAGCTATAGGAGCTATAGGAGCTATATGAGCTATAGGAGCTATAGGAGCTATAGGAGCTATATGAGCTATAGGAGCTATAGGAGCTATAGGAGCTATAGGAGCTATATGAGCTATAGGAGCTATAAGAGCTATAGGAGCTAGGAGTCGGAATAATGCCGCCTGCGGGAACCCATTAAGGCGCTATGCCACATAGCAGCCTCAATAGCTGAGTAGTGTAGATGGCTGTCATTTCAGTAATAGTGAGAGCCGGGTCGTACCGGTTCGATGCCAATGCAACTAATGTTTATCTGATCTGCATTTACCTTTGATATCTTAAACATTGCAAGCTTCAGGACTATCGCGGCTATAGTGTTGGGGACTCAGTAAAACTGAACGTCCCCGTCGTGTCCTACATTGAGGCGTGGAGTTAGCTGTTATATAGGCAGTGACGCCCAGGGGCGCCAGATTTTGAAAATCCGGGGGGGGGGGGGCAAGAAGTTGTAAACATTAGATAGGTATTCAATTTACTTATCACTCTTATCAGTCTGATAGGTCTCTGTGCCTCTCAGTGACCCAGCGTCCAAGGCATTCGACTTTTAAAAAGTTACAATTAATTTTTTACTATCTCGTTTTTTTTAAATTTAATTTTTAAGTCCAGATTTACCGGCAATCTGGACTTAATTAATCAGCGAAAATTATTATTTATTTATTTATTGCTTTTTTTACGTGATAATGAAGTTAACGCCAAATATTTGACATGATAAAAGTAATTGTCCCCCAAATTTCCGGGGGGGCAGTGCCCCCCCCCCCCCCCGGAATATTCCGGGGGGGGGGGCAAACTGGACCCTGCCCCCCCAAGATGGCGCCCCTGGTGACGCCAATAGATAATTGTGAAATGGGACACTTTATTTTGTAAAGTTGTTGCCTATGGGAAAGTCACTTCACCACTCTCACAAATTACACTCTGACACTGTAGGGAACGTTTAAGGTGTTTAACTAACTTATTGTGGGTATGAGTTTGATGGTGGATTATGAAGCTGCGTGGAAACAGTTCCCTTTTAAGGTAAGTAAATGCCTGAAAGAGACAGCACTAATTGAAATGGTTATCCACAGGCGGAACATCTGTTAGTTCCGTGGGCAGGTGCTTAAATCAAAGGTTTGCAAGCGCTAGAGGTTGTTTCGTTATAAGGTCAGTTGTAGGGCTTCAGGTATAACAATCTAAAGGATTGGAGGCTAATACTTTGATTAACCATAATCTCCGAGCTCGAAAGTCGACTTGCTCCAATGATACAACCTGTCGAATATACAGGTTATAGGACCAACCGACACGCTTTTTGCAGAAGGCCACCGCCTTATAACACTCTCACAGATTTTAATTATTTAGACGAAATTTAACTAAAAATAAAATTTTAATATTAACATAGGTGTCTAGGTTTTAGCTCTGTTAATTTTTAATTCCCTGAAAACTGGAGACAGGGATAGAACAACTCAAATGTAAACTTCTCCATTAGATATAGTTTGATCTTTCAGTTTAGGGTGCATCCCTCCATACTCGTTAACGGTTAATCTCCTGTTAAATTCGGTTTTTACCGTGCAATAATTGAAATTTAACTGGAGATTAACCGTTAACCGAGTATGGTGGGACGCACCCTTAGTAGAAGAACGGGCTCCCACTCTTATAGGTAAGAAAACAAATAGAAGACTGCCAGTACCTATAATGCAAACAAATAATGAGTTTGAAATAAGGGTCGATCTTCTCTTTTAGGGAATAGTCCTCACCGCCGAGAGGGAGAAGCCAGGGTTCCTGGGCCTGGTCGCCAAAGCCCTTGCTGGAGTTTTCAACGATCCGAAAGATATTTTTCTTCGCACAACAGTAATGGATCTTCTCTTCAGAGGAAACTTCATGAACTGCACCAGCAAGGAGTTTCCAGTAACAGCTGTTTGTGGCATTGTCAAGAAAAAAGGATCATTCCCAGAGACAGAGCCAAACATTTTTAAATTTTCAATTTTCGGTCAGGTACAATGATGATTTCGTTTTACTACATCACAGGACTACTGAACACAGTAGCATGCCCATTGCAACTGTGGTCACTGTGCTAGCACTTGACCTAATCTGAATCCTATCAATATAGATGTCTGTAGAGTATTACTCTACTAGAATATAGTGACATGGGCTTCAGACGACACTGACGATAGAAGAGCGCTCAAGTATAGGGAGCATGCAAGCAAAAAGATATTTTCATATATTTCCGAGGGGTTAACCACTCGTTGGGAATCTCGTTGGGAATTATTTGAAATCTTTATGAAATCTCAGGGAATCTCAAGGAATCTCTGGAGTGGTTACCCCCTCGGATATTTCATAACACACTGTCTGATGTTAGCCGCAACTTTTAGAACATATCTATAATAACTATCGATACCTATCGATTTTTTTTATTTTTTTTTTGATAGAGGAATGGCACAAGAGACGCAGGGCATTTTCGTGTCAGTCGAGGAATTCGTGATGCGCAAACAGTGGGTCAGATGATTTCCTACAATGGGCAAGAGGAGCAAACAGTTTGGGCGGGAGCCCCTTGCAATGATATTAATGGCACCGACTCCACAATATTTCCACCCTTTTTAACTAAGCAGCCTCTCGTTTCCTTCACCCCAGATTTATGCAGGTTGGTGTCTATATTATAATGTCCCTTATAGCGACTGATTCACCGCCACCGCCAGTTCCAGTAGGATTGCTTTGTTACGCCAAAATTTATCACAAGAATAGTGACCACTAAATACAGGTTGTTTACGATTTTTAATGACACCTTTCTGAGGAAGCTGTTGGATACGTAATTTCTCCTTTTATCGCGAAGATAGGAGAATTCATACTCGCTTAGCAGGAAAGTATGATATTCGTTCTTTTTTACTTCAAATTTGCCTCAATACTAAAATATACATTTCGACTGAAAAGCAGTTTTTAGTGAAACCCGTACCTTCCTGCAAAAGACAGGGGTTAAAACTTCAAGAATTTATGTCTCAGTTTCTGCTTAATGCAGTTGGAAATGATTTGGTTTCTAGGTCACTAGCTGCGAACTTTCAGAAAATTTCGACCTACAAAGCTATTCCCAGTTTACAGTATTCGTCAGATTTTGGTGATATGTCTACGAATCCGGACGAGAAGTGTTTTTGTCCAGCACCAGACAAGTGCCTTAAGAAAGGAGTGATGGATCTGGCAAATTGTCAAGGTAAGAGCGGAGGATAAAACTGCATGGCTGAGAGGAAGAAAACGAGAAAAAGGCACCCTGACATTTGATTCTAGCTTAGAGACTCAAAAATGAACGTCGTAGTTTCACTAAAATTATTTTTTCAGGAGCACCACTTGTGGCTTCTCTCCCTCATTTCTACGGTGCCCATGAAGACTATCAGAAAGGTGTCCGAGGACTGAACCCAGAAGAATCCAAGCACGCCATCATTGTAAAGTTTGAGGCGGTAAGTGTGAATCCAGATATTTTGAAAACTGAAGCATTGCGTAATAATGTTAACTGGGAATTGGTCTTTAGGACGAAATGTTTTAGAAATGTTCGCAGCGAAAGACCTACGATTGCAATTAAAAAGGAATTGAGCCGGAAAGCCTATCACAACATGATTTGGATACTTTGGAAGATGTGGTTCTCCACAGGACAGGCTTTGTGTGAAGTATCGTATAGGGTTTCAAGATGAAGTGACAATTAAGCAAATCATGATTCAAGATTAATTTATAAACACGATAGGTATATTGTGGAGTGGAGAATTCCTTTTCATTATAAACGACGCACCCTTCCTGTTTGTTTTAGCTGACAGGAACACCGTTGTTAGCAAAGAAAAGGCTCCAATTCTCACTACCAATCCACAGTGTAAGCAAAATCAATATGACGGCCAATCTCCCTGATGTCCTCGTGCCTTTTCTATGGGTTGAAGAGGTAATTAACCGTATCGAATGTTTACAAATATTAGGTAGGTATAGAAGCTATAATTATACTGACCCAAAGCTGATCAACGCTGAAGTATTTGGGTCGAACTACCGTTGTTCGGATACGATAACGAGTAGGAAGGAGTAATCTGCTTCAGGGTATACAGGTACACATACAGGTACCCTGAAATTTACTTTACGGTGAACCCAAAACTTCCGAAAGGAAATCCAAAAGGCCATACTACCTTTCTCTTATAAATTGAAAGTATGGGATCCTGGGTGCAAAAAAAAATACCATGAAATGTGATAGCTTGGCTCGACCAATCGCCCGTGAGTGAGGGCCATGGGGACACATACGTTATTCGTGCCCAACTTGTAACAGTGAAAATTGGAACTTCATAATATATTTCTTATGTTCTCCATGCATGGAAGCTCGAGGACCCAGCTACAACATGATTACAGCTTCATTACTGTCATTGGTGAATTTGAGTATAATATATTCGGAAAAAGTATTACCATTCAAATTTTCGTCCACCAGCTGAAATTTCCAGGAGTTTGGTGACGTAATATCCTTTAATTTTCAGGGTATTGAGCTGAGTGATGTCATATTAGCCGAGTTGGATTCGAAACTTTTCAGTGTTCTGCGTAACATCGACATCGCCAAGTGGGCGATCACTGGAGTTGGATTAGGCATTTCCCTTGTCGGTGCCGGCCTTAATTTCTTAAATCCTTTCAGCTCAAAAATGGTGATGCCTTCCGCGTAGTAAATTTCAGGCATAAGGTGCCTTAACGAAGAGATGTTATCTGCGCCTTAAACTATTTTAAATTAACGTATAAAGTTACTGCTCTCAGAGTTGAAGGCGGCTTTCCTGCATTAGGGATTAAAGTACCATTAGAAAACTGTTTGAATTCTAGAATATTTTAAACGTTCATTATAAAAATGTGTTGCATTGTAGAATTTTTTTAGGTGCCATTATTTTTAATTACCGTAGAACGAAATATTGTAAAACGTACTTAATGGTCTCCCGTTTTTTGTTTCCGCATCATTTTAATTACTTCCTGCTGAAAATTTGAGACAGATGAAATAAAATAAAGTGGAATATTGTCCTTATTGATTTTTCTGATTATGCACTTACAGAAAACCCGAGAGTAGGAATCACGGTTACAAAAGACCATTCAGCCAGAGCGAATTTTTTACGCAGCCTATCCGTCCATACCCACAGGCCCACAGGAATCTACCGCTTGAAATGTTACGGCTAATAATGACAGATCTCATGGTTGTTTAAGCAGACTAATTCAATACAACAGTATAATAGATACTTACGCCACGAGGCGTGAACGTCTATTCAGCGTTGCTCCCTGGAGAAATCGGCAGAAATAATGAAATCACAGACCACTTGATTAATTGGTGTTGTTGTAGGAAGGAAAACATGAGCATGGATAATATTACATTTTTATGAAACTTTAATGGTACAAGGAATTTTGTACTAACTAATCAATAATCATACTTCAAGGACTCTGGAGGGGCATTACAATAAAAATAAATAAATAACATTACTTAGGTATCCACAAGTTTTTCAGGGGGTGACACACACCTCTTTAGTGAGGTATTTTGCAGGTGAGATAGGATCATTTTACCGTTTTGTCGAGATAGAGTGCAAAAAGAGCGGAATATGTTTTCAGATACTGAGTGGTAAATCGGTCGAAAAAAAGAAAAGAAAAAGTGTATGATATCTATCTATGACACCACCTAACTCATGAGTCGAAGTGTTCTTAAATTCTAAGAAACCTTTATCTTTCTACTCATTTTTGTACTCATCATAACGTCACTCATGCCATTTGTTAGGCGTAACATCCGAAACACAAATTTTAGGCTACACGCCAATAAAAATAACGAAAGAATTAAACATGAAATGTAAATAAAAATAACGTCAATGAGGTAATACTGAAAGACGTTGTAGTGACGGGCAGGGGACAAAAGGTGATTAGCACCCCTGTGACGCAACACGTACTCCGTCCAGAATACAGCAGCCTGCAGGGGTGGAATCGGAACATCCTGCAGAATCAGTGATCGCTGACGGGCTTTTTCACGGTAACTGGGATCCTGAACGACTGTTCTAATAGCTCTGAGCAGCGACTCTTTCGTCAGTTCTGCTAGTTCCAGGCGTACAGCATACCCGTCCACTTCTGCTTTTTTAGCATCCGCGTCGTGGTCACAGAAGACTGGCATTGTTACTATAGGCACCCCGTGGTAGACTGTTTCCAGCATGGACAAAAGCCCACCATGAGTGACGAAAGCACGCATTTTCGGATGACCTAAAAAGAGTTTATTCAAATTAGTGTTCGGAATTCAAAACCTTGGGAGCCAAAACGGGGGTAGCGGTCACCTGAACCATACAAAAGGCAGAATTAAAGTAAAAAAGGAAACATTGAATTTTTTTGTAAAAAAACCCGAGTCCACCGCAGCATGAATGAATGGCGCCAGACGTGAGAAGCGAGGAGGAAAATTCGATTTAATCGCTGTTTTGTTCTTTTGATCCGAAGGGAGCAAAAAAGAGAGAGAGGTTTGCATTCGAAAGTTACGAACCGAGCAGGTCCTGTTGGGGGAACCATCGTCCGAGTTTTACGTTTGGCGGTAAATCAGGCATTTCGTCTTCTTCCCATCGCCACAGCACCTGAAATTGAGGATAATCCTTGAGTAATTATTTTCAGTCTGTGATTTTACAAACGTATAGGAAAGAAATCGTATGAGTACTAATAATCTTATCTAGGGACCCGTATATACGTGCATGTGTGTAGAGACACAGTGCAACTTTCAGCACTGGAAATGGAGTGTCAAGAGGTATGCAAATTTGCGTCCTACCTGGTAAGGCAACTGCGCGAAGGCCTGAATAAACGCCAGCCGAAGAAATTCAGGAAAGTTGAACGTTCGAACAGATGAACCCATGCTCATAAGGATGAATCCTCGCTCTCCACGCTCACTTATAAAGTTCTCCAGATCCTGGAATCAGAAAGTTAGTTTCCAAGGGGGGAGTAAGTATATGTGTTGTGTTTGAGTTTTAGCAGGCCTGATTTCGAAACTTTCTCTTCTTAGAATTAGAAATAAAATAAAATATGAAGCAAAGACTCGAGTATTCAGAGCTTGCCATTATTAACTTTTCAAAACGATCATAACTAAGAAGTGGAATACTTCCTGAGCCTTCGGGAACAAATCGAGACCGCATGTACCTTAGGCAGTGGTCTAGGCGGGCGGCAGTGCAGGCACCCTGCCTCCATCACGTTCGGTAAGAAGGGACGAGGGTAGGTGACGCTGTGGTGTCCCATCTGCACGATGAAACTCACGTTGGAAGCCAGGTCCAGTACGTCTGGTACCGACGCGCCAAGATGCCGTCGGACCACCGCCTGGACGAAGACTTTTGTCGAAAGGGCGTGCATTGCCCCCAATATAGCAAAGTAGCCTGTGTTTTGTACTCGTTCCAAAAGACTCATACTGTCAGAAAACGGGCGGGCGAAAAAAGGCGTGACTGACCACGGAACAGGGTTGCCAGCTGCGGAAATTGATCTGAAAGCGTAAGTTCAATTTAATAAGTGAAAAGTTATTTCTGAACTTGAGGTTTTCTATATTCTTTCGTATTTCTTAAAGTCAAAGAAGCTCGTTTCATTCACGGTATTTCGAGTCGAAGTAATGGCTCGTTTCAGGAGGTTTCAAAAGATTTTCTGATTGTATCAAAGCCGGCAAAACCCCCTTCAGTAATCATTAGACTTTAGGGCTCATCAGTGCCGGTTCAACTACCAAAGACCTCTCGCAGCTATTTCACAAGAAGGGGGAACAGGTAACTGGGAACTGGTCAAAGTTAATCCCAACAAGCTGGAGCCTAGAGCCCTCAAGGATTTGACGTCACAACCCAAAGCGGCAAGGCAGCTTCAGTAAATAATTTGTTTTATAAACAGTGCTTTGTCGATTTCATATTACCTGTCTACCTCAATTCACGTCAATTTCTTCACTTCAGCTTAACGAATAAAAATTCAGTATAGGTCGTTGCCGATAATGAAAAGTTTAAAAATTTAAAAATATAAATTCTTAAAAATATTATTACCAACACTTACTGACCGATTTCAGCAAAAAGAGGAAAGGCAGTTGCGACCATCATTCGTTAGGTATCTACTGCAGTGGAGGTCTGCTACTGTTACTTACCCCATGTAGTGTGCAACCGTGTTTATATACATGAAAGGAGCTTTATAGTGGTGCACTAAGCCTAAGGCGCATTCAGGAAAAGCTCCATCTAATACAATCAGGTCGAAATTTGGCCCAGACGACAACAGCTGCTGGGTCTCAAAGTCTCCAAAGAACGCGTCGCACACCTGAAATCAATATAGGTTGAAAATATTTGCGTTTTGGGGCAGAACCGTATGAAATTGCTAAAAATACCGTAATTTCAGGTCTAGAATGTGAATTTATTTTTTACCGGTATCAGTACTCCATTTCTGCACTGCATTTATGAATACCTACTAATTGTTATTCAAATTGTCCTATAACAGACCTTGACAATAGACCTAGTTTGCACCACTCCCAACTCTCCACTCCCACATGGCAACTGATTCACTTCATTGTAGCTTGAACATTTTCTACTTCCTATAAAATCCATCAAAAAAGGAAAAATAATTTGCGAACGATTTGGTGGACGGTTATTACTTATTACATTTGTATTTAGACTGTGCTTACTGAGAACTCTGTGTTACTGCAACCGCAGTGTTACACTTTCAAACAGCATCTCTACCTGATTCAGAGCAAACACCAGTGTTAATGACACTAAGGCTCTCGTGCTCAAACTGCGTGCTTGTCGGTTCCTTGCAAACTTTATTTGATTGCTCCCATGCTTAACGTTCCCGATACAACATCGTATAGTGTTCCAAATAAATCAGACATTAACACACATTGACAATATTAAGGTAGATAATTAGGTATAGGTATAGGTACCTACACTAATCCGAAATTTCGCTGATTGAAGTCTTGAACTACGTGCACATGAGTTATTTTCTTTAGCAGGGCAAGGGTTAGGGTCAAGGTCTAAGGAATGACTTGCATCATAACCACTTTCACCGCAACCTGCCTCTGTCCCGATCCGCTAGCCGGCCCACTATTACCTGTGTTTGTTGTTGCCTTATGAGCTAATACTTCACATCTATACAGCAGATTGACACCTATAGATGCCAGAATATAGTACTTCCCAATGATTAAAAAATACCTACTCATCCAAATATTCGTGCTTGACCAAAGCTGAGGAGTAGGTCGAAGCGGAAATTAACTATTGAAACAAATTAGTGGCTTTAGTTTGGCAGTGGCATTAACTGGATAATTGGTTGTGATATTCGCTAATCGAATTCATATACCTGCTTTTCCAGGCAAACGTAAAAGCCCTCTCATCTCCTACAAATAAGCAAATGGAAATTTTCTCCTCGCTCACTCAGCTATTGCATACTTTTATTTTTCAAAACTTAGTTTCCTCTTTAGAATTCAACACGTTTAGGTACGTTGATATCCCCCCTTCCTTGCGCCAAAACATTTAACCCCCCCCCGAAGGATGACAGTGGTGAGCACCTACATAAAAAAAACCTCACGAAGAATTTTGGGCAAGGTTCCCCCCCCCCTTGCCCCCCCCCACAAGATTTCAAAATCCGGCGGGCCTGCTGATATCTGTCAGAGAATGTTTCATGATTTACGATGAGTACCGTTGTTTTCAACAGCAAAGGACCCCTCGATGTGCGACTTAGTGCAATCTTACACATGACATCATACACATAGGCAGGTGTATCAGATCAGTAGCTAAGTACCTATAGGGTTATTGAGATAAGAATGCCATTGAAGTCACTTTGTACCTTTGTATATTGTACTTCACTGGAGATTCAAATATATTTATTAACTTTTTTTATAGAAAGAAGGAAGATCTTGAGCCTTTTTTCTATCTTCCTTCTTGTCCTCGCACTCGTAAAGCATGCTCAAAGGAAGGATTACACGGGATATTACAGTCCTTTCAGTGAACATCTTCATGCCTGAAATCTTTCTTTAAGAGAATATTAGGTGCTGCGTCTCTAATCTGGAACGCATTCAAATAGACGCTCTTTATGTAAAAGCTCTTTATACATTATCACGTACAATAGTTATTGTTTCGTACATTTCCTGAGCCTTCTTGGCGTGATTTCAAAAGTGTTGTTTCTCTTACATATCTATAGGTTAGATATGTTCGTAAAAGAATCGTATGTAACCCAATACCTTATTACGTTGTTGTATAACGAGGAAACCTATGATTTTTGGGATACGGGGACTGATCTACCTATACTGTCCGTACAGTCTATACTGTCTGTACAGTGTACTGTCTTCACAGTCTATATACTGTATATGCACAGTCTACTGCCTGCACAGTCTACTGGCTACACTGTCTACTGCTGTCTGCACAGTCTACTGGCTACACTGTCTACTGGCTACACTGTCTACTGCTGTCTGCACATTCTTCTGGCTACACTGTTTATTGCCTACACAGTCTACTGGCTGCACTGTCTACTGTCTGCACAGTCTACTGGCTACTCTGTCTATTGCCTACACAGTCTACTGGCTGCACTGTCTACTGTCTGCACAGTCTACTGGCTACACTGTCTATTGTCTGCACAGTCTGCTGTCTGCACTGTTTATTGCCTACACAGTCTACTGGCTACACTGTCTACTGCTGTCTGCACAGTCTACTGGCTACACTGTCTACTGGCTGCACTGTCTACTGCTGTCTGCACAGTCTACTGGCTACACTGTTTATTGCCTACACAGTCTACTGGCTGCACTGTCTACTGTCTGCACAGTCTACTGGCTACACTGTCTATTGTCTGCACAGTCTGCTGTCTGCACTGTCTATTGCCTGCACTGTCTATTGCCTGCACAGTCTACTGGCTGCACAGTCTACTGTCTGCACAGTCTACTGTCTGCACAGTCTACTGTCTGCACAGTCTACTGTCTGTATACAGTCTACTCACCTGGAACCCGTAACGGAAAATGTCATAAGGAGACAAAGGATCCTCTCCCCTCATCCTGGCCCCCAGCAAGTCCCATGTTGTGTAGTTTCTGACATAGAACACCAGCCCAGGAGGAGTGATCTCTTGAATTCCTTCCACCAATATTTTTGGAGGAAATGGTGAAATAAAGGTAATATTGTGACCTCTATTCGTCAAGCCTCTGCCCAGCTCTGGAAAAGAAAATAATTGTTTACTGGAAATGAAATAACTTTTTCCGATATCTTTATTGGTTTGTCTCTCTTGCTTTAAGATGAAGCGGGAACCACGGAAGTACGTACCTACCTAATATCTCTAGTTACAAGGTCATTGAGTAGACAATATTTTTATCACCATTACATAGGCTTCGTTCGGCAAACAATGCTAGCACGGGTACTTATTTTAAGTCAGGAATTACTGAGAAATAATTCATTTTATGAGGCATTAAAAAGGTGACCTGACTGCTCACTTCTGAGTAAAATCTTCATGAGTTCCATCTTACATTATCGCGTAATTTATTCAGATAGATTAAAGATGGAAAAAAGTTTTTGAAAAACATGGACTCACCCAAAAATGGTATTTTGTGGCTTCTCGTACCGCCCATGGTGATCATAAGTATTTCGGCACTCCGGCATATCCTCGTCAAAACTGTGGACAGCAGCACCAGTGTGGCCCAGCATTCCACCCGTAGTGTCCGCATGTCCTAAAAAAACATCACCTAAAGGTTTGTACTGAGGAAATCAGCAATAAACGCAAGAATTCAAGATTAGGTCTCTATTTTCATGAAGAGCAAATAAATCCTCCACTCACAAACAATAAATAAATTACGTGTACAAAATTTTGACTATTTTGAGGCAGTAAAGATAAAATCCCTAGTGCACCCTGGGTTAAAATTATATACGTGACAAATTTTCGATATGTATTGTAGATAATGGTGTGCTACGGTTACGGTGCTACCCAGTACAAAGTCCGCATATTTGGCAATGGGCCCTCAAAGGCTTCTTGATGGGTGTAGTGTGTAGCGGAAAAAAAATGTTTCGTTTACCTCCAGAATTTAAGATCGGAAAATCCCGGGGCAAATGCAATATTTGCTTCCTTCCGTATATTGGTAATGGGTCAAAAATTAGTACATACATGCACAGCCGTATCCACGGGGGGGGGTTAGGGGGTTAAACCCCCCCATGAGCGGAAAATTAACATGGTAATGCCAACGTGAAGCAAAAAAATATAGGCTAAACCCCCCCCCCCCCTTGCGACACTAACCCCCCCCCCCCCCCCCCATTACCGCTTTCTGGATACGGGCCTGCATACATGCATTCTATTTGATACTTACAGCTGATTGATACTTAACTTTAGATTTAGATCACAACCTCAACGACCCAAGAACAAGTATAAAATGAGCGCTCAAAAAGTCCTGTTCCTATTCCTTCCTATTTTTTTCCACATCACCATTCAAGTAGGCTGGGAAGGTACAGGTGTAAGCAGGGACAATCGTATTACTATAGTCATCATCATCAACTATGTTAACCGCAGCCATGAATATCAACCTAAAATGGTTTGATTGATATCAATATTTTTTGCAGCACATACCTCCCTGAATTGTTCTACCTTAGATACTCGTATCACGCACTTGGTGGCGTAAAATAATTGTCACTATTAATTACATCACTTAATTGGAATGTCTCTCATGTTAATAGTACGCATCTCTCTCCCCAAGTGACTGAAGGAGTTTTAAAAGGAAAGCCACTAACAAAATTAACTTGTTTCCAAGGGCGAGACGAATGCTGGAGAAACCACCAGACGTGAATTTGCATGGAGATGATAATAGCAGCGAGCACGTCTCATCAACTACCCATTGTTTTCGGCTCATCGTCCAAGGCCAAGTTTTACTGTGTTACCTGCGTTTTTTTAATTTATTGTTATTATTATTTTTATTTTTTTCAAAGAACCCAAGTTCGGTAAGGAATAAATTGGATGTTCTATTTGTGACAGTAACTGTGTGAGAAACGTCATTCTACAATGGTTGAGAAATTACACGCCAAAGGCAGGTGGGAATAACTTACTACGGCCTTCTGATTGCCGGTCAGGTGCTCTATCGCCAAGCTTCCGCCCGAGGGGGTAACCACCAGAGATTCCTTGAGATTCCCTGAGATTCCATAAAGATTTTCAAAGATTCCCAACGATATTCATAGAAAGATGAACCCCGAAGGGGTAACCACTCCAAAAAAATTCCAAGATTCCCTAAGATTTCATAAAGATTTCCAATGATTCACAACGGGATTCTCTACGAGTGGTTAACCCCTCGCTTCCGCCGTTCCTGCCTATGAATGGTAATTTCTTTGCTCTTTCCTCTCTTGGAATTATGTATACAAAAGCACTTACTTTTTTATAAATTTTGAATGAGGCGTTGAAATTATTGTTTTTATTCCTTGTGTAGCTCAAATCACCATGTTAGGTAAATTGTTTTATAGCCTGTTGTTGACAGGAAATGGGATGTGACACACTTTTTTCATTTTCAGGAGAATGGCATTTATACGGCCAAGAGAGCGCAGTATAGAAAGGAACGAAAAGAGGGTGACAGGTTATTAAACTATTCAAAGGAAAGTAATCAAAACAAGGGAAACTTATGGAAAATGAGCAGTAGACGGAGGTTTCCCAGAACACAGGTACTCGTATAATGACTATAATAAGTGGCTCCACAAATATTGTTGTACCTTATAGAACTTGACAATCTCACAGTAGTGGTATGCATAGCGACGTATATAGGTAGGTACTGCTCTACTGCTCGTGTTTTTGCATGTTGAAGATTTTTTTTTGTTTTGTAGTGGGGGAGAACGAGGAGTGAGCAAGTAGAATATAGCAGCATAGGTAGAAGACAACAATAGGTTGAAGTGACTTGAAGCACCAGACAAGCAGTAGGCGATGCCTGCTACGAGTACATCGATGCATGCTGCACGAGCAGAAAACATTGGAGTGCCGGGATTTACATACCTCTCTTCGTTTAAGTGTTCGTCTATTCAACGCTCTCCTGGTTTAAAAAAATTTGAAAAATGTTGAACCATTTTTAATAAATTTTAATATAGTCTATATTTATTATAAAAAGTGTTTTATAGTTTTGATGAATGTCTCTTACTGGAAAGGGAGAAGGTCAACAAAAACTCCCTAGACCGTCTTCGAGGGGGTAACCACTCCAGAGAATCTTTGAGATTCCACTGAGATTCCATAAAGAGTCACAAAGATTCCCAACGATTTTCATAGAGAGAGGAACCCCGAAGGGTTAACCACTCCAAAAAATTCCAAGATTCCCTGAGATTTCATAAAGATTTCCAATGATTCCCAACGAGATTCCCAACGAGTGGTGGTGAACACCTACACCGTCTTGCAAGGGTCAGAGCACCATATAAGAGGCGCCTGCGACGATATTACGCATATTATTTTAAAGTCACTCACTTAAATCACAAGGTGGTGTGGAGTGGTGTGTAAAGAGAGACAGTTAGAAGGGTGACCTACTGAAGTAGTAAATTAAATATCATTTTATGTCACAAGTTACTTATCATCAAAGCAATCAACTAATGTGATGATGCAACAAACCATCACGCATTCTGCTATGAAAGTACAGTGCAAATATATTATCATAATCTTTCCATACCTAACTATTATGGATTGCCGTTCATCTTCCATTACCTAGTCAATACTTGTAAGTGTAAGTAAGTCAAGTATACCTATAGGTGTGTGTAAATTTACCTATCATGTAGTTCTTATTCTCTACTCTAAATGCAGTCTGTCCGCGTACAGACAGTACGATTATCCAATAGTTGTGGAACTTTTTAGGTCCTTTGTGAAGACGATTTTCCGTAGCCCCCCAAATAAAAATAATGAAAAACGAAACGTAATTAAATAACAGTCCAAGATGTACATAAGGTACATAGTGGTCATTAACTGACAAATTGACTTGTACCTGTTTCGGAGGAAAAAGCCTAGTCACGTTGCTGTAGTGATATAATAAGGTCCAAAAGTTACGAGACAATGGAAGATAGTAATTGGAAGGTCTTCATAACAGTCACATGTTCGAAAATCAATTTATTTCTGTTGATTGGTTCTTCATTCTCCAATTAAGCTGTTCAGGTCCGATTGATACGTAACGCCTCCCCAACTCGTATTGTTCAATGCTTTTGCCCTAATCTCTCCTATAAGAGAGAGGATGAAGGTGTAGAAAAAACACCAGACACTCTACTAAATATTTATCGAAAAAAGCACGAAATTCAAAGCTTGGTAGTAAAATCTTTGTGGGTTCTACAACAGAACTTATTGCGGGATCATTTCAAACGTGACTAGTCACAAGTCACTGTTGTGTGCTTCTGGGTACCCATAGCAAATCGCTGGATTGGCAATGGTTCTGCGCTCAATAACTTTCACTGCCTGGTCTAATAGTCACAGAAGCTGTCAATGAATTAACGACAATGAGATTCGCTCTAATGTACTTTAAATAACATATTTTCCGCTGTCAGCAAATTTTACAAATTTTCCGAGCGAAATCCAAGTTTTAAGTTGAAAGTAGATAGTCAGGGACCCGCTACCCCAGCACTATTTCACCGTCAACGGCCCTATTTTTTACCCAGGAAATAGAGGAAAATCAACTTAAGAGAAAATGGGCGTTCCCGGTAAAAAAAACCCTTTTATTATCTCATAGTGTCTGACATTAATGAAGCACCTGAACTGAAAGCACCATATTTATGCATATTTTCAACTGACGGGAAATAGTCGACAATATTTGGATGTAGGCATCAAGACATAACTTACATAATTTAAAATGAAACCGGTAAAATCAAGATTGGGCAAGGAGTAAGGAGCAATGAGTTTTCACTGATCCAGCGCAAATTGTCGTTCTAACTCTTCTGAGAACCTGCTATAGGCTTCACAATTTTCGGGGTCTATAGTCTCGTCGTTATAAGATTCAACTTTATTGAAATAGGGCAGTAAATGACAAAATAGTTAACGTACCTGAAAGTCCCATCCATGTGGGATTCAGCAGTGTGACTTCATAGAGTGACCGGTCTCAAAGGACATCGATACGGAGGTTTGGAATCCTATACCTACACTTTTCAAGTCGTGGTCACCAGTCGTCATACGTCATCCAACTCCGACTCATCCTATAGGTAGGTATATCTAACTAGCTTCACCCACCATGCATACCTATTATCTCGACGCATTTACATTTTAGGTAGATTTCGAAGAAAAATCTACCTATTGTAGTCGTACCAGTAGTCTCACTTTTGAAAAATTTCTTCACAGTTCTTCTTTTTATGACCCCTGGATCCCAAAACCACCGTCAGTTAAAAAGTTTATATATATATCTATCTATCTATATATATATATATCATTTTCACTTCCTTGTGAACACGCTAGGAGCCGTATTTTTGAAAAATAATCGGTTTTGACTATTTAATAAAATATAAGGGACTAAAATCTCGGTCGAGTTCGTTAATGGGGGAAATCGAACAAAGGGGGGGAAAATGGGGGGACTTTTTCGAAATCTGGTTTGTTTTTTGTCCATAACTCCCTTAATATTGCAACTAATGAAACGTAGTTTTCTCTGAGGGTCGTCTAACAGTACTACCTACAACTTTTCTTTGGAACGTTTTTCGATCCCACCCTTAATGACTGAATAAGGGTGTAAAAACAGGGTTTTGCACACACAAAAATTCATAACTTGTGTCCTATGGGTGTTATCGAGTTCTTTTGTTTTGTAATGCATTTGCCTCAATATTACCTAGAACTTTTGTCTCAAAAAGTTTTTCGTCCGACGCACCGTTTAGGTAGGGGGTGGGGGGTTGAATTTTCAAAACGTCATAACTCACTTATTTGGTGAGATATTGAGTTTATTCTTTTTGCTATGAGTTTCTATTAATAATAGCTACAACTTTTGTCTGAAAAAGTTTTTTGTAAAATCACTTTCATTTTCTTGTTAAGGGGGGGGGGGGGTGGAATTTCAAAACTCAATTCCTCCGTTGTTATTGTAGAGAATGTATTTGGGTCAACTGAAAATCTTCTTAACCGTCATTCTAAATGATTTTAGACTGCTTTTAGTGGATGGAAGTAATCTTCGAAATCTACCTACGCCTTTCGGGGCTGCCGAAAGGAATTTTTTGTCTTCAAGGGAAATTTAGTATTTATCAATTGGCGCGGAAATGTAGGCTTTCTAGCGAATATGTAAAGCCCTAACGGCACCTGGCGATTCTACAACTGAGAGGCAATTTATAGGTTTCCACTTTGCTTAATCCCTGATTTCGTAATTTAAATAAATATTTAACACTGAAACATGCAAAAACATAAATTCCTTCTCCCCTTCATTATCATTATATCCATGCACAGTTATCTTCTCTGTCATATAAAATCGATACCGCACACTGATCTCTCGAAATGCTAAGGAAGTAGAAAGCGTAAAGTGAAATACGCACGAATGAGACCCCTTCTTCGATGCTGAGTCGCATAGCTAACTTCATTTTCGTAAGTAATTCAATACTGTATATTGTATTAAATAAAGTGAGACTAATTTCAGTTGTCAACTTTAAGTATTGTAAATGCTGTTGGTTAATGGAGATTTTATGATGTTAGGTTTCAAGTTAAAATTATCATTACACTGTTCGTCTTAGAGCATAATAATGAAGTTACCTAGTAATTTATCACCATGCAAAGTACAATTTCTATCCATACCTTATTCTCACAAAATTTTTAGGTCCGCCTTTTTACTTGTTTGAGTAAGATTAGTATCCTATACTGACACAGAAGTGAGTAAGGAAATGAATTAGGTATGATTTCCGCAGACCGTATTCAACTGCCTATAGGTGTAGAACGAACCATGTTAGGTGTTTGCTAGGTCAGACTCAATCGTTCTGTAGTTCCTGTCCAGAGTACTAACACTGGATACAAAATCCATCTTATACTGAAAGCAAAGCTCTTTCAGATCCTCCCATACATAAATCCAATGCTCGGAAGACTGTGATAAGAACTTTTCCTGAAACTCTAAACAGGCGCCCATGCTTGCGCCCTGAATTTCACTGTAAGCAATGCTGAATGGGCACCTCGTCTTAGAAAAAATCTCAATGCCCTCTAATTTGATGCCAGATAAAGCGATACTCTCCTAACGCGCTATCAATGCGTCACTAACACTCGTTCTTCGGTCGGGCGTCTTTACGTATTTTAACCTAACAAATGGGTCCAGGGCCGGCGACAGCGGGAGGTAGCCGGGCTAAATGCCCCGCGAAAAGGCGGTCGCCGGCACTGAATGGCTCCCAGAATGGCTCAGAAAAGCATAATCAATGAGTACGGAATCGTTCATCAGGCACCCACCACCCACGCGATAGCTGGAACCCGAGCTAGAGTCGCTCCTAACAGAAGTTAGAAAGAAGGCTACTTGAAGAGCCATTGCCTCCCAGTCCCCAGCACGAACAGGCGAGTGTTATGTTCTGTTGGTCATCTCGATTCATAAACTCTAGTAGTACACCTATACATAATAATAGCTGAGGGTTGGGGGGGACAAGCCCAGCAACTAGACCGTTTTCAAGAATTATCCATTGTGCTCAGCTGGCAGCACTACCAAATACCAGCTCCCCAGCCATCGAGTAAACGATGGGGACCTACAGTTTTAGGTGGGTTCCGAACCACCACAGCCTCGATATACATTTCACTTGACATGCTGAACATATCAGAGGTGGATGCCGAACAGAAAAACTTTTTGGTAGGATCGGGATCGAACCGGTGTGACCCGGTGCTCCTCAAAAGTCGACCATTTAGTCCACTCGGCTATCGAGACCTATATACATACACATGCTCGTTTTTACACCTATGCCTGTCCTAAGTCCTAAACAAGGTTTCGGTGAATGAAACGCTATAGGGAATGGGAAGTGGCAGAACAGAACAGGAGTGATCTACGACATGTCGGAACTGCGATATGTTAGTCGATATTGTGGTCTTTTTCAAGGTCGAAATCAAAATTAATTCCGCCTTTATATATAATAGGTATTTCATATCTGGACGCACCGGGTTGAGTATTGGCTCTTAAAACCCAGTTGGATTTCACAAGTGCCCGTAGCATTCAAATCCACCCCATAAGTTATAAAATCAAAATTACTCTCATTGAAATGCTCATCAAGTCATTAACGAGCAGTGAAACAGATGTTTGATCAGAAGTTGAAATGTGAAGTTTTTTTTTAGAGCAAATCGTCTCAATAACAGTATGTTTCAACCAGTTTGTATCAGATTCAGACTCAGACTCAGAGCTTCGAGAAGGGAATAATTTATTTTACCATTCACTATACCTACTTGATTCGCAGCAGCGACTTCCTCAAACATTGCAAGATGGACAAATGTCTAGTACAAGATTATACAACACCCATGCAAACAATATGGTAGGTATATTAGGATGTAGTATAGGTATGTATCTAACAAAAGTGACAATGCGGTAACAGTTTAATAGAATGTTTGTGAAGGTACTTATCCACCGCTATAAAAGTAGATAGGTACGTGCCATGCGGCACCATCCTAACCGCTTCTCCGAAATGCTGCCAATTATTACTCCTTCGAGAAATCACATGGGACCTCTATATGAGCTTCGCTCCGGATCTATATTGGGGGGATTCCACAGCAGTCCAGTCCTCCTCGATCTAGTTTCTTGGTTCGGTGGTGTCCACTCGACCAGATGTATTCTAAATAGGTACCTATCTACTCTTTCTACATCCTTCCTCAACGGACAGTGGGCATAGCGTCACGAAAGTTTCATTACATAAGTGTCTTTACCTATTCGCTTGACAAACTCTTTTATTGTAGAACTTGACCTGTACCTGTGTATTCACATTTTGGCTTTTGTAAGAGTAGGTATTACACTTCTTCTTATAGGGTCCCAATATCCGATGCGTATTATGAGGCTGTAAGTATTACGTAAGCAGTAAAGCAGTAAAAGATTTAGGTACCTATACCTAAGTGTTTGTGTCCTGAGAGGTCCGGGTTCGAATCCCGGTGGAACGAAAAAAATTTCCGCTTCCGACATGGATTTATTGACTTCGGCCCACTCATATTCGGCTTCGGCCACTTCATCTTATTCGGTTTCAACCAAAAACATCTAATAAACCAACTCATCGGCGCATATGTTCTCTGAACGTCGCGCGTTCCGTCAAACTCAAATCATAAATCTTCTGTAAGGTTTCTAAACAAATATAGAATAGAGTGTCGTCCGAGGAAGGCGATTAATTTTGCAAATAGGAACTCTCCATGTTTAGGTAGTACCTAAGTAAAGGTCAGTGGTGATGGAAATAGCAACGGTGACCATCAAAGCTTAGTTTAGCAGAGTAGGTATAAAGCGGTTGAGTGTGTTGAAAGTTCTGGATTACTTACTTAACATGGAAAACCTATACGACTCCGGACTAATACAAATTTAACTCGGTAGATAGGTATATCAGGTTATATCAAGGTTAGATTTAGGTGTTGAGAAATATACAGGTATGGACTATGACGCTGCTATATAGGATATAGGAACTATTTAGG
This sequence comes from Mesopsocus fuscifrons, assembly GCA_950004255.1. Taxonomy (NCBI): domain Eukaryota; kingdom Metazoa; phylum Arthropoda; class Insecta; order Psocodea; family Mesopsocidae; genus Mesopsocus; species Mesopsocus fuscifrons. The sequence goes on from OX465377.1 coordinate 12,796,819, forward strand.
AATTAATGCAATTTTTTCAGAATGTTCCTAAAATGTTTAAATCCTTCTGCAGTGGTAAATAATGATGGATATTATTAGGTAGGTACCTACTTGTTTATATAAAATTATTATTTTGTACACAACTGGCTTTATTCGTGTGCGTATGTAGAATGTATGTACCTATATATGTAATGTACCTATAATGTGTGTATACCTACCTACTACAATGTTGTAGATTTATTTCCACTCAAGAACGGCGCGTGTTCACATAGTAGGAAATATTCCAATATGATCCAAGAAGAATGTAGGTAATACCTAATAAGCTCAAAAATGAACATTCTAGTAAAATAATAAAATAGAAAAATAAAAGAAGCACGTACATATGATATAGCCGAATCTGCAAGGTGTTGCAGTAGGAGTGGCGCGCAGGAATATTATATGTTATACATATACCAAGCCTTATGTGATAGGTTGGTCTTTGACCGCAATATTATATTTTCTCAGCTTTGACAGTTTCACCTGATATTAGAATTGTAAACAATATAAATCTAATAATAATGAGGAAAACTTACCGTAACATTCGCGCCGAAAATATGCTGAATACACTTCACAATACAGCACGCCCAGATAGCTCTCTGCTATTTTAAACACTTGCCCAAAAACGTCGACAGTCATCCATAAAAATAAAAAAACAAACAAACAGTCGTCAGTTTAGAGTTTAGTGATTATTATTGAAGTCAAGGCACACCAGGAAGCCGGAGAGCATAACCGCGCAGGCGCGCGAGGAAAAGTTGCCACACTGCTTCCCTTACGAGCCGCTGCTTTCTTCTGTGTCTCATCTCGATAGCGAGGCACAACACCTTGCAGCGACCGCTGTGCTGCACTTATGCCCGAAGACTTGCTCCCGCGGAGAAATGCGCCCACCTCGTCGACTGGTTACAGCCGAGTTTGCAGTCAACAGTCAAGAACGCCAATTTAGTATTGACCACTCGCATTGAAAGGGAGAGCCTTTGGTTAGAAGGGGCAGTTAACGAAGACTTTTCTGAGCGATCAACAGATCCATGCAGTAGTCAACACACGCTCATACGAAAATGAAAAGATTGAGAATATATTTTAAAGATGTAGAGGGTAAGCATTAGTGAAGAGGGACTCGAGTCCGCCTCCCTCCCCTGCTTGAAACCTTGCTTGGAGACTGTGAAGATTTGCCGCCTACGTAGGACTCTCTTGACACTATTCCGGAAGTTATTTCCCAAAAGGGCTATACCCCACCATGGCCAAATATCGCACCTCCCATACTATAGGGCATAACAAATGCATAAGCATTTTCCTATTTGTTAGGTAGTGTTATAAAGTTTGAATTGCTTATGCCTTATTGGTGGGTTTCTTTAAGAAGACATCCACAGGGTGGAAGGTAAATCAAATAGCAAACGTAATCAGATGAAGAACTGGAACTGGAAGAACTGGATGAATGACAGCTGAAAGTGGACTTTATCAAAGGGAAGTATTGAGATGAACCTCGAGTTTTTATTAATTGCTTTCCCTAAGAAAATAATTTATTTTTACCCTTGATACGACATAGAAGGACATGCTGGGTGTATAAACCACTGGGCCGATTTTAAAGGTCGTTACTCAACTTCAATAACTTCAGTTGATTCCAAACGATCTCCTTAAGTAACTTTTTTGGAAAAAATTTGGTTTTGGGATGAGAAGGGGGAGAAGGGACCTGTGGTGACTGAAAGTAATGTTCAAATCGTAACATGCGGCACATTTTTAAAATATGGCAATGGTGAAGAATGACCGAACCATTTCGGACCATTTATTTTCTAATCTTTAGCATTAGAAAGGAACCCGACATTCTTAGACCAAGAGCAAAGATTAGGTATAGGTACTCAGCTCTTATTTTCTCTGCATTGGCTGGAGTAAGAAGCCTGTCTGGCTAAAATGAGAAGAGCTCGAGATAAACAAAAAAGATGGTCTCAGAACATCTCTTACTAATATTAAGTTGTGGCTCTAACTCCCTTGCCACCTTCACTCTTAATCTAAGGCATCTCTGATAATTTGCAGCATATGGCTTCTCCTTCTTTCTCGGCTTCTTTCTCGGCTTTTTACAGGGATTTGTTTTTGCTATCTGCATTGCTATCAAACTTATTGCCTCCGACCTATACAGGGGCGCGTTTAAGGGTGACCACAGAGTCGTGTATGTTTGAGGAAACCGTTTGAGATTTATATGCTCTGAAAATAATAATCTTGCTAATTTGCTATGTTGTAATTTTACGATTGAGTAATTTTTGACAATTTTTTTAGCGATCACTCGATCGTAAAATCACAACAGAGCTAGTTAACAGTTAACAGAGAAGTTAAAAAGACACATTATATTTCAGAACATTTAAATATCCAACAGTGTCCTCAAAAAATGGTCGTAAAGAACGTAATCAAATAGTAGAAGTATATATTCAGTCTTAACAGGCCCTCTGTTTTATAGTCCAAGTCAGGCTAGGAGCGTACCGATTACTCATAATTTCTTGCAAGTCAAGGGCTGATCAAAACTTCTGCTTGATCAGGGAAATATCTGCTCAGGGTCGGATTGGCATTTTTTGCGTATGGTAGGATATGTAACCCAAATCCGGATCGGCGTTAACTGAACATCTTCAAAAAATTATGAAAAATCGGTACAGTCCCAGCCTGACTTGGACTATACACTATAGGTACAGAGCGTATACGCGCGGGAACCATTAGTAAACTAATTAAGTAGTCAGAAAATAGTGCCAAAAATATTATTCATATATTTAAAGTTTCAGAAAGTACACACCTAGGTAGTTAAAACGCTCACCCTGTACCCATTAAGGCGCCACCCCACTTTTGCTAAATTTCGCATCCGCAATTAACGGACGTAGTATACCTATAGGGATGTGTTTACGCCTGTGCCACATTAACATTACCCACTGTATTAAATGTCGTACCACAAGATTTATCTAAAGGTACGTCCGTTTATTGGTGATGCAGCATTTGGCAACTGTCGGGTGGCGAATAAATGCTGCAGTTAATACAACAGTTCATTTTCACAGCATTGTTGGACCTATACAATATGGAAATACAATATGAATGAGATTTTTTTCTTTTTTAGCTTTTTCATAAGGGGTTGCGCAGGACTCAAAACAACCTCTCATACTAATAATCGTACTTAAATACTTTCCTTACACGATTTTCACAACTTTCGTATCGTAAGTGGACGATGGTACCAGTGCGGGTACTGGGTAACAGATGAGAGCTGACTCATAGACATGCGAGTTGAGATACAACAATTAAGTAGCGGTATATTAAGAAATAATCAATATTACGTAAATTCAATATTTGAATCTCTCTATCGTATGTTAAAGAAGGAAAGAGACGTGAAATCTACTATAATTTTTATGAAAAGACGTAGAAGTAAAATGAGTTTCTAGACCCCGTCAAATTGGTAATGCATGTCTACCATTTACGTACCTATGTACCTACAAAACGCGACAGGAACTTACCTAAGTATGATTATGTTCTACCACAGCCCTGAAAAATAATGTAATAAAGCTATATTATAGAAAAATACCCTACTTTCCAATTTACTGGCTATTTCGTGTACGTATCAGTTCTCATCCTACCTAACACCTATTACCTACCTCTATTACCTACCTATACACATGTAAAAATTAACTCGAGATATGAAGTAAAAGTACATTGAAGTTTATCGAACGTACCTATTTTTGTCAGATTTACAACACAATAATGCAGACCTCTGAAATGCTTAAGGGAAAAAATAGTATAAGTTGGAACTGGAAGAGTAATCAGGAAGTCCTTAAACATGAGTCCACGATTTTTAACTTAGAGCTGCGAGTGCCAACCTAAGGTAGCAAGGTTCTCACCTGCTTGAGAAAAGGATATAGATATTGTAGGTATATGTACAATATATTTCGCTTCTAGAAAGTTGAGAAACTCGAGATTTTTTATCGAAGTTATCAGTAGGTACGTACCTATGTTATCACTGCGACCATGCAACTTCTATGCAACGGGCACAATATAGGTACCTACGTATAGATTTATCATTACAAGGAGTTGGATAGCGCAAAATGGTTTGAGACAGTTCCGCTTCCTTCCATATCTATTTCTGTAAATTTTATGTAAAATTACTGGCAAGTAGGCCCACCACTCATTTGGAAGGTTACCTGAAGGACTTCAGAGCAAGGTTCAGACTCCAAGTACCCCTTCTCCGAAACCGGTAGTTGACCACCTGGCTTCGGAAGCAAAGAAGTTCGTCCATTGAACGAAACCTTGGTAGGTTTTTTAATACAAGCGCTGGACAAGTGGGAAGGGAAGTAGCGCGTGGTTGGAGTAATGACGGTCAGTTCGCCCACCTCAGGCGTTCTCGAAACGTTCCCTCGGCAACGCAGCGATTTATTCCATGCGGACTGAAACTGAGAAGAAACCGAGAGGTCAAATATTTTTTATTTTATTCGTTTTTATATCAGGCTTGGTACGTTTACATTAATATTGGAGAGTGATGTCATCCCTCTGTCATCAAACATAATATATGAAAAATTGTAAGAGTGAGTTAACAGCTGACAAGGGCGAGCGTTCGAATGAAAGCTCACGAGTTAGCCATGTCTTGACGCCTCTGACAGTTTTTGTAGGAAAATGTGTGTTTTAGTCGGTTTCCTATTCAACGCTCCCGAGCGCGTCCACACCTGACGAGCGAGAGCGTGGAATTGGTCGAGAACGCTCACAGACGCCAGTACACTTGAAAGGCGGTGCTTACTCTGCGAAAGTAATTCACACGCCTCCCTTCCAAACATAATTTAACGTAGCGGGGGTGGGGGAAGGGAGTGATAGACGAGGTGTATACACGCTTCCACATTATGGAGTCGCACTGTGTCAAATATAGTTGTTCAAGAGCGATATGGAGAATTTTCAAAAGACTTCAATCTAAGAAGATTAACATTTAGGCAAAGGCCAGCTACGTTAAGATTAAATTAGAAGTAACCTCTTGCATGGCTGAAATTTCTATAGTGCCCGGTCAATGACAACCCGTTTTATGGCGTTATACAATACACACCCCTATTTGTGTGCTTTACTTGCTATAGAAATAACGAAATCTGAAAAATCAGGGGCTGAAAGGTCAATTCTTTCACATACCGGCACAAGCCGGCACATCGCCCCACTGCTCGGCTCGGCCAGTTCCTCCTCGCCGTGAGCCAAATAAACAATGTATAAATAATAGGTATCTCCCTACGGACGGATAAACCCCGGAATTTAAAAAAATGCGAGGAAGGTTTGCGACTTCCAAGAAACCAAGAGCGGGTGATCGCGGAAACGGAAAGGCACTTGCAGACTGAAACGTTTTCAGGTACGAATAAGTCCCATGTAATAACGGTGAGATATAGCTTACCTGTGTGTTGAGGCCGGCGTAGATGATAGGGTTGTAACAGATGCTGCTTTTGGCCATTAGAGCTGGGATTACCGCAACCCCTGGTGTTACAATATTTGGGTCTCCGAAGGCGATAATGAGAGCAAGGACAGCGTAAGGGGTCCAAGCGAGAAGGAACGCCGCAATCATCACCCCCACCATCACCGCTACTTTCGTCTCAGCTCGCGAGACTCGAGACATTCGGAGCGTATTCTGTTGACAAAAACTAAATGATGTCAAATCATTCTGAGCAATCGACACTACCTAATAGGTAGACAGGGCGATTTCTAATTGTAAGGCGAAGACGAATTTCATTCTTCTATTTTTTAAAAGTAGATCGAAACAGAATTTTACCCGAGGGGTTAGTCACTCGTTGGGAATCTCATTGGGAATCTTTGGAAATCTTTATGAAATCTCAGGGAATCTTGGAATTTTTTTGGAGTGGTTACCCCTTCCCCTTCGGGGTTCATCTTTCTATGAATATCGTTGCATGGGAATCTTTGGAAATCTTTATGGAATCACAGGGAATCTCAAGGAATATCTGGAGTGGTTACCCCCTCAATTTTACCCTAGCCCGATGACAAAAAATAATAATGTAATGTAACTCTAGAGTTACAGTTAGAGGAACAAAAAAAACTTGAATATTTTTTATAAGGTAGGTAACAGCCAACCCCAAATTACCGGCCGGTTTTTCAGCTCAGGCTTCTTACTGATGGGGATGACAGTTGTACGGTGTAGGAATGACAGGTATACCTGGTGTAGCGTAATGATGATGTTAATGTAGGAGAAGGCGATGACCCCAACAGGCACCACGAGCCCCAGCAGGAATAGGAAGATGATGTAAGTCGTTGTACTCAAGTTACTGTGCTCCCAGTTTACTGAGCAACTGAAATAAATAGGTCAAATAGGTCTGAAGGTTTGTTTCGTTATAGCCCACTGATTAATTCCAGAAGATCCCGACTATACCCAACTTGAAGGGACCCTTGTATGTTGGCATGTTCTTCCATAAGTATTCTTATTTTATATTTTCTAAATGTTGATGAGAAAATATTACTGGAAGAAAATAGTGAAGCAAGTGTACAAAATATTCAATGACAATGCAATGGCACCGACTGCACCGAGTCTGACTCTTTTCTAGGAGGAAAGATTAGGAAGAGGAAATTTCCACACTCCCGTTATGTGGATTTCCCCTTTCCTCCTCTACTCCACACTGTCGCATGTAAGTAACAGCTCCATTTTCCTGCACTCCATTACATATCATTCAATTTTGAGGAGGTGTCACGGTGATTCAATGTACTTTTATCAAATTGTTCCACAAATAAAATGGCACCAGGTACGGCGCGGCGGCGGTGCCACTGTCGCCTTCTCCATTCACCGTAAATAAATCACTATAGGTACACTCACTACAGGCTTCGGATTTTTAGGTCCTCTATAAAGTCGTAGGTTCCTTTAAAGCCAAATTAGGTTTATCTTTTAGGTTGCTCAAACTACCAACCTGTTATCAGCTTTATGATATAGGTACCTCAATTACGTCATATCACCACTAGCCAATTATGATAAAGTTACCAGCTCAAATCAGCACACCTATTACTTTAGAGCAGGGACTCCAAACTTGGGGTCCACAGTAACCTATAAAGGGGTCCCCAAAGACTTCGTAACGTTTATTAAATCTTTTAAGAAAATCGTGTACACCAACTTTCAAATTACATAATCATGATTTGGCAGGCGCAGTGAAACACGTGTACACCGTCTAGGAAATTACATAATTCTGGTTTTTGCAGGCGAAGTAAAAATGCTCTTACACCAGCTTTTTCCAAGATATAGGTAGGCAACAATGTGTTTTTTCAGGTTTAGTAATCTTTATGAGTGTTAACGAATACATGCGAGTATTAACTAAATTTCCAATTCTTTTTCAAAATCCATGTACCTAAACTAACCTTATATTGGCAGCCTCATTTACGTAGTCACCCCATCCAAGAAGAGGAGGCCCAGTTAGGGCAAAAGCGTACAACCATATGAAAAGGACTGCAAATTTAGCGCCCTGGTCCGAAAGATGGTGTCGGTGAAAAGGTCGTGAAATCATCACATACCGCTCGAAGCTCAATAAAGTTAGCGTTGTTATTGAATTTATACCTGAAAAGTAAGCTTTGTTCAAAACTTGATAAAGCCGTGCAATTTTTCTGTGAGACCATTAGTGTACCAATATAGGACTGAAGTTATTAACCAAAAAACGAAAATTCCTTAAAATTCTCCTGCCAGTAACTGCAAAGCAGATTCTCTTGTGGGTATATGTTTCTCCTTATTTACTACGACTTCATTCATGACGATATAGGAATCGGAAGTTTCCTTCCAAGGTCACAATGTTCGATTGACGTGTTTACAATATAAGGTCACATTTTCCTTTCACTTCACATTTATTGACAGCAGATTGAGCTACAGTAAGAAAGGTTAGTGCCGTGCCGTGGAATCCAGCTATTTCATTGAATTTAAAAATAAACTGCTAAGGCAGGAACAATTATCAAGTTAATGGAAGTGAATCATATTTATGTGATTCTGGACACATACGAGAAATAAAGTGTAGGTATATATAAGTATAGGATTCAGTCAGGCCCGTATCCAGAAAGCGGTCATGGGGGGGGGGGGTTTGGGGTCATGGGGGGGGTTTCGCCTATATTGTTTTGCTTCACGTTGGCATTACCATGTTAATTTTCCGCTCATGGGAAGGGGGGGTTAACCCCCTAAACCCCCCCCCCCCCCGTGGATACGGCTATGGATTCAGTTACGCCTTTTCTGGACAAAAAATATCGAATAATGAACAAGAGTGAGAGAATTTAAATTTTTAGGTAGGTAATGGATGATATCATGAGTAAAGACAAAAAATTGTAATTTAAAACAAACCCCTTCCTCTTGCCCATTCTTCCTTCCTCTGTTATTTCAGTGGATGGGATCCAATTATTTTCTAATCGAAAAAGAGCTATTTGAGCACCAAACTACAAACTAATTGAATCGATTCCATTCGGGTTCTTTTTGTTTGGATCAAGTTTCCCTCTTGGGAACATTCTTTTCTGATGGTGTCAGGTCAATCGGTTTTCGCTCGACAAAAGCCGTAAGAAAGAATCAATCCCACCCGACCACATGCAGTCGATACATGTCTAAGACGTTATTGAGGTTACGTCTAGGCAAAATTCTGGTTCTTTTCGACCAATGGGAAAAAATTAACCGCTCACAATGTTAAATATGAAAAAATGCATTGTCAGCTGAAGCTGAACCTTAACCACAATTTTATTGAATTGCAGAGACTTTTATCAAAGTTTCCTTGCATAGGACATCCTCAACGAAGTTGGTAATACATGAAGAACCTCTAGAAAGTAAGTACTTTTGGATCAATATTTCAGGTCTGAAATAATTTCAATGGCAGAGGAGAGGAAACGAACAGAAGAGGGGGAGAGATAGTTAGTTACAAGGATATCAAAACTAGGCCATCGCCACAGATAAGCCTTTTGCTTGCCTTCCCAACTTGGAGCATGTATTTTCTGGAATGCAAATAGAAGCACAATATATTCATGATGAGTCTAGTCCTTCAACGTAATAATTTGATAAAGGTAATGAAATTTTACTGATTCCCTGAGTAGAGGAGATAAAGGATACAGGTGGATTAGGAGGACAGGGACAATGTACAATTCCCGGAACGTCATCCACCATTGTGTCAGGAACCGCGCGCTCTGACCTAATGCAGTAATTCGCATCCAGAGGCGGATACGTCATATACTCAACTTCCGGATTTTCATTTCAAAGCTGAAGTAGAAGGGAGTGCAAAGGAGAAGAGGCGGAGGGGGGTCAAAAGACTTTTTCGTCATTCATTCCTCTTGTACGAGGTACTAAAAGGTGAATTCGACTTTTAAGTGATTGACAAATTTTGAGCTTTCCGGTTTCTTATTGGGATTCCTGTCACTAAAAAACCTTGAGAACTTGAAACTCTGATTTTTGAGGTCAATGTATTTTGACGTCTTTCTCATCCCTAATTCTCACCCTAACGAGACAACCTCTCAACCTTTGCCGAACTCAATAATTCTCCTTCAGCTTCAGAACTGAAGTTACTTATTATTCAGTTAGTAATCCGATATCGCCCTCAGCGCGGTATAACGTTTGCGACCTTCCCCCTCCATTCCTCTTCGAAACGCCACTGCCCCCTTTTCCCTCCCCCTCCAGCTTACCCCGTCACGGTACCGCGAGTTCTCATATTACAGCCAATCAATTGCTGGCTTCGCAAATCCTACATTTATAGTGCATGCACTGTTTCCCATAGTGTGGTTTTCCATTGTCCAACATCTCAAATTGTAGTCACAGAGTGCATTTGCATGATCGTGTACCTTGATGAGTTGGTGACAATAGGATGGCACCACAGACTTTCCCACCGAATGCAACTTAAATGGCATGTACAATGTTGACGCTCGTGATTATTTTACATCTTACACAGCTTACCCTTCCGCTGTAATGAGTTGTTTTGGTATTTTGTTCAATGACATGACTATTTCACTTGTTACTAACTATTATTGCTACAGCATAGGCAACTAAGTAACTTACCTAAGAGAGACATGAAGAATCCATAAATGACACACATTGTCCGACCAAAAATCCAGTGGTGGTAAATGGAAGAAGTGAGAGTGAACGGATTTCCAAGGATGGATACGGAGAAGTCCGAACACACCAAATTAAAAAGTATCACATTCATGGGCGTCCGTAGCTAAAAATGCAAAGGGGAAAACATTTAAAGTTTTTAGATAAGTTATCTGTGAGCTTGCCCTGAAAAAAAAAGGTTTATTTTTTTAGGTGTACCTTAATACAATCATTTAGAACGATAATCGAAACTACCGACCCACCTCTTTATCTTTGACCATAAGCACTATGACTATGAGGTTAAGAAAGAAGCCGAAGAAGCCTATACAGAAGAGGACAACAGCTGTGGCCACGTAGCCCTCTGGACTCATGAGATCGCCCTCCAGTCCATCTGTGGACCGATTGGCAGTGTCAGCGAAAGCCTCTGACGCTTCTTCGTTGGTGCGGGGAGTCATCAAGTTCAGCATGTCACTCTGCAATTATCAATGAGAATCCATTCATTTCAGACTTCCTTCCAAGTTTTTTTTAGTTCGGTGTGTTAAATTTATATTTTCGTATAGCACCGGATTAAGAACGCTATAACGTTACAGCTGTTAACTACTTTCTACAGTGTTACAGCTTATAACTACTTACTACATCGTAAGAAGCGCACTAAAGACTCATTATATCCCTCTCCCAGTTTCTTAATCCCTGGGTTTCTTTGACCAGCACCTGTCAAGTTTGACGTGTACACCGACTTTTCAATTACATAATCATGAATCTGCAGGCTATTACTAAGCATGGGCACAGGCATGGGTAATGGTAATGGTAATTTGACGTGTACACCTACTCTATAATTACATAATCATGAATCTGCAGGGTAACGCCATTTACTTTTCCGCATGCAATGTCTTTACACGACAGACACATAAACTCTGTAAAAAGCCCAATATGTTTTGAAATCCAAAAATTATAGAAGGAAACCCCCCATACACGAACTTCAAAAAATTCCAACCTTCTTATAATTACAAAAAATTAGAAGTTAAAAAAAATGAAAGAATAATTAAGCTTCTAAGCTTTTCATTTGTGAGGAAAAGAGGAAAATGAGAAAATACTCGACACATTGTTCGTGCAATTCCGGAGCAAAGCGTGACAGGAGGGAGGGATTTTATTACTTTCCAGTTCGGAAATGATATTGTCATTGTGTAAGGACTGTAAGGGGATAGTGACGACAGATCATGGTCTGTTAGACCTATTGTACCATGCTCCAACGTAGTTAGTCCTCACAGGCCAACACGTCGATGCCTCGTGACAGCTATAGCCAATTTTAAAACATTCGCGGTAACCTATCTCCTTGGTTGCTTCAAAAATCTGATTTTATCTTTTTTGCTCTAACTTGCCTATGCAAAATAGGGTCTTCTCACCCCTTGGAAGGTAGGCCTGAGCTTGACCTTTATGAAAGGCTTGAAAGTTCAAAGTCAACTGCTGAACCTATTTGAAAATTATCTACACTCATGTTACCCCAGCTAGAAGTTATTTTTTTTACACCAGTACCTTAGTACCTATTGTACATTGTACCTACCTATAGTTTGCATGTCCTCGCACTTCGTAACTAATTGCAATGATAGCCTGACATCGATACAAATAAGTTAAATAAATAAATAGACGTGGTCTCTACGGGCTCATCTCGCGTATAAACGAAGCGTTACGTCAAATTATAATAATTATTAATTATGATAAATGGCAAAGAGAGGATTATATTTGTTGGTTCCTTTCAATAAACCGTCTTTTGAAGGCTAAAGGATTTTATTGCACCAGTAGCAAGTCTCATTTTACCAATTAAGTTATTCCCTCTCCTGTCAAAGGCGAAAGGCTTTGCCAATTTTATGCTGGAAACAAACCTAATACTTATTCAGTGGCTCTACTATAGCTTCACATGCATAGTTAATTTCGGATAAAGGATTGAAGGAACAAAAGCCGTTACCTTCATCCCCCAGTCTGCCTTTTGATGAAGGTTACCGCTGGACCGCAAAGGCTCCGGACAAATTTTCTCAAAATTTTCATATCCCGATTTTCGAGATTTACCTATTAAAGAATACTGGGTTATTCTTTTAGGTACATCAAGTTTCTATATTTACACAGGTAGGCAGATTTTTGTAGAGGCGATTTTGAGGGTAAAGACGAGCAGGCTACTTGGTAAATTAATTTTTGTATAATTCGTTTAGAAAACCTCCACTCGAGATGCAACAGATAGCTCCTATTTAAATTTTTTTTTTTTTATCTCGTGCATCAAACATCCAACTTTCAACAGAGATCGATGATGAAATACGCTATCAATGGTGTTGTTGAGTTGTTGACGGGAAATATACTTTGAGGTGCAGAGAAGAGTCTCTTTTCCGTTTCCTCCTCAAGGACTCAGAGGACAGTGTCTGATCAATATCCTGTTCCTGCTTTCTTTTTTAGAACTTTTATTGTTAAGCTTGCTGAGGTACCCTCGGGACGGGGAAGTGTCCTCGCCTTGACCTACCTCTTTTGATTCTAAAAACTAAAACTTCTTCTGGTATTGTCAGATTTGTAACTCTAGGTAATACACGCCACATACACGTATATTAGTCAAAGCAGAAAAGTTATACCTACAGGTTGGCACTTACTGGAAAAAGCCCCAACCGGAAGACATGGAAATTTTAAATTAAGTAATACTAGGAAATCGATACTGATAGTGATAACTCATTTTTTTGTTGGGGTGCGAACGCACGTCATATTCCTGTATTACATACGATACATCACAAGTGTTGGCCGACAAGTTAGACAGGTTAAATTTACATGGACCACATGTGCCGAGGAATAGTTGAAAGAAGCAAGACAAACTAGGTATAACTGACACAAATTCTACAAGTCAAAAATGCTGTTTATCCGGGACTCGAATCCAGGAACGAGCATTACGGCAGAAAGATAGTACCTACCTAGGTAAGAAAGATGCGTGAGATGAAGTTAGACCTGTTACTGTTAGATGAAGCCCGAATTCAAATGAATGTGGGTAATTTACCGATATAGGACTCACCTGTACTTAGGCTAAGGTAACAACGACGCCGGGACGGTAGATCGCGGACCGAACGTGGTGTCAGTCTCTCTAAGACGTGCCGCAGTACCCATCTCCATTCGCTGTCAGGCCCGGACTGAACGCTCCGCCACCCTCACCCCTGTACTTGAAGACCCCCTGTGACGTCATCAAAGCTCAAGCGCGTACCTAACTCACTCATTACCTCTTTTCGATCCCATTGTACCTGCCACTGTTGTTATTTAATCAAAAGAAATAAGTAGTTTGACAGTGGTCACACTTGTCTTTCTCGCAATAATTGTCAATATAGTTTATTTACGTACGTATTTCCTCATACAAATGTATGTACAACGGTATAAAGTAAATAATAAATGCATGGGTGCCTACGAGTATTCCATTTTTTCTTCCACGATACGATACCTAGGCACAGTGTACGTGACCTCTTCTTTTAGTATCCTAGTTTTCAGGGGCGATAAAACGAACAATGTTGTGTTCTCTAATCTGCGAGAATATTTTTTCTCGAATTTCAGTCCACTAATAAGCTATGTTTGAGGGTAGGCAGTGTAAATTTTGGTTTATCTCAAAATTACCCTATAGTACGAATGCAATAATTATTCTTTCTTTCCATATACGAGTAAGGTTAGCGAGAAAGCAAGAAGATACACCCTTATTTCTACTGTAAGTGGTTTGTTAACTAGCTCCGGGTAAGAATTGAAATAATTATTTTTTTACTTTTTTTAGTTACGCTGGAGCACATGAATTCTTTGTGACAACAGTTCGTTATCGTGAATATAAAAATAATGAGGTGGTTTTCGTTAGGTACAGTGTAGATGTTCCAACTAAAAATAAGTATAGGTAGGTACGTTTGTAGTGATTTATATTATCACTGGATATGGATATGAATAATTCATAATGGATATATATATACGTATTTGTTCTGATTCTTTTATGACATAGAACACATCATAGCCGTATCCACGGGGGGGGGGGGGAGGGGGGGGGGGTTAGGGGGTTAAACCCCCCCATGAACGGAAAATTAACATGGTAATGCCAACGTGAAGCTAAAAAATATAGGCTAAACCCCCCCCCCCCCTTGACACAACCCCCCCCCCCCATGACCGCTTTCTGGATACGGGCCTGGAACACATAGATCAAGAATGAAACCAAACTACCCAACTTTTTGGAAAGTACGTAAATAGCGCGGGAGCGGGAAACAGTGTCGCAGTACTTGCAGCAGAATAGCGCCAGACTCAACATGGCGACATCAAACCATTTGCTTTCGCTTCTGCTTTCGCATTTGTAAACACAAAAGTGTGAAAATGACAAATTTCGTTGTGAATCCGGTACTTCGCAGTTTGACCAAGACTTTTGCGATTTGTCGGCAGTTTTCGTCCAAGCCGGACTTTGATGCATTGGTAAAAGCCAATAAGGTGGTGGTTTTTATGAAAGGTGTACCAGAAGCCCCGCGCTGTGGATTCAGCAATGCTGTCACTCAGATTTTTCGGATGCATGGAGTTACCTACGACGCGCACGATGTTCTTAAGGATGACCAGATAAGAGAAGGTAAGCTTGCATGCTATAGTGTCTTTTTGGTGGAAGTGCCAGGCTAAATGGCTGGGTTCCATAGATGCCGTACTGACTGCATGGGGCTGTAACATGGTTCTAAGCAATACACAAGTAAGTACTATCGGAAGATGCCGCCAACTAGTTTTTTAACAGCTGTAGATGCTGCAGAATCATGATGAAACCGCTTATGACCGCTCTGATAATTAAATTCCAGAGGTTGCTTACTTACCGTAGGTGACATCACCTTCAGATCAAACAAAAAATTACCACAATTGTCACGACTCTGGAGCCATCCGGCTGTTCCCTATAGCTGCCGGTAGCTTTAGGTTGTTTACGAGTAAATACTTGAATGTTGAAATTACATGTGGTAACAATTGTCCATCATAATTACCTAAGTAGTGCAGATGGTAAAAATTGTTCACTTGATCGCAGGTTCTGTCCCCCTAAGGATCTTTGTAAATTCGCTTTGTTTTCCTTCAGGCATTAAACAATACTCAAATTGGCCCACCATACCTCAGGTGTTTATAAATGGAGAATTTGTCGGTGGCTGTGACATTCTTTTACAAATGCATCAAAGTGGGGACCTGATTGAAGAGTTGAAAAAAGTGGGGATCACTTCCGCGTTGCTGGAAAAAGGGGAACCAGAAGGCAAGACAGAAAAGTGAATCGCCATAATATGTATAATTGCTGAATCCGTCAGGTAACGTTGTGATTTATTTACTGTTTTCAAGTTTATTAATTAGTCAGAGTACAATATGCTTCCGGCCTCATTCATGATTGTATGGGTCCTCTTGGTTCAAAAATAATACCCTTCGAGTTTGTTCGGGCACAGCATTGCGTCTGTCAGACTGTTTCGCTAGAGGAGAGTTGAAATGTCCCCCAGTGTTTATCTGCCGAGAGAATCCGTAATAATGGGATGGTCCTTTAATTGGAGACCTCGCTAATTGAGAAAGAGACGCCTTTCCAAGTGTTTCAAAGGGTAGTGTTGCTCCTTCCTCCCTCGGTTGAGACCAATAATTTGCTGGCAGTGGGTGACATTCCCTCAGACTTGGCCCTGCAAAACTTGATGCCTTCCTTTTGATTGGTGTTTTCTTAGTTTTCTGTGCCGCTATTGTGAACCAAGTCTTCTCTTCAGTCATGTGTTCGGTCCTCCCCTTACGAGTAGTTTCCACTGAAAAAAGTGCGTAGTTATGGCTACAAACATTATTTTAACACAAGGGTATGAAGCGGCTATGTTGAAACGAAATTTTGTATCAGTTTCGCCTTGAACCTTGTTGTAACGAACCTGCTGGTACTTTAGCGGAAAACCTAGCCCTAACCACGTATTGTTCAACGAACAATACTGGATTTGACTTTCGATGGCTGTTTTCACTTCACTTAGGCTGAATTTCACCACTTTCCAATAGTGTCTTTTAACGAGAGGATTTAAGAACGGATTTACGTTATCGTATTTTTAGCTTACGACAAATGCCTTGCGCTTGCACTTGTTTCTCTGCGATCGCACTTGTCGTAAGCTAAACATACGATAACGTAAATCCGTTCGTTAAATCCTCTCGTTATAGACACTATCGGAAAGTGGTGAAATTCAGCCTTAGTAGAAATACAATAAACGCTATGAAGTTCTCAATCTTATCGCGATTCTACTTCATACTTTGTAGCAAATACCAATAAGCAGCGTCTTAAAAACTCACTGGAACCTACCCTGACTTAAATATAGTGATGGTACATAGTTCCATTACATTATATTATTTCCTTTAGATGACGCCAAATCCACTCTATGGCAGTTCCAGAACATAAAAGCCCAAGGCTTGTGGCACGGTGGCAGTGCCAATCTTACCATTCTTGGTTGGAGTTTCGATGTTGGTTTTTTTTGTAAAGTAGAAATTGCCAACTTCACAAACTTCTTGTATCTTCTTGTTGATTTGTTCTTCCAAGGCTTTTGTACAGTTGACATTCAGGACTTGGAAACAATCATTTTTAAACCGTTCGTTTTGTGAATATTGGACGATTCCTACTAAAGACGTTGTGATGTCCTTCAAACGGCGAATGTCGGTGCGTTTGTGGTCATAATTCACAACTTGAGTGCTTTCATGTTCCAGCGGTTTACTGCAACTGGCTTCACTAGTCATTCCGAAATAGTTTGTTCTTGGAGAATAATTCTGGTAGGAATCTGCTGAAGATTAGTCACATATCATTGCAAGTGTGATTGTCAGTGCTTAGCACCGGAGTAAGTTTTAATGACATCTTTCCTAGGGAACACTTGGATGTTCTTGTTCTAAAATAATCTAAAATTGCGTGTATTGTGGCAAATTTTCTGAGGAAAGTGCTGAATACTTGTTCTGATACCTACTTAATATATTATGTCTTTTAAAAGTCAGAAACTAGGTGGTGTGGTTTTAAGATCAAGTGATTTTTGTCAACAAAAAATTTGTCAGAAACTACTTACCTACTCATTGTAGTCGCCACACCCACTTAGTTTTGGACGTTAGTAAGACATAGTAAGTATTTCAGAACAAGTAAATATTAGGCAGTTTCTTTAGAAAAAATGGGTCATAAAAAGCGTAACAAACAGCATTGCATGGACAGGCTGATGCACTTAAGTATTTTGTTCTAAACAGTACGTAAAGAGGAGGTTACTTCTTACATAAAATTACACCCCTATTACCATATAGGTACATAAAAGAAAACCTGGTTGAATGAGGTTGAATTTGTAATGAAGCTGAAGCCTTGACTATCAAGTCTGAACGTATCTTAAAAAATAATTTGCCATGCTAGGTAGGTACAAGCAGGAATGTTTAAGAGAGCATAAAATAGCGATCCAGAGTTTTCTAGGAAAGATGTCAGAGATATGTGAAATAACGCTTTGATTCATCCACACTAGGTAATATAGTATGTACTTATATATTTTTTAAACTTTGAAAGAAAGAAAACAATTTTTTTTAGAAAATTAAGAAAACAGGAACCACTGCACTGGTCCAAGAGCGGGAGAATTGACGCCAATTAAAAAGTGCGACAAATTTCCCTCTCAATGAGTGTCGTCTGCTTTTTGTTTACATGCCAAAGCCATTTGATTTGTATTGAATCAAACGATAATCAAAACTCGAAATGATCAAAATTTCACGAAATATTTTTAGAAATGTTGCTTACAGTGTTTCAAAGTGCACAAATCTTGATTATTCACAGCGCCTGTCGGTGTACTTTTCATCAAATAGCCCTAGTCAAAGCGATATCATGGTGAACATACTGAAGAAGAAATTTCCGCTGGCTAAAAACATAGAAGTTGTGGACGTTTCTGGTGGTTGCGGAGCGATGTACGAGGTGCTGGTGGAAAGTACGGAGTTCAAGGGGCTCTCCATAGTCAAACAACATCGTCTCATAAACGAAATTTTAAAGGAGCAAATAAAGGAAATGCACGGACTTCGCATTCATACAGTAGTACCTACCGAAGCAAGGGGAGAGTGCTAACTAGTTCCTGTGGTTTTAATGATTTTTCAATAAATTTCTTTTTGTTAGTTAACATGTTATAGCATTGCCGTCGGTGGAACCTTCGTCATTTGGGTTATACTTATAAATCTTTTCCCGATAGATTTTCTCTGAGGGAACCAGCCCCCACACCATTTCTTGCCGCTTTACTTAACAAACAGTTTCGTTGACTTCACAATATAACGACGCTGTTGCCACTTTTGTTTCTTGTAGGCATTCTTGACCAGCTAGGGCCTTACTGAGGGTTGGTCCGCAGTATCTCCATTTAGAAGCCTAAATTAAACATGGCGCGAATATAGCGAGGTTTATGACATGACACACGTCTGGATTGCTACTCGAGTCAACTCTTCATCTTACCTTAGCTATGGTAGAATCAAATCAAATTAATTTCCCTCGGAAACCTGTATTAGCTACAGCAATCAACTCTTGCAATAAAATAGAAAACAGTAAACGGCTAATCTACAAAATACAGACATCCTAATAGTCACGTGCCGCACACGATTGGTCCAGAGTTGGATAATAATACTGATCATGGGTTTTCAGTTTACTTGAGGCTGCGAGTTGTAGCACCACTCCATTCCTTCCCTGTCGAGTCCAGGACTTCAAGTGCCTTTTTGCTATTCTCGACAAATTCCTGTAGATTAAAAGTAGAATATATTAGGACACTGCTTCGTTATTGCTTTGATTAGACAACCTCTTATCCTTCTATAATTTTTATTCTACAGTGACTGAGCTGTAAGTGAAACCAGAACGTACCATCAGCCCCCGGGACATGTAGTAAGGTTTGCTAAGGCCATCATTTTGTTCGCAGTCTTCACAGAAACAAAGAAAGATGGTGTCGATAGTCATTTCGTAGACGCTGATGAACGCATGCGCGACAAAAAAGGCGAACAGGCCGCCAATGAGAATCGGTACCCATGTGTGTTGAATAGAGTCGTTATCCTGGAAAAAATAGTTGTTTTGTAATTATCCATCTACGTGCCTGTTTGGGTTCACAGTCGTGACGCCGCCTGCAGTAGCAGTGTTCAGACCGGGTAGTGAGGATAGTTCTCCTCTCCATTCGTCCACCGATACATGAAGATTTGCTTTTAGATTAATTGCCAACAGAATTCTTCTTCTGTAGCGTGGCGTAATAAACCGGAAGGAAAGTTCAGATACGAACCCTTAGCATTTCCAGCCCGCACAAGACGGTTGCAGTGACAACCAACACCTTTGCGAGGATGAGTACGAAATCTCCAACCGAGTTGATGGCAGCGACGCGCAGCGCGTTCGAAGTCAGTAGTTTGAATGCTACGCGGCCTGCTTTGCAGAATGGGTACCCGTGAATGGCTGTGGGAGAAATTATTAAAATTATTCTGCTGCTAGTTGTAAAATGGTGAGCTGCTTGCTTCGGTAGATTTTTGACATTTTTTAAGCTCTCGATTTACTCATTATTCATAAGTACGTCTTTTATCGTCTGGGAAAACTATGGGCAGCGGGGGTCATTATTCTAACCTCTCACAATGTACAGAGTACCCCACTCTGCCCTCGCCCTTCTGCTTATGAGATTTTTTTGAGAATAGACTAAATTAACTCGTTTTCGAACGTACTTTCTAACGCCAGCACAGAGTAACGTGAGTACCCTATGACCATTGTCTACCTGTCACGATGTATGCATTTCGAGAAAGGTACTGAAGGATCTTCTCGAAGCAGTAGAGGCAGCAGTGACACGTTTTAAAGATGCATTTGGTGACAGAGTTCTGGCTATCTTTGGTATAGGCCTCGACAGCAGCAATGATGGACCGCACCAACTGTACCAGGGCGATGACGAGAGACCCGAATGCTACGGTCCCCAGATGGAACCGCAGCATTATCTTGAAGGATTGCAGGATGGGAAATCCCAGGTTGTCCTTGTTCCTGAACAGATCGTGAATCAGAAAGTGCTAACTTCAGTTAAATATGTTTCTAAGGAAATTATTAATTTTTTTTTGAAATATGTAAGGTAAGAAACTGTTGCAGTCAAAGCCAGGTACTGGCTACAGAAATTGAAAACTTAGTGGGTGCACTGACCTAGTAAAAAACCACTTGGATACAGCACCAGCTATGACCATTTGTTGGCTGGCAATAACGAATTGACTGAACCACAGGAGGCCGAGCAGGTTATACCACCGGGTGAACTTCATCGCATCATCCTTCTTATAATCAAAATCTTGCACGTTTTGCTTTTGATGAATGAATCCAGAACTTTCCACAAGTAGTGTGAAGACCAACCATAGAGCTGCAACCACTCCCAGAGCAATGAATGTCTGAAATTGAAAGTTGGAAGTTCTACGATTTTCTCGCTGAGAAACAAAGTATAATAACTGGGAGGAATCATCACGTGTAATTATAACCTTTGTGCCGCCCCCATCTCTAGCATAACAATAAAGTACCGAGTTACTTACCAGAAAAGGTTCAAACAGCAATAAGGGCATGCTGCTAACAGCCTTGCCCGCTTCTTTGAAGAGCTGAACCACCAACTGTATGCGCTTGCGCATCACTAGAATGACCAGTAGTATGATGATAGTGACTACAGTAGCGACAATAGAGAAAATGAGGTATGACGTCACTTTCCGCTTGTCGACGTCACTCTGATCTTCCTCCGTCTCCCTGATTAGATTTCTCTTCCTGAGGTCCCTCAGCATACTCCATCGTACCCTAAAAATTAATCAGTAAGTACCACTGATGGGACATCCTGATGTGTGAAAGAGTAAAAATTGCCATTTGGATGCAGTCGGTAACAAATCCTTCCCTTCACTATCATGGCATTGTGGACGATCGAAGCCTCGAACCCCGCTGGTATACGTCTCGTCTAAACAAAAAGGGGCTTGAAAAAGGTGGCTTCATCCATTTCGGGTTGCGAAATTCCTAATTTAAGTTTGTCGCAGTACTGTATCTCCTTTCATGATCTACAACCCAATTTCACAAGTAAGTCACATGCAAGTATCAGACTATCATTCATTACCAAAGATAAATGGTGGCAGCAACACTGGCCACTGCCACTAAGCCGAGCACGATCCAGATGACGAGGCCTGCTACGTAGCGGAAGAGGATGAGCACGATGCAGGAGAAGAGGAGGGCAAGCAGACACATATAGACAATCTCCCGCCAGCACAGCTGCAGGTCTTCTGACGCCTCCTCCAGGAAGTCAGTTAGACCCGTCTTTGAGAAGACCGAGTTGACAACTACTTCGCTGGGCGCTGGAATACACCGGTTCAGCAGCACTCGACTGTGGAACATAGTGAACCTACTGTAGAGAAATATTCTTCCTCCGTATAGCCATCAACTTCTGGTACCGAAGTCAGAAGAGTTGTACTCTGTTATGCTTAAGAACATTTTCCCTCGAGTCAAGGAGTGTTGAGAATACTACTGGGTGATCATCGTTAACGTCATTAACGGTTGTCACTGTCCTCTACGTTTCGATTATTTTTGATCGAATTTTTAAAATTTGAGGCTGTAGGTACTTACTATCCCTCATAGCTTGAGCAATCATCGACGCACTCCCGGTGAATATTGAACTCTTCAACATTGGCTTTCCCAGCCTCACGAATGAGAAGATAGGGCTCCTGCCTCAGATCTCTCCCAGTGCAGGCGAACTTCGGATCCGTCTCTTTTTCCGTGATCCTACCGCATACATTACCACAGCTGTCGTAGCCATTCACAATGCGGTAAATATCTCCATTTAGTGCGCAGTAGATTACGAGCCCGAGCTGAAAAATCCGACAAAATTAGAGAGGTTCAGGTCCTGATTCAGGTCCTCAGTTGAGCAACTGCTTAGAGAGGTAAGGATGCTGGTCCAGATCCTCAGTTCTGCAGCAGTTGGCCAACAACTTCCTTTTTTGCTAGCGGGGCTGGGCTTCCGCCCAGTGGAGCGGCTGGGCGGTTTAACAACTGCTTTCTGAACTTAGCTGACTTTAGGGGTCTTCAGCGCATTAACATAAATCTCCATTCTATCTCCATAAGTGTGTCTTGGAGCGATTTGGGGATAGGGGATCCCATCGAGCATTACCAACTACTTGAACAAATAGCACAAGAAAATATTGTACTGTACTGTACTTACGAGTGATACAACGAATAGAGCCATGACAATGAGAAATACGACATCTGTGCATGATCGGTTCTTCGAGGAGCTTGGGTACTCTCCTGATAACAAAGAGGCATTGCTCTTGGCTCCTGGGCTTCGACCACCCGAACCATTCTGAAAATAAAAATACCCCGTATGTCAAAAACAGGTGTCTCCCCAAAAGGTCACGCAGTATGAGCATACTTTCCAAAAAGAAACTGCGTACTTGTCAAAAATGTATAGGTTCAGGGTTAATGCATGTTAGTAATACCTAATTAGAGGTATATGAGGTAGGTACGTGTATATAATTACCTCTAGCTCCTGCTCCTGCGGTTCCACCTTATCCTTCGAGCAGCAGGCTCCCATACTAAATATTTAGATGGGTGTCAGTTCAGCAGCTGGCCATACCATTCAGATGGGTGTGAGTTCAGCCATGCAGGGCCAACAATCTTCTTTTTTATATCGTAAAGTAATGTGGCTTCTGACCGAGGAGAAACCATTTAAATAATTAACTCAACTACGAGAAGTAGTTAGTTGACGACGAGTAGATGTGTCCAGCTAGAAGTGAAGATTCTACTGAAGATTCTACTGTAATTTTCTAATTGAGAATTCGCATTCATTGTGGAGGCGAGACGTCGGCCTTGATAAAGAGTTGAGTACGAGTAAGTAGGTATAAGTGCTTCAAGTACATGAACGCTGTGGCGAGGTATACTTCATCTGTACCTAGTTTCCTTAAGTTAGGTACAGTCATTTAACAAAATAAGTATCTCAAGTCATTAATGGTAGGGTAAGTGAAAATAAATTTGCAAATAGATTTGTAAATACTTCCTACACCAATGTATGGCTGGGAAGTAAATAAACTCAAGGAGGGATGAAGAGATTCTTATGGCACCTCTTGTATTTTTACTTCCATAAAGGTCTTTGTTCTGCCTGACGAGAGACCTTCGGCAGTCAGCTTTTCAGAAAGGTGTTTTGTGTGTAAAAAAAAATAACACAAGCAACACAAGAAAGCTATTTTGCAAGGGTGAAAAATGGTGGAGATAGTGATCGATTATGTATGAAAGAGAAATGTCCTAGCTAGAAGGGGAAAGAAAGGGCTCTCACTTCCAAAGGATTTTCGTAGCAAATTTTGTCTTCAAATAATCTCAAAGGACTCGAGCTTGCATGGACAACTAGTAGGTATCCTACCTATTCCTTAGTCAGGATGCCGAAAGCTATAAATTATTCGTATGCATGATTCGTGTAGGGCGTGACTTGGAAGGCGGCCACTTTCAGTTAAGTTCTAAAACATTGCTGTCACGTCCAGTTTATTTAGGGCCGTTCTCATAAACGTTAGCCAAATATTTGCTCTTATGCTCGTAACACGAGAGATTTGATGTGCGGTTAAGGTTTGCCCGCGAAACAATAGTGTACCGTGTATTGGCATAGCTGTTTGTATTTTGTATGGTGAACCGCAGTTAAACTGACTCACCGAGACCGAGCCTTTACGTACTTATTTAAAATGGACGAAGGGCCTAAAATTCTTCTTCATCTCCCTATTTCCGCTCACCTACATCATACCGTAGAGCAGAGTGATTTATTCTTCGGGGCAATTGGCAGGGTCGAAATCATTCGTTCTCCAGTCTGACATCACCGCAAAATTAGGGACCACATTCAAGGTTAAAGATGGTTCAGCGGAATCTAATCGCCGAAATTCTCGTGTGACCTTGGTGGTTAGTTTGATGTTGACTGTACCTGAGATCCGTGAGACCTATTTGACCTTCCTGGTCCCGGTGGTATGGAGTATGGAGCAGTTCCCTCGTAGATATAGGTACACTGCTTTACTTATGGACATAGGTTCACACATACCTGCACCAGAATAAATACGTGCCGGCATAAGTAGGTACCCAGGTAAGGTAGAAGAAAATATGACAGTTATTTCTGCTATACATTACCTACAGTAATGTAGTGCATGACGGGAAAGTCCGAGAACCTCATCTCATCTCATATAAGAGATGTCTAATGGGTTACCAAGAATAATAATGATAACGAACCATTTCCTATCTGAAGGGAACCCGTCCGGCCAAAATAGATTTGATGGTTTGGGTCCCAGTTACCACTCACATTACGTGAGATTGCCATACAACAAACATAGATAGCTACAGACAGTAATCCTTTCCGGCGATCCAATCAATATGCTTGGCATAGGCCTGAATATTCGCCTCACATGCCTTTCGCATATCAACAGTAGTTTAGTGTCCTCATTTAGGACGTTTGTTGTGGATACGTTGGACATTACTTTCGATTGAAAGACCTTCGAGCTCAAATAATTGCTCGACAACACAACCGAGGACATAACAAGCAAAGCTGATAGTAGGTACTTCCCTACGTGCGCATTTCATTTACTTTGTGACCTCATATTTTGCAAACGGACTGCCGGTCATTGACTTTCTACTTCAGTTAATATTTCTATTAATTATTATGGTAGATACGCAGGTATATTATTTTTTCTCACTCTTTGCTGGGAGTTGGGAGACGTCGGTCTGCTGACTACCTATAGACCTGAGTGTATTACCCTTGCTTGTGATAAGTGATCTCAACAATATTATTTAGAAACCTCTCATCCACGAAATAAAAGAACTGACAGACGCCATGTAAAAACTTTCATGGGTCTCCCCTGGATGCTACAACAGCATGAACATATTTCCTAACACACCAGTAAAAGTATAGCAGAGTCGGTGGTACCTATTTGTACCGCGGTCCGCGACTCCCTGGCCAAGCACTCGGTCACTAACAACAGTTTACCTGTGTTTAGAGAACTTATGCATAGTGCACTTTTTACTCTCAGGCGTACGAAAAGCAAGATTTTTTTTTTTTCAAAACTGTGATTTTATGTTTCTCGTGATCCTGGCACCATGAGTAAAAAAAATTGTACGGAATCTGGAATGCGAGAAGTTAAATATCCAATACTTTCCTCATAATGTGTGCATAAAAATATGTAAACAAACACGATTGTGTGGTCGCCCTTAACAAAGTCTTAATTCCACCTTCCATATTGGCCTAATATACATATACGGACTTACCCTCAAACAAATTTTCCTAATGTTTGGCTCGGTTCTCTATTTCTCTGTTTGTAAATGGAGCCGCCAACATTTTAAACATTAATAATAGATAACAAGTCCACCGTTTGCTGAAATGCTGGCATGCGACATGCGACTAGAAATTCTTGTGCAACAACAACACTTCGAACTAGGATTGGCCGGGTACTGAGAAATAAGTGTCAAAAAACCTACTTCTCACAAAACTCCACGCTAGCGAAAACCGATACACACTACTTAGCACACCACTAACTTGAGACTCACTACCAGGGCGTTCCATCGAACGTGGACGCCAGCGAGTGCGGTGGCCATGTAAACAACTAGCGTTGCCATGGTGACCCCCACGTGGACACATAACAAGGTTACCCCCATCACAACCGAAACCACCCCTTACTAGTTGGGTGTAGTTTGAACCATCACCCAATATTAGTATCGCATTATTTGTCATCGATTAGTTAGCCTAATAGTCGTCATGAAATAACGCTGCAAGCTGGCTCTAATCAACTTTCCGTTTATTACATCGTTGCACCAGCTACAGGCTGCCCTTGCTGCTGGCCCGTATTGGGTTCTTATCTAAAATGCGGGTAGTGTTGTAGTTGTACATGAAGCAGCACGTAAAGTCAACGGAAAACTGAAAAAATCAGGGATAACTTACTCATTTTTACTGCAAGAAAATTATACGTTAAGGCGCTACTCCACTTGTGGAGATGTCGAATCACAATAAGGACGCGTTTGGAATATAGTTCCTGAAGTTAAACATAGCCGAATGTCGTAGATGGGCGAAGGGCAGTTATACTGAGCCGGTGTGGTAGCACCATAAGAATGAGAATAAGAAATTGATCACAGACAGAAGTCAGGGGAACGGGAAGGAAATTAAGCTGGCCCGAAACGTCGTAAGCCTGAAATCTGAAGGGGATAGCAGTAGGCTGTGATACTGGTAACTAGTGAGGGGGCGCCTTTCCGCCTTGACCTTGTGTACTTCCCTTGAAGTCTTAGAGAGTTTCCAAGACCTCGATGAATAATAAATGCACAGCTAGCCAATATCGCTTTTCTACGCACGAGCTTTCTCGCGCTCGTACGTCACCCTTTTTCCTATCTTGACGAACTGAAATAATTATTTCCACCAACCTAGTGCGAGGCGTCTGACTTGGAGGCAAGTTGAATGAAAACGACCAGTTCAACAGACAATTTAACATTAATTTCAAAAAATAACTTCGAATACTTGGCCAGCTGGTATCTTCAGTGCATTGAATCTTCGTTGACGTTGAGCACCATCGTAGCAACCACTAAAAAGAAAACAAGAAACATAATCAGGTATCTTAAGAGCCACTTCGGGTTAATCGTGAAAAAAAAACTGTCTGAATGGGTGGGACTAAAATTATATCGTTTTTATACAGTAAAAATTATAAAATCTGTAAAATTCTTGTGGAATTCTCGATTGTAAAATTACAACTTAGCTAACTAGTTACTACTCGCATATTTCATTACACAAAAATATTCAACAATGTCCTTGAAAATTGGGAAGAAAAAACGCCAACAGGATTGTACTGACAGACTGCACAGGCTTAAAGCTGCGACACGTTGACATTTCTCAATGACATGTTTCGGAGAAAACTGTCGGATATTTTTTTGCTCTGATATACTTATAACGTTTTTTTAACGTCAGAATTTAGTTTATTATTATTATTGATTATTTTTATTTATATTTTCATTTATTAATAAAAAGCCATGGCTTACCAACAATAAGGACTAGGAACCATTCTGTAGACGATGGAATGCAGCTCCTAATGCCCAGCTAATTTCATGGTCGTCTATCTTCTTAACAAGCTGGAAAAAAACATCGCATGAGACCGAATTTCAAGAACGTGAAGTAACCCAAAGAAGGTAAACAAATAAATTGAACCTTTCGAGGAAAAAAAATATGGTTTGCTAGAACAATCAACTACCTGTAAAACGGCGATAGCAAAATTTGTAATAATGAAATAGGTCGACGTAAATAACGAATAACAGTCGTCCATCCTCCTTCGTTCTGAACTCTAGGTGCATGTGTTTCGAAATGTTCTAGTCCGACAAAAACCACAGCTACAATAATACGTTCTCATCTTACACGTATAGGGGTAGACATTGAAAGGCCAAATCCGTCTCTGAGTAGCACCGATATGAAGGTCAGGTCCAGGCAGAGGAACGGCTGCTCAATGTTCGGGTCCTTGCACTTGGCTCGCGCCGTGTTGAAAAACTCCGCCACTGTCACAACTCCACCTGCAATATAATTTGGTATCATTCGTGTTTTTACCCTACATCCAGCAGAAGGGTCAATTGTTGATTGTGCAGGCATCCTACCTCTGTCGTAGTCGATAAGCCCCGCGTCGGCCGCTCTGTCAAAGTAGTAGCTGAACGCGTGGATGATGCGAGTGTTGAGCTCGGCCGGCTTGTCCATGGACCCGAGCACGGCCCGCACCACCTCCTCACACTTCTCGAATCGCACGATTGGTGTCTTCAGAGTCTCCCCATCCTCCACCGTGATGGTGTACTCGGGGTCTTCAGGCCCTAAACACAGAGGCAAACATTTATCAGCGGAATCACTAGGAATATTTTTTTCTTCAGGTGGTCCATCCGTTCCAAGATACTTTGTAATATAATAGGGTCAAATGATCGTAGTGCTTTCAGATGTCAGACTAAAACTACAATAATCATATCAGAAGCTAGTCAATAAAGTTGTGATTTTTTGTCCTAAAAAGATAAAAATCACAACCTGACAAATAGAGCGAAGCTTCCACCACGACAAGAAATCTGTGCGTACCTTCAATTAGATAACCTATTGGCCCGTGCTTCCACCGGTGATCCTTGACAATAGGATTGATACATTCAGACTTGAGCAACAGGGAGTGTTCAGAGTTGTTGAACTGAAGGATTCCTTTCCGCGCTTCGTTCAGACCAAGGCCAAGGTAGCTGAAAAAACAAACATAAAAACTCTGGATTAATCTAATTACTTAATTAAGCAACGTCAGAGTCTTCTCCACGACTCTACACGAACCAACTAATTTTTCAAGCCTTCTCAAAATTATCTTCTATAATATTATATTGCTCAACATGAAACCTATCTTCCTTTACTGGCTTCCTATACAGCAGCCCTGTAGAGTTCTGTACCTAATTATCCAGGGTACTCATGGTCAGTCCATTGAGTTAAATGGAGGTTGATGAAAGATAATATCTAACTTGCACCGCAATTGCTGTACAGCAATACCTGTGAGTGTAAACGTCCAGTGTGCGGTGAAAAGCTGAAATTCTGTGCATGTATTTCTTGTCTTCGGGGCGTAGAGCTTTGGTGTCTTTTGGCGCAAAAGCGATCTGAGTGGATCCACCACCCAAGTCCAGAGCTACAACGGTGCTTCCCGCGTCCCCGCCCAGCCGGTCTGCAATTTATATGCTACTGTCAGAACTGTTTAAGTTTAGAACTGTTTAAGTTTATTCTGACACCTTTCCCACTTGTATCTTTTTATTTAAGTATGTTTCTGTTATTACCAAAACTTGTTGCCTACTTTCTTATGATTTACAAGTTATATAAGACGCCATGAAACGTGAATTCTATAAAACCCCGAAACATTATAACAACTGAACTATCATGTACTACGTACCCAGCAGGAAATTAACAGTAAACCACGAGAAAAGGCCTTCGTCCACACCGTCCATAATTGAAACCGCGTCCGTATCGACCATGAGGCCTGATTTGGCTAGCACATCCCGCGCTTCAGCCAGCAGCGCGTCCGCCCTCTCGCCCGGCAGCAGCCGCAGCCCCGCCGTCGCTTTCATCACCACGGGAGTCTGCGCCCACGCCGTCTTGGGAATCACAGCCTTGGCTCGCGCAATCAGCTCCTCAAGGTTTTTCCTACACTGGAATTAAAAACAATACAGTTTACTTGAGGAACCATTCTTGTGGGAGGGTTCTTTCCAGAGGTGAGCTAGGTATTTAAGATCGCATTTTTAGGAACGGACAATTTACCCCTCTCCCCACAACTCATGTACAAGTTATGTTTCTGAGTGTAATAGTGGAATGATGTTGAGAAACTACTTAGAATATCGATGATGGAAGCAGGCATGACATATGCAAGGCTAATACTAAATCCTTCTGAAACCGAGCCTGAAACTGGCAGTTTATAGACTTCCTCTTACCTCGGCAGGTTTTGCTGCAAAGGCACTAAGTCCAGGCTTGAGCTCGACAAAAAGCTCATTGTAAAGTTTGAGAGAGTTGTCACTGCCTTGTATGAAGGAGTAGGCCAAAATGCGAGACCCCGTGCTCCCGGCATCGATGACTGCTGAATGCACCAGCTGCCGCAGCCCGAGTGACAGCGACACCGTATCTACTAGGTTAGAACCATGCTTGTAGTACCTCTCCAAGGGCACCAGACCGGTATAAACTCCTGCACAAACAAAAACGGACAGTATTATATAAAAGAACCTTGAAGCAGTGTATACTGAAATTGTTTAATACATGGTGGTTTTACAATGAGTGACAATTGTCAATAAAATAAAAATTCTCGAAGTGTGATTTCGAATGTTTGCTTTGGTTATGAGGCAAGAGAGCTGTTCCCCTATCTCGATGGCTTCCGGGCCCTGCTACTTGTCTTGATTACGAGCCTAGTCTTAGGTGTGGTATTTGAAACCTGTTTCACATCACAGATTTCTACAGCTATTTACTAGTTGAAATAAGTTCTCGCACCACAGCCGTACTTACCAATTAAAACAGTAGAAAATATGATAACAGTCAAGAAATAAAACCTAATTTTATTGGTCCCAGACTGTCGGACGGTTTTTGTTCGCGACGACGATACCTTCGTTCCATTTTCGTCCACACGTGGCAACTAGAAAACAGAACAAACAAATCAGTCAAACCATTCGCCTAGCAAATGGAAGAGGGGGGGAGTCGCATTAATCGATTTAAATTTTTCCTCAGAAACGTCTTAGCGGCATCCAGAATGAAGTATTACGAGTATATTTCTGACGGAAAGCGTTGTTCAATATATAATAAAAAAAGCAAATGTTCCGGTACTAATAGCGGCGACTGGCCACGGCTGAGTCGGTTCAGGACCTCTCAACCTTGCCTGGATGAGCATCAGGTTTCGGTAAGTGGGTGTAGACAGAGCTGTACAGCTGGACAAAGCGAGACCGGAGTCGCAGTGCCCACTACAAGAAACCAGAACCAGCCTATCCAATGGGTACCCACACAGTTGGCTCGTGACCTCAAGGTTTTGCAAGTAACACCACTTGATTTGTGAAGCAACTCATTGCTTAGTTATCTCCATGACTATATAGTGCGATTGGTATGCTAACCAGGTACCTTATCAGTGAGGACCTAACAGAGTGCGAGAACTCTGCAGTAACAGGCTCATCTTCGGGGTTTTTACTCGTTACACTGAAAAACTGTCCCCTTCCAAGGCCCCACAAGATATTTTCGACTTCGTTCAGAAAATTGTATCTACCCGTTTTAGATAGGTACCAGTACCTACCCACCTACTCAAAATAGCCAACTCCATTATACCTACTTACAGTCTGATGCAGTAAGGCAGGCAGGTAAGAAAACATCGACTATCAACCTAAGTACCTAGGGAAATATCAAGTTCGAGCTTCGGAACATCTCCAAGGCCATTTGCGAAGAATGACCGGCACATCGTCCGCTTATGTCTTTTATGCCTTGTCACTCCCGTTAGCCTCAATAAAAGTTGCATGACGTCGGGGTTTAATTGTAGCTCTTCTGTTGGTCTATGCGCTGAGTTGAGCCAACGTAAGGCCACATAAGTGATTAAATCTCAAATTTGTTCTAACCAAATTACGCTCGCTAGGTGGGGATAGACAGAGAAAGACTACTAAGTGGGATTTCAAGTAGGAGTGGAACTTATCACTGTTATGCAAGAGATGGCAGCAAAGATAAGAGAGATAAAATAAATTGTTCTTTAATTTACTTTAAGAGCTTCGCTGAAGTCTAGATCCATGTATGCTGTCAACACCTCGAAGGTATTCTAATCTTAATTCAAAAATACTCTGCAGGTCTAACCTAAACTGGTTCAAATCTCATAGTTTTAATTTGGAAACTTGGAAGAAAGAAGTACTACAGTCACTGGAAATGATTACCGAAGAGCCTGCTACTTACCAGTTCGTACCTATGCAGTACTTTATTGTTATACATCAAATTAAAAACGATTTGAATAGGTACCTAAGCATTATTATTTATTCAGCGGCTGCACTTTGAACTAATCAGCCATTTTGTCAATAATCGTCCGGCCTTCAAAATTTTTTAGGGCGGATAATTATAAAAAGGAGAAACTTACCCGCCGGCTCCGAATATTATCCATTTATCTTTAAAGTATAAGAAGAAGGAATAAATGCGAGGTAAAATAACTACTTGTGGAATGGTTGGAATGTTAAAAACATTGGGGGAATCAAGATCGTCTGCTAGACCGACATATTTTGACACCAAGCAGCTCGGCGCCGAACTTCACACTGGTTCCGTCTGTCCTCAGGTTTCCCTTTTTATCAGTTTATCACTTTTTATTCTGCTTATCACTTATCACTAAGCTTTGTAGGTATTATCTCCGGAGTGGCAGTGACAAAGTGAGTGAGTTTGGAGAAGTTCGTCCCGGGGTAAGGTTTTTAAATATGTTCCTACATAAAGTTTCAAAAGGGTTGCTGCGATCAGATATTATTGGTATTGGGCCTATGGGCTCAACCTCCCCCTCATTTCATAAGAAATTTTTAAATACTTTAAAGAAATGCCATTATTAGGTAGGTAGGACTTGCCTAATTAATTAAGTATTTTCTCCTCTACCTATACCTATATATCTATATCCATGTATTTACTCCACCCCATCCCATGACCGGCTCCGAAATATGGACCTGCGACCTCTTCAGTTGAGATAAGTAATAGAAAGATTCACAGCAGTTTTCAACAACTAAAAAAAATAGTATTCGTGTGACTTTAGGTTCTTCATTCTTCGAGCAACTCAGTGCGACAACACAGAGACTTTAAAGTAGAAGTTGCAAATTTGCTCACCAGAAGCGCCACAGTCGTCTTGCAGGGGGACTATTTGTCAATATTTTGAATTTGCCTTTTCTTTAAATAAAATTAAAAATGGTAAGTAATATCCAGTTAAAGTATTTTAATATGATTGATTTTGTGCTGTTTTTAGTATTTTTTTGAACCCTCACTTTGTGCGATTTCTAACATACAGCCACGAGATAAATTCTTATTTTTCACCACATGCCATGTTCCTGGGGAAAAGTTCCTGTGAAATTACCTAACGTTTTGTGTCTTTCTCCTTGTTTTTAGGGGAATGAGAGCTCCCTGCCCATGGAACTATGTTCCAACTGTAAGTACCATATATAATTATGTCTAGACAGGCTGCGAAATTCATTTAAATAGCCATCCTTCAGTCAAGCAAAACCATCAAATATCTAGGTGTTAGGTAATTAGTTTTACTTGCCCTAGTTTACTACTACTCAGATTACTAAAACTTAAAATTTTACTCTTAGTTTTTATTTAGTTACGGTCAGTTTATACCTTGTTAATTGTGCAGGGACAGTTCGTCCTTAGGCTGAAAACGTAAGTGCGTTCAAACTAAGTTTCACTTTCCAATGAAACTACACTAAATTTAGTTTTTGTTAAAAGCGTTAGTTATGTGCCGTTTTCTGTAAAAATGAGAATTCAGAACAGTAAATAAATACCCATCAGTTTTCTCACGATGTGATTAAGACAGTCCTATTTGGCCGACAGGTAGCCTGTACTATAATAGGCAAGTAGACGGGTTGTTTATGGCCATATTTGCTTGGCGAAGCACGTCTGAACTAAACCTTGAACTTCGCATTTCAGTCGACGCCGACGAGATCAGAAGGTTGGGGAAACGATTTAGGAAACTGGATTTAGACAATTCTGGGGCGCTCAGTATCGATGAGTTTATGTCCCTGCCCGAACTTCAGCAAAATCCTCTTGTTCAACGTGTCATTGATATATTTGACGCTGATGGTAACGGAGAGGTAAGTTTCAGTTGAGGGATTTTGAGTCATTTTCCCTCAACCATGGGGAGTTCGCCCAAGCTATTCGCGTCCTCCCGTTCTCCGTCCTTCGCTCGATTTGCGCGAATTTAACGCCAGCTTTCAGTGGTATTTGCCTGCTCCGTGGGGCGTTAATGTGGAGCTAACTGGGTGTTTGGAGAATGATAGCCCGGCAGGTCACCCTTGGCCAACTTTGAGTCATGTACCTACACTCAAACCTCAGTGTAATCAGAAAAAGTAGATACCTACCTCAGTTTCAATTTCCCACTGATTTCCTCTGTCTTGACAGTGTGTATTTCACGTAACTTCTGAAGAAAAAAAATGGACTTAGCTAGAACATTGCTGGTCGAAATTTTTAATCTTTCTTGGGAGATGGTTAAAAATAGTTGTTTCGCTCACGCTTGTAGGTACTCTTCTACGAAGCAGAAGTGCGTCATAGCCTGAAATCGCATCTCAACTGTTGTATGTTATTTTCCTTCAACTGATTATTATTTTTCCTCTTTAAGGTTGATTTCAAGGAGTTTATACAAGGTGTGTCACAGTTCAGTGTGAAAGGAGACAAGGAATCAAAGCTTAGGTTCGCATTTCGGATCTATGACATGGACAACGACGGCTACATCTCAAATGGAGAACTTTTTCAGGTGGGTATGTCCCTTCCAAACCATGTCCCTCCCGCAATTCCTGACCTTCCCTTTAGTTGAAGCCAGAGGACCCATGTGAGCAGAATCGGTAATTTGTAAGGAGTGGCGACGCTTGTCTCGCTCCTTTTAACCTGCATTAGTAATTAGTATTGATTCATATTCGTAATGAAGGACCGGTAACAGAAGTAAAAGCGACGACAACATATCAGTGGCAAACGCAGGTTACGATACAAAATAGGAGGACTGAAAGTGAGTTTATGCTGGAATTGCCGGTACTCGTTTGGCTCCTCAAGTTCTGTGGAGGCCACTGAGGCGTATTGTTCTACCCTACTAGAGTAGTGTCGTTGAATTTGCAGGTACTGAAAATGATGGTCGGCAGCAACCTAAAGGACACTCAGCTGCAGCAAATTGTGGACAAAACCATCCTATTTGCGGACAAAGATGAGGACGGGAAAATCAATTTTGAGGAGTTCTGTAGTGTCGTGGGCAATACAGATATCCACAAGAAGATGGTTGTTGACGTTTAAACCAGTAAGTCAGTAATTAATTATTTATTAATTAATTGAAAATTGATATAAAAATTAGTACATTTTTAAGAACGACTACACATCACGTTTTGTTAAATTTTCTTTTATTTCATGACCAAGAAAACTGCTGAATATGAAATCTGAGATACTTCTTAGCATCACAAACAAACAGGATGTGTTGGCTTTTAAAAATTGAGAGTTATATAAAAATAGTTAATTATTTGCTAAACCCCACCATAGTTTTTTACCTAGTTTCTTTGTATCAAAAAGGTTTCCTGCTACAGTAGGTAGGTATACAATATACCTTACTAGCGTCTCAGAGCGAAGATATATCCAGAATTACCTTTCACTTGGAATTCTGAAAAGGAGATTGAGATGTGATAATTCAACAAAGTAGTAGGTACTCCTATTTGGAATTCATTTTACGAAAGCAATGGGAGTAAAAAATGAACCCTTTTTTATACGGGCCAGTTGGCAGTTTTTATAATAACCATTGTGTTTCAGGTCGCCATTTTGGATCCCAAGGCATCGTTTGAAGTTCCCTGGTTCCTGGTTGCAGTGGTTCACGTCGTGTTTGGATCCTTCGCCTGCCTTCATCTCTCGTCGCCTCCTCATATCTTCTGCTAACCTTATTTTCTGGTCGATGGTCGATCATGGTTTGGCGTAGTGATAAGTGTAAAAGGAAGTGGTTCGAATCCGTATTTTCCCTATTATTCTGTAGGTATTTATGTGTATGTAATCAAACTTAAATGAATCTGAATTATTTAGGTGTCCTTGGCTGCAAATTCTCTTGAACCCTTGTGAGCAAATTCAAAGGAACTGTAAATATTTCCTTTTGTACTTCCATGTGGCCCATTGAAAAATAGAGTTAATATTGTCAAATTCCTTTTAATCCAGTTGCTTGCGGTCGGGAACATATCGCCTACCCTGTCAGAGTTATTTATTTCATTTTTCATCATCCGAACTAGGTGCCTTCTTTTTAGTTTTTTTTTTTAAATATCCACTTTACTACGCACTTACCCGTGCAATCAGAAGTCTACTCTTTTCTACAAATCACTTCTATCTAGCGTCACTTTCCTTTTTCAGACTTCACATATACTTTAGTACGCGATTTGTACTAGTACGTTCAGATTACTTTAAAGGTCCTCTGTACTGCTTCTGTACTTAGTAGCTACCCGGTTATGTGCAAATGCTGAGGTGATTCTTAAATAATAATTATTTATTGTACTACTACTGGGATTTCAGTTACCTTATAAGACCAGTGAGCCTTGAGATGTATTGAAGTTTGTAAGTTGACAACTGGAAATCTTCTTTGCTGAAAATGCTGTAAAAGCAGGCCAGCTTGGTTTTAAATGTTCCACCATTCTGGGTTCACTTTATCCTCGATAAGGGAGTATGTTAGTGATATCTAGAAATTTCTGTGGTTATTTTCATCTTTTGTTGTGAGAGGCTAGTAGGTAGCTAGCCACACCATTTCCCAACTAACTAGTCATTGGCAATTGAAGGTGGAGAGCCCTCGTCTTCCAAGATAAATGAAATCCATTATTTGCAAAGTTCTATTTGGTTGTTAACGTTATGTATACTTTATTACTTGTAAATATACCTGCATACATGATAGTAGCTTTTTGCAGTGATCTTTCTTATTCATTGTTGATGAATAATTTCGGCAAAGGACCTCCCTACTGTAATACTTGGTCTGTAATAGTTTGAATTGACAACCGTCTACTTTATGCGATCTTTCTCACTATGATTGTGTTAAATGTGGGATACCACGGTGGAACTGAGGGAAGGGCTTGAACAACGTTAAAATTGGCTATGACGGAACACTTTCTATTTTTTAAGCATTTTACTTCTCCTTTCACTCACTGACGCTAATTTGTGTTATTTTGTGAATAGGATTTAAGTGCGAAGAAGGGCAGAACTAATTTTTGTACCTGCTTTGGTGAAAAGGATAAGTACGAAGTACGGCAGAAAATATGAAAAGTACCCAAGAGTTGTGAATACGAACTGAGGTGTCTCGTTGTGCATGTATTAGCTAATTGTATTGGAAAATTTTATTTAGTCGGTACGCTGTAAATAGCTCTTTAGAAAAATCATAGTGATCGTAATACTTACCTTACTTTTGTTTTACCCTGTACGGGTCTGTTGAATTGTTCATTGGTTGGAGAGTAGATTCATGCATGTTATGGATTTCTTATATTGAAATAATCCCTATCTGTTTTCTAGAAGCTTCTCTTCTTTGGGCAGTAAGAAAGTAAAAATATATGTCTGGGTACCACCCAGTTATATTTTTATTTTGATAATAGTGGACTGTATATATTTTAATGGAGTTTTGTAGGTATACCTACTAATGGGAAATATGAATCACAACTTACCCTCGTTGACCGTAAAGGTGCATAGGACAATTAGGTTCGTAGGGTAGGTATAATGATAATGTAGAAATAAGGGAGGATATGGGAAATACAACAGAGATAATCAGTGGAAAGGACGAACCAACTCGCAGTGTTCCTCTTCAGTATTCCGGTATGGATGTCACGAGAATAAGCACTCGAAAATATCCTAATCAAAACATGGCTTACTAAGCCTGATAGAATAATTATAGCCGCAGTATTATATTGTCGCGGGAGCCTCTGTACCTACGTCTAATAGCGAGGGCGGTACACAGAGAACTGAAGTAACAACAACGCCCGTAGCGCTACTTATCGGTACATTATACAACTAACAATAATAATGAATTAATATCAAAGTTATGTTCGAACTCCGACATCCCGACCACCATGATTGACCAAGGGAAATCATTGATTAAAGAGTAAGAACATGCAGTTAATAAAAGAATAGTGAATAGATAATCAGATAATAATGGGTTAAGATTAGTGAATATTGAGCATGAATAGGTTAATGAATAATGAGATGAATGTAAATAGTAAAACATTATACCCATGATATAAAAACAAAGGATATTATAATAGATTAGTAATTAATAATTAACTTAAGAACGTGCTACTTAAGCGTGCACAATCGGGATTAAATATGGATGCTTGGAATTTTTGGGGAGAGGGGCGTTCTCTAACCTACCACCAACTCGCACCAGTCCAGAGTTTGGGTCCACATAGGGAGTAAGGGATCGCAAATGTTTAGGAACTTTGCTCCCATTGTACAGTTCAGGAAAATATGCCATCTGAACCTTTAGTAGTGTTTTCTCCGTAGCTGCCTGAAGCTCGCTAACGGTAATAGGACCATTGTTCCGAGGAGTACCATTTGTTTTGGCTTTCGCATTGTTTATAAATCTTCTCACCCAAGCGAGAACGCGTTTTAATTTCAATAAGGAGCTGAATTTCTCAAATAGCTCGTGGTCTAAGCACGGTGCAGCGTCGGTGCAAACCAATGCAGTTTTTCTTAACTCGGGCAACTCTGAGGGCTGCACTGATGTAGGCTCAATAGATGGCCACTCAATCGGTTCTTTCTGTAAGAATTCAGGACCTGCCCACCACAGCTGGTTTTCAACCATCGCGGAAGGGTTTAAACCGCGGGATGCCGGATCAGCACAATTATTTTCCGAATTAACATGCCTCCATTGTTCCACATCGGTCACACTAAGAATGTGGGACACTCGATTCCCAACAAACAACTGCAATTTGTGCGGGGGAATCCTTAACCAGGATAGGAGAATGGTCGAGTCAGTGCAAAAAATAGTTTCTGCGATGGGGAGGTTCGCCAGTCTGGGCAGAACACTCTTGTACAAATCGACGAGTAATTTTGCTGACTGAAGCTCTACTCGGGGTATGGTCAATTGTGGCTTTGAGGGGTTAACACGCCCCTTAGCACGAATCAAGTATATTCCAACTTGCTTTTCCAGTACGCAACGCAAATAGATGCAGGCAGCATGAGCAACAGCTGACCCGTCACAAAATCCAATCAGTTCCAGTCGAATGCATGAAAATACTGGAATGTATCTAGGAATTTTCAGTAGCTGCAGTTTCGGCATTTCCTGTGAGTAATGACTCCATTCTTCACAGAGCGAGGTGGGGAACCTATCGTCCCATCCCAAATCACTTTCCCAGAGTCTCTTAATAAAGGCTCGAATCGCAACTGTGATTGGCGTTAAAAGTCCCTTGATATCGAA
The DNA here is from genome assembly GCA_950004255.1 of Mesopsocus fuscifrons. Classification (NCBI taxonomy): domain Eukaryota; kingdom Metazoa; phylum Arthropoda; class Insecta; order Psocodea; family Mesopsocidae; genus Mesopsocus; species Mesopsocus fuscifrons. The sequence continues at coordinate 12,835,427 of OX465377.1, forward strand.
GAGACGTGCAGCATAGCCGAGGACACTTCTCTTAGTCATTGATCCATCGAATTCTCGAACATTATATCGAAAATCATCACTGGATGGGCTCCAACATAATCCTAAAATCTTCAAGGTGGCGTTCTGGTCACCGAAGTCAATATCTTCGCAGTGCTCAGACGGCAGATCACTAGTAAGCTCAGAATTGGCGCTAGCGAATTTGCGCAGCTCAAAGCCGCCCCTTTTCATCAAGTCAATTAACTCATTCTTTGCTTCACACGCAATCTCTATACTAGGGTAGGAACATGCCAGGTCATCTACGTAGATCTGATTCTGCAAAGCATGAGAAGCGAGAGGGTAGGCTGTACCATCGTCCTCTATTAACTGCTGGATGGTTCTTTGGGCTAGATACCCACTTGGAACCATGCCAAATGTAACTCTCGTCAAGGCGAATTCTTGAATTTCCTCCAACGCGGAAGGTCGCCACAAAATGTGCTGGAATTTCCAATCGTCCTGATCAACAAGAACCGAATTGTACATTCGCTTTACATCACATACGAATGGTACAGGCTGAAATCGGAACGACAGTAACACATCGAAAATATCAGAGTGCAGCGACGGTCCACACAACAGCTGCTCATTGAGTGAGTAGCCGTGGATATCCGGGCTACTCGCATTGAAGACGGGCCGAACCTTCGTAGTGGTTGAACTTTTCACCACAGCGTGATGAATTAATTTATATTCGACTGCATTTTCAGCAGGCACCATCATTCCTGTCTTACGATATTCGTCGAAGAATTCATTGTACAATTTCGAAACTTCCGGCGTTTTCTCGAGCTTTTGCTCCAACTTTTCGTAAGCCTTTTTCGGGGGATACTTATTTGCACAGAGCTCAGTAACGTCTGAACGAAACGGTAACTTGACTACATAACGCCCATCTGGGTCACGCTTAGTGGTCTCTTTATAAAATGTCTCAGCTGCCTGTTCTTCAGGACTTAATATAGGTACTTCGGGAAACTCCTCTAGTTTCCACATTTTCTCTACAGCACGGGTAAGAGTGTCATCTACTGATAGCAATGAAGTAGTTTGCAGGATACTGGCATCTGCACTACCTACGAGGACATATCCCAGTGAAGTGTACTGAGCTACCAAGCTGTTGGTTACGTTGACTATAGGACGTTCAGCTGACAGAATTTGGGCATAGACTTCTGCTCCTAACAACATATCAACAGGCCCTGGTCTTCCCCAAGATGGGTCCGCGAGTGGAAGGTCTGTTGTCTGTGAGATGGCTTCCTCACTCACTAAGCAACTTGGCAAATCGTTGCATATTTTTGGTAACACCAATGCTGAAACGTTGAATCTCTGATGACTGAATCGTGATTCACAATGAAGATTAACCTTTCCCTTTGAAGAGGTGGTACCTGAGATTCCATTAACTATTGTGCGATCGCACGTACGTGCACATCCAAGTTTTTGTACGGCCCGCTCAGTGATAAAATTGAGATGTGAGCCTGAATCTACAACACCCCTAATTAGAACAGGACAGTTAGAGGTATCCCGGACCTCAATGATAACAGTAGCAAGTAACGCTTGAGCATTCCTTGAGTTGCATGATAGAGCTTGCGTATTCAGCGAATTACTTGGCTGGTCGCCAGAGTTCCGCGTCTGATTAAGGTTGGGTGCACCATGCACCTTTATCTCGGCATTTTCGTTTGGACTGAAGCTTCTTTGTCCTTTGCACAACAATGAATTATGATCACCACCGCAGGTTCTACAGCTGAATCTAAAAGTACAGTTGCCTTTGTGCGCCTTTAGGCACTTATAGCATAAATGCTTTCCCTTTGCACAAGCATACCTTTCTTCCACAGGAATGGTTTTAAATTTCTCACACTGGTAAATAAAATGATCACCAGAACAATAGCCACACTTTTTCTGTGAAGGAGAAGTAGTGTCGTCTTTGATAAGAAGTGCAGACTTAGCGAAAGGTTTTCTGATGGGAGCTGACTTTACACCGTCAGGCTTAAGAGTTTCCTTAGCATCCCTTTTAGTATTCAAGGAAGCGATGTCATTCAGATCTGACATTTGAATTTGATCCTTAAGAAATTTTAGAAGATCTGCAAGGGTAGGAATCTTCCTGCTATCTTCAAGCGATCGTTCGTAGGCCATACGGAGCCTTTTCTCCAATTTCGAGTAGAGAATTTGGAACAATAAAAAATCTCCTAAGTCCTCCATCTCCACTTTCTTAACGGAAGAAACAGTATTCTGGAAATGATTGACAAGACTGGCTAATTCTGCTGGCTTGTGGTTGCCGGGCAGAGAATCGTAGTTCAGTAGGCTGGTAACATGTTTACTGGCCTGCCGACGAGGATTTCGGTAATGAGAAATCAATGCTTCTTTAGCAAGTGGGTAATTTTCCGCTGATATGGGTAAAAATCCAGAAATGATTGCCTTTGCATCTTCTGACAATGCATTGGATAGATAATGAAACTTCAAGATTGCATTTAGGCTAGGATTTTTATCCACAAGAGATTCAAATAATCCCCAAAAATATTCAAATTCATCCGCTGAGAATTTGGGAAGCTCAATTGGCTTTAGGTAACTTCGGACAGATTCTTGACCTGCCACTGGCTGAGAGGGAGCTGTGGGAGGAGCCTGACCATTTTGGAGTTTAGCTTGAGCAGTAATCGCTGCTGTATTGATGAAATCCACACAATCCGCAAACTCTTTCTGAAGATCATCCTCGAGAGGAATTTTCTGGTTCTTCCTAACCGAACTGTTATACAGAAAACATTGATTTTCCACCTTATCCCAAGTAGGCTGATAAGATACATCTACTCGCTTTGCTTTAGAGAGGATCTCCCTAGCATGAGTTTCCACGTTTAGCTCTTTGATTTGTGCTACAACTTCACGAACTCTTCGCACGAGGTACTGTCTCTGCTCAGACAGAGCCTTCGCATTTGGGCCTTCCTTTGAAGGACCTTCGTCACACATCCTGGACTAGGTAGGTATAGTTAGTTACCAATGACAATAAACCCATAAATAATAGAGATAACAATTCTTAGAGATTACGAATCCCACGCAATTATGCCGACAGCGACCAAGCAAACTTGGCAGCGGCCCAACGATAAGAAAGTATAGTGTCAGCAAAACCTGCCTGACGTTTGAGGCAAAATGCTCAATTCCTGATGCTCGACTTTTTACCTCAATGTATAAGGAATAAAATAGAGTATATCGATAATACAAGCTAAGAAGACGGGTTCACCCATGCACATTCTATAGGAAGGCAAATCTTCTTAGTCTGGAGTCCGAACGAACCCCTCAATATTAATTCAACAATTAATTAATTAAATAATTTGACCAGTTCAATATCCGGCTCGTAAGGACCTTTTGTCTGGGTACCACCCAGTTATATTTTTATTTTGGTAATAGTGGACTGTATATATTTTAATGGAGTTTTGTAGGTATACCTACTAATGGGAAATATGAATCACAACTTACCCTCGTTGACCGTAAAGGTGCATAGGACAATTAGGTTCGTAGGGTAGGTATAATGATAATGTAGAAATAAGGGAGGATATGGGAAATACAACAGAGATAATCAGTGGAAAGGACGAACCAACTCGCAGTGTTCCTCTTCAGTATTCCGGTATGGATGTCACGAGAATAAGCACTCGAAAATATCCTAATCAAAACACGGCTTACTAAGCCTGATAGAATAATTATAGCCGCAGTATTATATTGTCGCGGGAGCCTCTGTACCTACGTCTAATAGCGAGGGCGGTACACAGAGAACTGAAGTAACAACAACAACGCCCGTAGCGCTACTTATCGGTACATTATACAACTAACAATAATAATGAATTAATATCAAAGTTATGTTCGAACTCCGACAATATATGTACCTTAATTGGTATCGGATTTATCACTGAAGATACTGTGTGAAGGAATAAGAATAGCACTATAGCACCTTTAGCAGATCTACCTACCATGTTCATTTCCCTTGTCTTTAAACTAGTACCTATCTTTTACCTAGTGTCGTTCAAAACAAACTTTACCTACCAATTTTGCATTGTTTGATAAAATCCTGTACCTATTTATCTTTATGGCACAGTAATTATACATCTTCTCGCCATATTAAAATTGTTTTCATTGAAGAGGTCTGAAAGCATGTAGGTACCAATTTTTATGGATGAAGTTCAGACTTGCAGATTATTTTCTCTGGGTGCGTCCCACCAAACTCGGTTAATGGTTAAACTTCTGTTAAAGTCAGTGAAATAATTGGAATTTAAGTGGAGTTTAACGTTAACCGAGTATGGTGGGACGCACCTTCTGTTATTAAAAGATAATAATTTTAGATGCATCTAATACCATATCAGTTAGGGAAACAATTTAAATATGAAGCAATGTCAGCTGAAACGTAGAGTACAACGAGTAATTTGCATGACCATGATAACATAAAGAAAACATAATATGTTTTGCGATTTACTTATTTATAAGTAAAAATTAGTATATAATATTAATTTTCTCAAGATAAATGTTTGAATTTTGGCGGGTGAAAGGGAATTTTGTCGCGCGACAGTGGTGCCAACTCTTGACAACAAAACAGCTCAGTGTTAAACATGGCGCTGAACTTGACGGTCCGGGTTCATCCCGTTGTCAAATTTCAGATAGTGGATGCTTATGAGCGCCGAAATGCCGATGCCCACCGTGTTATTGGAACGTTACTGGGTATGTTATTCATTAGTTGTAATTACTAACCAATTATGTGAGTGACTTTCAAGTCTTGCATGGACAGATGTCTTCCGCTTGAGTGAGAGGCATGGCTCACACGTCTCCCTTTGGATGGATTTGTTTTAAGACCGGACAGTGGATTTATGTAAAGATTATTAATATGCTGGTAATGTAAACTGGCTATAGAAAACGTTGGGCGTTGCATCTGTATTATATTGAAGCTATCTGGGGACAGTGATACCGTAAAGTTTCCTTAAATTTAAAGCCAGGCTGCATTCAGAGAGTTTCGGATCCCCAATTTGTTAAAGGCTGTTGGGAATTGGCATCTTAGTACCTCCTGATGAGTACCGGTTCACTGTTGTATTGCTCTAATTGTAGGTAGGTACCTAGGTAGGTACTTGAGCTTACTTAGGTAGGTATATCCAGAAGTCCGAACATTTGTACAATTGCCTTCAATTCAAAATTGATATTCGAGATCGCAATAAATGTCAAAAATAGACCTAATGCTTTGGCCGTACTTTCTCAAAAGTCGCGCTAGTAAGTACCATGTTTTAGGTCTTAAAGGAAGGGCGTAGGTACGTTAACTAACAGTGTGGTGTTAGAGACACACTATTAGAAACGCCTGTAACATTGTCTGAGATCGAAAAATATAGCATTGGTAGAGAGCACGTGCTTGGCCGGGCCCTTCCGCTCAACGCCATCTCACCCTCACCCCTTTTGAACGTTACGTCAGTCACAGCGCAGCCGTCGCGCGGGCCGGTTGCCTGTTCGCGCCGTTCTATTCCCCATTTTGATGTGTCCTGTTGCTTTCCTTTCTTGTGATGCCTTTTTCATGTGCATGGTTTAAACCTTCCTACTTTTTCTTAAGGTATGTACTTACCTACCCTGCATTTGTTGTTTCATTTGTCAGTGGCACTGTCTCCGACCTATTCGGTAGAATGTGGAAAAAATATGCTTATCTTCTTTTTTAATTTTTAATTAAATAATCAAAAACAAAAAATACTTAGGCTAGTCCTGCGCCAGGATAATAAGCTCGTTTGTTTTCGATCCCTCTGAACAGTCTGAACTTTTGGGCAGCTGTCTCCCACATCTCGGAGCAGACCCCCGTCTGCCATATATTTTTTTTTCATGTGGTTTTTTTTTTCCAAGGGATGACTAGTTGCTTGCCCCTTGTAGTACTGGCCAGTGGTCCCTGATCTTCCATTTTGATCATTTTGAGGATAGTTGGTATCCTTTTATTTCGAATGATTTGGTGCTTTCATGATACGGCCTTGCAGTGCAGTGCAAATTATAGAAAACTGCACCTGCAAATTATAAAAATATACACACGTGTACATTTTAAAAAAAAGGGCACCCGAAAAGTTCCAATTTTTGGGAAAGTATCATTTATAAATATAGATCAATTTTTATTTTCAGGTTTTGTGGACAAAGGCGTTGTAGAAGTAACGAACTGCTTCTGCGTTCCTCATAAAGAGTATGAGGTGGAAGTGGAAGCTGAGCTGTCATACGCAGCAGACATGTACGAACTCAACAAGAAAGTGAACCCTCAGGAGGCCATCGTGGGCTGGTGGGCAACAGGACATGAAGTCACGTGTCATTCCAGCGTCATTCATGAGTACTATGCCCGCGAGTGCAACAACCCCATTCACTTAACGTTGGACACAACACTACAAGGAGCAAGAATGGGGATGACCGCTTTCTTATGGTAATTATCTTTTTATTATCCCTTTGATTAATTTATAGTTTTATTTTGTCATACCAGGTCGGGTCCAGGATTATATTATTATATTGAGTTTATAACAACAGAGGGTGGATTCACTAGTCCAGTTTAGTCGTTATGCCTCGCATATGTTTTGCTTATGACAAATTACTAAACCGTTCCGTAAATCTCATTGTAGGCATTTGTTATAAGCTAGATATATGCCTCATATATTAATAAATTTATAGAACTGTATGCTGGACTTGTGCAATCCCCCCAAACCGAACTTGTTAATTCTACCCTTAGGTATTTGTTCACTTTAAAATATTTTCGTCAGTGTTAGATAAAATGAGAGAAGAGGGGCCCCATTAATCTTGGATGTTGTTATAAATTTCTCAGTCTGGTAGTAGGCAGACGAAAATATTGTATTTCGGGATGTAATGAGATGATACGAAACAAAAGGAAACAACGGCGCGTACTAAGGAAGGAGGGAATGCTAAGGACCAGTCAGAAAGTGAGGAGTAGGTAACCGAAATTGCATCCATAGTAGCATCGCTTTTATGTTTGGCTTATGTAGTCCTGAATCCTGAACAATAAAGAGTGCCTTGTTGCTTTTTAGCGTTCCCATCGGCGTCCCTGGAGGCAAGACGGGATCCATGTTCACTCCCATCCCGGTTGAAGTTGTCTCCTATGAGCCTGAAGTCGTGGGTATCAACCTCTGCCAGAAGACAATCGGAGTTGGGAAGAAGACCGTGGAGCCTATGCAGGATTTGGCGCAGGTGGCGGAAGCTGCCCACAAACTGTCAGGTCAGGCTCATTGCTTTATTTCTATGATTACAAACTCAGTGAGAAAGTATATTAAGGGCCACCATACATTCGCTATTTTTTTACGTTCCGATTTCGAACTTTGTGAAAAAAACTATTGGATATTTAAATATTCTGAAAGATAAGATATAATATTATATAATATATAAAATGTCTTCTTAACGTCATTACTTACTACTTACTCTGTTGTGATTTTACGATCGAGTGATTTTTGTGACAAAAAAAATTATCCAAAATTAACTGATCGTGAAATCACAACATTGCCTCATGAGTAATGACGTTAAACAGTCATATATTATATTTCAGAATATTGTAATATCCAATACCTAGTTTTCACACAAAGTTTGAAATCGGAACGTAAAAAAAAATAGCGAATGTATATTCAGCCTTAAGGGCTATATAAATAGATCTCCATCAAACTGTCACTCAAAACCGGTTCAGAGTCACTTGTAACAACTTCACGTAATACAATTTTCTTCCTCACCTGCCAAAAATCTTACCCAAGTAAATTTTATCGGTACCAACACGATTGTGAGGATCAAGTGAGAACTCGCGATCAGCAAAAACAAAAAAGGACTACGTGCAGAAGTGTACCTGGGTCAATGTAACCATTCTTCGGGGATGGTTCCTATCACTTGCCTCATTGATCGATTGGGATATCACTGTTTTTTTTCATCCATGCAATAATTTAAATATATTCTTTCAGCAAAAGTTCGGAAGTAATCTTTAGCTCAGAGCCTGTGAGAGCGGTTGTTAGGGTTGGTTCGACCAGACTCATTTAGGTGCCATTTAGTTTGAGGAGACACTTAAGGCGGAATATAGGTACATTCGCTATTTGTTGCGTTTTTCACTTCAAACTTTGTGAGGATAACTATTTGATATTTAAATATTCTGAAGTATAATATGCCTTTTTAACGTCATAAATTATGAGGCTATGTTGTGATTTCACGATCGGTTAATTTTGGACAAAAATCACTCGATCGTAAAATCTCAACATAGCCTCATAATATAATTTATCACGTTCAAAGGCATATTATGTTTCAGAACATTTAAATGTCAAATAGTTTCCTCACAAATTTTGAAGTAAAAACGTAAACAAATAGCGAATGTATGTTGGCCCCGCTTCAGGTTACTTTACTGAGTGATAGTGCCAGTGCCTAAAGGTCGACTGTGTTGTTGTCTAGGGCTGCTGGACCAAGTGCTGGCCTACGTGGAGGATGTCCTCGCCGGACGCGTCCCCGGCAACTCAGCGGTTGGCCGCGCTCTGCTGGATATGGTTCATTCCGTGCCCAAGATGACGCCGCAAGAGTTCGAAACCATGTTCACGTCCAACGTCAAGGTAACATTCATATTCTTACCAAGTGTTACGCTATGTGGGGTGGTGGTGGAGACTTGAGTGGGGAGCTTTGATTTTCATCCAGCTCTCCTAGTGAAATTATCTCTACCGAGGTAACTAAAACCCCGGTGCTCATTCCAGTCGCTAAAATTTTCCTCTAAAGTTCCCGATATCTTTTTCAACCTCTCCATTTCAACATAACACTAATGTCTGTGTATAACAGCGTAACTGGATAAAATTCAGACTTTCTTTTGCGGTCGTCGTAAAATGACACCCCTCTTTTTTCCCTGAAGAGGATTCACCACATTTTAAACTGACTGCTTGTTTTGCATACTCCAGTCAGGTCCCCCATATCGTGAGTTTCCATCCAGCTCAGTACTTAGATCGCTTTGGTGTGTATTCAAACTAAACAGTTGCACTCCTTATGCGAAGCAAGTTCCTGTATCCTAACCTTCTGCTTGGCCAATGTTCAGCCAACATACTGTTTAACTGGCTCTTCTGGAAACGAACTAGTCTATAGAAGTCACAAAGGCCGAAATTAGTGGCGCAATTTCAAGTGACATTTATCTTTTCTTTTTTCAGGACCTACTTATGGTTATTACTTTGGCACAGCTTACGAAAACCCAACTGCAACTGAATGAAAAATTGACACTTTTAACTGCACTTTAACTCTGAATTTGAAATCAGTTACCAGCTCAGAGGATTCTCACACTGAAAGAAGTAGAAGCCATGAAAGTACACTTGAAATATAAAAAACGTAAACAAATGAAACTATATTGTAATTTATAACTAATACCTTTTGTGTGACAGGAAAAATTTTACATTAAAAATAACTATACACTCTAGTTAGGGCGTTAGAAAATATTGTTACGTCTATTAACGAGAAAATAAAACTGGTAAAAAACATAGGAGCCCAACATACAGGAAACTAATAAAATCAATGACTATTTACCACAACACGGAAATAATACGCAGAGTGATGGTAAGAAATTACGTGCACATTACAAATACAAAATGGTCGGAAAATACAGATGTGACCTGTTTAAAAGATTAAAAAATTGGGTTTCACAATCAAAAGGAGCAAAGCCTACTTTGAAGATCTGTATCATTATTATGATACACTGGGAGTTCCCCATGTATCCCCCGGAGAGTTCGGAAAAAACAAAAAGTGAAGAGAAGAGTGCGAAATATTTGTCAGTAGTTTTGTTGCATGAAAGGAGTGGATAGTTGGAAATGGCCAGAATTGCATGGGTTCTTACGCTACAGTCGAGAAGGACAGAGTTGCCTCGGGTTGAGAATGCGCCGAGGCGAATTGAGATTAATGGCTGAAGAACTAGTTTCGACTGCTGCTGTGTCCATTCTGAAGGTTGGAAGTGAATTTTGCATCGCAGTGACTCTCAGTAATGTCTTGAGTTGCCAGGGTTCACCGGCGACTGCTTGCCCGTTCCAGCCATACTGACGGTTAGTAGCGACACTTTCTGTGAGCCGAGAGTTCGGCAAGGTTTGTGGCTCTGTCATTTCCGATTGTCCGGATCTGGTGACATTCAGTAAGGATGTTTTTCGAGGCGATGATTTTCTGACCGCTCAGCCGCCGCCGAGCATCCACAAGTGACGTCGTGGTCGGTATCACGTATTGGGCCACGCAATCTTCGCGTCGATCCTCTTGTAGGCCAGCATGCAGTGCTTACCGGATTCGATCGTCCGGGTTTTCACGTCTTGAGGACTTTCACTGTCGCCCAGGAGGGTTTCTGAAACACAAGCTTTCCTTGTTATGCGTTGTTATGCATGGAGGTTGTTGGTTCATCATTAGTGAAAGGGATGCCTTTACCGAAATGACAACCCTTGTGAGGTACCGTACCTTCACCGTCGACAAGCTTGAAGAGTCCATAGTCCTGGGGGTTGGTGATGCGGACCTTATGCGCCAGGATCTTAGTCACGTCCCGTGTGGTCATGTGCGGCCTCACAGGCAGGGTCGTGGTCAGGATGGAGCCGTGTAGCTCGTCTGGAACCACCACCTTCAGCACAGATTGCCCGTCTCTGCTGTTCCACTGTCAATCAGTATTACTTTCGTTAGTCAGTTCGACTTCTTGCAGGGGGTTTCCCCCAGTGGAGTGGTATGCTACCACTAACGTGGTCAAAGTTCAGATAGTCCTAATTGTTGTAAGTGACGCGCCGTGATAATTGTGTACTGATGCAACCTTCAAGGTTTTGGAAGTTCAGTTCAACAGATTTTTCTGCATTGTTTATTTGGTTCGATGTGTAATAGTAAACACCAGTCCCCCATTTCGTCAAAAATTCAGCGCTTCCGACTAGTGAAAAACATGCGAGTTTTAGGGTCATTGCTTACCGTTGTGGATGTGAGTTGCATTTGGCAGGCCTTGAAACTTTTGAGGACATGCACTGCTGAGGACAGGGTAGTGAGGTAGTAGCCTCCTTCGCCAGACAGCAGACTGTGGTGCAGCAGCCCCCACATGTACTCTGCTTCTATCTCAGCTGCGATGAAGCCTGATTGCACCAACACCCACACAAACAAGGGCAAGAAGTCGTCCGCCCCAAGGGTTATACACGTTTTCCGCTGATTTGATGACTTCACCTGTTCATGAAATTACTACATTGAGGATAGATTTCACAACAGTGACGCTTACATAAACTGGATAGTATATTTACGTAGCTTTCAGAACCATAGTTGGTGATTCATTAACAAAAGTATTGTCTCACTAGTGACGTCCACTCAGATTTACAGAAAAGGTAAATCGCAGCTGAATTCATTTTCATGACAACGCAATAGCAGTTAGTTGTATAGTGGAATCGGGTTTTCGATTAACTATTCTACGAGTAATTGATACGTCAGTGGTTCAAGGTGCAATCAGCAGTCCTCAATTATTCCAAATCTTTCCTTGCCCCTATCCACAGCGTCTGTGAAATAACTTGAAATGCTGGTTATGGAATACTTACAGAGTTGAAAATGGTAGCTATACAGGTGAGGAGGTATTCAAGTTTGTCTAGAGGAGAGTCCACCTCCTGTAGAGTGGTAATGTACTGGCAGATTTTCTCCAAAGATTCTTCGGATGGTGGCACAATTTTCGCCTGGAATTGTAAAATGGAGACTTTAGTAGATTCATTGATTCAGTATATATAATAGCCTTTGTTGTTGCTCCCACTAGCACATGAAAGATTTAATAATTCCAACTGTAAGAAGTTGGAATTCCTCCAGGTGACCTCGGATGGAGGAGTTCGTGGTTGTGTTTCTTACAGCCCATTGACGCCATACACATTATTCCCGCTCGGATAGCAGCCGGATAAGCATCATGGGTGGCTTCACGAGGTTATAGGTAGTTTGCGAGAGTCAGCACTTTCCGCAATATCCAAGATTGAGTTACTGAAATACTGACCCTGATACCCAAGTCGGTTAAAGGCTTGGTGCGGGCATAAAGGATGTTCTCGTGAAGGACCTGGATGGCGCCCGACTTGGTGTACTCGTCTACGAAGAGCTTGTACAGGTGCGCCTTCAGAGGCCGAACCACTAGCTTGTGCATCACGCTTTCCAAAATCGCATCCAGATTCAAAAACTCCGTTGACTTCAGCTGGAAACAAAAGGTACTTCTAAATTTCCTTTCCTCAGGGTGCCAGAGGCATGTCGGGTACGTTTGTAAGCAAAATGTTCATCTTAGACCAGTGTGTAGCATGAGCTATCCATAACTGTGAATTCCACTTGAATATATGTAACGGTGACGATTGACTACGGAGCAAGATAATTCTATTTTCGTTAACCTTCCATCGTCACTCAGTGGCACACGCCTCCTCGAGCTCATCCTATAACTCGAAAAACTCTCACATACCTTCATCCTTTCGCGTTCGACATGTTTCTCGAACTCCCTTTCCCCGTGCTTGACCAGATAGTTCTTCATGCCGGACATGAACTGCCTCATGTTGCGCATCACCACTTGTGGGTTGCTCTCCTTCGCTTCGAGTGTGCACGCGATGAAGTTGTCTATGTTTTGCGCGAAGGTCGTGGTCTTGTCGGACGCTAAGTGCAAAGCGTACGTCCTGATGGTGGACCCCGTACCCGTCAACTCCCGGCCGCGAAGAGCTTGCAGCCGTGGAGGAGCTTGAAAAATTAGCAATATTTAAAAAATACACTAGCATGCGTAAGGTAGTTGGACACGTCAGGTGGAATAAATTTGCAGTGAATCCAAGCTCTCAGCTCTAAGCTTATAATAATCATATTACTATGATCTGTGTAGCCGTGCACTGATTGTTAACAGACATGCACTTGGGCTTTTCGAGTACTCAATGATGATCGCGTTCTGAGATAAATAGCATTCACTTGACTCAAGAGGATCAAGAATTTTAAAGATAACGCCTATTGTTTTCCGGTAAGCGGCCCTTTCCTTGCCTTGATGACATTACCTTTTTGGAGTCTAACGAAGATAGCCACACTCGCGCCTGGCATCTCCGTATAAAAAATCGTGGAAAGTGCAGGAAAAGTCTATTTTATCATAAATAACGAATGTTCGATAAAACAAAAGAAAGGAGGTACATTTTTTGGACTGTACTGCAGCGTCAAGAATTGTAACTGAAGGCACCTGGCGCTTCCAGTAACTGAAGGCACCTGGCGCTTCCATCACCTACTTTTCTTGGACTAAAATTCTAATCGAAAAACTGAAAACTCACCGAAGGAGCCGCAAAGTATGAAATCGGCAATTCTTCTTGTGGTACCGACAAACCATCGGTATACCCTGCGTAGGATCCGCAGTACGATACCCATGACGGGATGAGAAAGAAGCAAAAGTCATTCCAGATCAACACCCACCGGCAGACTGGTCACAATTCAAACGCACAGAATAATATGTTCACTCGCGAGCGTTGACTCTGCCATGTGAGCCTAAGAGGCGACCTTTATCGCGACCGAGATATCGAGATATCTCGTCGAACACGCAAGCACCTAATTCCATATAGTGGTAAGGTCAGGGGTAAGGTACCCAGTAACAGTAACTAGTACTGCTAGGTCTGGCAACTCCCAAAAAATCCACACAAAAAACATCCAGCGAAAATTCGTACATTTTTAAAACTTTCTGGAAGCTTTTTCAGTGCTCTGCACGCGGGATTCAGAAGTAGGTAAGTAGCTTTTTACCTTATGCAGTCTTATGTAAAATCAACGGGGAAAAAATCCAACTTACGGGCGGAGGTCATATTTTTGGACCTACCAAGAAACTGACGATTTGGCCCACCATGAATGAAATCATATGGTTTTGTTGGGCCAGTCAGTTTAGTTTCCTGTGAGTCATCACTGTCATCAGTCATCAGTGTCATCACCCTTAGAGAAAATAACCGAACCATCTCTCCCCGTCAAACAAATGCCACTTAACTTCCAAGGTATACCAACAGAAAAATATAATTCAGGGCACTGATAATAAGCCACGTGAATGCTGTATAGATAAATGGAGTCAGATAGGGAGCAAACAGACCCCGCGACGGTTAGCAAACAAATGGAATGACGTCGTGAACTTTGCTGCATAACTGACGGAACATTCACACCAAACGTGGATTTCACGTGGCTATGTGGGGTTGGGGCGCGATAACGAGTCTTGTGCTGTTAGCACAAGGATTCTGGGGAAGAAGGAATAGGAAACGCTGGGATTCGTAGCACAGAACTCTTTGGTGGCCAAGGACGGTTCGACTTCAGATAATTGGAAGACCAATATTGCTGAGAGAAGGGTCAGGAAGGTGTAAGTGGAAGGGGCTGTCAGTGGTGAAAGCACGCATGTTTTCACTCTGATTACGGTTGGGTAAGGTTGAATTGAAACTAAAAACTATCACTGACGAATGCTGATGACCGCCTCTGCAAAAACATAACTCACGCTAGGATACAACAGCATTTTTTGATTGAAATAATGGAAAACTGACATGCCGAAATTGGTTTGGATTACATATGATGAATTTTGTACACAGGGTTTTATCTCAAATAGGAAGTACAATATTTGGAGGAAACATAGAAAATAGTCGCCTTGTACTTAAGTTTTACAAAGAGGTGACCTCAATCGGATTTAATCTGTCTCACCAGGAATTGGGATGTGAACATAGTGGACTCAATCCACACAGAACTAGTTAGAACTAGTTAAGGACAAATCGGTCTGTGTTCAGAATGGTGAGTCATTGTGGACATAAGATTAGAACCAAACCAAGGATCGAAGGTTCATTTTGTGGACACAACCCCACATTTACAGGGTCTTCGAGGAACGATTCACACGCTTGATGATTCATAACAACCGAAGATTCTTGAAAAAGGATGGTGATTAACTAGGAAATTACGAGAAGGCCCACAAATATGAAATATCAAGCTAACGTGCTTGTGCAGAAGTCGATGTCCCCTAACTTGGTAGGTACTCACAGAGTAGGGGATCCAGCCGGTCCTTGAAACTCTTTCCGCGCACCACAGGTCTCAGTTTCTTCGGCGTCTCGAAAACAGTCTCGTCGTCTTCTGTGTCAAGGAGAGGGTCACCTCCTACGCGGATGGTACTCTCGGAGCCGCAGTCCATGAGAAGCGTCTCCCACCGGCTGCTGTCCCACGGTTCTGAGAAGACCGTGGCCGCGTCATCGTCACCTGCCGAGTCGTCCCCTGCGTCCCGTCGAGACCCTTCCAAGTTGTCGTAGGCACTCACTCGAGATAGAAGGGTGCTGGAGGCAGGAAGTGGCGAGGGAAGTCGCGGTGACCGTCGGTGAACCGTTGGTTCCAGCCGGAAGTGGGGAAACCTGTGGTGCGATAAATCTTGTCAGTGTGTTCATAAAGATCCTTACCAGATGATCGTATGAAAACCAGCAAATCGACCGCAAATGAAGTTTGTTGACTTTTCATATCTGTCCTAACTTCTGACGTTAAAAAACAGTTTCTTTGGAAGGATGGCATTAAAAACCATTACGATGCCACCTGTATTTTAACCTCAGAATAGCGGAAAATAATCCCACCTTTGCGCTATGATATGGCGAACGGTAACGGTGCCGGCATCCCGGTGCTCAGAGTCCATCTGCTGCTCCAGTGAGGGGAACTTGCCCCCTCGCTCCCCCTCCTGCCCGATGAATTCCCACGATGAGTCCACGGTCCAGCTTGGTTCAGTCTTGCTTGTCACGCGCGGAGGCTGCACGGCTTTCGCACGCAGATTCTTTTTTTGAGGCTTCCCAGCTAGAGACCTGAAATCGTTGTTAAGAAGTTAGTGCCACATTTATGTGCTGAATTCTGTAGGAGTCTGGGTTACACTAGTTTCCAGAGAGTCGTTCTTGAGCGCAAATGTAGGCTTATACTGTTAAAAGTTTTTTTTTTTTTTTTTTTTTTGACCCGGAGGGGTATTAAAAGGCATTATACAAGAACAAAGAATATCCAACAGTTTCCTGGACAAATTTTCAAAACAAAAAAATAAACGAACTATTTTGAGTTGCCGCTGTCAACTGAATTATTGTTTCTTCTTCTGAATAACTCAACCTCTCCTACCTCATGCTGAGAATGTTGTCAGCGCTCCGGCTGTCGGTGAGCTCGGTGCGTGAATCAATCCTCGGCAGCAGGTTCCCGCCCGACAGGTAGGGGTTGCCGCTGCTGGGCCATTGAGCGAAGTGCGCGGGGTCAGAGTGCCGCGCGGCGGTGGGTGACGTCCTCGGGAAACGTCTCACCACCTCCGGCTTTATAGAGTCAGCAGGCTCCGCGTAAAACGGACTGTTCTGTTTTCCTCCTTCCACCTCACACTCCACGGGTGACCGGCTCAATTTCTCCAAAAGATCTGGCTTTTTGACGTCTGGCTTGAAGGTTTTCAATGACTCCCCCACCCAGACGTCTTCGTAATCACTTTGCTTGTCCCCTAGTTCACTTCTATAATACACATTCGGCGTCTCACTCAAAATGTTAAATTCACGGTAGTGCTGACTCTCCTTCACTTTCTCCGACCTTCGGTACCGTTTGCCGCTTCGGCCGTTCTTTTCCGTAGGGGTAGACACCAGAGATCGGGAGTTCTCGATTTTCTGGAAGCCTTTTGACACTAGGTTGGTGGTGTCGCTAATGGGGGAGACTAGAGTGTGCAGACGGGAGGCTTGCTGCGTAAAGGGTTGCTGCTCAGGGTGCGGACTAGTAATGCTGGGGAAAGGTAGGGAGTGCTCAGAGCCAGGAGAGGAGAGGTTGAGAGAGAGAGAAGACGGTTCCTGGTCAGACTCTGCAGCCTGCGGGAGGGTTGGGGTTGGTGTCACCTGCAACAAAGCAACCAGTACTTATATTATTATTCAAATACGCACGAACATAAAACAGATTCAGGAAGTAGGTAAAGAAACGGAATTAGTAGGCGAAGAGCAGGCGCCTCCTCATACAAGTTAAATTAATACCGTATGAAATATCTGTCAGGTATGTACATTGTTAGCTTTTGAACAGAACCTACATATCTCCCGAAAGCAGCTGTAAAATATGTCATAAAATAGGTGACTCTACATTTGCCAAAAATGCAGTTGCGTCTTCAGAAAAAAGGGGCAATGAAAATACTGGCTTGCACTGAGATTGTACGTGATTGCTACCTGAACACTTTGGAGTTGGACCTCCTGCATACTGAATGTCACCGTGGTCGTTATGGAGACTTGATTGTTGGGAGGAGAGGGGGATGGTTTCGCCCATCGCGGCGGAGGTGGGGGAGGAGTTTTCCCACTGGCTGGCGGAGACCGCGCGACTCCTAACGATGGAAACGTAGCAGCGCTGCTCTCCGCTGAAATAACAATTGTGTGGTAATAAATATGATAATATTTTGTTTACGTGTTTTATGGCATCTTTAATAGCAAAATGTAGGACACTTGAAAAGTCAATTTCTAACAATCGAGTGTTTTTTGACGGTTGGCTTTTGAGAGAAATCACTCGATTTATAGGCATTCTCGTATGTGAGTTTTTTGGATGTTGGTGAAACATTTGGTGTATACTTGAATAGTGGCAAACTTACATGGACTACTGCACAGAAGATCAAGCGTGCTTGGCCTGAGAGGTTTGTCTTGTTTGTCTTTGACATCGGGAAACACGGCCTTGAACGTGCTGAGAGTGGGCGACTGGAGAGGCGCCAGATCCAGAACTATCTCGCTTTTACTACTCTTCAACTTGTTATTGTTAACTGTGAAATAAACGTTTGTTACAAAATACTGACTCACACTCAAATGGAGAAATACCGTCTTTCTCAGTTGTTTGTGGTTTCCTTTAAATTGTTTTCAAATTTCTGATGGACATCAAATGACAGAAGGGTGACTTTCGCACTCAGGTAACTTCAGAATTCAAGCTTGAACTTCAGAACTTTGGGTTCACGTTTTCAATTATAATTATAATATTTTGATAGAGCAGACATCTACAAATTAAAACTGAAAATAAAAAAACGGCAGGTATCGCAAAGATCCACGTAAATAAATATTAGCTTATTCTTGCACTTACCGCTGCCAAAGGAACAGAGGCTGCCAGAAGGGCTTGTGTTGGCAGAATGAGTGCCCGGCCTAGGGTTGGCCATTGGATACCGCCAAAACTCCTGCCCCAGCAGCGCGAAGGACGACAGCTGCTGTCGGTTCTTCGCCTCCGTGATTGTCCGAGGAAGAGTGAGCTGCACAGGGAGCTCATCACTGCAATGAATAGATGGGTAAGTAGAACATTAATCGCAGACAAAAGTGGGAAATCAAATTGGCAAAGGAACTTTGTGGGAAAGAAAATTTTTGCGAAAAACGAGAACAGTGCGGGAGAAAGTCAAATAAATGGCTATAGGTATCGCCGACCATTAGTTAGTTATTAAACCATATTCAGCACGTGGCTAGGCCCAAGTGTGGATGGCACGTCATACAGCGAAATAATTGTTTTTATTTCAAGAGTAACCAAATTTTCTACGTTCTATATACCTGTCTGTAAAGGGAGACCAAAAACTTTTATCTACAAAAGACGAACCTGAGTAACTGCACTAGTATGATGAAAATCTTGGAACTTACCAGCATTGGGAGTAATGGCAAATGAGCTTAGGAATGGAGTCGAAAGTGTTTTCGGAGCTTTCTAGGCTGAGGTTGGTCCCATTGGCCTGTATGAGGTAGTGCTCTATGTACGGTCCCTTGCCAGGCGGAAGCCGAACTGAGATGGCCATTGTGTCCGGCTGAGAAGACTGCCGTACCACAAAATTCTGAAACAGGCAGGGAAATCGTTACAAGTACCCAACTGCAAACCATGGACGAGTCACCCAGATTATCCTCCAATCAAGACGAGTCAGTCCCCTTTCTATCATTCAGTACCGTTCAATAGCGTCCCCTAAATTTGGCTGCGTTATGGCACTTAGGTACGACCCTCTAACTCGCTAATGGTCCCTATAAAGGGGCTTAGAGTGTCTTCACGATAACAAAATGTACCATATTATTTTTCACACCGCATGACATCTGGTAGGGCCAAAAGGTTTTCTACCGCCCAAAAGTGAAATAAAGTGATGTGGAAACCACACGAACAAAAAAAAAAGAGCGCTGAGTTATGATGAATGGCCCACGAACAATTTTCGTGAAACTCGATTATTTTTCATGAAATGAGAATGCAGTGGAATTAGAGGCCATGAAAAGGGGAGTAAACGGGCAAAAGGGCGGTTTCCCACACAAACAAATAACATTTGTGATGATGTTCATGTCATGAAGGTAAACCAATTTGGTCCTCGAACGACAGCAAAGCTTTGTCCTTAGAGCGAAGCTTAATCGTATAGAACAACGTTTATAGTCCTTTCTAGATTTAACGCGAACGCTTTTCTCTCATTTTTCGATGATAGATAATTGGGAGGCTAGGTGTCTTTTCTGGATAATTAGACGTGATGTAGTAAAGCCCCCATTGCATTTTGATTCAACCTCAGAAGCGAACTTTTGCACGATAGTAATAGTTCCCTACCTACCTACCTACCTATTGCGTACTTACATCCAAAGGGAAAGTAAAAAATAAGTGCTACGTGTACCTTCTGCTACGGCTGCGAAAAACCGGAGCAACAATAGGGGCGTAGGTACAATGCACCTGAACACATCCCATTCTACCAATTTGAAACCTATAGGGTGGATCATGGACTGAAAAGGTCGAGGGGGTAACCACTCCAGAGATTCCTTGAGATTCCCTGAGATTCCATAAAGATTTCCAAATATTCCCAACGATGTTCATAGAAAGATGAACCCCGAAGGGGTAACCACTCCAAAAAATTTCAAGATTCCCTGAGATTTCATAAAGATTTCCAATGATTCCCTACGAGATTCCCAACGAGTGGTTTACCCCTCGGAAAAGGTCCTACTCGGAGCTCCAGCCCTCACGTGCAAGTGGAATGTATGGAATGCTTACAAATCATCGTGTGGAATGTTTATTTCGAGTTGTATTGGCGGGTAAATGACCCGTACGTCGGCAAATCGAAATAAACGGCCCATAACCAAAACAAATAAACGTTGAAGAGAGAGCAAGAGCACGTGGGGTCTGTTTTAGCTCACAACAGTCCGCTTCTGTGTTTCAAGTGGAGTCCAATCATATCTATCTACGATTAGAAGTGTCGGCTATTTCACTCAAATCACCAGTCGGTGTCACTATTCATTAGGATTAGGTCGAAAGTTTCGAACTGGGTTCGGACTGGGTCGCCAAACTCTACATATCCCTGAGTATTGGAACCTTTTAACAATATTTACCCCTTCTTCCTTGCCCTGAAGGAGATGAACAGCCCCTGTCCTCTGAATGCCGGGCAGGAACCAGACGGGGTGGCTGCGGATCAGCCTCTCCATAAGAGCGATCCCGCAGGGCGCGTCGCACTCAGAGTTTTCGCTCCCCGCGTCTTCACTGCACGACAGCTCGTCTTCTCTCTGCAAAACATATACCAATATTAACAGATTTTACCAGTTTATCCCAGCAAGGAAAAAATTAAAATTAAAATTTGATCTATCATCTTGTGAGAACCAAGAGGCGTAACAGTTATAGAACTGCCTAAATTTGCTGGGGCATGTCGCAATGAAAGTCTATAAAGGTGTTAATAGCTTACCGAAGCCCGCAATCAGGGGCAAAAGTATGCTATAGAAAAACGTACAGGAGTAACTGTGTTGTTTGGGAATGTTCCTTAATACTGAAGAGAAGGTAATAAGAACCCCCCACTTTAAGAAGGGTTTTCATATCACCCCTTTCAAGTTCCCCCACTAAAGGACGGAGTGGTGTCACATAGCTCAAACACCCTTGTTATGTAACACTCCGTTTATGTAACACTATTAAAGGTGGGACCACCTACCCCATGTGTTTTATCAGAGAGTAGTTCTCCGAGCTGAATGTAATGACCCCTTCGTGTACAAGCTGCGTCACTAATGCCACCAATCACCTTTCCATGTACTTGCAGCTTAGGCAAGTAGGTACGAGATACTTTTTCCCCAGAAAATTTCCTCAGCAACAAATCCTTGAGCTAAATAAAAAACATTACTAATCAAAAATGATGTTAGTGATGTTAAGGGTATGTGGAATCACAATTCCTTACTGTAAACATTCCCATAAGGTGGAATGTAAAAGCAACGAACCAACGCAGCCCCTTAGGTACCTTTTATATCCAAAATTGTATGGTTTTCCATTCATGGCGTACAGAAACCTTCTGGCCTTCTATTACGAAAACCCATAAAAGCTCGTAACTTCTTCAAAAAGGGGGAAACCCACAAAATTGAGCACGCACAAGTGGCCGACATAAAATTGAAAACGGAAGTAGCCATCTCTCTTCAGTCGTAAATGTCCATACTTCGATTTGCGATCTATCATTAAAAATCCTCAAACTAGCAATAAAGCATAGACATAACTGCACTAACATCTCTAGAACACGCACCGAATTTAAAATACGATGTAGCATGCTTACTTGTAATGGTCCATTGCGTCTGAAGGGCGATCGCCCAAACAGCTATCAAAATCGAATATAATGGGACAAGGGGAGGGGGTGGCTCGGACCTTAAGGGTCGGCCTGATCACAGCTTTATGCCCTGTCATATTTCACTCTTACAATAGCAGGGGAGGCTTTCCACCCATTCAGAGCACCTTGCGTTTATGGCCCAGGTGACCGGACTACACCGAAGAGGGTGCAATCAACTCAGGGTGTTTGCTTAACCCAGGGATTATGTCCAGAACCTGAATATTACCAATTAACCGTCACATACACCCACTGTGGATGAATTTTTCATTACTACTTTTATGTTTATGGGAACAAACTGCTATTTTTAAGTATCTTTTAAGGAATTCAAATATGCACGTTATACTAATTTTGAGAACCACAGCTCTACTCAAACAGACTCCAGAGCCGAATACCAAGAGGGCTAGAGAAGTGTAGAACAGAAAAAGAAAACAACTAGAGAGAATGCTGTTTCTCTGCTTTTTCTATCGCCCGACAATTCCCATTCAATCACTTGTGGGTGAATGGAGCCCGATATTGAAGTTGACAGAAGAACACATTTCACTTTCGGAATGTCGAGTCAAATCAAATCAGAGCAGAGATTAAAGGTCTCCCTCAACCTCCCGTTCAATCCGAAAACTTGCTCCGAAAATCAAAGCGTGTTATCCATCCATAATCCCCCATTTCCCGTGGCTGGCATGATTGTGGAATGGTGTAAAGCACTAGAAATAACTAACATGTAACTTTACCCAGGAATGTTCTGAAAGTGCATCAAGTTTTCATATGTCCGCAGCTTTCAACGTCACATCAGCATTGTTACCTTGACGGAATATGAATAGGACAAAGCCTTCCGCTGGGAACTTCGCCCCTATGGCTAGCATATAACGTTTAGCTGTCACCATCAGCAACACTGCTGACCCATGAGTAGGACTTTACTATTATCAGACTTTGAGTATAGCCATACATAGAAGTACCAATTCCACAATTCCGGTTCACGAGTAATACTGCATAAAGTGAACCTATGCAAATTCAGGACTGTAAATTGAGAAAAAGTGCTCCTCCCCCTAACGAGAAAAAAAGGTCAGAATTCAGAACATTCCGCTCTCCGGGCTTTTCGAATTATTTTTTTATTACAAAAATGTAACAAAACTTGTAACATGTCTGGTCCCTTCATGAATCACTTGAGGGAGGGGATAAAGGCGATGATGTGTATTTAGCGACAGCGCTCCCCCTCCCCACCTCAGGGGTCGTTCTCAAGAGACCGATTCATTTCCTGGAAGACAAGTCTGGACTCGCTCCAGATAACAACTTGATCAAAACTTGCTTCTTTCCCTCCAATTAAACCTAACATCCCCTCTACAGCCTCCCTCCCTCCTCCCCCACCCCAAACTTTACAAGGGCTTTTCGATAGCGTTCAGTTACTTAGCCAACAACATTCCTCGTCCAGGGATACTTGCCAAGGGGCACAAAATTAAACAATAAACTCGATGGCTGAAACTCAAAGTTTCCTACTTCCAAAGAGTAATTAAGCTTGTCTTTCGAAGGAAAACAACTGCTGTATCTGAGAAAACTTTTAGTATTTCAAATCGTATACAGTACTTGACCGAAGTGGAGGGTTTTGGAGAAAAAGAAGACATAAATAAAATATTTCAGCAACCTCGGATGGAAAAGTAGGTCAGACACGGTTAAATAAGTCAGTCGAGAATCAGAAAGGCTTTCTTTACTTTTAAACTTTCCAAGAAAAGCAACTGCTGACAGAGTAATGACTTTAGAGAAGCTGGAGAGAAAACACGATTCAATAACGAAATTCAAAGGAAGTAAGCAGACTTGCTTCCTTTTCAGCGTTTCCGTAAAAAATAAAACACTTCCTAGCAAGGTTCCTAGCAGTGGTTCCTGGGTTCAACTGGGTTACACTAGATTACACTAAGCGTGAAAAAAACCATGTTTTCAAAAGATAATGTACACCTGCAGAAACCGTGATTATGCAATTCCAAAGTGGGTGTACTTGCGTTTCACTACGCCTGCAGAAACCGTAATTATGTAATTCCAAAGCTGGTGTACCTACACGAATTGAACTATACCTGCGAAAAATTCCACACAGCACACAGTATAGTACAAAATGGGTGATGGTGGGGCTTGTAACATGACAATCGAAAACCGGACGTGTGCGTGAAGAGATGTATCGGGTTAAAATGTAAAAACTTCGCTGCACTTTAAAATGGATACGGATAAAATTTTTGAGATCTGAAACCCACCCTCAGTTTGGTTTCAGCAATCAGCTAATATAAATAAACGGTCAATAAATAATCATTTTCGGGGTGGAAAGCGAACAGTTTCGCTTCACTAATGAAGGGATTTAAAAGCGATCAGGGACTGTGGAAGGGACAACTTCCAGCCACTAAATCATGGTTATGCAAACCGAAGACTAATGTACCAATATACAGTGGTATTCTCTGGCCCTCAATCGAGAGCCTCACTAAACGATACATAAAATAAATAAATTCATTGACGAAACTGCCTAAATAAACCATTCAAGTTGGTGTGCCACCTTGCACAATTGTAAGAAATAAATTTACAATAAAATACACATAAGGAGCAAGAGGCGCTTGAGACTAAAAACGGAGACCGAACTTCACTTCAGTGGAAATTACCACACCATTAATTAATTAACGTCAATAATAATACGTATTTTTGAATCAAACAATCATAGCTTTACTGCACGTATTGTACATATATTATAGACAAAAGTATGTTAGCCAATGTTAATGATTCCTATTATTACTTCGCCTGTATCATAATATGGTAAATGTTGCGAGAAGTCGAAATTCATGGAAACAATATTTTCGTAATGCAGCTGCTGAGAAGCTCCAAAATAACATTTATTTCTCAAGAAGAGAGTTCTGCTGTTGTTCCCGTTATCACACGACGTTTTGTGGGTTATGTCTCCCCATGCTCTCATAAGCGGTGTTTTATTATTGTTTTGAAATGGGTCTGACTCCCAGTGGTACGTTTGACATTTTCACGCAATTTTATTCCGTTTCTTGGAAAATCGATCCCTTGCGGTGTATACAAACTTCCGTCAATCATTTCATTATAGAGTCGTGGCTCGTGGCAGAAAGGATCCTCACTCCCCATATTAAAATAATTCGCCACTGTTACTGTTATTCTAATTTATATTTTGCAGACTGTTATTCGTGTCAGCAGAGGAATAAAATATTACGAATAATAGGTATTAGGTCGTTTCGAGAAAGAAAAACTGATTGCTTCAGCAATGGGACAGGAAGTACTACAGTATACCAACAAAATAAACTTTATCACATAATCATTACATTCACTGGAGAAATCAGCCACACTTGCAGCAAGTGATGAGGCACTTATTACAGCTACTGCGCATCTCAATGGATAACGTCGTTACGCCCACCCTCATGGGCAGTCTGAGGCTTCGTCTGCCACAAGACTGAAGGCTGCTATGCTGACGCTGGCTGTCCTGTGCCCTCTTTCCTCATTACTACGACTTCCTCTTAAAGATGGTGGGATGCCGGCGCGAGGCTGAGGCGCGAACCGCTTCGAGCGCCGCCGCCGTTCCCCACTTTGTCAAACCCACGTCTATCAGTTGGTGCGTTCCCTATCAGTCAACGGTTTTCCCAGAACAATTAACGGGTTTAGCTTCTCCTTAAATGGAGAAATAACCGCAACTCATAGAGAAAAAAGTCAAAACTACACTGGAAATGTTCCCTTCAACACATTCAGATTTGCTTGCGTTTTCAGTTATTGTTTGGATGAATATTGATGTAAGTAGGTCATTCCACATGGTTGGGTCGGCACTAACATACATGCCTCATAGGCATAGGTAATAGAATAGCACCGGTGGATGCGTCACAAGAGTGGGCGCCATTCGTTTCAATTGCAGAGTCACTGGTAACGGTTCGGTACCCATCGCCCTGCTCTATTCAAAACGAACAGGACGTAACAAATAGAAAGCTTGGTACTAGCAGAACACTTCTTGCTTTTGCATAACCGAATCTATGTGGGTAACTTTTAAATGAAATATTCAAAAGTACGATGTTCACTGCTGATGCTGTCCAAATCGCAATGTTGGGTCCATTTCCTGTGCCCCATACAATAAATGTCACATAGGAACCACCTGTTACGAGTTAACAAGATTGAAACCGGCAACAGAAAAGAGTTTTAAACCGCTCATCTGGCAATGGACCACCAAATGAAACCACAAAACCGAAACCCTTTCAGAGTAATTTCCATTGGGAGAAAATCAGGTCGTAAAGACGAGACGAAAATCAGAATAGCTAGAGAGAAAAAGTGGAGCGAACATTGGACGACTGGAGCACGGACGGGTCCAGCAGCGCACATTACGATGCACGTCACAAAAAACCCCAAACGACCCCCCATCCCCCGCCATGTACAGGGGAGGTCGCGCCCAAACTTTCAGCGCGGCCTATATGATTTACAGACGAGAGGGGCGGGGGGCAGAACACGTCCTGCACACCCGCGGGCAAAAGGGGGGACTTTTAATTACGTCCACACGGCAGACAAATTCCACAAACGTGATGTCCAGTTTTCGAGGTTTTGCATATACCTAACGTTGTGGCTTGTTTAGAAACGAAGAAAGCTTGCAAACTAATTTAATTTGCTTTTGCTGCTATTCAGCAACATTTGGGGTTTCCTCAGGCACACTCGGCGCCAGCGTACGCCGTACGCCTCAACCCACTCTTTATATATAAGCCGGTAAGCAAAATGTATGAAAAC
The DNA here is from genome assembly GCA_950004255.1 of Mesopsocus fuscifrons. Classification (NCBI taxonomy): domain Eukaryota; kingdom Metazoa; phylum Arthropoda; class Insecta; order Psocodea; family Mesopsocidae; genus Mesopsocus; species Mesopsocus fuscifrons. Next base: position 12,861,651 of record OX465377.1, read on the forward strand.
ACAGAGAAATCCTCGAGGAAGCGTATTCACCCTTTTTTCTTCTTTCATCATCAAATAAAGAAAGTTTCAACTACCTGTAGCCGTGGGTTTTCTATTATTTTCAGCGGCTCACACGGTCTGATCTTGTGTGGCAGGAGCATACGACAAACTGCAGTGAAACGTTAACAGGAGTCACTTCCATGACTCAAGCTCATTTATCAGCGCGTGACTAGGGGATAAGTTGATAGAAACCAAAGAGACCAACAGGGAGGGAGCTCTCTCGCAAAGTTCTAAGCCTGATTGTGACAGAAGCATACCGCAGAACTGAGACATTTTTATTCAGTACCTACCTACGATGGAACATTCGAAAATTTTTAATGAGGACGTGGTCCTGCACGTATCCATCCTCGATCGGTTTAGAGGTCTAACGCCCCATCTTCTCCCTTGTCTCCTTCTCTTTTGAGGTAGATTTCGAAGAAAAATCTACCTATTGTAGTCGTACAAGTAGTCTCACTTTTGAAAAATTTCTTCACAGTTCTTCTGTTCATGACCGCTGGATCCCAAAACCACCATCAGCTCAAAAGTTTATCATATATACCTAGGTACATACCTATATCTATCTCTATATATACATATACCTAGGTATCTATATAATTTCAATTTCTTGTGAACACGCTAGGAGCCGTATTTTTGCAAAATAGGTAATTGGTTTTGACTGATTAAAAACCACTTTTCTTTGTAACGTTTTTTGATCCCACCCTTTATGACCCAGAAAAAGAAAAAAACAAATGAATAATTTCAAGCTTTTTTTTCAACAAAAAACAGCATTGAAAAATCTAAATTATCTTTGTTTAAAGATTATCTAACCAAAACCAAAAAACACACGCGAATAATACAAATTTATAATAATAATACGAATAATAAAACACAAATAAGCCTTTTTTTAAATAAAAAAACCTAAAAAAATTTAAGAAAAATCTAAATTATCTAATCGAAATAGAAATTTTAAAGTTTGTAAATAAAGGAGAATCTAAGCAGACGACGTTTCCATGGTGGCGACAAAGGAAAAATTTAATATCTAACCATGGCGACACGCCGTCATCTTGAAGTTTTAGAGCACTAAATCACTAAATGTTCCCGTAAGCTAAACATGGCTCATTTTAGAGGCTTAGATTTTTAGAGATTAAAGTCGTCCATGCATCGGACGTATCACTAAATGTTCCCGTAAGCTAAACATGGCTCATTTTAGAGGCTTAGATTTTTAGAGATTAAAGTCGTCCATGCATCGGACGTTTACTTGTATTGCCGTACAAAATGCGCACTGAAACAATTCAAGCACATAAAATAGTAGTTGAGAGTAGAATGCAGATAATTTACTGTAACCGACTTGCTCGGAATTTTTCTTCCAGTTGCCATTTCCCCCTTACTACGCGAGAACATTCTAAACACCATTCTCAACACCAATTTCCCTTAGTATTAACCACCAGTTGTAACTGACGATAGCCAGATCGATTTAAGACTATCCCGCAGCAAGCATCAAGGAATAGCAGCTTTAGGGCAAACACGAACAATTCCCACTTGCCACTTTTCGCTCATCCAGCAGATAAGCGGTGGCTTAAGACAAGAGGGAAATAAAATATGACGCTTTGAAGGGGGCAAAAACAATTACTTGGGCTACAAGGGGGAGCGCACCCACGGCAAGTGGCTCTGCGCTATAGTGCGGTTATTTCAAAGAGATTGCTAATCAAATAAATTAATGGCAAGGGTCCCCTGCTCACGACAGCGATCTCGAATGCTTTAAACTTTAAATGCGATCTATAAAACATAACTCTGCGCTACTGTGGTGAGTAAAAAGGTTGAATTTTGAAAGGATTCTTTTGTATGGCTGCTGAAGTAGTTAGTAAATATTGGACCAAACTGAAACATTACCAATTTATGGTTTATTACAACGTGAGCATGAGGGATGAAGTGAACCGCAATATTCCATGCAGTAGCTATCAATAAGTCTCATTAGTCAGAACCCACCATTCACACCAATCCCGCCCACCAAAGTTAATTAGATGAAATTTTCCCATTTTACAAAGGGAAATAAAGGACCACAGCAAGAGGAAATCAGCATGAGAAGTTCCCTTTTATTTATTAGAGTTTGACACTCCTCCGCTCCTCCTAAATTTACGGTTCAATTGGTTCCAAGACAACTTGAAACCACCAAGAAAAGCTAATTGAAAGGCTGCAGGGCGCCAAATTAAAAGTTGTAGCACTTGGAGGATGCTCGGTCAATCAGTAGGTGTTGCCAAGAGCAGGGAGGGAAACCCTCAGACTGACCAATCACAGGGCAGCTTGCCAAGGCGCCAAGCCAAATTTACTTCAATTCAAACGCCTCTTATTTCAATATTGAGATGAAAACACTTCCCAGAACCGGCCTTTCCGGCTGTCATCCGAAGGACTTGATTTGAATTTTAATAATCAAAATTGGCACGAATCTCGGAGCTTAAAATTTTACTACATGAAAAGGTGCTAAAGCGAGTAGATGAGCACCAGTACACACAGGCCAACCTAAGTAAACCTGGGTCAGAAACTGCCAGACTATAGGCCAACACGGGCCAAATATTGGGACCCAATGTTGGGCCAGTATCGGACTTTTCATGGAAAATCTGAAAGATGCAATCAACAATTAATGAAAATAACTTCCCTGATACTATAGATTAGATGACAATAGAAGTGCAGTATCTACTGAAAAAGAGTGATGAAAGAGTACTACAACTCCTTGGAGAGGAAGAATAATTTTGCTAGTTCAGTGTTCAGCTTCAGGGGAAAACGGCGACGTAATGACCTACGTTCCACAAAATTGTTTTTTTTTTCTCCGGGAAATCATGGAGTAACTCGAGAGCTTGATTTTCCTCTCCAACTCGTTAAGACTCCAGTTGAGTCACTCGACAATTTCAAGGAAATCCAAAATATTTCCTTCATCTCTCTCCACTTCCAGTATACAATACTAGTACCCCCGAGAATTTACACAAACAAGCCACGGATATCACATTTCCTTCACAATCTGAATCTTACTGATGAATGTTCTTTTCCCCTCTCGTTAGCATTTAAGGGTCGCAAAGGGGGGGGGGGGGGGGGGGTGTGGAGAAAAAACTTAGCTCAGCTGCAGAAGCCAGATAAATAGCTTAATAATTATCGCTGGGATGAACGCACATTGAAGTACACTTCAACTTAATTTCTTATTAAATTTTTATTTGTTTCCCTCAAAACCTTCGTTCCGTCACAACAATTACCACCGACGTTTTTCAACAACCACAGCATTAAATTGAAGACAAGCAAACTGAAATTTCCCTTAAGGGTCCGCTATACCTGACGGTGCATTTTTTGCCGCCCATAAAATTAACATTGCGAGCGGCGATTCATTTTCAAGGTTTACCCTTGGTTGGAAAGACACAAAATTTTGCCTGTACCTAGCCCTAACAATGTTCTATAGGGAGTGTTCGAAGCAGATTTCCCATTTTTTTTACTGGTTTTCGAGATACAGCACTTTTCTTGAGGTTTGCGATGCTATTATTTGCAAAACAGTTGCAATAAAAGAAACCAGTGAGAAATTGGGAAATCTGCTTCGAACACTCCCTAGAACATTGTTAGGGCTATACAGGCAAAATTTTGTGTCTTTCCAACCAAGGGTAAACCTTGAAAATGAATCGCCGCTCGCAATGTTAATCTTATGGGCGGCAAAAAATGCATCGTCAGGTATAGCGTCCTCTTAAATAAAATAAATAAAATCAGGAAAGGGTAGATCGAAGTAGGTCTATCAGTATTCATTTATCATCCTTTCTATCTGAAATGCTAAGACTTGTGACTGTTAATTAAATGTGCCATTCGGCCCATTCGCTTTTCCCAGGAAGATGGGAGACATGAAAATGCTTTCACTCAAATTCATTTTTCCATTTCTTCTTTCATCTCACCCTTCTAGAAATATCTCGTTTTTGTAGCCTCAGTCGCACTACTTCACGGCCCTAGCTGAACCGTTCTGCCAGCTTTTACGGAAATGAAGGGTGCGAAAATAATGGAAAAAGTTGATGGGAGCACATGAAAAGTTAGTAGGACTTGCCGATTACTGAAACTGATTATTATAATTTTCCGCGCTCTGATTACCAAGCATTATAATCTGGAAACTTTTTTGGGGATTTTAAACTTCATTTTTAGTTTCAGTCACGTTCAGTTTATAACAGTTATCTACACACACTCAGTAGCATGAGAATTTTTTTTAGAGTTAGGTATCTCTCGTTAGGTATTCTAAACTACGAACGTAATATAGAAAAGCTACAGTTGAATTCTATTAACCACTAAACAAAACTAGTTATTATGGGAACTTACTAATCAGCATTAATGAATGAATAGAGTGCTAATAAGTAATAAATAACAAACTGAGTGGCTTTTCCCAACGGGACTGCTCACTCTGTGTTACTGTGTAGTATATATCTGCTCACATTTCATTTCACACTTTCTGACTTTAATCGGTAGTTTATTAGCGTTAATTAGAGGCTTTGATTAGGCTCATTTGGAACTGCCAGAACATAATTATTATCACTGACGTCACACTCTGGTACGTTCAGTCTTCTCCAGCTCCAACCATTCATTCTCCGCAAAATTACCACAGGAAATGGCGATTAGATTTTTACGATTCGAAAGAAGTACTAAACTGTCAGGTTCGTAGGTATAAACCTACAACAGTGAGTCAAGAAATCGTTTATATTAGTAGCAATGTAAAGCAACGGCCGTTTGAGTCAGGAAGTCATTTCAAAGCACCAAAGCTCCAATAAGGTTTCAGTGACAGTTATGGAAAAAAAAAAAGAACGAACAAAACTTGAATCGGCACCCCCAATTCATTCAACAGATGATGAATCTAAAGTATACCGAAATGAACCTGTGTCCCCAGGCTGCTTGGAAACAATGCCCAACCCCAAATATAACCTTTTAAGTACCATCTTGACGTGTTAGTAATACCCTGCAGATGGTCCGACCTCCTGGAGGCAACGCATGGAAAACATGCAATCACACCTTTCCTGAACAACCCGTAATAGGTTTTGAGGTCTAATACTCGCGTGAGTAGAAAAACCGAAGTATGTAAATTCTACAGGTTGCCCCGTTTCAACAACATATCTACATATAGCTGCGCCAAAGCACGATGACTTATCACAGCCCTTCCTTGACGTTCAAGTTCGTAGACTGGCCTTCAAAGCGACTTGACGTCACGGGGGGACCTTACTCCATACCTATCTCAACGGAAGAACTTTTAGAATTTACAGATCTTGAGGATTTAAAACCCACATAGCCACGAAATAAGCCCCATTAGTGTTCAGAACGAGGCTTTGTGCGAGTCAATGAATGGATTACGATTACCGCATAGAAACCTTACGGTGTAAAGGGCTGACTAAGCCTGTATGCCTATTCCAAAGGATATTGATTAACCCCTCGTACCCAAGTGCGACAGATGTTCACGACAAATTTCTACTATTTGTTATAAATGTTCTAACGTAGAATTTAATAATACAAATGATGTGACGTTTACGTAGTCATTCAGGCATTAATACTCAAGTTCATGCATGGAAATGGCACTGTTGCCTGCACCTGGGTTTCACCTCCAATTTACGACACGATCTGAGTTTTTAAATTATTGAAAAAGGATTTTGATCTCAGCTTATAAGGTGTAACAGATATGGCTTTTCAACATGGAAGATGAATACATTCACTTGCGCATGCACGATCGTTTTGTTGACCCCGTCTGCATTAGCAAAAACCATAATAAGGGTCCAATTGTCACAGAATGAATCAGAGTGATGTTCATTCCCTACGAACGCATGACAACCTTGTTTAACTTACAGAAAAAAGTTCGGGTAAATTCCATTCCGAAATTAGCTAAAATTTCATTTTTCCAGTATCACCGAGTATCACTTTTTCCGTAAGAAAAGCATGAAATGAGGGAAAGAAAGAACTAGAATAAAGGGTCCGACAACAGTCGCACTTAACTTTCTCGCCCCATGTGATTTTTAATTTTTTATTTTTTGGAGATTTTTTTGCGGGCGTAATTTTTAAGCAATCCAAAATCGGTTGAAAATGACCCAAGAGCATCTATCTGAGATCACTCCTACCAAGTTTCATGGCTGTCATTCTATTACTGTAGTCCCAAATGCGTTCTAACCATTCAAAAACGTGGTTTCTCATTCTCAACTCATTTTCGACACTTTTTTGACAAAAACGGCCGTAATTTTCAAGATAACAAAATTCTGTTCGACAGATGTTTAAGTTATATGGTTCTACACAAATTTACCAAATTTCATGACAATCGGTCAATAAATGTGAATGGCGCCGAAACGATCGAACTTTGGTCCAGAACGGCCGTAATTTTCAACCAATTCAATTTTAGTTGAAAATGACCTCGAAGCATCTATTTGTCAACACACTTACCAATTTTCAGTGTTATAGATTGAAAAGTGTACCGTCGGCGCTTGTCCGACTAACCAAAAACACGATTTTTGAATTATTTTGGCGGTTTTTTGACAATAGCGGCCGCAATTTTTGACCAATCAAACCAAACCAATCGGCAGTAATTTTAGACAGGTCCATACCAAATTTTATCAAAATCGGATGAACGGTATAGGCGCTAGAGCACTGCACGGACTGACTGACGGACGGACTGACTGACTGACGGACGGACTGACGGACGGACAGACTTTTTCCAGAAACCACTTTTTTGGACTCAGGGGACCCCCAGGATCATGGGAAACCCAAAATCTCAATTTCGAAATTTTGCACGAAAACAATACTTTCTCGCCATATATGGCTAGCGAGAAAGTAAAAAGAGTGGCGGGACGTCAGCCTCCCACAATGGAATCAATATGGGCGGATGAGGGTGAGGACCAAGGCGGCAGTAATTCACGCCGGCCCCTCCCGAAAAAAGAACTTCAAGGTTCCGAGGTTTCCTTTTAAAGAGATTGATAGGGGAGTCTCGGCTCTTTGAATAACGAACGGCTGCAAAATACAATACTCCTAAGGGGACATTCGTGTTGGAAAGAAACGCTTATTTCTGATATTTTATATGCCGAATAACCTTGACTGTGACGGAGAAGATAAACTTACGCAACAGTAAAGCATATAGCATTAAGTATTTTTTGTCATTTTTATGCTTCCATGGAAAATTTAAACCGTGACGGCAAGGTTCCCGCGTGTAAATGCAATAACCTCCTTTGTATGGAGGAAAGCGGCACGGGGCCTAGGGAAATGATCCCCATTTTGGCGGGAATCAGTTCACAGGGTGGATGGAGGGGCCTTTGTAGCGGGCTGATGGGTTACTGAGGGGCCTCCCCCCCCCCCCCCTCCCACTCCCCAGGCTCCCAGCTATGACTCATCCCCTCCCTATCTCTTCCGTTCCGCCACGCCATGAAATAAGATACTCAGATTTTCATCTCATTCGCAAATACTTTTATTTGCTCGGGTTATGATGTTTGAATGGTAGAATTGCGGTTGTTTCACTCTTAACTGTACATATTCAATCAAGGGAAATTTTGCGATGGTGTAATAAAGGTCCAACATGTCAATTTGTGCGGCAGACAACTCAAACCCCCCACTCCGCTTGTACTGGGTTTTGGGTCATTTTAATTCCACGGTTACTCGCAAGAAGCAAATTTTGAACAAAAAGAACACAAAATTCATCTCTCTACGTGCACTAAAATAGAAAAATGTTGTAAGAGCTTACCTGACTGAGGGTCTCATCGCTTGTGTTGTCATTGAGATCGGTGCGCTTGAGATCAGCAGTCTCCCCCACTTCCTCTACACAGAACGCCTCTGTGCGCTTCTGGGCTAGTCGCTCGTTTCGCTTCACTACAGGTGCCTCCCCCGCTTCATCTTCGCCGAACGCCTCTGTTCGCCTCTGGATGAGTCGGTCGCTTCGCTTCACTTCATGGGAATCTCCCACTTCGTCTTCGCAGAACGCCTCAGCCCTCCTCTGGATGAGGCGACCACTTCTTCCCGTCGAGACTACCTCCCGCCCTCGCCCCGCCGCTAATTTGAGGATCTCATTCAGCTGCTGCTTGTTCTGTGTCGCAAGAGCTTCCATGTCGTCGAGGCAGGCTCGCCTCCCTTTTTGCGACTGGAATATAAGTAAGAGGTAAATTGATATCCAGAATCAGAAAATTTTAAGTCTCCCCTCTATCGAAGTCAAAAGAAAATCACGCCACTCAGGTCAGGTAACAGAGGTCTAGAAAAGTCTGAACCAAGGGCTCTGGCCGTTTAAGGCAGAAATATTAGTGCCTTTTATTTTTCAGTTTTTATCAGCACTCAAGAATTGGAATCGTCAGAAGGTATGGAGAAAGGGTTCGACCAGAAGGTAAATTTCATCTATTCCACAGAAAGGGGTTTCTCCGTCAATTCGTTCAATATGAGCTGGCTTGTGGCTTGTTGACAGACTCTAATGGAGAAGGGGTCGGAAAGGGCTGGAATTTAAGAGGAACTGTCCCTGCAGTCGCAACTTCGAGGTATAGAGCTCGTGTTCAAATATAGACCTGTGGGGGGGGGGGGGGGGGGGGAAGACTCAAGGCCAAGATACGATAAGCTTACAGCTTACGCTTCTCGCCATCTCCACGGTCGGATGCGAGGGAAAACTGTCGGACCAAATTTTTACTTCCTCTCTATAGCCATTCGAATCGTCCGAAAATTGTTCGTGAAGTGAAATGACTTAAAATTATTTTGCGCAGCATTTGTTTAATTTCGTGCCAACGAATCCCTCCATCCCCATTCAAAAAATAACACTGACCTCATAATTGTCGCTGTTGTGTGGGTTGTTAGGGGGTGATTCGGGATACCCGTTGATATGCTGTACCCCATTTGTCACATGGTTGTTGTGGAACCCTGAATTCTGGTTGGGAGAGCTCAGGGATCGCCGGTTGTCTGACAAGAGTGGCGACGTGTCGCTGCAGTTTGCATCCGACCCGATGGCCTGCAAGTAGGGCTCCAAGAAGCTGTCACCTCTGGAAAAAGACAAAACGAAAATTAGAAATTGGACATAAAGATTAGTACAATTTTCCATTTTAGACAAAAACTTCAACAGGTTCAATGGGTATAAAAGTATAAATTCATGTTGGCATGGGTCAGGGAATGCTTGAAAATCGTCAGCTGTCTTGAACTACAACAAACTATATGATTGTTACCTGTAAAGCGAACGATAGCGACACCAAGATCTTCGGACAAACGATAGCTGGGATTCCGTGAGACAGTTTGAATGTCAAGCTATAAATGCTTTTGGCAACCGCTTGTCTAACCACTCCATTAACATCAATAACAATATTCTATTGGAACCAGAAGAACCAGGAATCCCTTGACCCACCTATCCCAATAATTTAGAAAATTTGAGTCTGTGCCAGAAAGTTTTTCCCAATTGAAAGCTCCTGTCAGCGAACCGCATGTGTATCACCACCCTATGGCATAGGATCCATTTTTAAATATTTAATATAATAAAAAACTGATACCCCTTCCCGCTTCTAAGGAAAATTTCCAAGCGCCAGCTATAGCCTCACACTTGATAAAATTTTAAATAGAAGCCAATATTCGTGAAGAAAAGTGGGCAACCCTTCGCAAATGCCTTATTGAAGAATATTCCAACAATTTTATCTAAGCTCAGGTGCTTTCTCAAAAAATATTACAAAGGGGGAAAAAGTTGGAGAATTCTTTAAAAATTCATACTGGTTGAAAGAGAAAAACGAAAAGTAGAAGGGTGACGACGCTGCGGCGCACAAGAAAAGTTGAAGATTCCTTCCTGAGGGTGAACGGGGAAGGGGGAGGTTTATGACGACCTGATTCCATCCTTTGAGTCTCACTGTTACAAACAAACAAAAGAATACGAGAGGTAAAGGAAACATACTGATTGAAGTTCTGAACTTAACGCTGTCGGTATATCCTTACCTATCTGGGGCTCGTTTTATACACGACAAAAAAAATTATCGCAACAGGTTCCAACTACTTTAATAACTATTTGGCGTTACACTGATTGGCCCAAACATAAATAATTTGGGGCCATATTCGTGGTTAACTGGGCAGTTATCTGCCAGCCTCCACGCACATTTTTTCTAGCCGATAACCGAAGAACCGAAATTTACTCTGTCACTCAACACGCAGAAAAACACCAACGGCAAGGTTTCCTTGCAGCTTTGTATTCCCATAGAAACTGACAGGGAATAACTGTGACACTGGTTCATAAAAACGGCCCTGAAGGCACTTCAAAAATTATTTTTACCGTTTTTATCTCCACTTCCATGCACGTTCACTTCCCCCACAATAAAAGAAATCTACCCATCGTAAATAAATACTCGCATTGTGCTTTTAGCGCAACAGTACAACTGCTATGGTGGCAACACATGTGAGGATCGTTGGTGCGTGTACAAATCAATATGGCCAACACCCTCCCCCCCCCCCCCCCCCACCCCAACCCTCCTGACCCGCGGGTTTGTTGCCCACTGTTGTTTGTACAGCTCGGCCATTACAGCCCCCACTTGATATTTGCTATTTAGTACGGTTCTCCCAGCACTTTCCTTCTAATTAGTCTCTCAACAACACTCTCCATAAACTCTCGAGTATCTCTGGTCGGGCAGTTTTATCCAAATGTCTGTAAATTATAGAAGCTATCTGACACCGTCATGAAGTCAGTTGGAGCTGACTGTTTGGTATATACTATCCTCCCTACTTCACATTCAAAACGAGACAGCATCCAAAAGCTGAGCGTTCTCGCCTGAGATCAACTTGGTTTCAATTTCAACATTCGAAAACCTACGCGAAAATAAAACTTGACAATAAATATCTAAAACATTGCCAAAATTCAAAAACCTTTGCTAGGCCACAACCCAGTGGGTCTAGCTAGACCATGACGGCTCGAGCAGGCCGATCTTTTCTTCTAAACGTATAAAAACAAAACGAAGGCAAAAGAGAGAAATAGCAACTAATATTTCAAGAAAATGGAAACGATCCAAAAGGCAGCGTACGACGCGACGAAACCCCGATTCAACTAATTTAAATTTTAAAGCACATTGGACTTGAAAACCATTTTTGAATAGTAACAGCAGAAAATAATAAAGTTAAAACACTCTCATGGTGGGAAGAAACATCCATAAACGAGTAATGAGGTAGGTTTTCGATCAATGTATAGTGAGCAAGTCCCAAAGTAAGAAACGAGCTGAAAAAGACAAATTTCGGGGTAAAACTCTCAACAACTACTCATAATACCGGATCAGAGTTCTCTGAAAGCTTGAAAAGTAATCCACTCGAAAATAACGATCACCCTCAGGCTCAGCAGCTCAAACTTCTATACCTGAAGGGTTCAACGGCATGAAAACCACTTCAAGTCACGGTACTTTCGCAACTTCAAAATAATTCAGGAAAATCTCGACCCTTTGGCCTGCCAGAGTTCTTATTACTTCCATAACCAGCTCCCATAATCCTACTCAGTATTGAATAAGGGAGCCCTTTACAAATAGTCACGGGCTTACATGAGGGACTGCTTATTAATTTAAACGAAGAGAAATGAAACTCAGTTTCAAACTGGAGAATGGGAGGGGATGAAAGGCAGTTTCCGCGTTTCGTCATTTCTACGCTAAACTTTGAATTTGAGCACAACTGATGTATTTTTCTTTCTATGATTCGTATTCCATTTTCAGCGGCATTTCCTTTAGTAGGTTCTTCCAATTTCAAACTATGTACCTATGACTCCGTTCCCTGCTGAATGCTTCGCTGGGGACAAAAATGATTCATACTCCCTGTCTTAAAATTTTATAATAGCAAACTCGAAAGAATGCCACGGGGAATGTTTTCCAGGGAGTTAAAAGAAAATTTCCCAGAGAGGAAAAATGTGAATAGAAACTCCTTGTTCAAAGAAAAATAGCAGAATATCATGGAAGTTGCTGAGCGGTGGTACTTGAAATGCAAAGTTACGCAGTTCAGAATCCCGGCGAATAAAGATTTACATTCTGTTAACTCCGTAATCCACCTGAGCAGTTTTTATTTTCAGCAACTGAGTTCAAGAATCTAGAACTATATAGATATACTGTACGACTATCCAAGCTTCACACCAGTAAAAGCTGCAGTATTGATGATTCCGTCAATAATTATAGAATGGCTATTATGCATTAATACTGGTCATTTATCAATGAATTTAGGACAAGGACATTGCCTACTCATGTGGGGCATTCCTATCAATAAAGCGATGACCAGAGCTAGGCAACTGATTGAACCCTCAGCATCACAGACAATCTGCTCCAAATGACGCTCCCGAATCATAACTGACAGAATGAATCAATTCGCCATCTGGCGTCAAAAGTGAAGAGGCAAAAATATAAAGGCGAATCCAGTTTTAGGGTCGTTTGGCTACACTGAGGTACAGGAAAGAACGTCAAGCACAGGAAATGGAGTATTCATAAACAAAGGCTCTGCAAACGGAACTGCTTTTAGGACAGCCAAAAATGAAGTGTATTTTAATTTGCTCGGTAAAGAGCATTAAACCTTAGAGCTAACCATGACCTAATCAGTAGGAGGTGCCAATACGGAGCAATGGAATTATCGGACCACGGTAAAAACCATTACACTGTAAGTAGGTATAAGTGCGCATTTATTCAGGGGCAATTACTCGTCATTTCCCTTCCACAGATTAGAAGTACCTAGATTAAAACGGTACCCTGTCGTACGGTCAGTTCAAGGACGATCAATGCCATGACAGGGCGTGCCCACGTAAACTGCATAAGTTGACACGTTACATGGTAAACATAGGTAAAAATAACGTACAGATAGGTAATTCATTTTCTGAAAGTCTCTCCACCCCGTTTCATGGAAGTGTAAAATTCTTAGGCTGAATTTCACCACTTTCCGATAGTGTCTATAACGAGAGGATTTAACGAACGGATTTAAGTTATCGTATGTTTAGCTTACGACATGTGCAATCACAGAGTAACAAGTGCAAGCGCAAGGCATTTGTTGTAAGCTAAACATACGATAACTTAAATCTGTTCGTTAAATCCTCTCGTTAAAAGAAACTATCGGAAAGTGGTGAAATTCAGCCTTACACTATTATAAATGTAACAACAAACTGTTTTGTTTTTTTATGAAAAATAATGGAATACGATAACACTTTTTAAACAGCCGTATGGAAAATAATACTGCTTCACTAACACAGCACAGCATGAATAAATCAAAAAATTAACCGCTGAATAAAATATTAGGGAGAGGGAGCAGATTAGGCTGGGGCAGCGAAGGTCACGCTTGAAAGGAACTCGAGAGCTCCTGCATGTACAAGGGCTAAAAAGGCTCGACGGATTTTGGCTTCGGTCCCATCACTATGGCAACAGAGGGTCTGCATACACAGTGAGACTACCCTATGAGATCGTATAACATGTGTTGTGCAAGGGTAAGGGGTGACATATCGTAATAATGAGTACATAACGCCACTCTACTCCTGCGTGAGCGGAAAACAAATAAGGTGACAAGGAGGGGCCTAGGACGTGTGAGGGTTCTTTGTGTAGTGCTGTGCACTCCACACTTCACACTCCAGCATGCAAAATCAAATTACACGTGCAAAGTCACAACCTCACCAATCCGCAGAAAAGTGGATAATAAGTAAGCAGCGATCTTGCACATTTCAAGCACTGAATATCGGCAAGGTGCAAAAGGGTAGCAGGTATTTCATTTTCCCGCAGTGTGGTGACGCGCGGCTAGGTGGACGGGGTACTTAAGACAGTAGCAAATCAAACGAAGGAGGAAACGTACATTCTATACGAGTAGATATCAAATATCATCTAAATGGACCCCTCTATCCAGCCTAAAAATATGTACCATTCTTCCTGAATCACTCTGTATAGCTTCCAACAGATATTAATTCCAAATGTCTGATTCAACACTTGTCTTAACACAACACCGGAAAAATACAAATCTCTTCAAATACAAGGAGGCAAAAACAAGAATTAACAAATTATACAAAACGGGCAGAGAACCGCAAAGGTACGATAGTCCGGGAACCAACAAAATCGCACTCCGTCTACCGTCGACCGGTCATTCTACCTACCAGCTGACTTGCACCACAATTAAGTAGATACAGAAAAGACAACGACCCGTCGACGTACAACCTGTGGTTAGCTTTGCATACTGATTAAATGTTAGAAGATGGCTGGGAGTACCCCTCGGGGGTCGCCCGTTACGCAACCTGGACCTGGAAGATGACCAGCCAGCGGGAGTGAGAATTTCACAAAGCCGTGGGAACAGGCATGCAGTCAGGCACCAGCAGAGACCATCAGTCAATCATTAGTCAAACTGTCCGCCGTGCTGAATGGACTTAGATGGACAGGTGAACATGTGGCGAAGGTGAGTCGAAGGTTCCCTTGATTTTCTTCTGAAAGCCCTCGTGGGTAAGCATGTTATATAGCATGCAACAGCGTCAGTTTTTGCAACTTTTTTGGCTGAGAAATGGGACAAGGGTAAGGAGGCTCCTCAGGGATTTTTCGAGAGGGGTGTAGGTTATAGTATAGATGTTATTTCTAATAAAGAAGTACGAGTATTTAAGCTCATAATCGCAGGACGTTCAGATATTTTTCAGACAATGCCAAACACGATGTCTTCAACACACGTGGGTAGCAACGGAGGGCTGCTCAGTCGTTGTAAAACTAATTTAAGTTGCCCCCTCCCCCTCCCAGCATTGCTTTCGCCCCGACCGCCCCTCAACCTCGCCTGTTAACAGATTCAAATGACTTTGTTTGGAAAACCGCCCAAGGTCTTCCCTCGCATAATTACAAATTTCGCAGCTAGACCTAATCTCATTTCAAGCAGAGCTTTGTTCTTTGCTGAATTACTGTTGAGCCGGCAATGTGATTTACAATCCATTTTCTCAGCACAAAAACTCAACTAAAAGGCAAAATGGACATGGGAGTTTATAGGATTTTAAAGAGTAATACGGTTTAAAGGGTAGCTTAGAGTCATTAGCTGGACTCGTTAGGTTTCATTTGATTACCTTTATTACATTCCTTTAGCGAGGGTTTTCGTTATCATATAATTTTTTGGAGAGTGGTATAACCGTCATATACTGATAACCACTTCACAAGTTATCATCAATCAAACCAGCTCTCCAGCTACCTTCAGATAGATTCTTATACGGCACGGTCAGTAGCGCGTCAGGCATGGCCGGCTATACTCGCGTGATTCTCCCTTTTGGCCTTGCCCATTCATAATCAGCCATCATGAGTGGATACAGCACGACAGGGTAAATAGAGCTCCCATGCAGGGAAAGCATCAAATGAAAACATTCACGATAACATACTGGGACGGATGAACGACACAAATGCTCTTTTACTCTAAAATTCTCCAATTTTCGAAAGAAAAAAATCATTAAAAGGTGTATGTACATAGAAGCACTGGAGCTGGGTTATCAACAAATGTTGTTCCTGTCCCGTATCCCGTTATCGCTTCCAATAGTAAACAGACAGATAAAGACGAAGGAGTGGCATACATTCACTTTCAAGCGTGTGTGCATTACATACATTACTAAAATTTGTGCCCTCAGCCACTCTATGTACAACATTTATTAGGCTACCTAATGACATTATTTGGATAGTCCTCCACACCACCTGACAATACAAGCAAGCGTCGAAACACTACAACAAGCGGACAACGAATGTTTATTTTAGGGAGCTATATTCCGCATAGTTCCTAGGGTCTATACAAGTTGACTCTATACTGCAGAGTAGACTGTAGAGATTAGAGGAAAAGCGAGGATTAGCAAGATTAAAACTGACCGCACGTAACAGTCCTAAAGAACAAGTTGATCAACTTTTGTCTGAACACCATGAAGAAGTTCACGGTTCGGAAATCAAGGTTGTGTAAACTGATCTTCCCTCGCGCAAAGAGAACCAACAAACCATGGTATAGCTGCTTACCCTAACTGTCTCTATATCTGTATAAGATACGAGAACCCTTTCACATGCAAGCCGAAGCGCAACAAGGTTTGCCTACTTAGGAACTCCTCCAAAATCGTAGGGTCTCACAAAGACGTCAATTTACGCAGATATTCGACTGAATTAGCAGACATTAAACGTTTGTGAAGTCCCATTGGCAAGGACGGATTATAACCGGACTGTAACCTAATCTAGACCTGGGGTGAAGTTTACAATTAAATGAGACAAAGCAGTTTGTGCAGAAACCTTCTCAAAACAGGCTAGCGGCCTAAATGCCTCAGATGCTCATGCGAACTACTTTGCATAACCGGAAATTCACCATTTTCAGGGGCAAGGAATCAAGGATAGAGGCTCAAAGCACAAGTTAAAAGAAACCATAGCCAAAGTTAGCCTCCACTGAAAAGGCTTCCCTCCAACTTCGTAAGTAATTAATTACGCATTAGGTGAAAATAGAGAAACAGACCCACCAGCTAACAGAGGAGCTTTCCTTTTCCCTCATCCCAAGAGCGGCTTACAAGATATTACAACTTCACGTTCGTTAATGGGCTCAGAGGTACCAAATTCGTACTAAAAGGAAAACTGTTGCCATTTTCAGTCTAACTATCTGAACAATCCGACCCAAACTCCCTTCACAAACTTCAACACGATTAAGAAATTAACTCGGTACTCTTTTTCCATTTAAATAGTGAATTACAACAAACCATTATTAATTTTCGGAAGTCTCACCGTCACTGAACTTACTGCTTTGCAATGGCGGAACAAAACAAAAATTGAAGTATAATGTCATACTCATGTGACATCACAAATCACATGACACAGCTCCCATCTTAGCAGGTAACAGCAACAAGCACCCACTGTTCAGACAGCAATAAAACGAGGCAAAATGTGGTCGGCGGCTATTCAAGGCACTTTAATGTCCCTACCATAGTACGCGATTCGTTTATTGATGAGAGCCTCACTCTGATTACTATTAGAGGCGAAAGTTGCACGGGTGAACGTTCAATGAAGTGCATGCAGCAGACGGTGCCATCTGGCTCTCTTGTCCCCTGTAGGCCCCTCCAGACTGCAGTGTTATGGTCAGGTTTTGAGGAAATAGCGAGGGGTTAACCACTCGTTGGGAATCTCGTTGGGAATCATTGGAAATATTTATGAAATCGCAGGGAATCTTGGAATTTTTTTGGAGTGGTTACCCCTTCGAGGTTCATCTTTCTATGAATATCGTTGGGAATCTTTGGAAATCTTTATGGAATCTCAAGGAATCTCTGGAGTGGTTACCCCTCGGGAAATAGATAAGCACAATCGGACAGAGAAGACACAACATAAAACAACAAGTATCTATACCCATACACTAGGAACTAGGATGTACACTCGGTGATGGTCAATTTTTAAAAATTTCGCAACATTTGCGTACCTTTCTTTGATGAGATAAACATCGTGGTGGGAGATGAGGTGATTGTTGTTCTCGCAAACGGGTGGGAACATTACACTCAGAGTTGAATCAGTGGCTCTGGCTCACTTGGTTCACGGGTACCTCCAGATATCCATTTGCAGCTGGTCCATCACACTGTCACTCCACTACACCCCGCGCACTTATGTCTTACACTAAACGGTATTCGATTAAAACAGAATTTCTGCAACGGGAGGAGGAGGTCACCATTAATCAAGACTGTATAGAGCTATAATTTTAATTATACCTATACTCCTTTATGAATAACAGGGGGTCTCGCAATTTTTCTCTTAACTCTTTAAGAGAGTGCTACCGTCAAGAAGAGTCAACATGAACGGACGGAATATTTGATTGACTCGTTTCGGTTGCGGTGTAACTGATATTCAAGCCAAAGAGCGACAACTGCCAAAAACCGTTACTCCAGTCTCCAGTTGCGTTAGAAACACGAATATGCTAAAGACACAATGCAATAAGAAACGAAGTTTATTAACCGGGTTCATATACGCCGAAAATGACTTCCTTGGGGGTCATGTAATCGTAAATAAGGTGGTGAAAACACGGTGATGCAACGCACAGAAGCAAAATAATTTAGACACTTTGTCAAACCATGCAATTTATGGGCTGTCTTGGTCATCAGTCAGGTAGACTACCGTGTTTTGGTGCTATTGGCGTAGTTCCTAATCAAGACCCGTGAATTCTAGAGGTTGCCTCGTTTTAAATGTGCAAGGCAGTTCTGTTCAAACCAAGCTGTCCAATTAGGGTGACAAGCTTCTAGTCAGTCCAAGGGCCAACATGATTTGACGTCATCGAGAGACCTTACTTCACAGCGGTGACGATAACCTCAAGAGAAATTACAGGCCTTAGAACCCAGCTTCAGGCGAGAGGCGATAGCCTTCGTAGTGACTACAACAGCTAATAATAAACGGGGTTCTGATGAGCAGTGGTCATGACAGAAGTAGCACCTATATACCGTAGGTACAGAAGAAGGCAGACGTGCCTATCTCGGTTAATAAGCCTGGCAGTAGAACCATTGGACTGTGGAGGTGCCCTTATTGGGCAATCAGCCCTCAGGGGTATCAGAGAAATAAGAAGCTATCACTCTTGATTCTCTACAAACACGGTAGGTCCGCCTTGAGTGCATTTACCTAGGAGCCTATCCTGACTATTCTGAGATAATTTCCATAAGAGCTGGAGAATGTTTCAGATTTAAAAGAGACCATCCATCGGTAACCAAACGAAGGAAGGTATATGCACTGGTATTACTTCTCGAAAGCAGTTAAACCAAAAAAGACTTCTTAAATTGGTTTACAATATTAGTTCTAGGAGACACTTCTGGTTTTTACAATAGTTTGAGTGTTTCGTTCCCATATAGCACCATCTTAATCGTATCTTTGTAAACAGAAAACTTGTAACAAGAACTTTGTCTTAATGTTTTTTAACAATGATAGAACTGATAAAGAAGTACTTAAAAGAAATTAAAAAGGAGAGAAAACAGACAATTTCGATAAAATTACTTCCCGACATTGAAAGGGTAATATTGAAATTGAAAAGTTTCCCGTCGTCAAATTTTTATGTAAAGAACTTGGATTAAACTTCTCAAGTTTTCGATAAAAAAATATCATCAAAGTAACAAAGAGGGGGTCCAAGGGACTGAAACTTACGTTAGGGTCGGCGCCATCATTAGAAATTTGGCCACCCTTATACCTGCGATTGATGATCCCCAACACTTTTGTGAGTTTTGTCATAATTAAAGAGAAAGATATCCCTAAAATACATAAAAAACAGAAATAAAATAGAAGTAGATATATAAATATTATTAAACTGAAAATTATAATGTTGCAATTTTGCATGAGTCTTCGACCTCCCTCGCAAGCTGATAAGGAGTGAGGAGTCAGGCCTGTCGAGCGCACTATCTCCTTCAACCCACTAATCGCCCGAACTTTCCTAGCCCAACTGCCTATCATGAAATGACTGTGGTCAATATCCCAGACTGTCCGACTCATCATGGGAACCACCACCTGTGCTAACTACCACAACGTAACATTTGCATGTTCTTTCAGCTGCACTTGAAATGGCTGGAAGGCTGCCGGTCGCTGAACTCTTTATCTATGCTAGCGTGAGCATGCTAATCGTCGGCTGCCGAAGTGCCAGTACCTGAGCAGTCCCCCCTTATAGTACCTGAGTTAAGTCGCCCATAGAATGGTTTTGATTGTGAGAGTATAACAACACCAAATTAGGTACATGGAGTTGGAAAGGCTGCGAAAAAAATCTCAATAACTGAACCACGACAAACCTACAAATCTTGAGGTGCGAAAAGAACTGAAGGACTATACCTCCTTTCCTCAAAAATTTTCCGCTGAGTGAATGTGCTCTTATTCAGGTGTTTTTTCCTGAACGGGGGGGGGGGGGGGGGGGGAGGGGGGGTGATCCTGTGCCACTCAAAAACAGCCCTTCCCTACCACTTCTGCCGCTGAAGGATTTCAAAATAATTACACACTCAGTTTACCCTTTGACACCAAAAGTTGAGCACGGCCTTAAACAGCGTCACCCCTTCAAGTACGCAATAATTGGGTATAAGAAACCCTATAGACGTTGCTCTCCACAGTCACTAGCAAAGATGAAAAAATCGTAAAAAACTTCGCCGACCTCAATCCTCATGCACTCGCAGACGCAAAGCAGCGTGAGACTAGTGAGAATTACATAGAAAATACATCAAAGACCGCGGCGGGAGTAAAAGGGAAAGAAACAACAGCAGGGAGAACAGGGGAGAGTGACATGGAAATCAACCCCAAAGTAGGCAAACAACATCAAAGCTCCTAAGCCCAGGGGAAAAGCAAAAATAACCCTTAAGTCGATCCGGCATTGTTTTCTGGGGTGAAGTACCGGTTCCAGGATTTGTAATGATAATGATTTTCTCCACAAACCTGACATATTTTGAAAAAGCACACTTTGCACAGCACAATTAAAACAGGATTCTCTTGGTAACATAGCAGATTACTGTGAAATATGCAGACCAATTCCACTATTTCAGCTTTTTACCCAGTGATGACTGATGACACCTTTAAGTCGAAAATTACACGTCGACGAAAGTTTTGAAAAGGGTCGAATACCTCAAAATAAGCTCTTTCCGACCCGCAAGGGTCTGTTACTAAAGCTGGTAGGTTCCAAGTCGCCTTTGCTCACATTACGGATCGTAAAACAAAACAAGACGACACGCCGGAAAACATTTGGAAAGTTTCATGAAGGGATTGAGGATTACTCTTTCCTGGATTACTCTTTCCTATGTTAGCCTTACTTTATCGAAGCTAAACGTCGCCTGATACAAGAACTTGGGCGCCGCGCTGGGCATAAGCCCCGGACGTATTACTTCATGGAAATTTCCCAAAAAGCAGATAAAAAACTGTAATGCAGAGAATGTTGCTTGCATGGATGTTCGCATGTTCAGATGCTCAAATGTGCAGTAGGCGAAAAGCCGAATGCCAGGTCCACGTAGTCAGCTACTCACAAAATAGATTCGGCGGGATTCAAAATGATGAACTTTAGCGGTCAAGGCACGAGGCCTAAGGATAGGAAATAAAGCTGCCGACACAGGAAACCAAAGTTGAGGCCTCAACAGAAATTTCTGCCTGACAAGTTGCTATGCCCACCGAAAAGGCAATATTCCAACTAAAGAACCCTCACTGAAACGGGTGGCGTCAACCCTCGAAGGAGCAAAGTTTGTAACATTATCGGCCCCGTTGCGAGTGTCCTATCCCCTCCTTATTGCCTCAGGGGTCAATCTGCTTCACATGGCAAACACTGCAGCCTAAACAGCTTGCACAATACAGCCAGAACAGCATGCTTCCCGGAAACGAGAGCTTTAGCGGTAGCACAATTTCCTGTTGTAGTGGTGCGTCACCACTGCCGCTGTTGTACTTCGGGCACAAAGAGCTCTTTATAAAAAACAAAAAGGTTTCTTTTTTCTTTTCTTTTTTATAGAAACAGCAATGACCCAGCTCAACTGTCGCGAACAGATAATGGTAAGCGAGCCCTGACGTCATGAGCAGAAGACAGAAGGACGTGCTCTATCAGGAAGCTGTGGATGAGGATGACCTTGTCGTCTTAATCCATAAGAGGAAAGGCAATCGCTGAATGTCCCAAGCACGTCTCAAAAAAGGATCCAACCCCATAGAAAAACCTTTTTTCCTTCTCTGTATTTTCCCATACCCGCGACTAACCACATTTTGGCGACGTGACTGTCGGACCCCTGAATCCCCCTTCTCATTCAAAATTTAAGTGATTCACAAATTCACAATATTTACGTGTCCCAACCGGATCGTCGCACCGTCAGCAAGCTTGTACCAAGTACGTCTTGTAGGAGTATACGAGCATATACATTTTTATCATAAGAAGGCCTTTGAACACAGAATTATGGCTCAGTCCCTCACAATTTTATCCCAAAAACAGACTTATCTTAAACTTGGTATCTACTTGCCACAGTAATGTACATCAGCACAGAAATACCTTGTGTAGTAGGTAATCATGGAACGCTCTTATGGCAAAGAGGCTGGATTGTGAGTACTGGAAACTTAAATAAGCAAAAACAAGATACTTCGAGTTCGCTGTCTCATGTCCTCAATGAGATTAGAGAATGGTACACGTCATTCATTGAGACTACATCACCTAGACGTCATCGCGACATTACGTGCCATAATCAATGAAAACGTAATGCCAAATTACTGAGTGAGAGCCAAAAGGAAAACCACAATACTTACCTCAAAAAATGACGAATCCCTTCAAACTGCCGCAGAAATCAAGGAATCACCGACCATCAAAATGGTTGAGAATACCACATTTTTTCATAGAAATCAATCACCCATTGCCAGTAAGGAACGCAGGAAGAACCGCACAGAGGCCAAGGTCATAAACGAATTACTGAATGGAATGACTGGAGAATTCCTGGAGGCTGTGCGATTGAGAACTGAGTAAAAACAGTCCCCAGCCCGCAATTCAAGGCTACCCATACCTGGAAGCATCCAAGATCAGAAATTCTACCGCAAACTCTAAATATTGGGGTCTCTATTATATGGGTAAACCACAGCTACAGAATGTGAAATGTTTCACAGGTCTAGTCATAGATGGGAATGCGTGATCTCGATGCACAATTGGTGTGGGTGACTCATGCGCCAGGTATGGTTAGGTTCATAACCGAACATAAAGAGCATCTAACCTCTGGCTCAGGCAATCATTCAGGTACATCTAGGTTGTGTCACCAAGATTGAAGATTAATTCTGTGCCTAATTCGTTAAGCGTGCCGTGTTTTGTAATTTGGAGGCCCACCCAAGTGCATGACGCCTACAACATATCACTGGACACCGAAGTAAGGGGTCAGTTCCGATCCAACTTGACTAATTACTCGAAGTATTTCACACCCCCACGTTTTCGACTAAAAAGTCGGAACATAATAGCAGTAGCAAAGAACAATTAAATAGCTGAGTTCTACGCCAACTAAACCATTTAGAAAGCGGATTTTCACTTATATTAGTAAGTAGGTCCTCAAAGACACTACAGGTGTACAGTTTCCAGAGTACACGTACGAAATGTAAAGAAAATCGGCTACACAATGGGCTGAAACACTTTAGTTTTATTTTCCATACATCGAGACAGATAGTAGATACATAGTATTGTATATACTTCAGGGAGCCTGAATCCATCGTACGGTTCAGAATGAAGCACGCATTGCCTGTTCAAAAAGATTTGAGACACAGCTGTCCATTTATCTCAACATGGTAGTGGATATTTTAGGCATGAGTAGACGGAGCCAGTCCCCGGCCCTTCCCTACGCACAGAATTGAATTATGTCTCTTAGCCCGTATATTCCATATTAAAGTACGGTTGGTCATTAAGAATGAATTATCGTATATAGCATTATAGACCGCTGTCTGTTCGGCTGCGCCCACAGGATGTAAGGTAATCACCCACCAAGACGACACTTACTGATGTTCAAAAAACGTCTTGGATATTTTCCGAATTTAATATCCAGTATACATTTTTAACCTCAAAAAGCATCAATTTTTTGCAACAGGTAAATGACTTAAGGGTCCGCTATACCTGACGGTGCATTTTTTGCCGCCTATAAGATTAACATTACGAGCGGCGATTCATTTTCAAGGTTTACCCTTGGTTGGAAAGACACAAAATTTTGCCTGTACCTAGCCCTAACAATGTTCTAGGGAGTGTTCGAAGCAGATTTCCCATTTTTTTTACTGGTTTTCGAGATACAGCACTTTTCTCGAGGTATGCGATGCTAGCATTTGGAAAACAGTTACAATAAAAGAAACCAGTGAGAAATTGGGAAAATCTGCTTCGAACACTCCCTAGAACATTGTTAGGGCTAGGTACAGGCAAAATTTTGTGTCTATCCAACCAAGGGTAAACCTTGAAAATGAATCGCCGCTCGCAATGTTAATCTTATGGGCGGCAAAAAATGCATCGTCAGGTATAGCGTCCTCTTAAGCAGTTACTCAATTTCTAGAACAGTTACACTTAATAGGGATCCACTGAGCGTGAACAGTCAGGGTTCACTTAATGACAACTCGCGACAAGGGCCACTCGCTGCACCTTTCATAGCCGTCATAAAAAGACCAGTTTTAGCGAGACTGCTCATTTTGGGATAGGAGCTCTAGTCCAAAGTACTGGCCTATGTTCTTCTGGCGACCTCGTCAATTCTCATTTTTATAGTCCAATTGGCGAGATAAGCACAACAACTGCAGAAACTCTACTATTATTAGTAGCACATATCACACCCCAGTGGGCATAGTTCTGCATTTCCAATTCAGAAAATTAGGGTATAATATGGCCCCCTTAATCTCCACAACAAGGAACGGGATAGTTTTATTTATCAAAAGAACGCCTAAAGTGTGTTCTAAATCGTTAAACCGATTTTCGGGAAATATATGAAATGAACAGAGGGCGTTCCATACACTCCGCAAGGAAAACTCAAATTCGATTTTTGGAGCATCGCAGAACTTCTTGTCAATATACTACGTAAGACTGGACACTAAAAACTGAGCCAAAGCCTGAACTATACCTCAACCTTGTTATTTACATCTATAGGGCCTATAACGCCACTACCTTGTTGGTGGGCAAGTGACATGCAGACACTGAAACACGCTAGTCACTGCAGCATTATGCACAACAAGTCCTCGCAGTACTTCAGGTAGCTGCAGTAGGTCCAGGTAGCAAACTGAATGCTGCAATGGAGGCTTACACGAGCCATAGGCTTTCTCCTCAATAATCACAGAGGCTCTCAATGGGGAAAAGTGAGAAGCGACATATTTGAGTATCGAACCTTCAACATTCCACAGGTGCGATCAGCCAGGAAAGGATTGTCTCGAGGCATCATGTTTGCCCCAAAGAAGTTGTTGGTGCGTGCCACCAGTTGACCAGAGGGGATCAAAAAACCAAAAGATCATTCCACAAACGTAGCTAGTAAATTTCCCAAGGAAATTCACACTCGGTACTCAGCGTGAGGTAATTCCCAAGGGAAATGGTTAGAGTGAACGACCGCGTATACACAGGGACCTGGATTAAACCCGAAAAGGATTAAGCAGGTAAACAATGAATAAAAAATCTCTTCGTCTCTTGAACCTTGTTTAAGAACCCCCATTGAAATCCCGATATCGAGTCCATAAATCTGAACAACTGAACAAAGATAATCAAATTCGGGGAGTTCGTGGAAGGTTTTAAGTCTCGTTTAGGCACACTTTACCATTCTAACCTGACACACTGTGTGCGGTCTCAAATATTAATTCTTTGAAAGATACTTCTTTCAGTAGTTCAGACTTATTCTGTAGTTTAGAGGCCTGGTACCTTAATCTTAATCTGCTCACCTATACAGTGATCTGTAGCTCCAACAGGTGTTACCTATCGAAAGCCTATGGTGAAATCTTACATGAAATCTTACTGCTAACAAATTTCTTTCTCTACTATTGTGCATTCGTAATTGCTGCGCAGGTATTACTCAAGAAATCTTAAAATATCGAAGATACTTTGAAGCAGCTTCTATGTTTAAAACAGCTATTCCGCAGACCTTGGAATGAACCGACCTCGAGTCCTCGACAGCTCCCAGGGTTGGGCTGGCACTCTGGCAGACAGTAAAAATTGCCTAACGTCGCGACGTGCCCACATTAATGACACCATAAGGTAAGTACGCAGATAAGTCAAACCTGCCACTATAAAGTAAAATTCAATGGAAAAACCTACCTGTCGACCCGTATGTATACCAGTTAGAGACCCCCCGAGCCAACGGCGCGGTGCGGAGGTACTTACATGGGCTAATGTCGCCTAGATGTCATCACCTTATAAGGGCACCAAACAAATTGATTTCTGATACTATGGGCACCACATCCATGCACGGTTCAGGGTAGGAAAATACGGAAATTTCGTCAAACATCTACACTCGTACTTCTGACTTGACAGTAAGCAATGAAAAATCCCCGTTTCACCAGATTCTTGAAATCTGAGTAAGTGTTTTGTAGTCAATTAAGTATTCGAAGCAATTCAGGCTGATACGAAGTTTTTTTTTTTTTTAATTATTTTTTTTTCGAGGCCGAATATGAGTGGGCCGAAGCCAATACATCCATGCATGTCGGAAGCGGAAAATTTTTCCGTTCCGCCGGGATTCGAACCCGGACCTCTCAGGACACAAAGCGGACCCCTTGATCACTCGGCCACTGAGAGGCACCTGATACGAAGTGAATACGCAGTAAGTTTGGCATGGACTGCTGCGCGCTCGCTCCCTCATCTCCTACCCCGTCATATTTCGACCACTACTTCCTGAACGCCTGTTGAGGAACAGTATAAAGGAAATATATGGCGCTATCTGTTCACTGAACTTTCCCAGCATGCTGACACAGTTCTTGCCGCAGACACTATAACGCCAGCAAGCTGCTGACTATAGAAACCTACCGCCATCGCCAGCAGACACCGGTTGAAAGATTATACTTGATCGGCATTAGGTCAGCTCTCCCCATACTAAAGATTAATGATCCAATCAGGAATATCAAGAATGTTTGCTGAGCTCAAGATGTTGATGTTATGAATTTAAGAAGTGGATGACCGTGAGTTTGCATGTGAATAGTGACCCATTTCTACCAGACAAACTGGAAGGAAATTGAACGAAAACAAGGTCTGCCTCGGTGCAAAAATCATTACACATGAGGGAGTGGTCAAAAATTATGGAACAGCATTCATCCTGAGAGAAGTTCATTTCTTATCTCCTTATCTATGCCTCTTCTAATTTGTAAATAAGTACCCACCTACACTTTACCCTATCGAAACTCTGTAAGGGCGACAGATACTGAAAAGCGGAATTTCAACTTCAGAAACAAAAAGAAATAAGAAATTTGCAAATGGCAAAGGGTTGCATCAGTTGACCCAGCTTTATCTCGTGTTACGAAATATAGGCGCAAGTCACAACAATTCCACGATTCATAAATCAGTAAAACAAAGACAGGGGCTTTCACAACGCCTAGCTCCGACCCTGGAGGCATCACACATCGTTGGTTCGAAGAAGCCCCCATACGTTAACTAGGGAGTGAGTCACGCTGGAGGCTGAGGCTGGTTGAGAGCTTCATCTGGGACTCCCTCCCTCCCATCGCTACTGGAGTTCTTTCAATTATTACTCTCACACTCTCCAACTCCAAAATAATCTCACGCGGTGTGTGCTTTATTTCACCCTTTTCCGCGATTACCGATGAACCGGGATTGACCATGATTTTTGGGGCCTTAGAGTAAAGACTCAGAAAAGGTTAGACAATAATTCTACAATTAATTAATTAATATCGAATTCGTCGGAACTCGGTACAATAATTGAAGGCAACAGCGAAGCACTGAAGGGTGCGTAAAGGGTTGAAAAAAAATAATGTC
This sequence comes from Mesopsocus fuscifrons, assembly GCA_950004255.1. Lineage (NCBI taxonomy): Eukaryota > Metazoa > Arthropoda > Insecta > Psocodea > Mesopsocidae > Mesopsocus > Mesopsocus fuscifrons. The sequence continues at coordinate 12,888,954 of OX465377.1, forward strand.
TCAATAAATTTTAAAATATTGGGGAACAGTTTTACATACTTCACACTTGGATGACTATTTCCGATATCGCATAAAATTACCTAAACTGTAAAAGTCCAGTAACCATAAGCCCGAAAAGCAGATATGAAAATCGAAATTTGACCAAGATCAAAAGCGTAGGACCAACCTCCCCGTTACAGCTGCAAGCCCCACCATCCAATTCACAGTCACTTCACAACTACACCATATAATCCAGAAAGGTAGCTACGAAAACGAGAACAGTCGAAACAGCGCCGAGAAACGTGTATACGAATGAGAAGGGAACGACGCGACACTCGGCAAGGCCCCGGCAAGACTGACGAGCGGGCGGACAGACACGCCGACTCAACGCGCGGCGCGAGGCGTCAGGCGCGGCAGGGCGCGTGGTGACTCCCGTCCCAACTTTCAACCCCATCCATCCCATCTCTCAGGGTCTGTGCCGTCTGTGCATTTATTATCACCCCTATATTATTCACCAGCAATTTTTTTCGTCTCTGAAATAATTCCAACATGCCAATCCCGAATTTCGCCCACCTCCACAGGAAAATTTATGAAACATACGTGAAAATTTTAGAAAATTTCACGTGCAAATTTCAGAAATGTTCTCGTGCAAAATTTAGGAAAATACACGTGCAAATTTTAAAACATGCACGTGCAAATTTTAAAAATGCACGTGTAATACCTATTTAGAAAAAATGCACGTGCATATATTAAAAAAATGCACGTGCAAATTTTAGGAAAATGCACGTGCAAATTTAAAAAAAATGCACGTGCAATTTTAAATAAAATACATGTGCAAATTTTATAAAAAATACACGTGCGAATTTTATAAAAATGCACATGCAAAATTAAAAAAATACACGTGTCAATTTACAAAATGCACGTGTAAAATTTAGAAAAAATGCACGTGCATATTTTAAAAAAATGCACGTGCAAAAATTGAAAAATACACGTGCGAATTTTGGAACAGTGCACGGATATAAAAAACTACATGTGGAACACTAAGAAAAATGCTCGTGCAACCATAAGGAAAGGGCACATGAGAATTTTGTGAAAGCTGCACGTGCAAACGGAAATTTTAGAGAAGTGAAAGGGACAAGAAAAACATAGAAATAGACCAAAGCCAGTTGTGGCCGCAAGAGCCACATTCAACCGTCTGTGGACTATGGGGCACTATTTAGAAATAACTTTATTTCCCTATTTTCGACTGTGCTGACTGTGCTGCCTGACTGTTGGGAGTGTCAACTTTTCCGTTAGGTAGGGAGGGGTCGCTACAAACAGGATATGAGACATCCTCCCCCCCACCAACACCTGCTCTACTCTTACCCTAATCTAATATTCCACTTCCACTTTGAAAGTGATCCGCATTTAAATGATACCTTTAACTCCAAAAGCCTGTCTCGTCGCAACGCGGTATTCAATCAATACCTGTCTACAATTTTCCTATGCAGAGAAAGCATTCCATTTCGAGATTACGATACACGTTTTAGTCTTCGAGTAACAGTAACAGAACAGGAAACTTTAAAAAGAAAAAGTCGAATGTCTACAGCAACTCATTGTTGATGGCTCGTTTTTGGAATGGAATGACGACACGCAACTACGTGAACACAAAACTTTTCATTTTGATTTTCAGACAAATCCTGTGCTGTAACTAACCAGGAAAGAATAGTTTTTATTTGTGAAGGTATAACTTTAGGAATGAGAGAGAGAGAGAATAGCGCTCTCGGCAAGTTTGGGGTGGGGGGTGAAACAATCTAACCTTAGAGCTGAAAGAAAACTCACATCAGAGTCAAGGAAATCAAAAATAAACATTTCAAGTGAACCAAGAAAATAAGGCTTGCAACTTGAGGCAACTTGATCCCCCAGAAAAATACTTCGAAAAAATAAGCTCACCACAAAGCCGAAAAGCTGAAAGAGCTCTTAGTCTTACCCCAGCCCAATATATCTCGCACACCAAGTTCGAAGCCCACTGGCGTGTGGTATGCGAAAAGGGGATCCAGAAAGAATTCGAACTTGTCACTAAAGACGGGGCAATAACTGAACAGTTGCCAAGTCTACTCCAGGAGAAGTTCTGTAAATTCTGGAGGTTACCTCGTTTGAATGTGTAACAGGGTCACACTAGACGTCAAACCATACTGACCAATCAAAGCCACTCGCTTTTTGGCGCTCACACACTCTGATTAGTCGGCGTCAGTTAACGTCATAGTGCGACCCAGCATCGAACAGCAATCGAGACAACCCGCAGAATGTACAGGTCTTGACTCCACGATACATTCCGCACCTTTGACTAATGTTTGACTTATCGCTGTAGAACTGATGATCATTTCGGGTGCCAACTGAAACACATGCATCACGCTTAGTTACACAGTCACTCACTTTTGTCTACACTCGAGGCTAATGAGTAGTAATGACTCACTGAGGTAAATGTTACTCATATAGTAAACGGTAGAAAAAATCCTTTTCACGTGAATTTTAGAGTTCGACTTGATTTTCAGCATTCTTATAGAAAAGTCCCCTTAAAACAATTTATAACCTTCAGCCTACCCCAAAAGCGTGAGCCGATTTTTAACGAAAAGGAGCTGTACAGAAAATCAACAAAAAAACAGTCCCCTAGTCGCGTGTCCCCAGAGGAATGTTGATGAAATTCAGCGATGTGAATCCAACATAATTTGATAAATGTAACGTAATTTTACAAACTCGCGAGTTAAATCCATCAACCGTACCAAGGAATCAATAAAGGGGAAGAGGTCAAAGAAAGTGCCTTTGTCAAAGGAAATAGGGAGCCCCTAAGAAACACGAAAGAAGCCTCTGAGGGTTAGATGATGGAGGAAAGGGGTGCAAAATTGGCATACACCTTGCCTTTTCCGATATCTCTGATGGCGCCTTTCAGGTACGGAGGTAGCCTGTGCTGACAGTCTGACAGAGACAAGGATGTATCAGGCTTCTACCAACACATCTGACTCAATCTTGACCTCACTAAAAACTATCGCTTACCATAACTACCCCAAAAATGTTGATTTATGTTGCAAAAGGGAGGATAGGGGAAGGTGTGGAGTCAACAGAAGTGATGATGGGTGCATAATCATTGAGGGCGATTTCCAGCAGCTCGTAATGGCTCATGACCGGTCATTATCCTGCTAGGCCCGGTCACTCTGTCCACTGATTCTGTTTCAACTAACCAGTATTTACATCACACCGATTACCTGTTACCGTCACTTTCCTCAAGCTAATACATCAAGAGGCCCAGCGCAGTAGCCAGGATTTCACAAACAAACGTATGTTTAGTGCCTTTTTTTAGACCAAAAATTTCAGCCAAGGAGAGTTCTTTGTACACTACGACCACTGAAGAGATCAGATGCGCAGATCAAATAAAAAGACATGGTGAATAGTGGTAAAGCTGCATACAAGACCGAGGAGAGAGAATTTTTGCTGAGGTGAGTCATCCTTCGATGACCCTGAAGATTGAATTTAAATACCTCTTAATGTCACAAAGGACATATTGGTATTTTATTTAAACTTTACCAATGAGATGGGTATTGAAATTTCAGAAAAAAATATAAACATGAACTTACGTAAGCGCGAATCACTTAATTCTTCGTGAGCTCTTACCTGGAATAAAAGCGAAAAAAATTAACATTAGCAGAAACTTAAACCATAAACGATTTGTACAGTGGAAACAAGAAGTAAATTATTCAACTTTGTACTAGTTCCAAACAAACACAGAAACCAAACGAGGGCGAGGACTTGAACCAAGTGCAACAAAATAAATAACAAATTTGCATAAGAAGTAATTAAGTCCGTGTCTTGTCTAAGACAGGGAAGTTGGCGCCAAGTTGAAGATCAACTGTTGATGTCCCAAAGGAAGTGGGGGAACTTGAGGGGGGGAGTCCAATTAGGAGTAACATGGCTAACTCATCTTAAGCTACTATTCCAGCTATTCCAGCTCCTCCTGCCTCCTGCTTATCTTGCAGTCCACATCGTCACGCCGTCATCAACTGACAAGGGAGCTATTCATAAAATTAGTTGACTGCTAATTACGTCAGTCAAATATTCAGCACAGTTCTAGCTCCCTCTTTTTGAGTTTGAGACTTCTCCCCTAGACCACAATTCCAACAAGAGCGTTTTGTGTTTGTTTTGTTTATTTTTGTGAGGAGGCACTTTGTAGACACTACATACAGTGAAACGAAGCCGAGTAGTGTAAACCGAAATAATTAAATTCCGTTCGGTTATTTCTCAACGTATTAACATTTCTTACAGTAGGGCTGTAAATCTATACGTGACGGTGGAGAAGGCAAGTGTGTTTTCCATAGAAAATAAATTTCACCTCCATATCAGACTGCCAGCAAAAGTGAAAACGAATCAGTTGAAAAAATTGCGTCCCACAAATTCTCAATGCAATAACAAAATTTTTTATTTAATAAAAAAACGCGGTTGGAGTCATTACATTTCACAGATAGTCTGGTCCCCACCTCCATCTGCATATATATTATGGCATTTCTCTAAAGCATGCAATCTCCAGGCACGTTTCATGGAGTCCCTGGAACAATCTCTGCAGACTCCCCGCCTGATGATACGTCTCCGCACCCCCCTAGGCCTGACACCCCGGAAGTGAGTAAAGCTGCGTGGAGCAGAGAGGAATACATAAAATTTCACCGGTAACTGGGCGCCTATCAATCCCTTCTTCAGTGGGGAGAACATCAACCAAGAGGAATTTTTCCCCATAAACGGAGAAGGTTACATAGGATTAATAATTGTTATGCTGATTTTGCGGAAAATCAACAGTATGATTATTGGTTTCACTAGGGCCGGGAGACCCCTGAGGCTCCGCATTATAGTGTACGTTGTGTGGGTGCCTCGGAAGGCGTACAGCATCACCTCTAACGATATTTAAGGTTCATTCGCACCTCCTTTGAATCCCCGTAGCCTGCCTCACTTTGGCTGAAGAGACAGGCAAATAGGTGAGAGAAATGTTAGTAGGCTACTTCGCGCTCATCACCGCCTCAGCCTCAAGTGATTGACGCAGGTCGGCCAAGTCGTGCGGGTGGATGTCGGAGGCCTCTTAGTTTCGTACTTGGCCTCCAACGGGTGCATGATAATCGTACGAAACGGCTTCTGAATGATTGCTCTTTTACATTCCGATGAAGATGTTGCAATAAAGTACCTGCAGACAGTGAGTGCAGGCTGTGAGTGAGACTATCGTATGAGAACAACACGGCATTCACGGCAAAAACAAAACGTGTTTACAAACATTGTGAATGCTATTAGAGCATGGCTATCACAGTTCAGGGCTTACCGTCTGGTCCTGGTCGGTACCTTAACACCATTGCGGTATTTTATCGTAAAAAATTGTCAGCACGTCAAGAAAGGATACGAGTGCATCAGACGCTTAGAGATTTCAAAAATGAAATTTTAGAATTTCTCTTTAAAAAAATTGAACTCTGCCACAATGAACGGGGAGCTAAAAAATAGCAACGATGCATGTTTAGTCTAAGGAAGGGGATTTCAAAAAACTGTGACACGACAGGGGCGGGTCGTAATTCAAACAATGCTGAGTTATGGTGTCGGGGTGCTACTGGGACATACTTCATGTTTGAGGACACCCCCCTCCCCATTTCTGAAAGGGAAATGAAAATGGGGCTCATGGCTCATCTGACCAAGAAATGGCGCCTGGCCCCCATGTTGATCAGGTGCTGGCGGTTAAAAAAGTAATTAGTGGGGAGAGAGAGGAGAGAGGAGTCCCTTTAGTGCTCACAGCTGAAAATTTCACCACGTGTTTCGGTTTCAGTTACACTTCTCCCTTTTGTTTCTCGCTGGATTTCCCAGTGGAAGGAAAGAAAAAACACAGAATGGAACTTTATATCAGGCTTCCCTCCGTTAAAAAGAAAATCTAAACACAAATGGAATTGTTTGGAATCAACATTCGACTACGTATTCTGTCCACTGTCTACCTAAGAGGTAACAGGATCAACCAAGTTTAAGCACATGCTCTAGGTTATATTTATATCGGTTCCGAAATTCTAAGATCAAGGCAGTGAAATGCAATCGTTTTTCACTGTGGCTTCTACAACAAAGAAAATTCCAGCAGGAATGGAAGCAATAACCTTTCTAACCCGTTTCAGAAAGTACCATCCTCCTAGAGGAGTTGAACGGGCTCTGGCGCTATTAATTGGCCAATGATCGGCAAGTCCGTAGAACTGGCCAGACAGCTCTCCAGCAACCTGCAGCTCTAGCTATACAAAGGTAACTCACAAGGTAGGTACATTCAAGAGGTTATCTCACTTGAATGTGAAGTAAGGTCTGCCAATAACGCTAAATCACGTAAGTCAACCATTCGAACAAACGCTCACATTTTTCAGTAGTATTTGACGTCAACGTGGATCTACTTCACTTCTAAACGTGGAAACCTTCTGGATTTTGATATCTTGGCTCATATACCGCCTCATTTACTAAATTTCCGATAAAACCTATTGCTCGCAAGGAAGTGAAATGAAAACCTGCAACTCCAGTAACGCCACTGCTCAATTTCACATTATACGGTCATATTATGCAGCTTCGGTCATTTAATTACAGACTTTAGGTCTGTTCTTGTTCAGGTTTTCGGCCATTCCGTCGTTCGAAATTGCGAGTCTTAAAGAAATGTTGGCGATAGTACACTATGATTGCTTCACTTTCTAACGCGGGCCTAAACTCAGATTACTCTCTCACTAACTTTGACTAGTACACCCTGTTTCCTGAGAGGAAAAGACAAAAATTTAATCGGGAAATAAATAAAACAGATAACTTCATTTTTTTTCGTCATACATTAAGAAAATTTTATGGTAAAAGATAAATTATGATCGGGAAGAAAGGAGACAAGGCACAGGCCGCCACCCTCGGGACCTTCCAAGTAACCTTCAGCGGCATGCCGACCAGGTCGCGCAACTCATTAACTTTCTCTAATTTCCCTGTCAGACTGGAAAATGAACAAGAAAAACCACAGGTATGAAAAATGGAAAAGACGAGGAGGAGTGAGAGGTAGAAGAACAATAAGGTGAGGAATGCTGAACTAGTTACGCACACTTGAGAGGGCATTCCATGCATTTATGGGCAATTCCAATGGAGTCGACAGTTTACAATCTATATAGGTATGTCGCCCACTGTCTCCTGTCAATTATACAACTAAAACAAGTGTTCATAGAAAAAATAAATAAAAAAACCATTTTCCAAGGAGATGCTAAACTGTTAGGTTGGGAGCAAGAAGTGCTTCTATCGCCGAGTATCGCCGAGGGAGAACTTTCAACCAAAACGGTATTTCAAAGTGTTTTAAGCGATGTTCCTCAAAGAAGTACCTAAAACCTTTAAATTCTTCATCTATGTACGACAAATTATGAGGCTTATCTTCCCTAACAGGAGAAACCCAAGAGGCCTTTTCACTTACTGTAAAATTTTCAAATTTAAACTAAACACTCCAGCCCCAAGCCATTAAATGACACTACACAGCAGCTCCATTTGTAGGCTAATATTCGAAAAGCGGAGGACTTTTCGAGAGGCAGCGAGCCAGGGGTGAAATTCTCAGGTAAAATTCCCCCCATCGTCCCCACCGGACCTGGCATTGGGGGTTTTTTAATTAAATAACCCTGTATTATCTTAGTAAGCCACCCCTAGGGAGTCATTGGGCCCACCCTGGTATTACGCAATAGCTGCTCGCGAATGCTTATGAATGCTTAGCACTCAAGGAGGCCTCATTCATGATGGCTTCGGCTAATTCCTTTGCCTTAATTAACAAAGGTAAACAGAGATGACGTCGCTTACATCCTCAAAAACCTTCCACTCTCCTTCTTGACCAGATGTATGAAGTAAGGGGACTCACGTTTGGGGAGGTTAGGTTACGTTTGAAATGAAAAATTTAGATTAAGCTGGTGTCGAAAATACCCTGCCATTAGTGAGTAAAATTACTTTCTGGAACCAAAGAATAAATTATGGGTAAAAATGGAGAACGTCAAGTGCAACCTCCGCTCCAGCTTGGTTCAGGAGTACCGTCAACTGAAAATCAGATGCTATCACCATATTGTTCTACTTATCTTAAGTTTATCTTCACTGCGTCGTTCTAAGGATTACATAATGTCAGAGTTGAGGAAATGAATGAAGAGCAGAGGGCTGAAGGTAGGCAGCCGCAGACCTCGCCCGTCTGGCCTGCGAGGACCGTGGGCAGATGCGTTGGTCGCCAGTCGCGAGGTCCTCAGGCACTTTCCCAGGTTAGCACAAGTGCGGTAGGTACAGTTAACACCCACCTCGACCATCCCGGACATTCCACAAACTAAAGAAAAAGTAAAGAACAAATCTTATTCCCTTCGTCCTACCATATTTCACTTCAAAAGACAATACCACTAGATTTTACAGTCGTAAGCTGTTCTCGCTCATTCACAGACTGTTAAAGCATTAATTTACTATCTCTATTTTTAAAAGATATAAAAAAAGTCATAACAAATGTAAGAAGAACTACATCAGAATATCTCACTGATGAATGAGATATCTAGAGCTTGTCTTACGAGATTTCTTAGCTTTTTTTAAGGTGCACAGACTGAAATAGTGAAACAGTGTGTACGAGATTGTACAAACCTATAAAACAAAGACAAAAATATCCATCGAACCTTACGAAACTCGTTGGTATTCATAGAAGGTAGTGAGCTGGTTTAGCATGCAGATCCGTGCGTTTCTGCTTCAATTGCCCCGACCCCCAGTACCCCTTCCCTGAATCCGTGAATCCCCCTCTGCCCCTAGCCATGCAGTAATGCTCGAGAGGGGTCTATGCCACCAAATTCTTCCCCTTAATGACTTTTAATGGAGGGTCATCCCCATGGAATAAATCAGCACGAATAAACATAGAAATTTCGTGTGGGTTCCACTGTAATGGTCCCCTGGAATCGCTGCTGAAACTTATATGAAAACGTACTAAATTCCTAAATTACTCGTAACAAAACATTTTGTTAACCATGGGGGGCATGAAGGAAGACACAGTGAGGTATGTGAGGACTACACTTAGTACTTTAAAAAAAGCTTAAGGAAAAAATTATTATCATACTTGCAGATTGATGGAATCCTCGGTAACAACCACGTTTAAAGAAATGATACATTCTACCAGTGAAACATTCTGGAGAAAGCGGATATTTACAAAGAGTCCTGTAAATGGCGGGCATTATTGGGAAGGTAGTGACAGATGCAACAAGTAGGTCATACGCGTACACATGCGCACACAGGTTCGTGCGGCACAAAGTGGCCACCATTATCATTAGCCAAAAGGTATTAGGTACCTCTGCAGAGAGCCTAAAACCAACATAACTCACGTTTAAAGTACTTATTACAGTTCTGCGTGGGTCTTACCAGGTTTCTTTCGTCACCTAGAGCTAAATGGAAATAAAATGAGTTATTCACACTTATTTCACTCAAAGGTGAAACAATAACTGATGAAAAGTTCACCTTCTCTTTTTAACTTCACTTTCCATAAAAGAAATGTCAACTGAATCCATAATAGCGTTCAAGAAATGGAACGGTGATAAACTGCTGATAAAAGCAGTCATTTTAAAGCTTTTGCTTTAGAGCTTACTCATGGCAACATGTTGCGGTTCAAAAACCCCCAGAGACGTGGTGAAATCAGGAAAGGGGTGTTTGGGGGAGAATCGAATATGCAAACAAAAACCAATATGGAAATGGAAAAGCCTGTTGAATGCCGCAAATAATGGACAGTTCTTTTCCATGCTACAATCCAGTTGCTTGAAATCAAATATATTCAAATCTGATCCAATCGAACCTTCTTCTTACATTACTTACATCAAATTAACATTCACAGGATACCAGCAGGATTGATTCAGAGGGAGTGTAAAAAGAGCTTTTTCCAAGACTGGCTTGCGAAAGTATGACCGACTTTCAACGTTGCTGCTGAATCCCAATTAAAATAGCTCTTCGATATTGCTTACTAATGAGATTCCCCCTCAGCAATCAGATGTAATTTTAAGACTTTTTAAATTTTTTTTTTTTTTTTTAGACGTGCTCTGATTACCTTTTACTAAGGGCCTTTTTTCTAAATTGTAAGAATGTAACATTATTAAATTTAATTTTACAATATTTCTATAAAAATTAGAAAATAGAAGCCAACGTGTGACAACGCCCACTTATTAGTTCTAGTTTATCACAAGATTTTTCCTGTCATCATAACTTTTTTAATTAATAAAAAAATCACTTAAATTAAAAACTACTTCTTCCGGTGAGTCATCAGCAGTGGGCACGGAAGGTGCTCAGGATGAGATCAGCACTACATAAACATTAACATTAAGAGCCAAGGCAAGGTCCCGCATAGCGCTTTCCATGTAGGCGACTCCCACAATGGACACCTTGCCCAACTCTATTCTATTCACACCTGAAGGACAACTAAAGGTGCGCAAAGAAGACTACCGGTCAAAAATACATTAACAGATAACAACAACATATAAAAATACTGCACATTTCTCTTATGGGCCCGAACAAGAGGCGATAATCAAAAAGAAGTGTTTGTAGGGGGCGCTGTTGCCCCCCACGCGGTCCCAGATGAAAACGACAGATCGAATGGCAAAAACGGCCATCTATCATGACCATTTCAATTAAAAACGTTCCTTTTCGGATTTGATAGTCAGCATCCCGCCCCAGGCAGGGGAGCCTGCATTTTCGAATTGTTCCCTTTAGTTCCCCTTCAAGGGGGCGATTCCCCTCTGTGGGATTTTCGAAGATGTTTCTTGCCTGTACTATTGATTTGAGCTCCCGAACGGAAGTGTCGAAGTGTAAGGGGTGAAGTCGTCATTCCACGGGATTACGCTGACCCTTGAAGAAGGGTCTTGTTCCTGGCTGTCACCCTGAAGCTACTGAATCTACGGTTCTTCCTCATGAAATGCACTACTATCCGTTTCGACACCTGGTCTCGTTTCTGAAGGGTAACTACTTGACAAAATAATGGACCATCACGGTGTATGTGGAATGACGTGCGTAAGTAATACAATTACATCTATTTATCACGTATTAACGCTTTAGGTTTCGAAGTTTAGAAGCGTTATTCCTGTGACGTGACATTCGGCCTAACAACAGTCATTACAATTACCGCGGAAATATGACTATTCGGGTAGTGTGTCCTGAAGCAACGGTAAAACACCCTCAGTGACAATTAATTATCTTATCCAAATATTTACTGATAGTTCAACTAATTTTTTTTTATTTTTTTTTTATTTTACGTTTTGTTGACCTTGCCCCACCAAAAATAGGTGGAACTAGAGTATAAAACGCCTGGTTGTCCAGTTAAATTACAAATTTAGAAATTCCTCTAAACTATAAAAAACATTTTCAAGTAAATATGATTTTAGCAATTTTTTAAATATCGTTAAACTTTCTTCAGATTTAATTTCAACCGGGAGAGCGTAAATGGTATTTAACTATAAGGATCACCAGACTGACCCTCTAGCCGTCCATCTAATGGCTCTCCATGCAAAAGGATTTTGAGCAACGGATTGCCAGGTTCTTGCAAAGGAGTTCTGAGTGCAGCAAAACAGTTGGGGTGGAGGTAAGCTTCGTTTGGGCCGAGCCCTCGTCTGTCGGCATAATCCACGGGCTTAACTCGCCGTCAATCAGTTTATTTGGGAAAGCGCTAACAAGGCAGGATGGCTTTTAAACTAATTCCCATCTGGCTCACGCTTGGTTTATTAGCCAAACAAAGTTATGCTCTCCCTTCCATCCATTGATCATTCAAATACCTCATGTCTGCTCATCACTCTTTCTCCTTCTTCGCGTTCACACTATTAGACTAGCAGAGCAGCATCTAAGGAAAATCAGACAGTTCCTGTACATGGTCACCATAGGAAGCAGAAGAAAAATATTTAAAAGAAGGTACCTCCCTAAAAAATTATGCTAATGGTCATAATCTTGCCCCAAACTCGTAGTAAATCAATGCAAATATACGTAGGTATAGGCAGCTCATTCTAAGATGGGCGGAGGCCGATAACGAAGACATGAAATTCTCAGCTTCATTTTTCTCGCTTTTCAGACGTCTGGCCTCCGCAGTAAACCAATTTCAGAACAATCTGAAGTAACACAACAAAAACAATTTTTTTTGCAAATTACCTGTTGTGATAACACGTAGGAGCAACCAGCGCGGTCCTCTTACTGGTCTGCAGGATAACAGATGTGTACTGGGTGATGAGCATTGTCACAAAATGTGTAACTTGTCACAAAATCTGTAACTTGTCACTCAATCATAAAAATTCACATCACTGAGCTATCACAGCAGGCGCCCATCGCGCACTCTCCGGTACTGTACTGAATACTGATCATAAGGAGTTACCAGTGCTCGTTAACCGAGATAACCACGTCAAACGGAAAATTGGTGAAACTAAATCAACTAATTACCATTCAAGTTACTTTTATTTGCTACTTATTAGTCACACATCTGTGAAACGTGCGCAATTGGGTTTTTTTATGACTGTCGTATATCGAATGTATACCGTTTTCACTTCGGCAGTTTTTTTCTTCACACTAACTTTACAACTTTCTATTGCTGTACACAGTTTTTTTTTTTCGAACAGAAAGAGAAACAGGGGTTGACAGTTTTTTGCAGGATTGCAGGTCACCTGCAATCAGGGTTTTCTAAGGGTTGAATCGATAAACCTTTCCAAAAGCGTATCTTTGATTTTATCTGCTGGAAACCTCTTTGAAACGAATCGACCTACGGCTTTCCAGCTGGCTGGTTCAGCAAGATCGCAATTAGGAGCATTTTTAATCACAAGTCTTCACTTACTGGGCTCTGATATCAAATTACTTCACTGCCCGAAAATATGCTACTGCTAGAATTGTGTAAAATTTAAATTTGGATGTTATAAACGTAATTATCCGCCCGGCTTTTCCCCACAATAGCTCTATTGGGAATCGGACATTTTGCGGTTATTTATCCCAAGGTCGTCGATTCCACGCTAAATAACGCAGAATAAGACCAAAAAAAATAAAAACTGAAAATTCGAGTACGACTATAAGAACTTTATTGTCAGTGAGAGATAGAGCCCATTCAATTTTCAATACTTTCCAACAGTAAATAAAAGAAAATAGCCGTCATCACGATATATTTAATAGCATCAAGTCCACGAAGTTCCATCTCCAGCCCTTCTACCCCTCTTTATCAAAGGACATGAAATTGAAATAACCGGGGGCAGAGGGAGGGGAGGCAGAGGATTAACCTAACCTTTCAATTACATTTCTTCCAGGGGGCTGGAAAGCTGGAAGGCAAGAGAAAGGGTCATTCTTATCGGCTCTGGCACCCCCTCGAGCTCTCTTTGTTCCCTCCAGGCCTGGAAAATCATCTCAATTGTCCTCCAGCTCATGTCTTTAAATACCAGATCCCATCAACTCTTCCTGCGTATGTTGTCATCACGAAGGGCACAATGAAAAATCTTTTATAAGATTTTAAATATAGTAGATAAGATGCAAAGAAATGATAATAAAAAATGAACTAACAAAAAGGAGATCTGATTAGGATCACCATATCTAATTGACACCAAATCACGTGTTCCTCTGTTAGTTTTATTTTGATTACATCAAGAAAATCACTGAAAGGGGGTCGCGAATAACGCGAATAACACAGCACTGCACTGAACACTTCAGCCACTCTATCCAGGGATCGGGCGTGGACTGCGGTGTCTGCCAATAGCCGGCACCGAGCTGTGCAGGTCGAAGAGTCGCTGGAACCACTGGAGCGTAGGGAGGGGGCCCTAGGCCCCTAGGCTGGAGCTAGAGGTGTCGCTAGGTCATTGTCCAAGTCATCAAGGTCACTAAAGGTCGTTTATTGATCGTCAGTAATATAAACAGTAAGCAAGAGGAACATTTTTCACCGGTAGGCGATAGCGTGTAGGTATCTTATTCTACAGATAATGCATAAACTATTTTCAGAAATTACGACATGGAGAAGTACTCTTTTTAGCGTTATCGCGTTCCATTCATGACGGGCATTCTTGAAATCTGATGAAAATGAACCTAGTCCTCCCGTTCAAGAATGAAAATTACTATGTATTTTCTTCCCAAAGGAAAACTCGCTCCCTGAAAAATAGGCCTAGAAAGAATGGAGAAGTATTTATTGCCATGAGTTTTAATCTAACTAGTAAGCCTATTTACAAATCCAACTTCATCAAAACATCCCGGAGGATAAAAAGTTGGCAGCACTCGTGAGAACTTCAGGGCTTTTACTGAATAGTTAATCAACGACTTGACACCCGTCCAACTCCAGAACTGGGGCACGGAGCCTTCAGGCAATTCATCTGACAGATTTCATGAAATATCCAAAACTGGGAATGAGATAACCGAGGGGCATTAAAAATAACCGTGAAGCAAAGCAGAAGGACGCAGTCCCATGGTGAAAGTATTTTTTTACCGCAAATAACCCAGCAATTTTTTATTTTTTTAATCCTGACTAAAGCCTAAAAAATATGCGTTCCAAAACGAAACAACTATTTTTTGTACTTTTTAGTTTTTGTATTACGAGTTCGTGCCCCTCTGCACCTTCTTCAATATTATATCCCAATATTTACACCTCCCATGCACGCTTAGAGAGAATGAAGAGAGGCGTAAATCAAAATATCGTATTAGATGTCGGTGAAATTTGACAAGAGAAGATAGGGAGGGAGGCACCCTAGACAGGAATTGGGGGTCCCAATATGAAAAGCTTTCAACAATAAGGGAGTATCGCCCCAGGGGAAACCATCAAGGCAGATGGGGGGAGTGGGGCTTCACACAGCCCGCATGTAGCCTTGAACTGTCACTCCGATCAAACTCTTCTCTTGAAACAAATTTAAATTTGTATTTCATGCAAATCCAGTGTGGTTTCAAACAAAAAACGGTAATTGCGTAACCCTCCACGGGGACACAGAATCTTGAGTCGACTGAGGGCTGCAGATGGGGTGCGAAGGGAACTCAATTTCAAGAAGGAGATGGGGAAACCGCACAATACCAAGGGTCGCCCCCGAAGGGACCTCCGCTATCTTCCCCGAAGGTTCGTGCAGCTGTAGAGTTTAGAAGACAGCTACAGAGTTATCAGAATGTCGTAGCTACGAAATCACGTACACCGCAACACAGTGTCTTAACTCCGAATGTAGAAAATAGCAAAGTACCTGAGAAAAATCGCAGCAATTGAAAGAAAAGGCAAAAAATCGTTCGAAGGTTAAAAACTCTGATAAAGAACCATAATTTATTAGGAAAGTTCCAGCGGATTTAACGACCACAGCAAGAGTTTGAAAAGTCGGGGGAGGAGGGGAAGACCAAACCCTGGGCCAGGCCTGGGGTACCTGAACAACCATGCATCACTCGGGGGCTATATAAAACAATATAGAGAGTGCTGAAGAGCTGAGGGGGGATCAGCGAACGGCAGTTACCAACTATTTATTGCCTCCCGAAAGCGATGGTTAATATTTGCAAGCAACTCAAATTACTTGGGAATTTCACTAACTCCTCTACGCACTCTAAGGTTAATGGCAGAATCGTGATTATGCTGAGCCTACTAACAGCTTTAATAATTATTTGCTTCTGAGAGAATTTTAACACCCAGAATGGTTTGGTTAATTAAGGTGGAGCTCGCTAGATAAAATGCTATTTCTACGAAAACTTTCTTATATGTATATAGCAAGGGGGTAACCACTCCAGAGATTCCTTGAGATTCCCTGAGATTCTATGAAGATTTCCAAAGATTCCCAACGATATTCATAGAAAGATGAACCCCGAAGGGGTACCACTCCAAAAAATTCCAAGATTCCCTGAGATTTCATTAAGATTTCCAATGATTCCCAACGAGATTCCTGGAGTGGTTAACCCCTCGGTATATAGTCTAGATGCCCTCCTCAGGGAATTCCTGATTCTAGGATACAGAGAGGGGATTGGGGGGAAATAAGAACGTTAGTGATAAGAAAATTCGCTTCCTGACCTCTATAAACCTCCTTGGCGCATTTCATCCTTCATCAACTCCTATGACAGTCCAAACGGAACACCAAGAATCTACCCAGACAGATGTCTTCAACACGTCTGCCATTCCAACACCAGCATTAGGAATGGATAGGAAAATCCTTTCATTCTTTTGTTCGTCCTGAAGCAACAGATTTCCATTTTCCTCGTCGGATGAAGATAAAACAAACCGCTCCCAGGGCTCTTGTCAATCTTACATTTTCCCGATTTCTCTCAAAATCACATCTCTTCAACCAGATTTTCGGTCTTTTACGACTAAAAATAGCAGAAGAGTTGAATTCTCATCCTCTTTTAAGGACGTTGTGCGCTTTTGGCGCAAGCATAAACAGTGCTGGCTTATACTTCAAGGTGTACATGTGTACCCGACCCTAAAACAATTTTCAGAAGCTTTACAAAAAATAAAAAATAAACAAAACAACTCTCAAAAATGCTCCGTCAGACAGGAATGAGTTTTCTCCTAGCAACGACAAACAAAAAACCTTTTAAGCTTGACAAAGTACTTCCCTCTCCCCTCAACAAATTCGACCATCAATGTGTATACCCTCATTTAACCTATAATGTAAAAAGTTTTAAAAAGGGCCTTTTCCATTATAGAAGATATTAGGAACACCTGAACAACATTCGAAAGTTAAAATACACTTTAAATCATATTCAACTTTGCATTTCGTTCCCTACCACTCAAGGCAAGTGGGGCTTATGTGCAAAAGGAAGCACAAGTAACCATTGCGTTCTCCACCAAACCGGTAAATTGCCTACTTTCAATTACTAATATCAGAGGGGAAAAAGAAATAGAAAAAGCCCATTAGAGGTGGTTTGGGATGATATAGAAGCTTAGCGATGATAGCGTGGTTGCTGGGGGTGGGTGAGAATCCCGCCAGGTGAAAATCAGTAACAAGTTTCTCAACTTCGTCTTTCAAGGGAACGCCTTCTAAGTTTCGTGAGCGGTAACTGGCAATAATACAATTATTCCTCATATATTTCAGCTAAGCCGGATTCATTGATTAATCTTTATCCCACCTACCTGAAGGGTAATTCAAAGCAGTACCTGTAACAAAAGTGAACTGAAAAACCAAAAACGTAACGCGACGAGGATAATGTAATAATCCTTTTGCTGTAAATTTCAATAGCAGTTGAAGCCTGAAGGGAGCTGTGTGAAATGGTAATGAACCATTGGCAGAAAAGTGGGAAACCGGGAGATGAAGAGAAAGGAGGGATTATTATGGAAATCTGTATTAATAATTTAAGCTTTAGTCCCTGGCGTTGAGGTAGACACAATGTGTTCAAGCTTTACAATCCAACTTGAGTTTTCAGCTTTATAATATTAACCCAAGGAGGGAATTAAGTTTCAAGAAACGGCTCAAAGTCAAACACAAGAGTAAACAAACGGAACCCCCAACAGATTAGCGAAGACTAAATTTAAATATATCCGCCTGACTGATGGAGCGACGAAGAAATTCCAGCGGTTCTTCGAGTATACCATTGCTTGAAAAAAATGATGTAGCTCTCGAGCTGGAGTATTGCAAAATCACTTCCAGATCTGCAGCAAACTCCAGGTGCAAAACACATTAGCTGCATTATGATTTATGAGATTACAAATCAGCAACAGTCGTCAATTGGAAGTGTAAACGTTGACAAAGGAGCAACTTTCAACTTATTCAACTTTGCAGGTCGTATGGTGGAATAACGAGGGGACCGAGAAACAACACAAACTTGACAAAAACACAGCAGTTGCCGACTGTACAAATTTCATTTCCCTAGCCCCGGAAAATCCGGAAATTCAACATATTCAAATTGTGTTCGAAAACAAGGTGAGAAGGTAAAGTGCCACTATGTTTCGCATACGAAGAACAAGCTTCATAGCGGGGGTCCATAATTTACACAGAATCTGTGTCCGATGACACCGTTATAGGATCCACAGTATTTCCACAGTCCTGCTCTGCTGCAAGTTATGACGACTGGAGAGAGGGGCCTCACTTCTAAATAGCTTATTTCATACATTTGGAAACTTTAGCTGTTGAAAGTTTAGGTACTGAGGTGGCAGGCAGGTAGGTAGTGAGATTAGAGATCTACAAAGTCGAAACGTTTAATGTAAACCGAGGGGGTAACCATTCCAGAGATTCCTTGAGATTCCACTGAGATTCCATAAAGATTTCCAAAGATTCCAAACGATATTCATAGAAAGATGAGCCCCGAAGGGGTAACCATTCCAAAATAAATTCCTAGATTCCCTGAGATTTCATTAAGATTTCCAATGATTCCCAACGAGATTCCCAACGAGTGGTTAACCCCTCGATGTAAACTTAATAAATACATTAAGAAAATAGCGAAGAAGTGACTGAAACAGAACTGCGGAGATTCAGTTTTCTCGACAAACAGAACATCAATTACCATTTGGTAAACACTTGGGAAAAAACGTGAAATGCTCTCCGAAGTGACCAAGTAGTGTTCCCAGTTATTCCGGCAGATACAAATTAAATTGCCCCAACTAGTGACCGAAGCATCCATAAGTGATAGGTAAACTTGAGAGGAAAAAGATTTACAACCCCTTACTGAAGAAGTTCCGAAGGTGATATCAAGTATCGAGAAACATCGCGATTAAATATTCAAAGCACATCCGATCAAAAAATAACCTTTTCGAATGAACCGGAAGGAAGATGTACGGCTTGCTCTTTCCACGCTTATTGGGCAGGCTTCCGAGGTCGACATAAACTACTCGGGGATTTGCTTAGCTCCAATTTTACTTTAAAAGTATCCGAAACGCCACGAGTCTACAGAAGTTAAGATAATGCAATGTACGTTCACATAGTGGCACGACATACCCCTTGCAGGAAAATATCCACATTCGTAAGTTCACCCAGAGAAAGTGATCCAAATTACCGTGATTTGTAAATCAGCAACAGCAGGTCAATTAGAAGGGTAAACGTTGACAAAGGGACAATTATCAACTTAGTCAGCATAGCAGGACGTATGGTAAAAACATGAGAGGACCGAGAAACAACACAAACTCAGCAAATAAAATAAATTAGAACTCATACCACAGACATTGTTACTTAATTCAGTTACAAAACATTAACCACCTCACGAACAGAGAAAACTTACAAATAATCTGTTTAAACGGGAGTGGCCACGTTTAGATGAAAGATTAGAATAATCTTCACAGTATCTGTTCCATATGCATGATATCCCCAGCTCAAATCCGGAAATTATTTTGTCGCTATTTGGTTACCTTGCATGAAATGGATTATACTTTGAAGTAGAAAGGATATATAGGAATGCCCGAACATCGAAGGCACTGTGAAACCTACACTACATTCAAGTGAGGCAAACACTAGAAAATTTACCTTTTCAAGCCGACCCCTTAAAAAAAGGAAAATAATAATTGTTTTTTGTGAAAGCAGAAAACGCCATGTTAAAAACAGGCTTTGCCCGGCAGATAGGTAATTGCGTTATTTATTAAAACGCGAGTGTATGTGATGCTGACATGGGATACTTTGCCCGCTTTCATTTGATCCTGTTCCGTGCCAGTGGGAATTCTCTGTGGTAGCGTGCGAGTGCTGATTCCACGCTGCTGAGCTTCCATCTCTGATTGTCTGTCTTTGTTTGTTCCCCGGCTCTTTCTTCAAACTCCTGGATTTATTTCCAAAGTTGACAACACCAATATTACGGCGTAAGCTGGACCATTGATTAAATACTCCTTTTGTTGAAGTTTCAAGGAAAAATTCCCCACATGAAAAGGATAGATTTGCTTGTAGCAATAATCATGCTTATACAGGTTTAAATTTGAATTTCTTCAACCACGAAATGTCTAGCCAAGAATGGCAAATTTGCAATCGAAAGAAATCTAACAGAAATCTAAATTTGGGTTCTTCACTGGTCAGAACTGGCCAGAAAGGACACTGAAACGACAGACACACAAGTACCTGAACAGCTACCAAGGGACTGTCATAAGTTTCCAAGTTTTTAGGCCAGGTTCACAAGCAGAAACGTATCATCCATAATTACAGACAGACCTAGTTTTCTGCAGACCCAACTACGCTGACCACGACATCGTGCATGCGTATACATAAGGATCATTTTGTGTTATGGTGTACCATTTTGGTGAGTGGCTCTAAGGGTAGTATCGGTCCTTCGGGAGGCATGCAACCCCCAACCCCCTACCCCAAAGCAGGCTGGTTACATTTACAGGCGTGAATAATTAAACGCACACCTTGTCTTATCGACCATTTTCGCAGCACCTGCAGCATCCCCTCACACCTTACAGCCACCTTGCCACTTTCTTGGCCCTCGCTATATTTTGTAGTAATTATTTAGTGTTTGCCAAAATTTTGACCAAAGTAAAAAACAGGAACCAGTTCAACTAGTTTTTATATGATAAACATATAATCAGAATGTTGGAGGAGGTAACATCAGGTTTGATATACTACGAATACTACAGCAACGTCCTCGGCAACGTCTTCTATTTTCACCTTCGCCAGTTGTCCCCCAGATGATTTAGGAAGGTTAGTTTCCACAATAATAAAATCCCTCTGATAAGATAAGGCCAACGGTTCAAACCCATACATTTGGAGGGGAGGAGGGCAGCCTTTGTGTATACCTAAAGATACTCCATGATATACATACATCTAATGGGGGCACATTACACATCGGATGGCCTATTTTTTTCAGATGACAGACGGAGGGTAGCCAAAAAGTATCAATGGAACTCTTAAAAATTATCCCATGAAGTAACATGTCATTTCGAACAAGAAAAACAGAAAGAGCCAGGGAAAGGAAGATCCACTCATGTATTCTCAATGTCATTCGTACGCAGGGAGAATAAACAGCGTGGAAAGTGGTAGATGAATTTTTCAGCCTTCAAACGGGTTAAGAATTTCCACCACAACATTACAAGCACAAGAGCAAATAAATCGGAAGCAAACGGCTCTATCTGGGACCTATAGGCACTCGGGGGAAAACTCACATCTCCAATAGCGAGAGAAGGTTAAGAATTTTCGATAAAAGTCGGAGCCAGCAGTTTCTCAACAAAAAAAGATATCTTCTTACAACTTAGAAACAACGATGCTGGACCTGAGAATGGCATTATTTATTTATAATTTATAAAACTAGGGGCTGGAGAGACACGCCTGGGGAATGGGCCGTTGGGAATTTTATTTTGTGTCTCCAAACCTGACTTATGGTTTTCATGTTGTGAGGCTTTCCAAGGATTCGGAATAAGTAAAGAATGGCTGGAGGAATGACTGTGGCCTTCACGACCCTTCTGGGGACAATTCCTACACGGTGGACATTCCGTCTTCATTTTGGGGCCACAACAGTCACAACAGATCGAACCTTTCAAATGCTGCTTCCTTTGTTTTACAGCCCCATCTCACACAAGGTTTCCTTTGCCATTTTCTCTCTCAAAGCTGAAAACTGTTCAGAAAGAGAGACAGAGCTAGTTATTTCAAAACATTGAAAACAATTCTATAAGGTACGAGTACAGTACCAATTTGACTCCATCCAGGGACCAAAAATAAAAGTTTCAATGTTCATAAAAATAAAAATATAATAAAATAAAAGTATATAAAATTTAATTTGAAGTTTATATACTGTAAAATACGCAACGACATCGGAAAATATTCAGTGAAAACGGAAACGAGGAAGCGTCTGCCAATAAAACGTCTCAAACCAACTGGGCTGCGAAATAGCCCGCCGTCAGTCCGTAAAATAGTAGGGAAGGAAATAATATGTTGATAAAAAAGGAGACCATAATTTCAGTGAAAATACTGGAGGAAAGAGGAAAAGAGAATGGGGATGGAATGAGGGAAGGTTAGTCTTGGGAGTCTTCATGGGCTTCAAAAGCAAATCATAATCCTCTTCCTCTTCTACAGTCAAGATTACCTTCCCGTTGTTTTGTTCAATTTACCGCGTTTCATTTTTAATGTATTCAGTAAAGTGAACGATCAATCCATTCAGTGAACGAACCATTTCACTCCTTCCCATTCTCTGTGTCGGACCTAGAATAAATCTACGAGCAATGAAGGATGAAGGGGAAGCAAGTAGGCTTAACCGTTTCAAGAACCAATAGCTTGGCTCAGCAGAACTGCAGGAACAAGACGGTGTTCTTGATCTATACAGATTAAGGTGGATACTGAACCATCAAAGCCTCGATATACCGCACAATGTCGGAAATGCCAATAGAAAAGCTTTAATAGTGAGCGGTAATCAATGGCAGCAATCTCGAGTACCTGGATTGTGAATCCAGGTGATTTTTGTAGAGCCCTATAGGGCTTTTTGAGGTCATAAACATGACAATACAAGCAAGAGTTCTAGAGTTCTAACGCAGCTGGAAATGGAAGGCTTCACACAGTGATAACAAAATATAAGTAGGTCAGAATTGGCAAAACAAGTCAGGTTCCCAGTGCAGTAAAGTCAGCAAACAATATAAAGTAATAGCAGGAAGCTTATGCAATAGGATAAATACATTGAAAGCCAGGATTTGTATTCGAAAAGGAAGCCGGGGCCGCTATCAACCCCAAAACCCATTCCGAATACGCAAAAGCGGAACTTCCCAAGATGAAGTAATTTATTAAACTTCTACCTTGTTAGCATGTTAAAACGTGCTTCGGGCTTCTGTGATTTTTCTTTCTTACTTTACTCAATTTGAAGAGGGAGGAAAAATAAAATATTTTCGTGGAATAAACCTTTATGTAACAATAGAACTGAACAAGCCATTTAGACATACCAGCACCATTGTATGGGACAATGATCCCGGGACGACGAACTATTCGGTCGCAGACACATAAAGCGCCCCGTGCCAGGAGGGGCTGTGGCTGGAATGCGACGACAGCGCGAAAAGACAAGGGGAGGAAATGGTCCAGTAAAATGATGAGTGGCCTGCAGACAAAGCCGGAGGGGCGGTTTTGGGGAAGGGGGCGCCAGAATGTGGGGTCCAAAATGGAAAGGGGGTGCGGGAGGGGGTGGTGCACTGCGGAGGAGCTTTGCCACTAAGGGGACCGCGACACGGCCAGTTACTTGCTACAACAGCCTCATAATGGCAACTTTCCATCACAGCCGTCTCTGGATCTAAGAGAGATCACTGCCCGACTCAGGATGCTGAAAATGTCCAAAAAGATGAATAAAGAAATATTAAAAATTGATTCATTGTGTACTTTGAAGGACGACTAGAAAGTCTGATCATTCATCATTCACTTCAAAAATACAAACTCCAACTGCAGCTCTCGGGTAGGATACCAGGATACGACCTTTTCACCAATTTATCCACCAAAATGAATTCTATCTTTACACCGCGCTCTTTTACTACCGGCGGAAGGGGAAAGTTACAGCAGAGGTGTAGCTGTCAGTTGTAATGTCTTATTCAGAAACCTCGCAGTTATTAAAGTCAGCTCAGGCGCTGAGAAAACATCGTAAACCTTTCGGAGAGTCGTCAAAATGTCAGAAAGCAAAAGGAGAAAACGTAAAAAAGTCATAGAATGGGAAGGATCTAAAAATAATTTCGAAAGCCACAAAAATCTGGATTTTGAGTTGAAATTGGAAAAAGATGGGTGGATACGTGGGGTTGGTGAGTTTTCAAGCGTTCCAAAATGCTCCATTTACCGTGAATGTCCTCTCAGTCCCATAGTCTAGTCGCACCCCCGCCATCCGCCTAACATATAGCAGATCGTTATGAAGCCACATTGCAGCTGAAATTGAGGGCTCTTACGACAAAATGAAGTGTCAGCGTTGGGAAGATTGCTATGATAACAAGGAAAAACTATGTGTGATGACGGAACGCAATGGGTGCCACACTGCCAGACTTCTTACTGCCAATACCTTGTGTGCTGTTGCATCAGTCAGCGAGATATAGTTCAGGGTGGCTGACTAGTCTCCAGGAAAAGGGAAGCCGAATCAGTTGTTCACAAGCGCCATGCAGGCAGCACTTTCGTGACGTCAGGATCACATCAGGTACGTACCACATTTCAGAAAGTTACAAATAAATCAGGAAGTGTAAAGAAGATGATAATAAGTGAAAAATCCGAGGGGTTAACCACTCGTTGGGAATCTCATTGGGAATCATTGGAAATCTTTATGAAATCTCAGGGAATCTTGGAATTTTTCGGAGTGGTTACCCCTTCGGGGTTCATCTTTCTATGAATATCGCTTGGAATATTTGGAAATCTTTATGGAATCTCAGTGGAATCTCAAGGAATCTCGGAAAAATCGATCATGACAATTTAAGTTAAAGACGTATAGCGCGAATCAAACATCAGCGTACCGGTAGCCTAGAGCTGCGTTTATGAAGTTGGTGATAGAAATGGCAGAATTGGCACACAAACTTAAGATGAGTTAAAAGTAAGAGCTACTTTGGGAAAGCCCCAATTCAGACAAATAGAAAACAAAGTTTCCAGCTTAGTAAGAAAGACAAGGAACGAACAACTGAAGAGGCAATAAATAGCGGGGCCAAGAAACGTCACTCCCAACTAGCAATCACCCAAAGAGACAAAGGCCGTCAACTTCCGGGAGGACCAGGCCCTCCTTTATAGATTTGCCCCCACTCCATAGCCCTCACAAACACAATTTGTCGCAAGTCAAGATGTTATTTCCGAAGGGTAGTGGAGTTCGCTAGGGGCGGGGAAACCTCCCCAGAGATCAGAAAACAGCAGGTGTTTACTTTGCCTTACCTTGAAAAAGGAAATTTACTTGTTTTGAATCTTTTAAAAGCATACTGAGAGAAAGATGTTGCGAATAGATGGGTTCCTTACGGGGGGAGAGGACGGGGGGTGGGCCTGATGAGAAGCTACAGGAAAGAGATCAAACGAACAAAATGGAAGAAATGACACTACCTGTTATAAAATAAACATGATGCAAAAATAGCATAGCTTTAAGTAAACGGAACGAGAAATAGCCATTTTCCACAGCAAAGCCCCCTGCGGCAGTAGCAACGGCAAAGATATGGCAGACCCCACGTCATAAAATAAATAGACAAGGTATTACACGGAAAGCTAGAGTGGATACACTCACAAAATGGAGCGCAAAATTGAGAAAACTACCCCGCGAGTTTTTCCTTCAAGTCCCCCCCCCCCCCCTTCTACCTCACCCATCGTGTTTTTAATTTATGTGAGAATAAACGCAGATGCTCCAGGAATTATGTTGCAAGTTATATTGCGACTACTTGAAAATGTTCCCCAAGTTTGAAACATAAATTGTCTTGTCTCCAAAAAACACGATAATCACGCAAACCCTCCAAGATTTAGTGGTAGGTGTTTTTTTTTTTTTTTGTAAAACTTGAGAATGTATAGTTTTCACCATAGGTGCTGCAACCCTTCCTGAGAAATGGCGACTTGCCACATCCATTATATCACATCAGAGAAACTCCCTGATTAGCTGAAAACGAAGTCATTTGTCAGGAATTTAATGACCGACACTCGTAGAAAAATATTATGTAATGTAATATACTAACAACATCACTAATGCTGGGTTGGGCTTGTAAAAGAAACATCGGGCGTGCTCCATACTAACTTCGATCCAGCATCAAGCCTGCAAATTCATGATTATGTAATTTGTTAGCACCCGGGTTAAATTTGCATAATCACTATTTATACTCCATCAGACGTGATATGTGACAACATTTCAGCAGCCTTCGCACATGTGAGCCTTTCCAAGATCTCTCAAAAAATTACTGATTCATCTTAGGGCCAATCTGAAATACAACAGCAACAGAAATTAAAGAATAATAATTTAAATGAGACTCACCTGAGTCTCGCGTTTGGTGAGTCATGATCTAGCTCCTGACCGGCACACAGGTCATTCAGCATCAAATCCAGTTCCGAAGCGAGTGAATTGAGGAGCTGAAAACAAAAACAACCAATCAATTCGTCAATCAAAAAATAAATCAATTGTTGCACTACAAAGAATTAAGTCATTCCGTCCGGTTTCAGGTTGCTCTTTTGGCTGTTGACAAGAAAATTGGAAATAGGTGCAGCAGCCTCGGCATCAATGAACAAAAGCCCAAACTAGAATCATACTTAACACGGCAATCAAGCGTTGGTGCGGCGGTTGCCTCGTAATAAATTCCAGGCCTCCAGGCGTGATCAAATGAAGTAGTGGGATCTATATCCCATTTTTAAAAGACTCCTCTATTCAGTTAAAATCCGTTTAAAGCCTTTACCCAAGCGAGACAGTCGGTAAGTCCCACGACTTATCCGTCCTGTGGGATCTAGCGGACGTCCCGGTGTCCACCAGAGGGTACGAAAAGGACAGCAATGGGGGGGAGGGGGGGGGGGGGAGGGGGGACTCCCAATCCCGGGATTACACTCCCCCCTCTCCCTCCAATGATCTACCCTCTCAAAAATCTATTCAAATCCCACAGCTACCGTAAAAGTTTTCTTTCTCTGTCTGGCTATTTATCATTGTTCTCCAACGGAGACAAAAACTGGAAAGCGGTCTTCCGTGGTCAAAACGCTGGGCTTTCAAGACAAAGGAATTTTGCGTTCGAATTCCAACTTCAGGAAATTTTCAGTAGCTATTGGGCTTCCAGAACATAAGTACATATGAAAATCTCTGTCTCAGTGACTTTTATACCACGCTTCTAAAGGGAACAAAGAGACTCGCTGACCTTGTTTTCTTTTCCTTCTGTTCAGTTTCTTCAAAGTTTACCGGTTATTTCCATACTATTGAGTAATCTGTACAGACAATACAAACTAAAAGAGGGCAAAAAAAAATGTTTTAAAGAAAACAGCAACCACGCGTTGTTAAAATTTAGAAACAAGAGACGGGGCAGCGTATACCCGTGGTCTAATGACAGCCCATGACATCACATGAACTCTGAACTCCCAGCGAGGCTAATTCATCAATGCCCGCTCTTACAAATTCGTCCCTCCGGAGCCAGCGGTGCTTTATTCTACTAATCAAGTTTGCCGAAGCCAGGTTAATGAGGCCGGCAGTGGATTCCAACTTTTAACAAGTTGATCAGCTCCCACGCGACTTGCCACACCTAATTTATCTTCAGCTCAGATTTCCTTCAGCGAAAATCAAAATCAACCTCCATATTCAGAATTTAATTTTGGGATAAACCAGATTTCCTAATTTCAATCGAGTGATTGAACACTACCTCAGCGGCTCAGAGGAGAGATAGGTAGCGATACACAGAACTTTTTTGCTTGAGCTTTCTTAATAGAACTTTAACTCTCTCTCGAAAAAATTTCATTACTTTTAACCCCAAAAATAAGACTTTTTATTTTTCCCCATTACCTGTATAGGATTTTAAACACGTCAAAAAAGGAAAAACAAATAAAAAGCCCCCTCAAAAGAACTACCGGGTCAAGGGTTATTGTATACTGGTATGCTCCACAGGAAGCCTTTAATTTCGGCTCCTAAGGCAAATTTTTATCCCCGGTAGACATAACATTACCAAAGGGAAGAGTGGGAGGGTGAGGCGCTGACCATCTGCTTTGTAGCTTATCTTTGAATATTCATGAGTCCTGTTTCCAGCCTTTCCAGCCGCTGAACAGCCCCGCGCCACACTGGTAAAAGAACCAGGCCAAAATGGGCACCAAAATAAATATTCAGTTTTATTTTCCTTTATACAAGGAGGACCGGAGAGCAACTAGAATATAAGTCGCACTCCTGACGAACTGACAAACATAAAATGGAAACAAAAAATAACTTAAAGAAACCCGATCGCTACTTAGATTTCCGTGGTGAAAGGCAACGAGCATCGGGTCTGTGCAAAGAGCGGAGAAGGATGCAAAATATCTATTTCAATTCCGTTTTGAAAAAGACAAGGTGAGTTATTGGGTAGGTAATGAAGATGCTGAGGACGACTGCAAGGGGAGGTAATGAACGACAGGCTTACGCCAGACAGTTATGGCAGTTTATGCGATCTAATATTCCCTGTCCCGCCAGGGGGCTGCGGTTCCAAACTCAATTGTCTGCACGGAAATTGCAACGCTGTGGTGGCAGTGTGCGGACTGCTGACTAAGAGAGGTGCATGCGTACCAAGGCCTGTCAACTCTAAGGGTTGTATCATTTCACTAGTGGTATCCCGATTACGAAAGATCACGTTTACCAGTCATCCTCTAGCCTACAAAATGCCTCAGCAATTCAGCGTGAATTAACGGAATCAGAAGACTAATAATACCAAAAAAATGGAAGAGCGTTTGGAATATATACAGATCTTGCAAAAGTACCTACAGAAAAGGCAAGCCTTGCTGCGGCAATGTGTACGTGCATAAGGGATACCGGAAACCAAATCGATCGAACACGATTGAAGTCTATTTACCGGCGGAAATGGGCTTTACAAATGGGACAGGCTGTGAATTGTGGTTATTCTTTTAAATGCATCACTTGCAATAATCACAGTCCACACTACTTGATCAGATTGTCCACGCAAATTCTACTGAAGCCACAGAAGGATTGAAGGTTTATTGATGTGACTAAAATACAATAAAAGGATTTCTTTTTCCATGAGTCCACGATCAATGTCAAACAAAGCAGTGGCTACTTGGATATAAACAAAGGTAAAACTATTACTGCTCGGATAGTTATAAAAGAACGCAAATCGTATAGTACCTATAGTATAAGATTTTCAAGCGGTAAATTTTGACTTTCTGTTGGTGCAAGGCTGTCAACCTTATATTACAGATAAACAAGTGAACAAATAAAAAACTCAAAATAAAACTGAAAGCAGGCTACCGAAAAATAATCCATTTTTACCGTGTGTGCTGGCGCTTTCAAAAGAAAGCGAAAAATTGTATCGCTGTAACAAAGAAAAATTTCGCGAAAGAAGGACCTGACATAGAGCTAACAAGAAATGAAATCGCCGGGTGCTGTTAGGAAACGAGTTTATAGAGGTACAAGAAACCTGAAACTGACAGCTCGTTACAACGGACAGGATCTAAAAAAGCAAGAACGAAAAGGCAGCAGCAATCGGCCTACAAAAGACTGCAATCACAGCATGCTTACGAGACGTTTTAGCGAGTAAAGTGCAATGCAGACGCTCAAGAGTTTCCCATTTTCTTTAGCATGATTTCAGCTTCCCCAAGTCTTCTTTTCAAGTAAATGGTCTCTTCAAGATTTGAGTAAACGTTTTTAATTACAACGTGACTTCTCCCTCTATCCCCCGTGATAAATAATATAAGTTCATAAAATTAATGCACCAATTTGTTATTTTCCCTTTATTTCACTAAAACGGCTGTAATTGCTGGGACGCTTTCCCTCCTGTAATTTCCATGTTTATTTTGGATGGGTGCTGGTAACTAATTGAAATGAAATTTCTATTGTGTTTCTGAAGCTTTTCGTGAATGGCTATACCCTCCTGTGTTACATGTTTTTGGCACATTATAATAGAGCTGCGAAATTCGAAAACCTGACGCCAAAACGAGGTGTAGTTGGCGGTGTATTAATATAATATTAACTTGCTGCAAACGACCATTCTGTAAAATCCCCTTTTCACAAGGGGAAAATTTTGAAAACCATTGCTCGATCAACGTCGCAGTTTCCTCGAAAATCCCTCTTTCTATCTGATATGTTTCACGTCTCCTTACGTCAGCGGTTGAGTGATGGCAGCAGTTTTTATCGCACAGACAAGCATGTGTTTTGTAGGACATAAATCTTTTCATGAACTACTATAATTTTAGGGTATTTCGTAACCAAAAAATAAAATATGAGTTGATACAACTGACTTTAAGAGACATTCAAATATTTCTTGATAACAAAAGGGTGAAAAACGGTAGAATCGGCACCCCAACTTGGGGGAGGAGGCAGCAATGTGGGATGAACCGCGACCGAGACCGAGAGAAGGGCGTAAAGCACAGTCAGCAGATGTGAGCCCCTGCCTGCGGGGCCACTAGTCACCCGAATAGGAATGCACATTTGAATAGCAGCCGGTGACTCACCCCCGCAACCCCCTGCCAGTACTTCAAAAGGAGCCATAAACGTATTTGAATCTATAAAAAAGGCGATTCCAATGGCCGTCTCAATTCTCCCGTTCAACCCCTATACCTTCCTCTCCACCCACCTCTCATTTTTTTCATCTTCAGTCAGCTGAAAATATTATGAATTTTCAGCGGCATGATTGCTTTCCCCGCAAGAGCCGTAGAAAGCTCCTGATACTTGACTAGGAGCGATATAACGTTTGTATAATAGCAATTTAACAGAAATGTATATTATTTTATATTTTGAGTAATTTCAGTTCTCTCAACTTATGTCTTCGCAATAACTCTAGTACTTCAACTTCAACGAATAATAGAGGGCATAAGAAGTATTTTTTAAAATAAAGCAATCTGGATAAAAAGCATTTTTTGACGTACTAATTTTGCCACCGTTACGACATTACCTGTATCTACCTATTCTGTGTAATTCTATAAAACACGAAACTTTACGTTCAACTCAGCAACCATTTGAACATTGTTACTAAGTGATAAGTAACTCAGAAAATACGTTAACAAGAGCAACAACAGCGACAGCAGAGCTGGACAGCCCTCACAGCCCCTAATCACCAAAATTGATATGAGAGGGTTCGTCCTAATTGCTGAGGGAGTCTGGGGGTCTGGGGGTGTGCCCCTCCAACATGTAAATAACCGTCTCGCTTCCATGCACGGGCATGGCTATTACACACTTACAGAGCGTGCATGTTCATTGATATGCCATTACTGCAATGGCTTCATAATCCTCTTTCGAGGGGTGCGCTCTTTCAAAATTCATATAGCCTTTGTGCGGACTATGGAGTCAAAAACGAGAAGAAAAATTATTTTCTATTTTCATTTCGGATTCTACTCTCACTAATACACCCTAAAGGAAGATGGATGAGGAAATATTGCAGAAGCTTGCGAGTTTGACATGAAGAATGAAGGTACATGTGTATTATGTAGGTGGTGCATGATAGTGCCCTAGAAATATACATGCACAAGAAATAAGACATTAAAAGTTACAACCATGAAGATTAGGCCGACCTGAAAAAAAATGTTATAAAACCATAGTTAATTAATTACTAAGCACGCAGCATTTGAAAACAGACCCTGGTGGACCCCTGTTTTTTGGGCCACAACTAACAGAATTCACCTCAAATCATGACATACCAATAAGCTAAGTCATCATAATATAATATGTTATCCTACTTCTTCAAAGGCACACTCTACAATCGTAAGAATCATTGTGGGTGAGATGGTGGACCTACTAGGACGGCTTTGCATCCTGCGAACATTACCGGAGGCCGTGAGGTAACACCTCGTCACCTCGTCCGCAGCCTCAGGAGGCTTCGCAGGTCTTCTTCATGGCAAGCACCATGCATGCACTCGGTGCAATGGCCCCCGCGTCTCTAGTGCCATCTCGTCGCCATTGAGAAAGAATGGATGTCGTTTGACACAGTCTACATAACTCACGTTATACAATAACAATGAATGCAGAGCACAGGAAAGTCACCCAGCAGAATCAGGTACATGAATGACACATGATTGGAGGAGGATACTCATGTCAGGTGTCCACCACTCAGACATCAGGGGATAACCAGAGCGTCCAGTAAACGATGACATTAGTTGCTAAATACGAATATCGACGACTAAAGTCCAAGTCAGGCTGGGAGCGTACCAATTAGTCATTATTTCATGAAGATTTTCAGTTGACGCCGATCCGGATTTGGGTTCTATACATCCTACCATTCGCTAAAAATGCCAATCCGACCCTGAGCAGATATTTCCCTGCTCAAGAAAAAGTTTTGATCAGCCCTAAATTTGCAAGAAAGTATGACGCCCAGCCAGTATGACCCAGCCTGACTTGGACTATAGGCTGTGACTTTATAGCTTTGATGCAAAGTCCAGCCAGCAGCTAGGACGGGGATGGTGGCTGCTGGAAGCAACCACTCTAACGCAAACTCATTTCAGGCCTAAAAACGACAATTGAAACTGCGAAGGTCAGGCAGACGAAGATCATTGGAAACAAAAAATTTCAGGCTTGCCTTTTTAGTTTTATTGAAGACATAAATGGCCGTTGCTGAGATAGAAAAGGTAATATTTTCCTCACCTTAATTTATATATAGACAAACAGGAAAAACTAGCTTTATTCTACTGCTTCCTGAGCCATTACAATTAGTGGTCTCAATCAATGGTTTAGAATGAGGATAAGAAAAAACGTAAAGGTGCAATAAAAGTATATAAGAGAATAAGGTTGTAGTGTAAGACCGATTACAGCACACACTCGTTACAGTCCACACTGCATGTGAGAGGACTCCGTCCAGAAGCTGGTCACCCAAGCGATTAACCAAATAATTATAATCACAGATATAGACTGTCAGAACTTCCGCCGCAGTTCACGCATCAGTCACCTCATTTCAAAACAAACTGTTTCAGGGCAGAGGCTCTGAAGAGTTCTTTAGTAACCTATTACCCCGAGGGGTTAACCACTCGTTGGGAATCTCGTTGGGAATAATTGGAAATCTTTATGGAATCTCAAGGAATCTCTGGAGTGGTTACCCCCTCGTATTACCCTTAGCTTATTAGGAAGGCAAAGCAACCAAGCCACACCAACACAGCCATGAGCCATAACCCGTGAGGAAATCCTCAGCAGCAGGGAGTAAAATAAAATAGCGAAAAATTCTCCCACAGAAGTAGAGCTGAATCACGATTATCGTGAATGAATGAACATTTGTTCCGGGAAAACCAAATCATTGTTTTATGAAAATCCTCATTGTCTGTCCCCTCGCGAATATCATCTAATAATCTGGATCATTTTAAAACTTGTGCAGTAAAAATAATAATAGCTGAGTTGAGTTTGAGCAGCCTATTGCTGAAAAGACTCCCCTGAGGGCCTGGATTCTGTAAAACTGAGACTGGAACGGGCAACAGCAACACAGCGCCACAGCGGGACTCCGGCATGTCTTCATTGCTTCGTCACTTCAAACTTCTTCATTTACTCCATTAAACTTTTAATTGTGCACAAACGAATTTAAAATATTTGTATTACCAAAGTTTCAATCGAGGGAGAGGAAGTTCATTGAAAGGGTGGGGAAAAGCACTTTTAATGACATTCATGTTGTTATTTCATTGTTTATGTTTTTAAAATAATTGTCTTTTCTTGTTGTGCCTTATAATTAAGATGCTTGCCTCTAGTTATTGGCAATTAAGCGATGAATAATTTCAGTGCAAAAAGATTGGTCCACATTGTTTAATTTCTCATACATGGACAATTTTTCTCATAAAACAAAAGAAACTTTCCTTTACTCAGATTTTCACTCGTAAAAGCCTAATTTGGAAGAAAATTACTTACTACAGTATTAGCATCTACAAAGAACAACCAATAATTTGACATTGACATCGTAACACCATACAATCTCTAGTTCATCTCTTCATATTTTTACTTCAAGGAAAATTTTGAAATACCTGAAGGTTACTGAAGTTGGGAAATAACTACAGCTTCTTCAGATGAAGATAGAGAACTGATTTCTTAATTAAGACATATCAGATCTTCCAGTGATTTACTCCCAGCAATGGCACTGAGTTAATTGTTAGTTCACGCCTAGATAACTTCCTCCACTTGTATTATGTTGAAACGAAAAGTTTTTGCAACCGAATGATCATAACAATTCATAGGTCATCATAATTTTGTAGTAAGCAAGGAGGATTTATTCTGGATCAATAGTTTTTTATGGCATTATGGCGAATTTCCCAGAATGGTCCCGCAAATACTGGGAGTTTTTCAAAAGTGCCGCGTTTTAGCTGTGGGGGTTCAAACCACCTCTGTTCGGATCACTTACAAAAAGAAAGGACTCCGCATTGTCCTCAGCATTTTAGACAGAAGAATATATATCCTTCAAAACTACAACGATGATTAACATCGAACACCCAAGATGTTTTTAATGTTTCTCATTAGGTACTAACCCAATGTGTTGCAACGGTCGTTTCTGCTGTTGTTGACAATCCCAGCGCTATAACGACACGGAAACCTGACACGGGCAAAACGGTGTAAATCCTCAAAGATTACGCCATTGAGAATAGCACAGACGACACACTACGGCATGTAGAAGGTAATAAGTGCATGGTTGGATGCCGACCACTTGGCCCCTTTCTGTACGCACCGGCAACATTAATCAGGGCCAGGTATAAAATGCTAGTTCATAATTTCATCGGCACAGAACAGCTCAGTTAAGGGGCTTGTGAGGTGCTAAGTGGATTAACAATGTTTTTAGCGGTAAGGACATTTTTATTTATTTCAATTATTAGTGTTCTGTATTACGAGAAATGGGCAAAACTAAAAAAAAAGGAAAAAAGTAAAGTGTCAACCAAAAAGTCCAAAAGAAATTAGCAGGCTATCTACCAACGTTCTAATTTAGCAGCCAATTTATTTCACTGTCATTGTATAATTCAATTTTTTATCGAAAAACCTCACAAACGTCAAATACAGGCTCAGTAACCCCTCATCAAGATAAATGACAACCCGTGTGAAGTTATTAACGAAATTAAGGTTTCACCAAATTGAAAATCCATTTATCTTCGTGAAATTTAATTAATTTACGTCGTATTAAAATCGCATTTTCATCGCCTCAATAACGAGAAATATATTTCTACAGTATAATTTGTCAGTGTACTCAACAATGCGTAAGCACACAAAGCCCCTATCGTCCATATCGTTCAACTACGAATGATCTAATTGCACTTTCATAGTAGCTGGCAATAAATGTGTCACAGGCAAAGCTGGAAACTTAGATTTACCACTGCATTAGACATATCTCCAGCATAAGTGACCGCAATCATCCTAATACAATTTTTATTTGGCTACTTTTATTTTGCTCACATATCGATGTGTTTTATTTCTTTTCTCCAGAAAAGTAGCTTGGTGGTGCTACTACTCGTAGCAGTAGTTTCCAGTCAAGAATCGACAACCGCAAAGACTGCCGTAGAAGACCAGAAGGGGGAGGAATCGTCACAACAGGAGACGGTGACTACCGCTGAAGACAAGAAGGAGGCTGCTGCCGAAACCAGTGCTGACGACAGTGAGGATACCAATAAGAACAAGCGAGGACTCCACCTAGGTTACGGATATGGAGAATTTGGAAATAATTTCTTCCAAGGTTAGTACGATGACTCATGGGCAACAGAATCCAGGATGGGCTAACCCATTTCCAGAAAGAATTCCGGGATAGTGTCAGTGAGATACCTTAGTGACGAGAATGTGACAGAGAGCAATTCCCTCGCTTTTCGAAACGGATCACTTGAGATAACTTCTCAGCATCTATAGCGATGCTCATTTTTCGGGAAAAGCAGTTTTATCGTCCTTCCAAATCGGAATTAACTACGTCAGCATCACACTCCCTAAATGGTAGAGAGATACCAAACATAGCGTGTCCGGTATACATACGAGTAAGGCGACAATAAAAATCCAGTAAAATGTATCCAGTTTACTATTACATAAAGACAATGCAGTAATGTAGGATACTGCGAATTGATTCGAAAAGAAGGAACTTCGAAACCCCTAACAAACCTATTCTGCTTATGCGACAAAGAAAAGGCAAAGATAAAGGTTCAGTCTGGTGGAATGACCAGGGGGTTTCCGAATGTGAGGCCAACGACGCTGATTCGAGTGGAAACATCTCTGGGCCTTGGTAACGTTAACGTTGCTTTCCTCTCGTGATTCCCCCATTGTGATTATATCCCCCTCCCCCCTTTTTCAGTGCACTCCACTTTTTGTTTCCCTTTTTGTCGACAATTGTTTTCACACTTCACAAGCCGTTCAGAAATGGAAAAAAACGCTCAGCACTTAAGAAACTTCGAGTCCTCTTCGACGATAATTTGACTAATTTCTAATTGCAGGCTGGGAAGGAGGGGACTCGACAAGTTTCAGCGATCATCACCACCACCATCAACCTCAGCATCACCACCATGAGAAGCATACTCACAGCCATACACATGAGGTGAAGACCATCACAAAGAAGGTTCCAGTTCCATATCCCGTCCACAAGTATATCCCCTACCCTGTCGAGAAGAAAGTGCCTTACCCAGTGACTGTTGAAAAGAAAGTGCCCGTCTATGTCGAAAAGAAAGTGCCGTACCCTGTTGACCGCCCTTATCCCGTGCACAAATACATTCCCTATCCTGTAGAGAAGAAAGTCCCTTACCCAGTACATATCGAAAAGAAGGTCCCAGTACCCTACCCTGTCGACAAGTACATCCCATACCCAGTAGAGAAAAAAGTACCATACCCAGTACACGTTGAGAAGAAGGTCCCAGTTCCTTACCCTGTTGAAAAGCCAGTGCCGTACCCAGTCCATATTGAAAAGAAGGTCCCAGTCCCGTACCCCGTGCATGTTGAGAGGAAAGTCCCAGTACCTTACCCGGTACACATCAAAGTCCCAGTGGAGAAACCCGTGCCTTACCCCGTCGCTGTCGAGAAGCCCGTACCTTACCCCGTGCACGTCGAAAAGAAGGTTCCAGTGTACGTCCCTGTACCAGTCCACAAGCCTGAGGAACATCATCACAGCCACCACGGAGAGGCTAATGGTGAGTAGCTACCCTCAAAACAGGTATTAACGGGTTAAAGTTCTGAAATGGGTGCTCAAGATGGAAGTTAGAACTAATCAACAGACGAATTGGGTTTTGAGGAGCCAGAGCAGTTCAAAAGCAATCCAGAACAGCTGTGCTCAACTGCTCCAAGTTCGGTCGACTATAACGAATGAAGTGATTCGGATCTACAATAGCTATGGTCTACCATTCTGAAATTAAAGTTCAGGTAAACTCAAATAATTCATCGACCCGACAAGTCCAAGGCGGAAACTTCCGTTCGTTAAAAGTTTTCCGATCCGAAACCATTTCCACTCAAAGTTCAATACTTGGGAAACTTTAGAATCCTAATCTAAAAAGGGTTTCAAACTTAAACTGGGCTTTTAAAACACGCAGGTGGCTACGAGCACCCCTTAGAGGAATCTGTGTTCAGACACGAGCAGCAGCAGCAAGGACCTCAGGTCACTGAGGAAGGAGAGGGCCAACAGCAGCACCAGGAAGAGTACCATGGAGATGGTGACTACACAAGCGGTGATGTCCAGGGACAGTTCGAGAGTCAGAAGAAGGAGCAGTACCAAAAGCCACAGCAGGCAGAGCAGCAGCAACAGCAGCAGCAGCAACCACAGCAAAGGCAACAGCCCCAGGAAAAGAAGGACGCTATTGAACCCAGGACTCAAGAGAAACAATAACTTTTCTCAAGAGAAAGTAGTTGCATCGTTCGAAACCAAAAAGAGCACTGTTATTTAATTTTAGTCCCTAAATTGTTATTTAATGTTTAAAATAAAGCAGTACAATGTGATGATAAAATTATTTTTGTTTTGCTACAACAATAGCGTCTACCTTTACAAGCAAAAGTGTTCAATTGAGCAAGTTGCATAATCCTTTCTATGGCCACTTACAAAGCGAACTGAGTGCAACCAGAGTAATAAAGTCATCGCCAATTAGGAAATAATTAAATTAAATTTTCTCAGGTCCAATGCTCGTAAAGAAAATGATGGAGAACTGCAGGTAGGTACTAAACATCATCTGAGAATAATTCATACTGTAACTGAATAAATAAGTCCATAAGAAAGGCTTCCTGAGGGTATATGCAAGCGCGAAGCACATAGCGAGACTGAGAAATAACTGAGATAACTTTTTAAGATTCAGCAACCCCACAAAAGGTGAGGCACTGAGAGTAGCAGGAAATCGATTTTAGAACAGACAAACACGATAATAAATCCACGGAATGAAACAAAAGCAAAATCCCACAAACAAAACGAAATGGGGCATGACGCCATTAGGATTTTCTTGTGTCCCAGCTAAAGCCTGGAAATAAATGATATTTTTATTAAGGGCTCAAGATGAAATATCCCGTTCTCATCTGTGGGGATTATTCTCGAATTAGCGCCACCGTAGTGGTAACAGAGGCGGCGAACTGATGCGAACGAGAGCAACAGTATAAAATCAGAAAAAACTACACAAGAGAAAAACTGAGAAAAAAATATTGCCCACTCAGGCAGTTCGGGGAAGAAATACTTTCATATCTGACTTTTAATTTACTAAAGTAAACCAAATTATTTAAAATTTCAAAATCTTTTTTTGTTCTTTTTTTTTTAATACAAAGCTTTTGCTACAATTGATAGTTAGGTTCTTAAAATGTCGCATTACCAATGCAGTAACCTGGATTGAGTAACCTTACATAGGTAGTAGGTGTAGATGAATCACTGGAAAGTAATGTAATGATTCCCCGAAGAGGAAAGTAGTTTCCATGCTACAACACAACATAATCACGATGTTTCAGGCGTAGACCGCATATTTTTCGATAGCATGATAGCGATCGTAGTCCTCGCTATTTAATATGTATTTGCAAAGCTCAAGCTAAGAATGTACATCTGATTGAAAATGTATTCAGCAGTACAACAAGGAAAAAACGAGTTAAAGGTCGAAATATAATAAAAAGGCTCCCCTAAAGTGGATTGACTATGCGCCTTTGATTTCAAGAATTCCAGACGTGCCTTCCATTATTTTTTTGAGATTACGTACCCTAATACAAAACGAAGTTTAGGAATCCGGAGAATGGAGTGTCAGGGGGGCCAGGGGCTGAGGCGTCATTAATAATCGCGTTATTTGCGAGAGCGCTGACAACAGGTTTATCGATTCCCTATATAATGGCATTCGCTGTCAGCAGTCGACATTGTTCTTTAACAATAGCCAAGTTGATGAGTAGCTGACACGGGCTATTTGTTTTTGACAATACAACGGGTATATTAAGTAAGCCTCTGATCATTCCTGATGACGCCTCCACGGAATGCTGATTAAAAGCTTCTCGAGTATTCGTCAAATGAAATACGTCAAAATGAACGCTCGTATTGGTTTTAAGTTTTACTAATTTTAGAGGTTTACGAAATACTTCAGCTTCATTTTCGTGACTATGACGCATGTTGCCGCATATCTTCGGATATTTTACTAATTGTACATTTTTTGTATTTCTGTCATTTAATAAAAAGTTAAATACAGCTGTACAGTCAGCTTCTTACAGTTCCCAGCTTCTAAAATCAGGTGAAATTAAGTTGGCACCTGAAGTATAGATTTTACTGGCTGACGCAGCCTTGATGAGACAACACTGTTGCATCATCCAAGCATCCTAACGTTTCGGAAGTATAAGAGGAAAGTATTCGTCGTTTTTTTTAAATATAGTGGTTACCCTAAAAAATTCTTGAACTAAAAAAAAACCACACCTGAAATCTCAAAAACAAGGAGACGCTGCAGGAATCATCATCAGTCATGGTCCCCCTCACCGCGTAATTAAAACTACACAAGACTCTTTCACTCTTTCAGACAGCCTCAGCCCCCAGGTATCCCCTGTCTTCTCCTTTTGTCATTGTCATTGTTTCCCAAGCAATCTTTGCCTTTTGTCGTCAGTTTTTGCTTTGGAAGAAATATGAATCACTTCCCAACCCCTTTCCAAAGAGTCATTTCCTCTAAAGAAGGATTAAAGCTTCGCTTCACGTGCTTTTCCATTTTGGGGGAGTACGATCGCAGTATGGTTTGGATTTATTTAACCAAAGGAGGGTTAGATATAACTTCAAGTTTGTCTTTTGTAAAGACTTCCTACGCACCGCTAGCCCCAGTCACCCCAGTGGGACGAAATCGCAGAAGGTACCTAGTACAACCTAACTAAAAGAGGAGTGATAGCCGGAAATAAAAAACATAATTGAATTTATTTTTCTTTTTTTTTCAGTAATAAGTTGAGCAGAAAAGAAACGTTCAATTATAAAGTTTTTTCAGGCTGAATAGAAAGGATTACAAACGTCTCATGAGAAACCGCAGAAAGAGTTTCAGACAAACCCACGGGGATGGAACTTTTCAGAAAGTTAAAATCTCATTAAACTGATGAAATACGGATATACTCCTGCGGGTTTTCAATTATAAATAAAATTAAACGGAATGTGATTGAGAGAAATTTCGTAGGCCAGGTCGAAATAAGAGAAGAAAACAACGGTCTCCAGATTTTTAGTTACCCTGACTCCTGAGTCCCAAGGAATTAAGCTCTAGTATAGGACAGTTATGGCCCAACCGGCCCGCGAGCTAGTATGCGAGAAGACATGATACCATCTAGTTCATACTTCACAACAGGAATATTTTATAAAACAGTGTTATAAAACAATGCTTCGCAAATGGACGCTTGGGCTGATAAACCATAAAGCTGGAAAAATAAATCCTGTGCTGCTTTGAAAAGTCGTTTATCACCGTCAGACAGCATTTTCCGTGATCCAAATGAAAGCTAAATATTAGCGCATTCGGTTCAGTCATTGTTTAAAGAATAAAAAGGGGAGGGTTTATTTGAACTTGAAATGAAGGAAATGAGGAGACTCTTCGAGTAGAAAACTAATCAGAGAGATTTCAACAACTGAAAAATGAGAAAGTAATAATTCAGTAGTTATAAAACCGATGCCAATTTTCTTAACGTCAGTGGAGCACCAATGTGAACACGGAAAGATAAGGAAAATAACATAGGAAATTGGCGATTCGCGGTGCTATTTTGGTGCACCACTGGTGTCAAAGAACGGGAATATCCCAGCAGAGGTTGCAAAATGCCTACTTGTGCAGAAAAATAAGGAAATTGTAACCATTCTAAATACAAAACTGCTGTAACATTTTCCAAAACAGAGCATATCCTGTCAAGATATCGGAAAGTTAGGGCTGGCACAAAAGAATTAGTACTGAATAAAAAATTTCTCAGACGTAATGCGAGGCAACATTTTTTTGAAATTGAATTTTCAACATAAAGAAGAGAAGAATATCGCAATTTCTCCAAGCCGAAACTCTCTTTTCAACTCACATTGTTCATGAATCTTAAAATCCCACCGCACACAACTGCTTCCAACTGTCAAACTTCTTCCACACAACCAACTTGACAAATAACTGAAACTTGTCACATTATTCCACTGCTTTCATACAAAGTAGGCAATATCTCGAATATCTTGACTTTGATAAAATAAGATGCATTTCATTCATGCATTTTTATCCATCTTGACAAATTTGTTCTGTTTACTTAGGAAATATGAAAAGAAGGAAAAGTATGTAAATAGTACAAATTGCTTTCTTCTACCATTTAGGTTTCTAAGTTTTTTCGGAGGGGGTAACCACTCCAGAGATTCCTGAGATTCCATAAAGATCTCCAAAGATTCCCAACTATATTCATAGAAAGATGAACCCGAAGGGGTAACCACTCCAAAAAATTCCAAGATTCCCTGAGATTTTATAAAGATTTCCAATTATTCCCAACGAGATTCTCAACGAGTGGTTAACCCCTCGGTTTTTTCTCGCATCTTGTACGGAGCTACAGCAGCCCTTCAGGGGCGTACATACGTACGATACCAGAACCTTTGCGGACGCTACCAAGCAGGCAATTTATACAATGATAGGTATCGCACATAGCCAAAACTGGCACTATAAGAGGGCACATTATTTACAGTTATTCATTATTATCTCCATTTGTATGGAAGGTAAAATATAAATTTTTAATCTAAAAGTGTATTCTTAAACAATTCTAGTCACTGTATAACACTGAAACTCGATCTCAGAGCACCGAAACTGAGGTCTGTGGAACATTCTTAAAATATTTGTACACAGTAACGTGCCACACTATAAAACTTAAAAAAAAACAGCGAAAAAAATTGACACAGCAATAAAAATAACAATCACACAGAATTTCACAGCTGCCAAGAGAGAAAAAGACAAATGACCCAACAACATGAGCTGTCTTCAACTGAAACAAAAAAACTCTAGCGACAAAACATATATTACAGGACAACAAGGAAGGGTACATAAATTGTAGAAGGCGGCGAGCGCACTACAAATCATACAGGCCTTCAAGACCCCAAGACGCTCCAGCCGGGCTGCGTCCCGCACGGGTATGCTCGATCAATAATGCATATACAATCTCCGAAAGAGCCCCCCCCCTCACTTACACTACATGGCACGTACATAACTAAGGTACCAAGCAGCCTAAACATTTATACACACATAACTCTATTTGTGATTTATGAAAGGGAAACTCCAGGTGCTGCATATATTTTTGGGGAAATGACTGATTTATTATCAAAGAATAATTTAAGGCAGCCAGGATAAACTTGACGTACAAAATGAAACTGTTTCAACAGTTGAGCGGAACTAAAGTATAAAACGCCTGGTTGTCCAGTTAAATTGGTTACTGATTGGTTAGAAGTTCCAAGAATCCAAGTCTATGCATCAAGGCGCTCTGCTGCTAACTAACCAAGCAACTAACAACTAACTATAGCTCTGAAAAACAAAGGAAGTTAGTCCTCAACCATCGAGAAGTACGAGCTAAGGGTGTAACTAGAGACATTGTGAACTAGTGAACGGCACAATTAATGCTCCATCTGTGGTTAATTACTGCGGATGACTTGGTTGTAGCCCTGCTCTTATGTACTTACCGCCAGGTATGAGGACGAGGAGCTCCGGGAATGTCGGCCATCTACCCCCGACATCTTCCCCGTAGTCACGAGTCATCTCCTAAAACAATACCAGAATAAAACTTGACTTGTGAAAATTTAAAACAATTTTTTATAAATACAAAACAATGAACATATAGAATATACTGTCTATAATTTGGAGTATAGTTTATAAATAAATCATGGACCAAATTACTCTTATGGGATTGACTGGAGCGAGGGCACTTAGTTGCTCGCAGATTCGAACAAAAAATTTGGACACAGGCTCAAGTTTAGTTTCGTAGAAATTGATAGTGTGAAAGGCCAAGAATGAAGGACACCGAAGAAAGTAGCCAGGTGTAGACCTTCGTTTCGACGAAGTAGTGATTAAAATTCATGATAATGAATTAAAACGCAAATAATTGCTCCCAGAAATGAGAAGAGAAAATTCACAATGTGTGACGGTGAGTAGTCTCCCGCTCCCCTGCTACCCCTGAAGGCAGCACTGAAAACAGCCCATGTAATTCCGGATACTCCCCCAACCCCAGCTACTACAAACCCTTGTTTTTTACAAAGGGGGAGATGAGGGGAGGGGGGAGCAGAAGAAGGTTTCGATAATTGCGAGGGAAATGCGCTAGATGGGAGAGCGAAAACTGCACGGAATTAAAAGTCAGCGATGCATAATATGACAGATCCCCACCCCCCTTTCCCCCCAGGTCCAGCGCCGTCAGCAGTCATTTCATAGCTCATTACATGATTCAACCCCGGTGATTGCTACATTGTCACGGACGGGTGAAAACCAAACTGCGTTCCAGCCCCTCCTCAAACCCAATCGGGAAATTCAACCATCGCAAGCAAGAGACGATTTTATCAGTTCACGTCTCCATTCTATTTCGTATAGACTGATGTGAAGTAAAAAATCAGCTGGAAATATTTCGTGTTCATCAGCCAATTCAATCCTCAATCACTACCTACTTCATTTCCTGAAAAGCAAAGCCTATTTTTCCAGGCTTATGCGTAAGAATAAAACCCGTAAGGGTATTCACGCATTAAATATGTTTTCCATACCGTCAAGAGTATATACCAGAGCAACAGAAGGAGACACATTCTTGCTAACTGCTACGGTATTACCTATTACTTCATTACTTAAATGAAACGGCAATGGCTTCAGGCTTTAATGACCTGTCATTATGTAAGCACATGTGGAATGTGAGGCAGAAATAGAAAATGTACTTGCACTTATATGACTTATTTGCCCACTATGACTCAACCTGAGCGGAAAACAAGTCGTTAGATTCCAGTGACTCAACAATGCATTAACGCCGTTCAGCATCAAATATTATAATGGCAAGGTTGTTCGCAACTGGGCGAACTTCCGATGAGTCTAATCGTCAATAAAGGGGGTGTACTGATGCGTAAAAAATTTTAACAACATATTATACGAGACTGTCTCAGGGTGCGTCCCACCATGCCCAGTTAAAATTTAACTGGAGATTTACCATGTTAAATTTAACTTTTGAGTTAAATTTAACATGGTAAACATAGGACAAAATCTCCAGTTTAATTTTAACTGGGCATGGTGGGACGCACCCTACGTCAAACAAGACAATTCTGTTTTCGGGATCAAATTAAGGTCTGGCTCATGACGCATTTCTACCACACGAAAGTATACGTAGCCTTCTCTATATCCGGATGTTATATTGTACTATATCTATATGGTATAAGTAAACACGAAAGAATGTTTCATGGCCTCATGAATTTTGTATACAGTCATAGATTTCGTTGAGAAACGTAGACGGGGCATTAGGCGGAAAAATCACTTTCTTATGTTAACTCAATGTCCTTCCTCTTTCGAGAGCGTTCTCTGTTACTAACAGTACAGTTAGCTATCCCTTACACAGAGCTACCACTATATAGGTAGTTTTGTGTTTCCTTTTTACTACCGGAAGCATTTCCAACTAACTTTCCCCCACACACTGCTTGAGGGCTCTAACCGATTTGACGTCACCGGGAGACCCTCGCAAACAGAACAATCTTTAGAACTCACCAACTTACACAGAACCGTATCTGTACTGTACCATATCCTCGATCATATATACGAGTATGTTACCTGATTTGAATTCGGAAGCCTACGCCCCGATGAATAAAAGTCGTCTGCGAAAGTCCAGCGTCGTTCATCAGACAACAGCGGACGTTCAAGAATTGCCACTACAGGGTGGTGAGTTGGCGAGCAAAGAGAATGGCGATTTGACCTTTAATAACAAGCATAATAAAAAAGGTAGTCGACTCAGCACACTGTTCGACATGTACTTTTATATTTTCTTAACATTTTTCAGGGTTCCAGTACGTGGGGGGACTTGTATTTTCTAAGAGTGCTTTCAGTAGGCGTGCACCTTGCTGCGCAGGC
This sequence comes from Mesopsocus fuscifrons, assembly GCA_950004255.1. NCBI lineage: Eukaryota > Metazoa > Arthropoda > Insecta > Psocodea > Mesopsocidae > Mesopsocus > Mesopsocus fuscifrons. The sequence continues at coordinate 12,933,770 of OX465377.1, forward strand.
ATGCGCTACTTGGCCAACTCAACTAGTCTACACGTCTGAGGCTGTCCTATTACAATTTATCGAACGCGAGAAATAATTTGACAAAAATTTCCTTTATAGCTGAAGAGACGTGTAAACGTATATAAGCCGTTTGTAGACATTTTGTATGGCATTTTTCTGAGGGAACTGAATGTTGAACCGTTGCATTTTGTTAGGTTGTAAACACGCGAAACAGTGGTTCGTATGCAAGTCGTGAATGCTGGTGTACCCTACCCACTGTTCTTCCCTGTTCCCTAAAGAAAAAACTGAATCAGAAATTACTCCGCACCATCAAAAAATGCCTTTTCCAAACAGGGGAGAGCAACTTACGTTCAGCTAGTAAAATGTTGCATCTGCGGCTCACGAGATGAAGACCCAGCCATAAAAATATTTACGAGCTATCTAAGGAAGACGAAACACCTGGCCAACAGACAGACGTGGGAGCAATTTTCTCCTCCATCTGTAGATGTACCCTATAAAAAAGAACCAGGACCTATATATTTTCCTAATATGAAGTCAGAAAAATAGCAAGAATCTGAATGAGTGCAGTATCACACAAGGCTAGTTTCCGTCCAAGTACGATGTTTAAGGCTGAACTGCAGTTAAATTGAACAGTTAACTAGCGTGGTGATAAAGTAGTCTGCAGAACTATCCTCTGACTCAGCAGAACGTACGCATTATTTTACGGTTAACTTCTATAAGATTCCTGATATAGTGACTAAATAAATGGTTTCCGGATTCTTGCAGCTGTCGATAAAATGAAATAAGCGCGAAAGCATCGAGTAGCAGTTCAAAGCCAACCATATAGGTACATACCACCATATAACCAGATACAGCCTCCAGATGACGCACTGATTCATATGGCAGACCTTGGCAATAGGTAGCAACGGTCGCCTCTCGTACCTGCCCAACACGGAAGGCACGCTACACGATCTCCCTAATAAGGTTCTGTAGGCTCCAGGAGCCCCGCTCCGTACTTGTTTCTAAATCCCTTCATTCCTGATCCTCTGACTTGTTTCTTGTACAAAGTTTATGAGGTGCAGAAGTGCAGAACATTATGCACTCCTGGAAGTGAAGGTACATGGAGTCTGCTTGACAGCAACTGACAGGCCTGACATTCACCCTTGACTTCTGTAAGAAAGCCGTGGACTAATGTGACAGAATGTACAATTATTCCATGTTCCGGCACGAGACGTGCATGACAAATAAATGAAGCAAGTGAAGCAAGAGCTAATTATTTCTCGACTTTAGTCACCACGGAAATTCTGGATATTCCAAAGAGAATAAGAGAAAAATAATCAAACACGCAACTGAAAATCAATCCCATGATATTTTCACCATGCATGTTGCACATTTCCCTATTGTTTGTTATGGGGCGAAAACTAGACTGTCCCTACAGGTGCTGCAATTTTGAATAAAAACCGCATACCGAAAAGTGAAGATATCACTGTTTTGGAAACACATTTTTTTCCTTCCCTTCTTCAAAATAAAAATATGACAGTCCCCAAGAGAATTTACGTCATTGTTTCAAAAATAAAAAATTAGAATCATGCGGAAATTTCAAATTACCTACCAACCAAATGAATGTGCTAATTAGCACAATTCAAAGTGCAAAGAACCATCAAGTAGAACTCTTACAAATTAAATCCTCCACACATTAAAATGAAGTATTAAACCAGATAAGATCTGAGCTGTCGCAAGATAATCTCGCACCATTTCTAGAGCGAATAAGCATTCAACATCGCATTGTTCGCGTGAGAACTAGGAATCACTCATGCAGCATGCAACCACTTAGGTACACAGCTGGTAGATACAGGTCAAATTAAAAGCCACAACAGAAAACACGTATCCTGACTTCAAGAGTATAACAAACTTGAGAATAACAATAATAATAATACCGCCTTAAAAGCTTGGATACAGTTTTTGTTATAAAAACGCAATGCTTACACCGGCTGTTTGAAAAGCACTTTAAAACCTCAGACTTCAGATTGCTTTCCCTACAAATGGGAGAGGATAAATACTTACTTAGAAGCAAGAAGTTAGCAACAGCTCGCAGGAACATCACTGTAGTTTGTTGATAAGTCTTGTATGAAAAATTCCAGCGTCTCTCCCCAGACGAAGAAGAAATGCTTGAGGAAACAGTGTCACGTTTCCAAGTAAAAAGCTCTACGTCACTTTCCAGTTTTATTTACAAATGAAATGAAATTACACCTCCCACCTCAGAACAAATGTATTCTAAAGGCTCCCCCAGCGTTGTAGCTTATCTGACACCTGTAATAATATGGGGGAACTATATGTAGGTTTTAAGCACTTCACAGTCGTCTGACAAATGGGTATGAACGCTTCAGATATTTTTCCTTATAGTCTGAGCAACAAAACTTCTGAACTAGTATCAGTGCAGCCGTTCTCGCATATAACCCAATTAAGGAATTTTATTGGTTTATTATCAACTTCCTCCATGGATACTCAATGACAGCAACTTCTGACTTTTAAAATACTTGTAGATTAGTACCCCTAACACATGTTTCACTCTTTGACTCTCAGTGGAACTTTTCCTCTATTTTTCTGTCTGTAGCCGCCCGCACCGCCCAAACAGATTCTCCGATTTTGATCAAACATCGCTCAAAGGTAGTCTCTCCACTGCGACCTCTTTAGGAAAATTTTGGTTTCAACAGCACGAAAGGGGGGAGCTCAAAAACCAGAATGCCGAACGACATGTTGCACACTTTCGGATGGGTTGTCCCAGTTGGTGTAAAATAGGCTATATGAGGAGACTTAGATAAAAGAGTTTCTCCTAGTTTTTCTTTGCCTTCTCATTGCCGAAAAGCACTCGGAATCTTGATTGATAAAGGAAGACCAAAGACTTCGAAGGCTTTGACGTTCTCAGTTAATTACATTAGCGGAGCACTTCGCTTTCTCCATTGCTCCTGTGCTAACTTTGTTGTTTCCCAAAAATTAGCGAGAGGAAAGTGATACCAGATGTAGTGGAATGTAGGTACATTGCCAACTTGGATTTTCTCCTTATCTTGTAAATCCGCTCTATAATCTCTACTGAGACATTGTCGAAGCTCTGACTCGAAATCAAAATCACTTCCACAGCCTTTTACGTGAAAATGGCAGGCCATCACAATCCCACAATCGCTGACTGAAAGTAACGAGGAAAATAATTATCCCTATACATCGCGCACAATCACAGTCCTGCAGACAAGAGAAAATTGAATAATTCTGCTCCATTCCCACGCCAAGCTGGATTAAGCAACGTATGGAAACAATCGGCAGCGGCAGTGACTGAAAACTACATGAAACCAAAATTGTGGTAAAGGGGGGAGGGGCGGTTTTTCAGCAGTATGCAACCAAATAATCCAGGTCTCCTCACAGGGCTGCATCAGAGAATACTGGTTAAAACCGAGGTTAAAACAATACCCTGTGGAATGTATTCCATCCGATCAAATAAATTCCAAATTAATGGCTCACAATGGAATTAGTTAACATTTGTTTCCCCTATTAGGGCAATACATGCGCGGGCGGCCTGGACCAGACATTTTTTGGCCGAAACTGATTGGTTTGGCTTTCCAAACCATTTTTGGTCTCTCTAGTCAAGGCGGAAAATTTTTACACACACATCTCTGGAGACGCTCTCTCAGGGACATCTAGGTAATGTTGAACTTATGTTTGCAACTGAAAATAAATTTTACACCCTTCCCGAAGCCTTATCTGCTCTATGTCACTATTTTATTAAGAAATACCTTACACAGGTATCTACAGATTGACTGGTCATTTCCGTTGGACTTTCACTAATTATGAGACACCATGTCGTGTATAGCACGAGCATGAATGACTCACACTGTGTACGTCCCACATCATGTCACTGAACTGTACATTACGTTCATAAGTCCGGAACGGCGGAATGCGGGTATGTTCACTGTTCAGAGATTCCCCCAATTTGACTCCTTATAAGGCGATCACCAACTTCCTATGGTATCTATACCTACTTACTAAAGAACCTACAGGTCAGTACATCCAAGCAGGACAAAGTTCAGGTATTCCGTTGGATAACAAGTGGATGGGTTTGACGATCCCCTGTACAATTTAACTGAAGGTTAACTTTGTTCACTTTACGGACTTGATACTCTTGCACTTGCACAAGAAACTTAATTTCAGAGTAATAGCATTCCTATCGAGACACCCAGATGAGTCAGCATAGGCAACGATTCTACGTCATCGTCGCCCATTAACAAAAGACCCAGGAACCACATAGGTATCTACCGGAGATTTGATTTACACTGAAACCTGCCATTGGCCCAACAGGAGGAGAGTACTGTATTGACAGCCAGAGGCGAGTTTTTGGGGCCAACAATGGAAATTTCTCCAGCGCTCAACAATCATCCCGCAGACGAAATCCTAGTAAACATTTGGAATCAATGGACGTTGCCTATCACAGAGATTTTATCATCTTGATGATGGTTATTAAAATCTCTAGATAGGTGGGTAGCTAATAATTATCTACTTATCTAAAGTAAACAATCAGTTCAATCAACCTTTCAGCAAGTCAGAAGCAACACAAATGCAGTTGAGCCTAAATAATAAATATCTTTCAAAGAAACACCGAATTAGGCATGATCTGAAACATTTCTTACCTCTAATTCCAGAAATAATCCGAAACTTCATGGACGAACTGCCGAACTGGATCACCTGTTCACAAACCACCATAATCCACATGTAAACAAACACAACCGTTACACCTGCCACAGCGTTTCTTTCCTAATTAACACAACCAGTAGGAAATAACGAACGTGAAAAGAATAGAGGCATCTAGCCAACAGGCCAATACACCAAATAATCACAGGTAATGCAGCCGCCACGTAAATCCAAGGCAAGAACAGATAGTAAACTACTTTTCAATTTCAAGGTTGGCACTTCGATACTGAGGTGGAGTAGTTCCGTTTGCTACCGCGTGAGTGCGCTCTTTTCCCGCCTTTTATTTTACGGTGTTTTTCGATTTGACTTTCAAACTTTTTTACTTTACTGGATTTTGCAAGATAGATACGATTTAATTAATTATTTTGTTTAAACAAAAAGTAATTTAAACTCCTACATGATTATGCTTCTTAACCTTGGAAACGATTGTCTGTGGTCTGTGCCAAATGTCCCATATTTCAGGGGTAATCGGTAATTATAAACTTTCCAAAGTTTCAAAAAAGGGCACACAGCACACATAGTTAATTTCCCTGTCTTCATATTGACTTTTTGCGAGGTACATCTTTGTGCTGTACTTCATTCTTTACTAAGTTCTACGAAGCAACATTAAAAAAATTTTACAACCGATTTTTGTACGTAGGTACCTAAGTATAATATGGCATTAAAATATCAGTTGCTGCCTCTGTAAATAAAATGTGTAGGTACATAATTGGAACCACAAGTTAAGTGGCCATTCTTATGGTAGGTAAGTATAAAGTTATGGTCCTACAATGGTTCGTTATCTAAATGAAAACTATTTGGTCTGTACATTTTTAGTAGCAGTGAGTGCCGCAGGTCTATGTCTCTGTACCAACAGTTACTTTTGCGTAGAACTGCGTTTATAGTCCTCATTCTTATAGCATGGAGTGAATCTTCACTGAGTTTCAAAATAAGCAGCAGAGAGGTAAGATTAACTGTATTTCTTTACTTTAGTATCTTCGTAGAAAAATGGAGAGAAAAGTAGAAATCATAGATGAGTCTAATTGCAGCTGTCCATGGCCTAAGCAGGTGGGCCTAGTGATGCACGATGCAAGAACAAGAACAAGAAACGGCATTTCTTGTTCTTGTTCTCGCAAAGCGACTCTTGCTCATGTTCTTGCAGTCGAAATCCTATATTGTTCTTGTTCTTGTTCTTGAAGTAGAAATCATTTCTTGCTCTTGTTCTTGTTCTTGCTGCGAGACTCTTGCAATTTCTTGCATACACAAGGAATTTTCTGCTGTTAAAATGTGGTTTTTTGCCTACCGAGCGGCCATTTCAAGTGCAATCTATCGTCGCATAGTCTGCAGAGTTTCTTGTACAAAATATCGACCGCAATCCATGAATGAAGCTTTGGAAAAAAACTGACTGGGTTTATGCAAAACTTGCGAGAACTTTTGCAAGAGTTCTTGTTCTTGCAAGTCACTTTTCTTGTTCTTGTTCTTGCAGCCAAAATCAACTCTTGTTCTTGTTCTTGTTCTTGCATGCAAGAAATGCAAGAACAAAAGCAAGACAAGAAATTTTCGAGCGCATCACTAGGTGGACCACAACCACACTGCCCAACCTCTTACAACCTACTTAATCATTTTTTTAACACCTGCTTTTATTGTTGAAAATATAGCGAAGAGAGCCTCAGCTGGGGAAGGAGTTTATGATGGTATCAGCAATTTGCCAGAAGAAATCAAAGGCGAGCTCAGAAATGGTCGATCATTTCCATGAAAGTGCTCAACTTTTTAAAGAGGAAAATTTTAAATGCTTCATGGCATGCATACTTCGCGTTGGTAAAATGGTAAGAAAATTGAAATATTCCCATATACCGGAACACACACAGACTGATACATTTTGAGAAAGCGCTTACGGGCTCAAATTCGGTATTTAGGTAAAATGGGCAAACATCGACAATCACTTCAATATTTGTCATCCTAAAAAATCTATACATCAATTTATAATTTTAGATGTCAAAAAACAAAATAAAAGTTGAAGAAATGGAAGACGCTTTCTTGACTTTAGCACCAGACACAGACCCATCAAAGACTGATACGCTCAAAGCTGTATCATCATGTGCTAGAGAAGGTAAGCGGCACAATTATTATCACAACAGATTACGTCAAAAACATACCTCAAGCGGCTCAAGGTAGCCCCATAAGTAGTAAGTATAGCTGTAGATATTTGTTTCTGTTTGCTTCTATACCTTTGTATTATGGATCCCTAAACTCTGCGGCTAGTGGCGCAATGCCCCTTGCAGAAACCACCAAAAATACGACTATTGCCTTTTCTGATTTTATTGGCAGAACCGGGAATCAACGCATGTGAAACTGCCTACAACTTCTTCAGTTGTTTGCATCATATGGGAAAATCATATGGACCTCAGCGTGCAGGAGTATGGGAAGCAGTGAAGGACGGAAGAAGCCTGAAAAGTTCATCGGGACATCCCTTCATTAAAGAGCTGGAGGCACGCTAATAAACTGATTTTTTAAATAAATACATTGACAAGTCATTCAAATTTTACTTAGGTTTTACTTAAATTACTTTCTACTGAAATAAATTTACTTAAATTACTTAAATTTTACTTAGGTTAAACAGGGTGACTCGGGTCAAGAGGGGATGAGTTTCCGTCGGTACAATGTGTTGATCGGTAGCGGTAAACCCGAAGAGTGTAAAAATCTATATGGCACTACTGACCTTCTTATGCACTATTCACCTATTTTTTTACGATCTACCTAAGTATTTATTAACGACCATAAATGGGTTACATGCTCTAATAAAAAGTATGGTTCGGGAATACGTAGACGTAAGCACCTACTTACAGGATTTGAGTACCTACGCTGGTATATATAATAGCTACTGTTGCTATAAACGTGCCTGTATACTGAGTATACCTCTGTAATTCCAAAGAGAGTCGATATTAGCTGGAGACAACCATGTCTATGCACTTGAGTATAAAACTGACAGTGTTTCTGGTAATGAGCCTTTTACCAAGGAGTGCTTTTCCACAAAGATTGATGGGTGCACCAGAGGTAAGATTATTCTTTTTTTACCAGTTTATGCTTACTTTTCACGATCCGATGCATATGGCTCCTGTATTTTTCTGATACTCATTTTTGTCGAAATCTAGCAAAAAGCACCTCTGCCCCCGATGACCGATTTAGAAGCGGTCCTGGCTCTGGCTGTTGGAGCAATGTGTCTGGAAGAATCAAAGGTGCGCCCTGAAGTAGTGCAACAAATGTTCGAAACTGAAAAAATCTCCGATGACGAACATGCCAAGTGCTTATTGTCATGTATACTTCAATCCACTCTAATGGTGAGCAAATACATAACTTTGTTCTTTGTTTTGACTCCAAATTTCCAACACATCGTTCGATGCTTTCAAAAAGCAGGTTCTAATGTTTACAATTAAGTAGACAATGAACTATTTCTTACATATTTACCTCAAATTTACCACAATCACCTTCGCATTCATTCTTCCAGATGACAGGAAACAAAATAAACGCAGGATTATTGGAGTTCGCTTTCAAATCGCTGACGCCCGACAAGAGCGTCTCCCCATCGAAGGCTGAGATACTTCACGCCGTTTCGACGTGCACGGAACAAGGTAGGTCTATTACCCCCAAAGGGCAAGAACTTAAGTTCCGTGGTCTTATTCAAACGATGGGTGGACTCGTCGACATGTTTTTAAATTTTTAGAGCTTAGGCTTTAATTGAAGTTCAAATTAACACTGATTTCCAAAAACCCAGAAGCGTCACCGTTTGACGTTTATTTACTGGCATATTTTGTTTTCAACAGCACCAGATGCGAATGCTTGTCACACTGCTTACAACCTCTTCAAATGCATGGAGGACATGGGCGTAGGACGCAGGCAACAGCGTGGAGCATATGTTTTCTACCAGTAGTGCGAAGGAATGAACTATTGTATTACATCCGAACACCTTTCTATTGGATACAACAACTTTTCTCTGCCTCCCCTGAACTCCATTCTAACCATCTTGTACCTGATCCACCAAAATCGTGAGCAGCTCTCCCAAGTGCGCAAATAACACACTAAATACGTGTACACCCACTTTCCAATTACATAATCATGGTTTTCGCAGGCGCAGTAAAATACGTGTACACCCACTATATAATCATGGTTTTGCAGGCGCACTGATATCGATTTTTTTTTCTTCTAACCAGCTGGCAATAAAAGTTAAAATTTTTGGAATCTTCAGCGGAACTGCCCCTTCAGGGTTAATAATCCAGAATTTGATATATTATGTCAGGGATCCTTTTTTGTAAGCTTACTTCAAGGCGCCGACTGACCATGAAAACGTCCTACTACTTGGAAAATGGAAAGGTACAGCCAAAAAATCGACTTTTGTGAGTGTTTTTTACATTACAAATTACATTACTGATAATACTACCTATATTTGGTCTTCTGTAAAGATACGCCTACCTAAGAACCTTGTGACATTCTAGGAACACTAATTTAGCATTTCCTGTCGCAATCACGTCTACAGTAATTATTTGCTTAACGACGGTAATGTCTGGTTAATTAACTATTAATTATTTTGTAGCGACAATGAAGAAACATAACAAAAACGTCTAGAATCAGGACCCAGTCCCTTCATTACTATACGATGCTGGCGAAAGATGGAATTTAGAACACAGTGAGGTATGGAGTTGGTGCATCGTTTTTGTTGCAAAAGTGCGTTTTTATACGTTTGTAAAACACAATAAATTCTGGCTGGCAATTTCTACTTTCAAAGTCAGGCTTTAGATTCAAAGCTGAATGTTCTACGTTTGTTCGCTGGTGAAACAAGGTAACTTATCCTTTTTATAGAAGCTGACTAATTTTTTAATTACACTTAGCTACGAAAAATTAAGCCAGCCGTCAAACTACAAAATCCTGAGGTCTAAAACCAACCAACGAATCTGCCATTCATAACAGAGACAAGGCCAGAGAATTAGTTTCAAATTCACTTAAAAAATGATGGTCCTATCTCGTACGTATCGACGAACTACACATATTACACACGTATTATTGAGTGTCTCCAGACAAGTTCACGAAACGACATGCCGAGCGTAAGCGGGGAATGAATACCTATAATGTCGTACGGGAGGCCCATAATGACTAGTTAACTCCTTCACACATATTATCCCTAGTAAAATCGCATGTTTCACCAGGCTACCTCGCAAATTCTATAGATAAAAATAAAAACCCCATACAAGTAGTTCCCAGTACGATTGGTACCACCACCATGAGGACTGTAACAATGTTTCATGTCTTATTTTTGCTATCAGTCATCACGGGTTGTTTTCTTCCAGTTTGGTCGGTAAGTCTTTTACGTAGAGCCTACCATTTGACTTGACAAGTATGAAATTAATTTGGGAGGTAAAAATAATGATGTTTTTTGTATTTTTTTAGGCGTTGTCCCCACAAATGGTCGAGAACAGCAAGAAGTTGATGAAGAATATGTGCATCAACAGGTCCGGGGTGCAGGTTGAAGTATTGGCAGCCACTCGGGAGGGAGAGTTTCCTGAAGATCGAAAACTCAAATGCTACATGAGCTGCTGTCTTACTTTCATGAAAATTGTAAGTCCGCACCTTAAACATCTTAGAGGGGTCACTGGCGTTACAACGCACTATTCACGACTTTTGGACCCATAGAAGATGTATTGTTGATACCAAAAATTAATCACAGTAATTCATTAAATTATATTTTAGATGAAGAAAGAGAAGATCAGTTACGATTCAGCAGTGAAACAAATAGAGAGTCAGCTACCGACTGTTATGAGGCCCCCCATGCTGGAATCCTTGAACGCCTGCAAAGACGTCGGTAAGAGAAAATCATGCAATAACAATTATTTTCTTTAGTTGGAAAAAGACACTGCAGAAGACAGTTCAAAAGGAAATTTTTTGCCACTCTTTGACTCTTGAGGACTTGGAGACCAATATTTCGCAGCACTGGACTGTCAGATGACTGCTCATTAATAGATGTAAATAGCTAGATACATACCTGAAAGTAAAAAAGGACCAGCGGGAAAACTTTATGAAAAAATTATGTCTGGTGCTGCACTCACCCTAATTATCCTCATTTGGTTAATCAGACCACGTTAATTGTTTTTTTTTAGACGGAGTGGATGGCTGTGAAGTGGCATTTAACTACGTCAAATGCGCCTATGAACAAACTCCAAGCCGACAAGTCGTGCCAACTTAGGGAATTTGGAAAATGACTGTCATTAAAATTTCATGAGCCTCAGACTGAGTCAAGAGAAGGAGGAGTAGGTAGGTTACCTATTTAGCAACAACAGGTAGGTACTAGCTAAAAACAAGAAGAGTAGGTGCTTAGCTGATTCGCTCATCAAAACCCCGAAATTTAGTGGTCTCTCTATAACGACACCATCAAGGGACAATGTAAATGAGCTCGCTATAGAGAGAGTTCATAGAGAGGGTTTCAAAACGAGTCAGGGTTTGTATACCGTCCGAGAGGCATTCGTTATTGTGTCGATACTGTAATGTAATACTAAATTAGAATTTAGTGACCTGAAAAACCCCCGAAAAAAATAGCTAATTTAAAGCGCCTTAGTAATGTGACATTCTTTTTTATGATCTTAGTGTCCTTCAAAGTTTGAATGTCGTAAGACATAATATTAGATACATGTAACCTGACATTTGAGTACATGAATATCAGCAGTGGCTATACCAAGGCACCAAATGGCAGCTTCTGTGTCAACATTTTTTTACCCCGAGAGCTAGGTCAGCTTTCACCAAGCTATCTGAATAATAATAATAAATAATGGATAGACAAGTGACGAATGACTTCATATTCAACTTTATTTTTGAGTTAAACGCAGCATCTGCTGGAAAATTGTTTTATAATATAAAGAGAACAATAGGGCGGGCAGCCGACTGAAATAATAGTTCTGTGGTTCCAGTCCAGAGTGTCCACTGATAATACCTGGAACACATAACTCTGGGATCTCAACTAACGAGTATGAAGCAATGGCTTACGAAACATCGCAAAATGTATACTTATAAAGTGGATCCCACCATTTCCAGTGAATGGAATATTGCGATTTTCTGCGCGATGTTCTCCTATCCCTACTTGAAAGTCCCAACAAAACTAACCGCAGGAGAATTTCCCAATTTTTTCCAGGGGATAAATTTAAAAAAATTTAAATGTCACCTCAGAAATTTATAAATTTTAACGTTTAGGATAAACAAACCCTCCGAAATTTAAATTTCCAATTTTAGGAGCGAGTAAAAAGTGGTATAGTACTGAGCTGGGATTGAAATAAGATAATTCAATGGTTCGGCTACATATGAAAGCCCCCCTGTGATATAGTACGCTCCGCCCATGGTGTAATAATAATGCAAGTGACCTCGGGCACGGATCCGCGGAAAGTCCATCATCACTCTGCAGTAGCTATCTGAAGCTCTTTTGTGCCTGAACCTGATCTACGACAGCACCATGAAGTATTTCCTTCTCTTACTGTCGGTCTCTGCTGTTGCGCAGGTATGTGTTTTTAAACAACTTTACAGCCACAAAGTCAGTACACCTACTGTTTGGAAGAGCTTGTCAGTCATGTGGTTCCTCCGAAAAAGAAGAGGAGGAAATAACAAACGGATTCTTAAGAATAACACTTAAATTAATTTTTTTTAAAGTCGGAACGAATCTGTCAAGCTTTTTCGGCTTCAAACAGACCAGCTGACGTGGAATGAGCCGATATACGAGTTATGAGCGTTCATCCTTACAAACATACCAATAAACCTTCCATTAATCATTGCAGGCGTCTGACTGGAAGGAAAAAGCTCGGCATATGCAGGAGCAGTATGAGAACGTGAAGGCAGTGTGTGCGGCCAAGCACGACCTCACAGAGGACGAGCTGAAGGCCGTGGAAGCCATGGAACAGCCCGTCACGAGGCGGGAAAAGGTGAGATAAGAGAAATTCGTAAAGAAAAGTCCACGTACAATTTTCCAGAGGTGCCGCGCTTTACTCCCCACCCCTGCGGCTGAAACCGACAAAAGTCTCAAACGTCAATGACCACCCTGTTACAGAAACCAAGGCTACGTAGTTATTTAAATTTGCTATGTAAGGGTAGAATTAACTCAAAAAGATAGTGTCTCAACGTCAGTATAGGTTCCTATACGTTCGCGAAACTTCTATGTCAACTCCAGTGGGACAATTACCAATTTTTTATTTTTTTTCTGCAGTGCGTCCTGGAGTGCATTCTGACAGAATCGGGGGTGATGGAGTCAGGAAAATTCTCACGAACTGGATCAGATAACATTGCTGAGTACCTTTATGACGACGACCCTGACAACCTGGCCCTGGCTCAAGATGTCTCCAAGCGATGTGAAAAAGCTGGTAAGCTCTCGAGCTTTGGGGAATGCTTCAGAGTACATTGAATGCAGACCAACGAGACGTGTCGATAATACAACAAACATCAGATTCGATCAGATATGAATGTTGAATGCTGAAATGGAATAAACCACTTTTTATTTTGTGAGAACGACTACAAGCGGGATGGGATGAGTCAACAAAGGTCAGACAAGGGGAACGTTTGTTGCCCGAGTCAGCTATTTGAGAAACTGACTAATAATGATGGAATATGCTGCCAGTGGAACTAATTTCTTATCAGATTTCTTTGGGAAAAGTGCTGTTAACACCTCTTTTGACTTTGTTCCAGTGGAGGCAGCAAAGCTGGACGATGGATGTGACACAGCGGCAGAAACCTTTCGCTGTCTCCGCAGAGTGTCGAAACAGCTTGGCGTGAAAGCCGAAACGGACTATTAAAATAACTGGGTTTGTAAATTTAAACAAATCAGGCTGTGAAATTTCTGTGGTAAAGAAGCCTGAAAAATCCAAATAAAGCACAACCAAAAAGTATTCTTGGGAAGACCAGGTTCAGGTTGAAGTCGGGGTTTAGTAGGACCTACAATTAATGCAGACGTAGAGCAGTAGATATTAGGAGGAAACAGTTCCGGTTGAGCAAGAAGTCCTAGCGGACTTGTTAACAAAGGAATGACCGTGACTGACCAATTTCGATCATTCATTTTATCCACAGTTGGAGAAAATTAGGAGAACGATAAGCTGGGCTGACATTAGTCCCAGCTGCTAGTTCCTTTTTTTCCCTTATTGATTAGCATTAAGGGTTGTACAGTAGAGCCAACTTAACATTCACTGATTTCTGAACTCAAGGCCAGTTTCTAAACTCCGAAACAGAGTAGCTAGATTATATAATCTCAGAGCTAAGGTAAAGGGTTATCTCAACTGTAAACTAGACCAGGTTCCAGGGTGACTGGAAACATTTACAGAGTCCCCCAGGGTTGGACACCATAAACTTTCTATCATAAATAAGAATCGTGCGATCGTTTAAAACTTTGCCAGGTCACATGAGATTGCAGGCAATTTCTCATAACTGAGAGGGAAAACGGACCAACTGGAAAAGCAGCAGTATACAGTTAGCCTTGTGTGGCTGCTCAGTCGTTATTACGGCGTTATAGCCCCACAATTGGGGTTATAATCGTTAAATCCGCTCTATTCGCCCCTTGTTAATGACTTTTACGAATTATCGCCTTTAATGTTCGGGGGCATTCCCAGTATTATTTATCAAAAAAGTTTTTTAAATTATTCCCCTACAACCCCAAAACTTCTGTTTCGCATCAGACGATAAGTCTACTGATAACAAAACCCTCTCACAATCGGTCTCTTCGGCACCCTTACCCCCGTGAGGATGCACATTTCCATGACTATGATCCTTGGGACCAGTCACTATATCCGAGGGACTGGAAGGTCTTGGGAGGATGAACTGGTGGACAGAGAAGGCAGTGCTTACTTTGTTTTCACACAGATGGAAAGTAGCAATTTTCATGAAATACCGTGAAGAACTTGGAAGACGCGTAAAGGAAGGCTTGACTCTCACCACCCTTCTTACAGCAGACTACTTTTTCCCCGATTTATACTTCATTATTAAACTGTAAGAGATTAGTAAATATTGTTGTCTCTCAGTAGGTATGGTAGCGAAAATAATAACTCGATATGTCTTGTTAAAGTATCGGTCATGACAGGAACAATTTAACTTTTTGTGTGCCTATTTTAAACGACAGCTGCGGTTTTACTTCTGAAGTACTCAGAATGCTCCACTTTGACTTCTGACATACCCCGAAACCTCCAATACCTCAGCAGAACATTACAGACACGAACTGCGGTGGAAGCATCTCCCCCCTCTCCTCACCTGCTCTCCCCCTTACTCCTGGAGAGCCTGAGGAGATATGGAGTACGCGTTAGTGCCCGTAATTGTTGTCGTATTTCATGCGGCTGATATTAATTGGCTATAAATCTTGGGGACCCACGTGGTTCTGTCATCACTGCCCCATCGCTGATGTCACCCTCATATTTAGCAGATCCTCCCTTTGCCTTACGTAAACGGCGCAACCAAACGCCAATACATGTCCAAACCCTTATGAATCCTTAACGGCCACCATACATTCTCGACGAACTCCGCCAAAACCACTGTGCGAAAGTAAATATTCGACAAAACTAATGTTTACATTTTAGTACAACCGGAGACTGGTAACTGCAATATCGTATTGATTGTGTCTACTCTAAAAGCTTAACATAGTGTGCTATTTGAACGCGAAACGAACGAGTAAAAGTAGGACACTATGTTTAGCTTTTACAGGAGAAAAGTAGAGAAATGCTGTTGAAATTACCCACTTCCGTAAGTGAAATAAAAATTGCCAAAATGCAACATGGCTACGGTAAATAGTACAAACATTTATCAAGCTTTTCTACTAAATGTGACGATAAAATCATACTGTTTTAGTCCGAATCGTTACAAAAAAATATTTCGCGTGAGGTAGTGTTGTGTTTTCGCGATCTGTCAAAAAACATGTGGGCTGGTAGTTGACTGTTTAAAATCGCTCCTGTGGGCTTATTACTCCATTTCATGCAGAAATACAACACTACCTCACGACAAAGAGTCTCAGGTTTACATCCCCCTATAAACACTTTCCACTCGCCCTGTAACTTCGGAGTAGGGCTTGAAGTACTTAGCATTGCGAACCAAGTACCAGGGGCGTAGCGAAGGCTTTTTGCAGGGGGGGGAGAGACCCCGATTTTGCCAAGTCACTATTTTGCTTTTTTCATGTGATTTTTCTAATTTCTTTACTGTTACGACTGGGTTCGAATATCTACTGTTAGCGCCTGATTAAGCTTCTAAGAGGCCCCTAGCTGGGCTCTGTTTCTAGGCCCTATTATTTTTTTCTAATTTAGTATAGACCATTTCTAGGGCCTCTATGATCTAGTTGGGCATAGACGCGCCTGGCGCCGGATCACGCAGTTGCAGTGTAGGTAAAGATCGGGGTGAGGGCAGCAAATATTGTCGTATCAACTTGTCAACACGAATTGCTCATATGGAGAAAAAAGAAAATTAGTACAAGAAAAGAAAACAGGACATTACGGCCGAGCGAGCGAAGCGAGCTCGAGGAAAATTTAAGATAAGATAAAAACTTCATCCTTAATTATTGAGAGGGGCGAAGCGAAGCAGGATGCGGGGGAAAACACAGACGTTAAGTCAGGATTCGAGCGAGCGAAGCGAGCGAGAAGAAAATTGAACTTATCTCCATAAAATCTCCGTATTGCACGGAAAGAACTTTCAATTTCACTATTATTTATTTAGGTATTTATTATTATGTATTATGATCCATCACTGCCTACCGTACATCACTGGCATTCCAACTAAAAAGTAGGAAAATAACAGAGCTCGAAGTTTAGCGTTTACTTTTTACTTTCTCGCCCGTATGTAATACATGGGCTGAGAAAGTTCTGTTATCGTGCGAAATTTCGATTTTGAGATTTTCATTGCAAAAGGCGTTTCAGAGGTCCTAGATACCAAAAAAATGGTTTTTAGGCCATGTCCGTCCGACGTACGTACATACGTACGTACGTCCGTCCGTACGTTTGTCTGTAGCGCGGCTAGAGGTCACACCAGTCAACCGATTTGGCTCAAATTTGGAATATAGATGTCTAAAATCAGTTCCGAGATACATTTTTAATATAATTTTTATTACTCAAAAATTGCGCCCACTATTGTCAAAAAAGTGTCAAAAAAAAATTCAAAATCGTGTTTTTGTCTACTCAAGACGCATTTCACGGTACGGTAATAAAGGTAGAACCTTCAAATTTTCCAGACGTGTTCCCAGATAGATGTTCTAGGATCGTTTTTATTGTTTTGGAGATGGGCCAAAAATTTGGGCCAAAATTGGCCCGTACGTGAAAATCTTGGCCCCATGAACAGTATTAGCCGGAATTTCACAAAAATCGATAAAATTGTGCTTAATAACATTACTTAAAGAATTTTCGAAGAAATATTCAATCAATTCAAAATTGCGGCCAATATAGGCAAAATAAAGTCAAAAATAGGAAAAAAAAAAACTAGAATCCCGTTTTTGATTGGTCAAGACGGATTTGGCACTACAGTTATTAAGTTAGATCCTTGTAATTTCGCAATAGTGTTCCCAAATAGATGCTACAGGATCATTTTTGTTCTTTTTGAGATGGGCCAAAAATTTGGGCCAATATTGGCATTATCGTATGAAAAATTTTCCAAAAATGGAAATCACGTTTTTGATTGGTTAATACGGATTTGCAACAACCCTAATCGACAGATTTCCTTCAAAATTGGTGAAAGTGGTCTCAGATAGATGCTTCAAGGGCATTTTCAATAGATTTTCATTTACTTAAAAATTAAGACGGTGACATGCAAAATAGAAAACATATACTTTGCGCGTCGAACGACACTTCACTGTTTGACGGATATGTTTGAAATTCGGTATGCAGGTGCCTAAAAGTATCGTCCAGTGTGAGGCAAAATACTTTTTAGAAAAAGTTAAAATTCTGACAATTATTCACGTAAAAAAAAAAAAAATCAAATTTTCGATAAAAATTGCGAGAAAGTCAAGTGCGACCATTGTCGAACCCTTTATTTCCTACTGAGGAGCTGAGCTAAGAAGAATTAAGGTATACACTTTTCCCACTAAGTAGTTGAGATAATAACCCCAATTTCAAACTTGGTAAAAGGCGACTTGGCTTTTCAGATCAAGTTTGTATGGGATTGAGCGACTTGGCAGCTACACTTTTCGCTGAAGAGCTGGTAAAGATCCCTCATTCAAAGTTGGTAAAAAGCGCTTTGCCAACTTAGGAGTTGGCTGAAAACTGAATTGGGTAGGACTTGGATAGAACCTGGCACTAGTTGGTTTTATGGCTTTGCCAACATAGGAGTTGGCAGAAAATTGAATTGGGTGGGACGTAGGACTTGGATAGAACCTGGCACTAGTTGGTTTTATGGCTTTGCCAACATAGGAGTTGGCAGAAAATTGAAGTTGACAGTAAGTTAGGACTTACAGCCATCATTACGGCTTTAGCCAATTTGCCAACTTGGTAGAAAACATTTGTATATTTTTTTAATCCATCTTCGATTTACCAACTTTCGAGAATTCATCATTTCAGGGGGGGGAGCCTCCCCCCCCTGCCCCCCCCTTCGCTACGCCCCTGCCAAGTACATGTAGTCGAAAATAGCGAATGTATATTCAGCCTTAAGCATGCTTCAAGGCATTTTCATTATATTGAACCTGACATCTTTATGATATTTCTGAAATTGCCAAAACATCACAAGACCCAACAATGAAAATTTAAAAAAAAAAATAGTCACTATACATAGATGAAAAAGGTTTATTACATTTCAATTTTGAACAGTTTCCCATGAAATGTCAGCCAGAAATGTTTAAGAATTTGCTTAGGCCAGAATAAAAACTCATACCGGTTGCAATATAACAACTAAATAAGTAAAAAAAATCGACTTACTTGAGTTATTTATTCCTAATTTTTTCTAGGGCGCCTCTGAATGCATACCCATCTAGGAGGGGGCTCTCTCTCTTCTGGTTCCAGCACTTGATATGCTTCATCGTAAGGCACATGCCAACAAAGTTCGGGTTCTTTCAGTGGCAGCTTCTGGGCAGTAGGTCGATAGGAGAGCGGTGCCTACAAAATAAAGCACTAGGTTATGACCGGTTTCAGCAGGTTTTAATAAATTGATTTCATTGAATAATCACATACACTTCATATCACAAGTTTACTGTAAATAGAGCATAGACAAAAGACCAAGTGAAGAAGTTAACACGTGAGTCCCACTGGAACAAGTGGTTGAAAATAACCAAGTGATGTGAATAGGATACTCAAACGTTGAGTGAATTTCTGTCAATCTTTATAATTGCTTTCCATACCAGAACGTCGACTTTTGTGTTGAGCAAATTATTCTGACTCAACTGCTGTGAGCTTTTCTTTAACAGGTTTTATCGTATATAGGGGAATTACAAATTAAAAACTTCCATAAGAAGCAAAAACCAAATCTCCTCCAAGATGGCTCAACAGTTGGATATAAACTGAGAGTGGACCTACATAAAGCTCAGGTAATCCAGCATCCAGCATCCAGCATCCAGCATCCAGCATCCAGCATCCAGCATCCAGAAGCAAAAACCAAATCTCCTCCAAGATGGCTCAACAGTTGGATATAAACTGAGAGTGGACCTACATAAGCTCAGGTAATGAAGAGAATATCATACTCCACTCACATTTATGTTGGGTATGCCTTGCTTGTTGAAGTATCCTACTATGTACTGATGCGAGATGAGCCATTTCCGGAAGAGGAGCTTCATTTGCGGGTCTTCCAGTGCAAACAGGTGAGACCTCATGAAGTCCCGGGAAATGAAACTCGTCTTCTCACCGCCTTTCAGTGCAGCGTATAGAAGCAGAGGATCGTCTTGACTCCTAAAATGAATCACAAATGATTATATATCTCACGCTTATACTTCTCTATATTTTGATACTTCACAAGCGGTACAGCGCAGTCCACTAATAATTTGGACGTGCTTTATTTACTTACGAGAATACAATCGTACAGGAATTCCATCCTCTGCTGATCAGTAAACAGTAACCATTTACAAATGCATTTGTCTAATGTACAAGGGCAGCTGAATATCCGACCAATCACCCGATAACCCAATCACACAATAGTTGGACGATTACATTGTACCACTGGATATTCAATAGTAGGTGTATAATCGACCTAATATTATAGGTCTTCAGTACAACGTATACACCTACTAATTCAGTTAAATGCTAAATAGGCGAAAATACCTAGGTATAAAAAAAACAGAATTGTTCGTAAAGCTACCATACCAAATACTCTACTGCTATTAGCTGGAGGTGGGCTTTTGGTAAGAAAGACAACTTACAAGTTCGTCGCAAGGAATACTTTAGCGTTTTTGTAGATATACTGCATAGGCGCGTTAGGCCACTCTTTCATATGTCTCCGCCCCAATACGAGCACTTTTTGGTTTTTTCGTACAAAGTGCGCCACGACTTCCTTCAGCTGCAAAATAATAACGTCTAGGTGAGATACAGCACAGTAATACTCAAAGTCTAGCAAAGATCGAGAATGGTAGTTATATTTCCAGGCTCAAATGCCTGCAAAGGTAAAAACTTACAGAATTCGCATAAACTGACGGTCCTCTCATGCCCCTTGAATAAGCAACATTTAGGCCATCAATTACAATGTCGTAAGGATGCGATTTCGTAAGAAAAATTTTAAATCTCTCAATTTCTTCAGGTGTAGATCTCAGAAAAACATTACTGCCAATCACTGCTTTTTTGACAAAATGTCTACACAGATCATTGAACTCGGAGGATGAAATTCGTACTGGCTCCAAGACTCTTCTGCAATTACTGCAAGCCGCGTTCTTCGGTATATAAGTTTCCTTGAGACTCCATACATTTTTTTCATCACTAAGCGAAAAAATTAGTTTTTCAAGACTGGTAACAACTTCAGTGCTTGTCAATTTTAAATGAAACTCTTCAAGGAACATAAACAGCTTCTCCAAATCTTCAATACTAAATTTGCCAGACTGCACGAGACGTTGACAGTGATCGATATATGCTACGTAGCAGCCTGGTCGAGGTTTCACATGACTTATCATTGCTAGGGTTCGCATCATATCCCACCCCAGCTGCACCTCCCCAAAATTAAAGCACGCTTCAATAATAACGCAGTACGAAAATGGCGATGGGTGTATGACTTGTTTAATTTCCTCCAGAAGAAATAATGACTCCTTCCAATGTTTCTCAAAGAGGCAAATTGCGCTGATGCATCGCTCAGCAATATGCGGTTCCATAACCTGCGATTTCCGCAACTGCTTATAGATAGCAATAATTTCCTCTTCATGATCAAGCATATACTTCTTGTCGTGAGCGCACAACGTCAGGTACCTGGACAGCACACTATCACTCAAGTTGTTATTTTTCTTCTTCATATGTTCGAAGTAAGCTCTCCCAACTTCGTTCAACTCAAACTCAGCGCAATAACGTAAAATTACACCGTCGACATTCCTGGCATTGACATAGCTCCCAATTATGACTAAATCTCGATTAATCAGTTTTGCAGCAAATTCATCCCACTGTTCACTGGTGAAATTTTTGCTGAGAGTCAGTTCATTCTTTAACACTTCGCGGTACATGTCTTGCTTCTCCTTCAACTCGGCCAGGTAAAATTGTTTAGGTTTTTGTTGAGTACATAGTTGCCCTGCCGTTAAGGACCTTTTCGGCAGAGGAATTTGCCGAAAAAGACAGAAAATTCTCTTCATTTTGCAAAAAATTCTCGGCCACCAACAATGAGGTTAAAGTAAATAACAACAAAACGTGTCGTTAGAAAATTCTGCTCCCACGTTTCACAGAGTAAATAAACAAACATGGTCGCATGTTCTTGAAGTTCAGAGTTTGATTCTTTTTAAATGGAAACAACGTTGTTTTGATGCTTTTAAAATTGTTTGTTCATTTTAGTTTCACGTAACATGAACAGAGAATTAGATGGTCCAATAAAGGTTGGTTTTATCATGTGTTATAAGAAAATATTTAGAGTGCTGTTAGATTATGAGGGTGGGGGTATTGCTTTGAACTAGAATCTTTGAACCTCCAAGCAGATCCTCCTCAGTTGAGTAGTACTGTGGGCTGTGGGAAAACTCTAATTTGAAACTTTTGTCAACTGGCTGACTTACTTTCTGTTACCTAGCTTTCTCCAAAAAAAAATATGATAAGTTATTAATGTTTTCCGAGTTAAAATCGCTTTATTATAGCTACCTACCTACAAAGCATATCCCGCTATATTCTCGAATCAGTAGGTATGGTTTATCAACTTTGTGAGCGGTTCAGTCCGACTCACCATGAAAGTTTATTGTAAAATGTTTGTAACTAGCGTGCTAGCAATGATGTGGTGGTTTAGGACCTTACCATCAAGTGCCTCACGTTAGGGTGGGGAGTTGGTTGTTGTTAGTACTACTTGATAGGGTATCGTATAACTTCTGCATTGATCTGGTTCCTGGGTTTACCGCAAACTCCACCTTTCGCAGAACAGTTTCCTGTAGAATGGTGTTATTAAGAAAAGTTAAACGTTAGTTCTGAATAGTCACTGTTACCTACGGCTTGATATTCCAGGTTGCTTTAGAGCAGCTGAGCGAAGCGGGCGAATGGAGCTACCAGATGAGGAGAAGTATGCAGGAAATAATTCCGGGGTTGTTCCTTGGGCCCTACTCATCTGCAGTGAGGTCAAGTCTGCCAGTTCTGCAGGAAGTTGGCATCACCCACATCATTTGTGTAAGACAGGATGTCGAAGCAGCGGTTATAAAACCACAGTTCATGAATTTGTTCGAGTAAGTATTTTCTAGTGTAGGTAAGAATTGAACTAACTCTAACTGTATATTGTGGCGCATACCATTACGAGGGGTGGAATCTTCAGTCTGAAAAGACTGGAGAGAATTCTGTACCCAGTGTCATATATTGATGTGGATCGTTGATTATTATGATTGCAGGTATTTGGTCCTGGAAATAGCAGACAACAGAACAGAAAATATCATGAAATTCTTCCCCGAAGCAAACGCTTTCATAGACAGATGCCTTTCAAACGGGGGGAAATGTCTCGTTCATGGTAACGCGGGGATCTCGAGAAGCGCTACTCTAGTTGTTGCCTTCATCATGCAGAAATACAACCTCACCTTCTTGTAAGTTGAATCCTGACTTTAGTACCTCCAACAATGCTGTACCACATCGTCTATCGAAACATCCCCAATTAAATTTGACCCTTTCTTTTAATCTCCCTCAGCCATTTTAAGACAGTTCAATAAGGATTACATCTTAACACATGGTTCACTGACAAGAATATAGTCGCAGCTACCAGTTAAAGTGCTAGTCAGTCTCTTTTCAGAAAAAAAAGGTTTGGTAATGTTTCAGGGAAACATTTAGGTTTGTGCAACAGAGAAGATTCTGCGTTGGCCCCAATGATGGTTTCATGGCACAACTGGCGGAATTCGAGCCGATCTACAAGGCTACCCAGATCTCGGGCATTAGTCGAAACAGTCGGCCCAAGCGAAAATTCGATGAAGTGGATACTTCGACGCCTTTTTATGATCCTGGCGATCACATGTCTGGAGTAGTACTGGGAGAGTTATTTAGTACGTAGTTATTGACACCAATTGGCTTTATGGTATTTTCCAAAGGCAAACATTATTAGATAATTTTCCAACTTTTTTTTTTGGATCAGTTCCTACTTTTCAAATTTCGTGTTTCTCTTGGAAGAGAATTAATTCTTTCCATCAATGGAAAATGCTCCCATTTCTGGAATAAAATGTGACATGCGGTTAAAGAAATCAGAAGCTTTGAAAAAAAATTTTGATTATTGATTATTGAATATATGATTATTGAAATTTCAATATCCGCATCTGCTCGCGTTCGTTATTTCCAAAATTATGTTCTTCGGGACCTGAGTATACATTATAATATAGGTCGTTGTAGTATTGTCTGAGTGAGTTACTATTTCTAGTGTTGATTACGCTTGCACAGTAGAGTAATAATATTAATGTAGTTACTTTAAGAAACATTGACCGTTACAAGCGAAAAATTGGTCTCTTTTATCAGACAGCAAATCAACTAGACTCCACGCGTGAACGGTGATGCCCTGCCTTTGCCGTAACCGTCTTTGTAGTTCTGTGCCATCGCAATAACTTTCTATGTACTGCTCAAGTCCTCGTCTAGTATTACTCTAAAATGTAATTGGTTGAATGAGAGTGAGAGAGACTTTCCATTAATTTTAAATTAATGTGTATACTTGAAAATAAGTTAATAATAAATATGACCGAAATGAACCGCACCTTTTAAATAACATCGGCTTGGATATTACAAGTAAGTTGTGTGCAGTGGAGCCGCTTAGTGTCAAGTATTTTAACTAAGAGTAAGTCAACTAAAATTAAATTAAGGAGTATCATAGAAGGCTTATCACATGTCAATGAATCGGGAGGTCACAATTTATCCTCTGTGGTTTATACAAATAATGATGCAATAGAGAACTGGAAACCGTTCCCGTGCATAAGTCAGGTCAGTTCTCAAAGGGATTTACATAATCCGTGACGGGAGCTTAGATTCTAAATCTTTCTAAAGGAATGACCATTCAATTTATGTACTTTGTTTAAGTGTCTTGAGGATATCTTACAGAAAACTCATGGATTTTTGTTTTGTTCTGGAAAAAATAGACCTTTTTTATGGTTATAGGCAAGGTACCTTCGCTGATCATTTGCATTTCTTAATTACACATCACACGTTTTTTGGAAAAACTGACAGACCGCTTAGCCACACATCACTATCACCATTAGAGCTTTTTATTTACTTACGGTAGAACTCGTGACAGGGAAAACACACCTCCTCGCAAATAAAAAATAGTGAACTCACGTAGTGCAATGAATAGTACTTACGTATTTAAGTAAATATAGAGAGAAAGCGGTAATAGTGACAGCAATGCTTAATCTTTGTATAATTCAAGGAGGATCTATTATGTCATTAGGAATGTTTCAACTGGTTATTAGTATGAAGCAGAAGTATGTTTACAAAATTAATAAAATACATTTCATTATTACTTGCCTGCCATTATCCATGTTTTTGTGACTTTATGGCTCCTTAAAAGCATAGTGTTGTTTTGGGAATGAATACGCGATAAAGAAAAATACTGTACCTATGTACCTACCTCCACTTCCTACGCATGAATAATATTGCAACAGAACTTGAAAATCTTGGTCATGTGGAACTTTTAGTGGAAAAGTTTTTAATTTGAATAGAAAAATTCTGCATGACCAGGGCTTGCTTTTTTTCGTTTCCAAGACAATACCCAAAGGTTAGGTTGACGGAATGTTACTCAGAAAATGGCAAAAATTGTCAGCACTCTTTTATCCCAAAAACAGAACTGTCTTGCCCTAGTAAAAGATCATACCGAGTGCAAGATAGTTACAACCTGGGATAGAAGCGCAGAATGAGATTCACGCTGCATGGACCACTTTGCATTCTTGCCGTAAACAAATCAAAGAATTATGACGATACGTTTCCCCGAGCACGACCTTCAGTGTTGTCTCACAATCAGTGGTTCATTAAATTAACTGTCAGAAGCTGTTTAAAGCAACGCCATCTACTTACCTATAGCGGAAATAATACTGATCTACAATATCTTTGGGAACCTACAATAATTTAGTACATAAATTTTGAAATATTAATAACTGACAAGCTGAAACTGGCTTCCCTAAATCAGGCACTTTAAACATCAAAATATCTTAACCTTTAAGATTAGACATAAGAAATACTTCCATAACGTCGCTTAATTCATTAGAACTGCGCAGGCTGACACCGAATTTGAGCCTGTCAGCTTGATAACAAAAAGTGGCATAACTTAAAGCGTTTTTTATTTATTATTGTAAATATTATTTAAATAAAAAACGCTGTAAGTACCAACCTATCACTGAAAACTAATATAAAATGAAATATCGAAGAAAATAACGTTGAAGCTGGAGGTGAGTGGCAGAGCGGTGGCGGAGGAGGCCAATATTTGCGAAAGACTGTAGGATGCTCCTGAAACAGAAATCAAATAATTTAGCACAACCATTTATAAAGTTTACCAGCCTCAATCGGGCCTACCCTCATTGGAAAATTTCTCTCTTTTGGGCCCTACATAGAACCTACCAAAACGAAACTAATTCAGGCACAGTCCAACGAACCTGGAAGACAAGGTGATACGGAGATTGACTGCCGTTCGGTAGGCTTAGTTTCGATTCGATGATCCTCCATTACATTTAACTTCACGTTAGAATAACTGACCAGTAACAAAAGACCGAGTATGTTGACCCCACCCTTGGCCACCAGTCAATATGGTTCAGTTAGGGTGCGTCCCACCATGCACAGTTAAAATTAAACTGGAGATTTTGTCCTATGTTTACCATGTCAAATTTAACTTTTAAGTTAAATTTAACATGGTAAATCTCCAGTTTAATTTTCACTGGGCATGGTGGGACGCACCCTTAAAAATTGTACAGTCTCTCCATCCTAGATACATAAGAGGAATAGGAAAACTATTTGTACTCGTACGTATTAGGTACTTATTCTGGAAAAATATGTAGACAATTTTTTGTGTGCATATTTTTTCCTTGTTTCTCAAGCAATGGATTCTGTTAATGCTCAACTGCATCCTAACTTCGTGACTCCAGAATCGAGAAACCTTCTCTCGCCATCTCTAACTGAATTTTCTCCACTCTAAATGGTCACATAGATAACTCCTAATTTGGCCCGATGTGTGAGAACAAGCGTCCCTTATTACCGTGATGCCTCTGAGAGCTACTAAGGATTTGCGAAGCTCAACTTACCGCATTACATGTCCTACTACTACGACTGGGCACTTGATTTCCTCGAGTCTCGCTGTAACAAAAGAAAGTTCATAATTCAGGTACCAATTCGGTGAAAACACAAGCCGCGTCCCGTACTGTTCTCCTGACCAACTGCTTACCTTTAAAAGAAGAAAGGAACCCAACCAGACGGAGGACGAACTGAAGTACAACCCAGGTGCGAGATTTTAGGCCAAAGGTTTGAAAGCTTTGTGAAAAGTAAGTTGATGCCAACCAAGCCCCACCATTACCCATTCGTATACAGAAACATGCCTAAAAATGGCCTGCTACAACCACGAGAGTAGGTACCCAACTCCTGTACATTCTGTAAACGTCTAGCTGAAAAGTGACTGACCAATCGGAGAGTCAGAACGCTTGGACGGTCTGATTTTTCTGTTCTGTCAACGGAAGAACCTGCTTCCCGCACGAACGAGACAACCGGTAGAATTTGTAATCTTTCCCATCGAAAATTCCTCTCTTCAATAATATAAAAGAACCTAACTAGGTGGGCACTCAGGTTCGGGATAACAAACAAAAACTTCATAACGTCTTATAGTCTTTTAAAGAATTAGTCACAAAATATCAGCAATAGGTTTACAATAAAAGCCTATTGATTGAGGTACCTTTTCACATTTCAAATAGTCACAGCTGGCTTCAACTTTTTAGGAGAAGCGCAAAATACGAATCAGACTAGAGCGCATTAAAAGCGAGGCTAGCCACTTGAAAAAGAGAAACCAAAAGTAAATGCCGGTCAGTAAAATGCCAAAAAAAAATTTAACCTCCGATGTGCGTCTCAGAGCACAACCTATGAATGTTTCATGTTTTCTGTGATAAAAGCTTGAGATACTCCTCGCAAAATAAAAATCCTATCATCGGCTAGCACCTAAACAGTGCAAAAATAGTTTTTATACAATATCAAACAGACAAGTGTAAACTTAACAATTCAACAGGTAGGGAAGAAACGAAAGTTATTGGGAGTTAAGGCCTAGGGCGTGGAAAAACCTGGATTTAAGCCGGCCGCCTGGCTTGGCCGATTCTAACGTCGGTCGCCGCACTTCAATGCGAACTTGCGCCGCTTTCTGGCAACAGACAAAAATAACAAAAAAGAAATGAAAATACTCACCCTCACCCAAATAACTGAATCAGCATATCTGGCTACATCAAAGGAATATGAGATTCTGGAACTGAGTAGAAAAATGGAATTTTCATTTCTGAACTCGAAGATGCAACCAGGAGAGACTCCCAAGAATAAGTTATTGAGTTAAATCATGAGGAAATGGCCGACACCTTATTTCCCGGCCAGAGTTACTGAACGTATGTACAAAAAAAAATGTGTTAAAAAGTGCAAGATATAAGTAATTGACAAAAAAAAAGGAATTTGCAACTATAAATTGCAGGAAACAAGAAGATATAGGTACCTATAAGTAATATTATACTGATATCCCACGACTACTGAGTGAAAGCGTAAGCAAGCAGTACCAGAGAGTGCAAAATAACATTTCAATCTGACTGACAGTGTCCAAATTTCACCTTTCCGTAAAAAGCCATGTTACAAGCAAAAAATTTCATTAAGCGTCACGTGGCCCATGACGTCAAATAGTAGGTACTTAGTCAGCCTTTATCCAGTAAAAAATTAAAGTAAGCAAGGGCAAGGTGATAATTGTATTTTCGAACTGGAAGTGTAGAACAGGTATTACATTTTAAAAATTTTTACAGAACAAATCTGTGGACTTAGGGCTCGTAGCCAAGGCCACCTGACATAGTACCCTTTCGTAAAATGCTGTCTGTGTATGTATCTTCATGACACGTCCATTAGAGATGTTTATTATAGCTAAGTTCTGATATATTCAATGCCCTTCTAAGGCCAGAAACTAGTGACACAAGTCGCGATTTAACAATCTAGTGACAGCTGAAAATTGAAAAAAATCACTTGATTAAATCACAACTGAGTCAGCAGATTCTTACCTTCAAGACATTATACTCAAATTTCAATTAACATGTCATTAAGGGAAGTGAACAAACAGCACTGTATCTAATGAGAAGTGGAAGAAAGAGAAAAGACCAACCTCTTCGCCCGTTTCGAAGTGAACCGACTCGAGGCTTTCCCTGGAACCCCGCCTGATGCTTCGCCGTTTCCTCCCTTCTTCACTCGCCCCATCTAGGATTTGTTGCACCTTTGACTGCTTCACCATGCTCAGGGCCTGAAAAGCATTCAGCAACGCTAAATGAGAAACTCATTTCGTGTTCTCAGCATGACTGCTAGATCTACGGTTTCCCAGCCTACTTCAATACCTCAGTTTTAAGCACTGAAGGGCAGATGAGAGAAAAGCAGAATACATCCAGCAATCTAAGGAATAGACTTGTTGGGGCAAAAGACAAAAAGGCTTGTTCTCACATGTTTTAAAAACCTAGTACCTAAGTATTTATAGTTACCATGGAGAAGTCAGACTTCCCCTCCTATTACTCAACGATAACAGGTAGTTCAATATTACCTTTGAGTTTTTTAACTTTTCGAAAAGCCCCTTACTTCCCCTATATGGGGTCCTATATTATTAATACTGTACCAACCTCCTTTCTAGAGCGCATTGCACAATCCTCCAAAGTCTCTGCCGCTTCATATTTGCCCTGTCTTCGGTAGAGAGCACCCAGGTTCTTGAGAGTTGTGGTCACGGTTGGGGAATCAACTTTCGCATTCTTGTGCCATCCCCCATACTCCCCATAGGGCGCGTTCTCACGATTCCGATGTTTGTTTTCTTCCCGCTCCTCCGCCACCTGCCAGATCGGCTTGTTGTCCCCTGCAACGGTAAATTAAGGAACAATACAGGGTGAGTTATGAGCCAGTTAACAGTGAGCTAACCCTCTTTTTTTAGCCAGATATAAACTTGCTTGAACCGGGATTAGAACTCAGACCTCTCATGACACGAGTCAGATCGTCTGACCGCTGAGACATCGCGAGGCGCTAATTTATCGAAATAACCCCCCCCCCCCCCCCCCCAGTATCACGATGATTGATGAAACGTCGGTGGTCCCGGGCCTACAAGCACAAGCTACAATTTTAATCAATCGCTTACAGCCGAGGCTCTAGATCACTGCTGATAAGCTCATTTAGATTAGCTAACATCAACACGCAATTCTTACATTTAGGATCTAATTATTTATATTACGTTTTAGGATGAGGTGCGTCTACAGCAAACAAACAAGTAACCCCCTTCATGTTGACCAAAAAAAAAAAAAAAAAAAAAATACTTTTCATTCGGTTGTTGTCAAGATTACACTGGTGTACCCGTATACAGTATAGATACTACTGACACGAAGTACCTTGAGCTATTGGCTTGCTCAGAGGCAATGGCGGGTGTAGGTACATTCACGTCTCCAGAGACCGAGTCAGGATGTACTTAACATCCTCTTAACTTATCTTCTTCTGACGTTAAAAATAGGTTGTATTTCAGACTATCCTCCAAAACGAAAGGTAAACAAACAGATCTGTAGTTACAGCCGTAAGGCGTCATTCGAAATGACTTGTGCTACTTGTTTTTAGCCTTAAAAAGCCCTTCTAAATAACTGAAAGTGATCGCTTGCAATTTAGATCTCGAATGAACGACCACTTTGTGATAAATGATAAACGAAGCAAAGGAAATTTAAAAAACTGAATCAAATTAAAACAACTTTAATCATGAAAAGAAAAGAATTTAAACTGAATCTTCCTTATCACAGAGTGAACGTTCAATTCCGTAACAAAAAGAAGTTCTATTATGCAGAACCTACATATACCTATAGGTACAACTGGTTACATCGCAGTAGGTTTGCACATAAGCAGGCACTGTTTATAAACGAAGAGGCAACATCACTAACTTACACCTTACACTTCAACATAGACTATTGTCGAAGTCCTACATATTCGAGAATATAGGTATTTATAGCTCATAGATGAATTTCTCATCTTGCAACCATTACTGAAAAGTAAGCTTTTTGCACTTTAGCCTCACCCTTGTTAGGAGAGACAAGGTCGACAAAACTTAAGTTTTTAAAAAGTATGGTACGAAATTGGACCTGCAGCAACCCACACGAAAAGTAGTGAAATTGTAAGTTTGGTAACAACTTGTAAAAAGTACTTATAGAAGAATTCCGAACATTTAAAACAACTCTTTCAATATATAAAAATAGTCTTAATTTTAGAACTTTTGAACTAGTTTAGAATAAGAGATACAAAAATGTAATCTAGGAACAACATTTTTAAGGAATTTAAGCGTTACGTAAATTGTCGAACGACATCGGTGGAAGCCTTGTAAACAACTAAATATTCTCAGTAGCTTATTCTTATTAGTTATTAGTAAGCAAATAATTGACATTCACTAACAGTGACTCTATTATTACATCGCAGTTCATCCATGACACATCAGACTTTTATTAAAGCAGATTAGGCCATTAACGGCAAGGCTTAATGTTCTCGTATCCCAAAATGAAAGGTTTCGTCCCTTTCTTGCGGAAAGAGCTGTCACTTACCGCCAATCAGGCGTGCATGAAAAGGGGCATGTGCTTCCACTACCAAATCGGTAAACAGGCCAGAAATATTAAAAAAAATTTGCGAACCATGACAGCAGAATTTCAGGGTATTTGTTCAAGATTTTCAGAACTTTGCCTAATCTCTTTACCTCACAGAAAGTCAATTACAAAACGAAAAGGTAATTTCCAACAAACTTCTAAGATTTAGGACACTACTAACCTTGGAAACAACTAAGTTAGAATCCCTAGGCATGAGGTTTCATTGGAAAACTGATTCTTTTGCGAATGGCTCACTTCAACTTCCGTTAAAAGAATTTTTTGTTTTAGCCCTACTAAGTTTTGTAATTTGTATACGCCGGAGGTTCTTGAAGTAGGTTAACTTCCCATGGTTGCATAGGTTCCCGAAAAACGGGCAAAGCCATTTAACACATTTTCCGAATAATCTAGTAACTCCGGTAAGTACAAAAGCTTTAAAAGCCTCCGGAAAACAAAAACAATTAAGAAGTACAGTAGATAACAAAAAATACAATAAAGGTTTTTATAACGGAGAAAAAAGAAAGCGTGGTAAATAAAGCGAAAAAATGAGATCTCCTGTTAACCAGTATTGTTAGGGATATCGGGCTCAGGTTTGGATCTTTCAGAGCGCCAAGAGCTGAGAAGCTGGGACAATCTGCTACCTCGCACTGGCACGGATGAGCTCTCACCAGCTCCGCTCTCTGGCTGCCTACTTTCCCCACCTAACACACTTCTCTTCAGTTCCTCTTCCCCCTTTTTCTTGGCAACCTTTTTCAAGCCTCGTGCCGCCGACTCACCGTCAATGGCGCCGAACTCGCGTTCATGTGCTCTGGTGAGGACCTGCTTGTAGAGAGTCTCGGCGTCACTGTATTTGCCTTGTTTGAGGTAGCACGACGCGAGGTTATTCTTCGTCTTGGCGACGTTTGGGTCATCGGCACCGAGCTTTCCATCGTAAATTTCGAGGGCGCGCTGATAGTACCGCTCCACTTCCTCGTACTTTCCCTGGTGAAATCAAGTGAGGTTAACATTTTCAAGAATCGCATAAAAATCTATATCTCGGCAACACAAGATTATTTTTCTGGTATATTATTAATCATACGTATAATACGTCGAAAAATCACTGATTACAATATTACCTGGTTCTGGCAAAGGAGGGCGAGGTTGTTAAGTTGCTTGGCGACGTCTGGATGGTCCTTGCCCAACACGTTCTCGCGGATCTCGAGCGCTCGTTTACACAGCGGCTCTGCCTCTTTGTATTTGCCGCGCTTCCCGTACAGCACAGCCAGGTTGTTGAGGGTGGCGGCCACCGCGGGATGGTTCTCACCCAGCGTCTTCTCTCGAATAGCCAGAGCGTCGTTCAGCAGGTTCGCCGCTTCTTTGTATTTGTTTTGATCTCTAAAAATAACAATGAACGATGAGGAGCACTTCAGAGGCAAGGGGTTTCTAAATTACGTTGGATCTCTGTAATAAACAATACCAACATAAGCAAGAAACCTGCTTATACCGGGATTCAGACAACTTGAATATGGGTAATATACCTATTACACCAAGCGACGGATAAATTTATACACTGGGCCCAAGTTACGAAAGTGTAGAGTGTGAAACGAACGCGAAGTTTTGAAAGTAAATCTTGAGAATTTATTTGATGGCGAAATTTCCAGTCCTTAAAACTCATTTTAAGTTTCGACATAACCCCCTTGTAAATCCCATCGGCAGCGCCAAACACTGTTGAGCAGTAAACAACTTTTTAATGACCTCTGAAAATGGAAAGAATAAACTAGTTCGGCTAGCGCTCACCCATCAGAGAATAAACCGGTTCGGTTTAGCGCTCAACCAACGGAAAAGAGAAATTTCAACTTGAAAACAGTCATTAAAAAATCCATTACCATTTTTCTTAGTATAAAAATTCAATTATGAGTTTCCATTCGGTTCAAAGGGTTGAGCCTGTTCAGCAGCGCAAATGAATTACATAATATGATTAGAAACAGGAGCAAAAGGTGTAAAATTATCAGAGTACAGGTCTTATTCACAGATTCATCAGGGGAATTAGCAGAGAATGCAATCTTACCTGGCAATAATATTGGAATTAAATGGTAATAATCTCAGGTATTTCCATTTATTTAGTACATACGTAACCTCGGTACATACTGTAATACAACACTACTTCGCCTGCTGGCAATCACTGACCAAGCTCACTTGTACAGGGGTAGCAATGAGCTCCTAAGGCACAATTTTCTGCAGATCTTGCAAGTGATGCTTAGAAGACTAGGTAACATTAGCTGCGTCATCTGGTTTTTAAATAATAATAATTTTGGATAAGGGACCTCCAGGACCGTGGAAAGCCTAAAATCTCAAATCAGGTTTTCAGACTAACCCAATAACTTTATGACTAGAATGGAATGAAAATAGTTACCTATAGACCAGAGCTAGTATGTTGAGCATGGTGGCCACGTCGGGGTGGTCATGGCCGCTCGTTTTCTCGAGATCCTCCAGTGCCTGTTTGCACAGAGGCACGGCTACCTCGTAGCGGCCTTGGCTAGCGTACTGGATCACCAGGTTGTGGAGTGTGCGAAGTCTCGCGGGAATTTCATAACCAGCGTTCACCTGTTGAGCGAATTGGCTAGGTGGCGTCGGGGACATATCTGCAAGTTAGAAAAAAACAATAATTATTATTCCTTTATTTAATTGTGAACCAGGGTGCGGCGTCGAGATCACCCTGACTAGTTCCACAAGCGTGTATAAGGTACAGCCCAGGTGTCGAGAAGTACAGAAGTATCAAGCACCACTGGAGCTTTCAAGTTAGAGGCTGGACAGTCCAGCGTCAAGAAAAAAGAAGTAGCACTTAAAAGAGCAGTTAAAGTTTTGGAAAGTTGGTCACTTTCGGATCCGGTAGCTTACAAAGAAAATGGGCTCACGTGACTGTCACGGCTAAGGAAACTCACAACTTCTCGACACTAAGTCCAACCCTTGTCAGGCCAAAGTTTTCGCTTCTCACCGCTCACCGGCCAGTTAAACCCAATGAGAAAACAAATAGGTGAATAACGTTGAAATCTAATGAAACTACTGAAGCTCTTATTTGTATCCTTCTGTAACAAAGACGTGAGTAATTGAAAATACATCTATTGACAGGGAATTTAAAACAGAACTGTAGAAAATAATACAATTTCAGTTTCTGTGGATCACTCTTATTTCATAACGATACCCGTCTAATCAACGTATAGGCATAATATTGAGATAGGTACAGATTATATTTCTCGAAGAAAAATGCTTTATCACTGCTTAAAACATGTTTACTTGATTCAAAATAAATAAATATTTTATATTAAAACCTGTCTACCTATTTATAATAAATAATAACAAAAAACAACTTAAAAAAAAAAATCAATCCTGCAATGAAACAGCCTAGCAAAGTTTGTCAGAATTTGCAAAGCAGGAACTGCATGTCACGCTACAGACATTTAAACCCTCCCCCTTCTCAAATATGCCGAAGGAAAACAGCCACAATAAAATACTGACTGGAATACAAATTCAGAAGCTTAAAAGGGCAATAGGCAATATAAAAGCCAAATAAGATAGAAGTACTGTTTCTCAATTCGCAAATGGATCCTGTAAATCTAGAAGTAGTGTGCAATAAATATTCATTTTGAAGGATAGATCCCAAGTCCGGGGGTCAAGGGTTCAGCGCAAGGAGTTAGGTATGCTTCAAAACAAACGTCACCCACTTCTAACTAAAATAAAACAGTATGCTAAAGACCCAATTTGCATTTCATGAATTGCTGTAAAAAATTGGGTTGTTTTTTATTTCGAAGCTGAAAATCCCTCCATCCGCCTTGACGTAGCAAACGCTCTGTCAGAGCTATCGCCCTCAAGCGCCCATTTCATCTTCCCGTTTTGAAGAAAAGGTTTATAACGTGAAACCATTCTACAGTGAATCATTTTACTGCTCCACGAATCAATTTCGAATAAGAATATGAGTCAGAAATGAACATTTGTTTCTCCATGGCATCCAACGACATAATGAGAACCCAGTAAAAACTAAATATCGAAGTAGACTAATAACACAGGTAAAATAATTAGATAAATGGGATGGAATGCAAGAGCGTAATACTGAAATATGAAGACTTGAAATAGGATGGCGAAATTAATCCGAATTTATGAAACGCTCTTAACAATACACCGGTGGGTTGCAATTAAGTATAGCAAACTGAAATTAGAGGGACAACATTTCAGAAGCCGCCACAAAAGACTAGTTAGGGGATAAAACAGGAAGAGACGTAAAGCAGAGTTCACGTGGCTGTATAAGCCAGACGATCTCAGTAGAAATCCTATTTCCGAGAGCTGGCTTTAAAACACATTAAGGGCGAATTCATATTGGAAACTCCACTAGAGATCGATTCACAAATCCAAACGCTTTAAGAGATTTGAAATGAAATGGCAAGGGACATTACACAGAAAAATCTGCAGTGGAAATGCACAGAAGAGCTAATATGCAAG
Source organism: Mesopsocus fuscifrons (assembly GCA_950004255.1). NCBI lineage: Eukaryota > Metazoa > Arthropoda > Insecta > Psocodea > Mesopsocidae > Mesopsocus > Mesopsocus fuscifrons. The sequence goes on from OX465377.1 coordinate 12,969,294, forward strand.
GGCCCTAAAAACATATTTTTTAGACAACCTGCGGTGAAGGAAATTGCATGCATGCAAATAAACAGCTTCTCCATGACGCGACGCCCTTAAGTCGACTAGCATCACAACTTCCTCCATAAGGAAAGAAGTAAATGAGGTAATATAACAAATGTAATGAAACTACAGTTTTCCAGAGAAGGCGGTAAAAACATTACGACGCCGACATGAAAAATAAGGGGTAAGATGGAGCGAAAGAGAATAGCAGCCAACAAGAAATGCAGATTCCAGGGTAAAAAAGAGTAAGACGAGAGGGTCGTGATTCATAAATCACACCAAGAGAATTACGCGCGGAACATTAAATCGGAAGCTTTTCACTGCCGTTCTTTCCACAGCTTAGAATTCGTCAACCGACATTTGGCTGTAAAGCACCGAAGTATCGCGTAGACATGAAAGTTTCCAACATGCAGGTCAAGTAGAAGTTGGATTGGATTGAAAAAGTTACGATCACTTATTGGTTTCAGAAACGCGATTGAAAAGCTTTCATGTACTTTCAAAGAAATTCCTACCGTTCCTGGCCAAGTCAAAGCCAATCACTTTGCTCCCAAATCACACAAGTTGAGAGCAAGAGATAAGTGGTCCGATTTACCAAGAAGAGACCAGCAACTCAACCCAAATTTTTAATGAAAACAAAGAAGAACTAACGGAAGACAGAAAAGACAACGGTACATAATCCACTGAATGATGTATGATGAAAAAGAAAGGATTTATTCTCCAATCCTTAAATCAACGTCATATTTAAATTGAACCATTCAACTGCTTGATTGTGATAAAATATGCACAGCCGGAATACGGTTCCACTTCATAAATTAATAAAGATAATCATTTCAATGCACGAAACAGGAGCAATTACGGAACTCATTTGTGTGAGCTGAGGGCTCGCCATTACTGCAGTGCAGACAGACGTTCAAGTCCCATTATGTCACGTCCATCATGCACATTTTTTTTTTTACAAATTTTCCCATCTTGGAGCTCACAACGTCGGTGATTGCCCTAAAAACAGTAACTATAGAAACTTCTGCGGCAGCTTATGACACTTGGATGAAGCCTAAGATATCAGATCACCGCCACCATACCGGTACACAACAAAACTGCCATAACTGTAACTCAGACTAGGCCGCTCAGCGCTATAAAATACTCCAACAAAACTAAATCTCTACATCCAGATGAGTTCGTATAGAATGCACTAGATATAAGTAAAGTACGAAATGACAAACCAGTTACCATAACAAACATGTTTAGCTTATGAGGCAAGTAGGTAAGTATCCAAAGTTCAGAAGGCAGTAAGCGTCCGGCGCCATTTTTCTGTTTAGTTAAAATTTAACTTGAACGAAATAAGCTGAAAAACACGAGGTCACATCCGGTTTTTAGCGATGCGTGTCGAGAAAGTTACCCCTTTAGCAAACCAGCAAAGCAGCTACCTCTGCCTCATCCTAATGTTGTTTCCTCTCCGAATTATCTCCATTTTCCGGAATCTCCAAGACCGTTGTCATGGTAACAGTTCCTGTTTCCTGGACAATCAACTCAACTTATAGCTTAAGCCTGTCCGTACAATGCCGTTTTTTGACGTTTTTTTTTTTTCTAAATACTTACTATTTCTCTCATCAGCGTCGTCGTCAGGAAATAGGTCAACCACGGGATCATCACTTTTCTGCTTTTCGCTTTTGCTGTCAGTTCCAGATTCCTCATTCTGAAAGAAAACAAGAATAACTTTAACAAATGTTGTTTATAAGACTACTTTCCCGAAGTGGAAAATATCCTTTCAACAGGTTGGTGAAGCGAAAGGTGAACGCTTACGGGCCACCATACATTCTCGACGAACTCCGCCAAAACCACTGTGCGAAAGTAAATATTCGACAAAAGTAATGTTTACATTTTAGTACCACCGGAGACTGGTAATTGCAATATCGTATCGGTTGTGTCTACTCTAAAAGCTAAACATAGTGTGCTATTTGAACGCGAAACGAACGAGTGAAAGTAGGACACTATGTTTAGCTTTTACAGGAGAAAAAGTAGAGAAATGGTGTTGCAATTACGAACTTCCGTAAGTGAAATAAAAATTGTCAACATGTAACATGGCGGCGGTAAATATTACAAACATTTATCAAGCTTTTCTACTAAATGTGACGATAAAATCATACTGTTTTAATCCGAAACGTTACAAAAAAATATTTCGCGTGAGGTAGTGTTGTGTTTTCGCGATCTGTCAAAAAAACATGTGGACTGGTAGTTGACTGTTTAAAATCGCTCCTGTGGGCTTATTACTCCATTTCATGCAAAAATACAACACTACCTCACGACAAAGAGTCTCAGGTTTACATCCCCCTATAAACACTTTTCACTCGCCCTGTAACTTCGGAGTAGGGCTTGAAGTACGTAGCATTGCGAACCAAATGGGTGTATTTCCCCTTACGGTCAGCTGTCAGCCTGCACCGTAAGCCATCGATACGTTGCAAAGCCCGGAGTTACAGTCACAAAATCCAACTATTTTATAACACAACTGGCACCAAAATGGGTTTAGCTGAAAATTTTCCGGGGAAACTCTGGCACACTCTGGCACAGTACTGAGATCTATTTTTAACATGAATACAGAATACAAGTAAACAACGTGGCACGTGGCTAAATCCTCCAGTCGTCCACCTTTTCACTTACATCTTGGTCGTACTTCCGCATAGACACCATGAAGTCCAGATGCTTCTTCTCCTCCTCCAGCTGCGCCACCGCCTGCTCGGAGCTCTGCAGCTTGTGCTGTGTGTTGGCCAGCTCATCCCGCAGCCACGCATTCTCCTGGCAAAGTCGGCGCACCTGCGTCCTAAGCTTCTGCTTCTCCGCCTCAACGATTTGAAGGTGCGACGCAAGCGCCATCATAACCTGCAAACACACAAGGGTTTCGTTTAACGAGGGCATAGAAAGCATCATGTAAACGAAGGGATAAACGAACTTTTATTTCACGGAAACAGCACAGAGGTCCGGCATCGTAGCGAGAGCCTAGTGTAGTGACTTCTCATCTAGTCGACATTACATGATCCGATGAAGAAAACACATACAAAGAAACTAAGACAACTACGGCTGTAACAAAATGAAGTTTGTTCTTCTGGACTCACTCCGCGGCACCAAAAATTTCCGTAAAAATGTTTAAAAAAAATGAGAGTTAGCTGGAATATTTAAAATTTGTGAGTGTATAATGTAGTTGAAACCTCGAGCACAAGAAGATAATATACGACGCAGTAAATTTTGAGTCACGATTGTGGTACGACAGCACATATTGATTTCTCAGTGACGGCAGATGTTGCAGATAGGGCCATAAGAGTAATGGAATGGCATTCGCCAGTGGCACAGAATCCGTTTTGACTTTTGCGCCAGCCATATTGAACGGCGCGGCGGTGAAATGGGTAAGTACTGTAATCGTGCAAAAGGCGAACCTTTCAATGAATTTTTTAAGGATTGCAAAAAACTTGACAGAAGTTGCTTACAAAAACACCTAATTGCGTTAGGATCTGAACCTGAAAAAAAGGAATCCGCAATTAAGTAGACTAACAGATCAATGAAAACGGCGCCATCAGAATTTATAATGTTCTCGGTCTAATGAATCTCTTAGAATGGTATAGAACCAAAATCCGAGGACCTGCGGCCCCCCACCCTGACCCCTTTTCATTATTGCAATGTCATATTGCAGTCGAATTTAAAACCACATTTCAATACAACGACTAGTATTGAACGGATGGCCTGGGACAAATTGGACAAATCGAAAATCCTGATTGTTTTTGTCTCGTGCCCCCATCCCGGCATCGCCACCAAAAAATCAGACACCCTACCTGGTTGAACCAAGTTAACATTGAAGGGACTATTCTAGTTTTGCGATTAGTTATTATCAAAACAACAATATTAAACCGTGTGTTGAGAATTAATCGCAGAACTTGTTAGTTAAAACTTACTCCCGCCTCGTGTGTAAGCCGATAATGGATTACTTACTAAGGTCGCAGCTTCCCCTCATTAACAATCATTTAATTCCATAAAATTATCTCCTCGTTAACAAATCCATTAAGGAAATGGACCGCGGCTCTCGTCACAAAGGAATTTAATTTAACTTTGAATAATAACTAACGCGACAAAAAGGTTGCTTTCAAATCACTTTAACTTCAATCAACTCAAATTGAGTTAGAGAAGTTGTCCAGACCACACGGTCACCTGCGCAGGAGACACGAGTGACGCTACATCAGAGTGTTAGCCAACTGGAAATGTGCGAAAAGGGGTGAATTACTAAAGAAACTTCATATAGGCGTACAATCGAGTGGGTAACCACTACAGAGATTCCTTGAGATTCCATAAAGATTTCGAAAGATTCCCAACGATATTCATAGAAAGATGAACTCCGAAGGGGTAACCACTCCAAAAAATTCCAAGATTCCCTGAGATTTCATAAAGATTTCCAATGATTCCCAACGAGATTCCCAACGAGTGGTTAACCCCTCGCGTACAATACTTCCACTTCGGTGGTGATTCCTGACCCTCTGAGAAGTGAGTAGAATTATTTGATTTTTTCTTATTTTTCATAGTTATGATCCATTCTAGAAGTATCTGACATTTGAGAAAAATTGAACCTTTCCGTCAAGAATCATACTCCTATTTGAAACTGTACAGCCCTAAAATTGGCCAGCTGAGACGGTCAGATAGTGGAGGACTAGGCTGGTTATTTATCAAGTCAGTCCCTCCGTTTATTTCACGGCAGGTTCACGGCTCTGACTCTCCATTACTCATGCTGTTATTGACTGGGGCGGCCACCGGGGCACCGGGTGATAGCCCGGATAAGGCAACCCCGTGCTATCGCTATGTACACTCTGAGGCAAGCCGTGTTCAGCCCCTATCTACTCTATTTTGGTAGTTCACTCATGTACATAGGACGTCGATAACTCAGTAAAAGTCAGTAACAGCTAGCCCAAGCCGAAAATTCAGATATCGACACTTCATCAAGGTGGCTGAACTTTGTCTAGAGAAACTGAGTCACGTAACCAATTCTTTTCTGGGCTTGATTGGTTCGCGAGTTTTGATTGCTTCAACATTCTGGAATCAAAAGGGTTCATAAACACCTCACGTTCCGCATTTATCATCGATTGCTCTGATTTTGTCCCCTCTTGTGTTTTAAAATGGTATCTATCATGCAGCGTTCAACGACGTCAGGCTGTATGTATGTTACGTAAGTAATGTAAATAATGTTGAATCAGGAACAAAAAGAAATATTATTCTCGATTAATTACGACACAAATGCCAACGTCATCAAGCTTCAAACTCGTTTTATTTTTTTTGAAAAGTCAGAAAAGTAATTTGGTTTTACTGCAGGAACTCAGTATCTCTGAGTGTAACTGGTGCAGGTGGGAATGGGTAATTTCATTTTATTACCATAATCATAGATAGCAATAGCGGCAGTGGAATATATCCTTAACCTAGAAATGTAAATACCAAGATGGGTGAGAAATAGAATACCTTTTTACTCAGTTGAAAAACGAGATAAAATTCAGCTGGAAACAGGAAAGAGTTTGGAAGGCCTGACTACACTAAAGTCCTCCGTGTGGTCAGCATCAGATCGATCAGCAAAAACACTGCCGCTGTAATTTTGAAATATCGTTCATTACTGTTGAAATGTAAACGGCACCCGGATACCAGACAGTTCCGATTTCTCTGTTTAGGCACCCTCGCACTAGGCCGTACGCTATGTAAAATCGTGTAACACTCAGGGGACATACAGTACATGATACACATTCGAGTGTGCCAGTATACAATGGCATACACCCTTCAGATGGCGTCAATAGGCCTCCCTAATATTCGATGGAGGGGACTCAAAGGTACCTATCACGAATGAAAGTCAAGGAAACACCACCCCATTATAAACTATTCAAGGCCCTTCGCTTGTTGTCCAATGTAATCTGACGCTATCGGAAGACCTGTAGCCTGCAGGTACCTCCATCATACACTCAAAAGCAGATCAGAATTTGCAGACTTTGCGTCTGAAATAGCCCCAGCCAACAAGCTGGGAAAGATAACGATTAACTTGACTGTTTATGAAACTTAATAATTTTGCGAAGTTCTTGGATCCCCCTTTCCGGGGGATGAGGTAAATGAGGGCTGTCTGAGTTGACTGGAAAAGCCAACGGGACGGGCGAATCGTGCTAAGATTGCCAACCTTTCCCCCCGAGAATTCAATTACCCGGGCCCGCAATGCTGCCAACCATGGTCAGCACTTTATCAGCACGTGACAGTCATCCTCCCACCAGTTAACCCCACCATTTGTAACTTGGACGGATGCGAGGGACAAATAGAGAAAAATTCAAGGCTAGAAAAATGGAAGGGACGTGAATTATGGGACGGCGGATTACCCGCCATCCTTTCGGGTATTAAAAGACGAACCTATCCACTACAAAATAGATGATGCGTCAGTAGTCATACATATCTAAGGTAAGAGTATACATATCTATCTATACATATACATATCTTATACTTATGAATATTCACTTCATTTCGAAAGCCTATAAGGTAGAAAAATTAGGCCGGATCATACCGTCTATCAAAATCTACAAAGCCACACCGCACCGTAGGTATACGTGCAGAATAATCACGTTGTAAAACGAGGGGTTAACCACTCGTTGGGAATCTCGTTGGGAATCATTGGAAATCTTTATGAAATCTCAAGGAATCTTGGAATTTTTTGTAGTGGTTACCCCTTCGGGATTCATCTTTCTATGAATATCGTTCGGAATCTTTGGAAATCTTTATGGAATCTCAGTGGAATCTCTGAAGTGGTTACCCCCCTCGTTTTAAAATCTCCATATCATCAATCGACCATCTGGTTCGACGTACCATAACAATTCCCCAATAACCTTTAAACGAGACTCTAAACTTCCGAGTATGCGGTAAAAAATGTCAGGAAAAGCAATAACAAGCCCGAGACGGACATGAAGGGTTGAAGAGTGGGGATCGGGCAGCAGCTGCAGGCATCTGAGATAAATTTCCCCCCAAATAACGGAGAAAAAAGGTATTCGCTCCTCCACTACTCCCAAGCCCCCCAGCCATACCTCTAAATCAGGTGCAAGAACAGAATGGGCGTTCCTCCATGACATACAGTGGGATATTTTTCATTTCTTCAACAAAATGAAGTATTGCTTGAGAAAGTGCGAAAGTTCATCTTCCTCCGAGAATCGTATCTTATCTAGGAATGCGAAAATAATACCGTCCTTAGGGGCTACTGGTACATATGATATATTAATAAATATCCTTGTATCCTCATAATCATAGTACTTTGCACTTCGCACAAACTGTGTTACATTACAGCAGACGGAAAGAATAAACAAAGGCAAACGAAGCACGTTTGAAAAGAAATGCCTATAATTTTGCTGTTTTGTAGAGCTAAGTGCTGCAATGAGAGCTAAGAGAAAGATTTTCCTTTTATGCGAACATTATGAGGTGAAGCAGGTAGGATATGTCCCCGCATAGTGTACTAAACGACTATTCAAAAAAACTTTTTGTTAAAACACGTGATCGGAGATAAAGAATCACAACGCCAGAACTGCTTCCATAATACATACGAGTACGAACATAATAAAACCGCACCTGTCAGTCACGCCCTTTGGAAAAAAAAAAGGAAAAAAGTGCAATTTTTGAATCGCCTTTGTTCTGTCTCAAAAGTGTCGGTCGGTTTGTAATCGCCGAGTGCTTAATTAAAAGTCAGCCAAGTCGACGGTTTCTTGGCGAACACAATGACGCAAAGATAACGATTATGACTTAGCGAGGATAATGCTATACAAGGGAGAACCTTCTCCAGACTGTCTTTATAGCTTTCATCCCCTTCAGCCATCTTCTCTACCGATAGTGAATGCGAAATTAGGAGGAAGCCTGCAAAGCAAGTTGCTGCAACTGACACCTTTATTACAATATAAAGAGCACTTTGAAAAGTTTTGCGGAATATGGAAGCCTCAGGGAACGACGCAGGAATTTTTTGAACCCTTCATTTCCTAGTGTTCATTATTTCATCTTCATAAAAGCAGCTTTGAGCAAACCGCAGAGTAGGTGATAAAACTTTAGTAATCTTGTTCGCAGTAGATTAGTTATTACTATATTTTTCTATAGTTGCGTCAAAAGTTGATTGTGTCCCCTGAATAGTCAGAAATTGTTTCCTAGTTTTATAAAAAAAAAAAAAAAAAAAAAAAAAAAAATGACTCAAAAAGTTTATAAGGCATATATCACATTAATCATTATTGTTTATGAATCAGGTCGGGGTTGAAAGCCCTCAAGTGTGTCAGTTTGGCATCCCTGTCATTCTCGAGAACGTGCCTCAAACTCAACCCATAAATAACGCCTGAAATGCCTCCCTCTGTCAGCAATGGGTCCCCAGTCCCTCTGGGTTCTGATTTACAGTCACCGCACACCACGTCCTACACTTTCTTTTCTATGCGCATCTGTCTGAATTCGTCACATTTACGTATTTGCAGGGTATAAAGAAGAAAAGGAAAATATTGTATCTATTTTATCTCACCGAGAATGGTTAACTAAAAAGAAGAAACAACACAAAACCCAGAACCAGTACGGATGCTCTCTCTACGACTCGGCTTCGGACGACGCCTGAGAGCCATCGAGAATGGCTGCGAGTATCTACTCACCCGTAACTATTCTGAACCCAAACTTTAAAAATAAATCACCTTATCTAAAAGCTCAAAGAGAATCGTCGCAATACGCAAAAAAACTAACCCATCCTGAGGTGTGACCTTAGCTAAAGAGACCGAACGACACTCGACACAAACAAGTTTGAGAAAGCAGCGGAAGGGAAACTGGAAGACTGGAGATAAAGATAAATCCAATAAATCTTTTCCAAATACCCATGATACCAATTTTACGGGGAAGATAAAGTTTCCGGCGAAAACCACCAAGTCCACGTCCAAACTAATTAACCACGGACGGCAAGCAAACCGGAAACAGTGAGGATCTAAAGGGGAGCTATCATAATCCGCAACCCCAGCCGTTCCTACCGGACCCACTCCTCCTTTTCGTACCGCTATTATCTCTGGAAGGGCCCCCGCATACTATCTATCTGTGTATTCGCGAGCTACGACCACTTTGATGAGTTGCAGGTAGTTTGGCTGATTCGAGCCACTATCCAGAGCCACAACTTTTTAGTAGGCGGCCCGCTAAACTGTTTAGTCTACCATGCGCGCTCCCGCTTGGGTCAATGTTTTTACCAACGAACAACTAAGGGTGCGTCCCACCATACTCAGTTAGCATTAAACTCCGCTTAAATTCCATAAAAACCGAATTTAACTAGAGTTTAACAGTTAACCGAGTATAGTGGGATGGTGGAATCGACGATCTTCGGTTAAGTGTCAGCATAAGAATCTAAGAATCAAAACTAAAATTTTGTCACCACTCTCAACAGATTTGATCCCAAAGCCATCCTTCACTTGCCCTGGTGCATGTTGTGAACCCAGTTCTAAACAACTGTGACAACTAACAACTCAGGCAAAACTGACAACCGACTACCAAATAGGCTGAATTGATTAGGAGTTCTTGAGACAGAACTTGGAGGAGTACGCACTCATTTTCGAAATAAGACATGTGTTCTATAATTAACCCCCAACAAACTGAGTATGTTGATTAGTATGCAATGGAGCACATCAAGAAAATGATTTATTGCGCCGTTGGGAAGGAGCTATACGTCTACGAGAAGTGATCGCAGTAGATCCTACGTGTAACACGTTTCTAATATCCATCCCTTCACCTGTATCCCCCTCCCCTCAGTGTCAGCAGATGCCTCCATCATCTCCTGACACGACTCTCTTCTTTCATCTCCTTTCAACTTTTAATGAGCTCTCTTTCCTTCGGTGAAATGTGAGAGCTTTCATATAGGAATGGGGTACACTTTCTCTGCTCGTCATCAAAAGCGGATAAATGGCAGATTCTGATCACACGCGGAACTGTCTTTCTCAGTCATATAACAAACCAAGAATCTACTAAAATAAACCCCAACGCCAGGACACCGACTGTATTTGGACTACTGACAAGAGATGACAGACGGTCACTGACTGAACTCAACTGTTCACTTGCTACTTGCTGCTAAGTAGACTCAACAACGCAAAATAACTAGCAACATAAAGAAAAATTATTTATCGCAATTCATTAAAGAAAAGTTATTTTATCCTTCATTACGGGGTAGCGCCAGGCCGTCGATGCTGAAATCAATTATCGTAGGGAGTCAGCTAGGCGATGACGTCACTCAGTACCCCTAGACTTCTAGTGCCCTTCAACCAACCTTCTATACATTACCACTTCCGAGCACAAACGAAGCTGCTCCAATTCTCAGAAGTCTTGGAATTAGATAGTAATCCTATACAAAGTTATACAGGCCTATAGTGTTTCAGATATAGATATAGATAAAAACTTCACTACATATATGCATGACACTAACAGCATATCCTAAAATATTTATATTTACTCCAAAGGGCGAATATTTCAGTAACAAACGTATGTGAATGCCTATCGTGCTAAACACAGCAGTAGTTTCGTAAAAACAGAAACACGAGGGAAACCTCAAGAAATCATATAATCAGAACACGAAAGAAGAATTATCAGGTCAAGCGTGTTAGTAGTAACGATACACCAATATTAACGCCACGAAACCCAGGAAACGTTTCTGAGAAACTCCCTCGAGATTCCTTGGAAGGTAATGGACTAAGCACAATTTACACAGTTGTTCTAATGGACCCAGAACCCCACAACAGCGTTAAAACTCAAATAAATCTTGTGGAAATGTCTTTTACCTCCTTCTGTGCCATTCTGTGTCAAGGAAGCCGTCAAGGAAAACCTAACAAAAAGCTTCCAGCTTCAGCTTCACACAAGTAGGATACCTACTGATACTGAAAATGGCTGAGTTGGGGACTAGGACTCCTGCATGTCCACATTATATTCTCTCACAGAAGGTTTTCACCTAAAGCCACAAGGAATTCCAAAAGCGCCGCCGAGAGGTCAGGCAAGACAGGAACAGGAATGTACGGCTTGGGGTTACCAGACTAGAAAGAAGCCCGTCAGTAATGTTGAGCCAGGAAGGCCAGACAACCACTCGTCTGACCACTGTGCCACCGCCAGGTCACCAAAGGCAGAGGTCTCACGGGATCACTCACAACCTCGAATTATCAACTCACTTCTAAGGTAAACTTTGCCGTGGGGAAGGGGGGCACTGTTACACACGTAGGACAGCCATTTCCTTAAGGCTAAAAAATTGTGAGAGTGCGAATCATCTGGAGCTATGGAAAGCTTGAATACGAGTGATAGGACGGGATGGGGGAGGGAGGGACGGGGAGGCCTTTTAAATTCACCATTACGGCATCCCACCTACTCTCCCGGAAACTGAACACAACAATCAGCATGTAGGAGCTTACCGAACGTATACGGTGGCTGGATAAGCGGACGTGACATCCCGACAATTCCAGCACATGTCCGACAGGATTCGTGCGGAATTTTGAACAAACAATGAACATACATATGTACTACGCTCAAGCAATCAAGCTGGATTTCAGAGCTTCACCTCATATACCTTCACTACAAACAATGATTACAAACTTACCAACTATTCGTTCATCAACAATCTAGTGTTTACGAAACATTTCTCCTTCAACTCTCAGACGGATAACGGGAGTTTTTACTGTGCTTATTGCTGTTAGACCTCCATGGTCATGGAATTGTTCTAAATGTAGATGGTTGCATTTTAAAAAGAAACCAGAATAAACGGAATAAAAACATTCAATTCTAACAAAGTTCGTCCCTCGGAGCAAAAACCTGGTTCCATCACCACCATTTCCAATTTACTTCTCCAGTCGTCCAGACCACTTGGAATTCGTCCCTGGGGGTTCCAGACTTTCCCGAGTCGCTCCTTCTCGAAACCGTGAATTTTCTGACTCATCTGGTCGATAGAAAGACGACCTAACCTCTATTTTATCAGCCCCAGCTCTCTCTCCAATTTATGAATCAAACCCGAGGTACGATACATCCATATCCAAAAAGCCTTTTGAACGTACTGAACTGCAAATGTGACCTCTCAAAAATAACATAGTTAATATGGTTAGGTGTTGTTTATAAACACCAAGCTCCCATTTTCCTCGAATTTATAAAAGTAGTTAGTTACCTGTGCTTCTCCCAGGCCCAGTTCGATCGTGTCAACACTCTTCTGGACGAGGGTTTTCTTCTCTTGGAGGACGATGGCCTCACCGGTGCTGGCGCTGGAGTGGTGCTCCAGGCTGGCCTCCATGCCGTTGATCAAAGCGTTGTGTTCATTCTTTAGCGCCTCCAGCCCCTGCACGATCGTCTTCGTATTGGTCATGATTTCTTCCTGCGACATCTGCGTCATTTTACCCATATTTTCAATCTTCTTGCTGAAAAATAAAAATGGTTCTTGAATCCCCTAGTAATATAACAGTCAGATGTCAGATTAAGGTATGGGGCAATCAACAAAGACTTGTTACTGAGTCGGTCGGATCCCAACCATACTCAGCTTACCCCTGAAAGGACATGGCTTGGGTGAGGAAACATCAAAGAAATTTAACACGAACTTAATACAGTACAAGACTTCCCAGCTAGCATATGAATACTTGAGTGGTGGAAATAGGTTTCGTAGCAGACATTGTCATGCCACCTACGTTGGAAGGGGATGATGAGGGGGGGGGGGGGGGGGGGATGGAATCCGATCCCCGGTGCAAAAGGAGAGGGGGAACTAAAATATTCTACACTCCTCTTTCACCTCGAGTTCGGTACACTACCAAAATGTTTCACCAACCTTCCCCGACATAGCAAAATGTCTCATCTAGGCACGTCAACTAACGCTCTCCAAAAATTTCAGTATCACATGGTGCACCTTGAAAATGGTATTTTCATTATATTTTCTCTACGAGATCTGACAGCTACTATCGGCTTAAACATTCTTTACCGGGCAACACTATTACGGTCTATTCGTCACTGACTGGGTCCAAGTCAGTGACAATAGTATGATTTTCTCTGGAGGGGCTTTGCTGTAACCACGAGGGAGGGCATTTCTTCCATAGGTTATAACGTATTTTTAAACATAGGTACAGGCAGGAGAAAATATGTACCTATTCCTACAAACAGGTAAGCAGGACAGAAATGGTAGAAGCCAAATCAGAGAAGCCGCGAGTTATTAAAGAAACTGAACAGCCATAAGTGAAATGAATGCGGAAGATTTTGGTGAGATACAAAACCAAATAAAAGGGAAAGGCGGCAGCCGTCAACGGAATGCTACCTCACCGCCTGACAAACAAATGAAAGAAAAAATTTCATTACTCTCTATTTGCTCTCTTTTCACTGTAGAGCTGTACAGCCGACAGGCAACACGTCTCTTCTATTTTAAAAAAACCCCTTTATATGGAATTCACTTTAAGTAGCGTCCCGAATTCTATATCAGCCAGAGAAAAAAAAAATACATCAGTTCGTTTCTCTTTTTATTTTCAATTTAAAACTTTTCTGCGGTCTTTAGTTTTAAAAACTTATTTTCATCTGCCAACTCATAATCATTTTCTAAAAGAAGAAAATTTTCTTGCTTCATATTAGCGTTTTTTGGATATGCATTTTTGAGGTTAGTGGAAGACATTGAAGGTATTCAAATATTGTACAACTTTCTGACAGGCCTATTGGGGAGTGGACGTCAACTGTGGTGGCAAGCCCACCTTGAAAAATTATCCTTCCTGCGTATCAGATATCCATCAGGTTCACGCTCAGTGGCTCACAAAGTTGCGCACAAAGTATTGTATTTACCACACTTAAATTTGTACTAAATTCTACAGGAATTGTAGGTGCAATATTGATTTAAATTGTACTATAAATCACAGTATCACAGAATTTTGAACTAGTAAATTATAAGGCAAGAAGAAAACGAATAATCCGGTCTCCAGCTCATACTTTCGTAACTCCACATCGAACAGCCAGAAAGTTGATGATTTTGATACATTAATTTCCTGCCTCAATGAGTTAATTAATCTGACTCAGATTATAACTTCACTTCGCAGAACTTCAAGTTTCCAACTAGCTCGTGCTGTTACTCAGTTTTCGAAAACTATTTGTAGACTGAGGGTGCGTCCCACCATGCCCAGTTAAAATTAAACTGGAGATTTACCATGTTAAATTAAACTTAAAAGTTAAATTTAACATGGTAAACATAGGACAAAATCTCCGGTTTAATTTTAACTGGGCATGGTGGGACGCACCCTGAATAAACTAGAGAAAATGATGAGGCTGGAATCGACGGTATGAGAGAAGAAAATCCTCATTCAGTGCCTGCCGCATTTTTACTGAAAATTCTACACTGAGAAAATTCGTACCTTTTCGTACCTGTACGTTCCTCTGGGGCCAAAATAATATCGACATACCGGACTTAACCGTACTCCCACTTAATTCTATTTTCAGTTAACTACTCAAAAGCTAAGTTGGGTAAAACTGGTATGTAGTCGCGCTTGATCAGAGGTCAAAGAACAATAATCCATTGTTTTTTCTATGAACTCTTGGTAATATAACTTCCACTAAGGACTATCGACCTTTAGGCTGTGTCCCACCATACGCGGTTAAGGGAAAGTCGGCGTTTATCTCTTAACCGGGTACTGTGAAACGCAGCCTTAGCGTATAAAATACTTACATTCGATAAGAATTAATAGTCCGGGACATTATGAGCCTCCACCGAACTAGGAACACTACCGTCACACACTACTGTTATGTCCATATAGCACTGTTGAACCATTGATCTGTTGGATTCACACAAACACCCAATGTAAACAATCCCCGATTCCTTGGTGTGTATAATATTAATTACTAGGCTATCATCGACGTCAAAGCTGATTAAAGCCAGTAATAGACATGGATAGAAGTCACGAACAGCCGAATACAGCTTATTTGATTATAGACTGATAGAGGAACTACTATGCTATAGCTTCAGGAATGAGAACTGCGATTTCCACCAAACTACAATGAGAGAGAGTGACCATATCAGCGAAGGGTAGAGAGGGGTGTCACCGAGATAGAAAAGCCATCATTTTGCCTTTACTGTCGCTATCAAAGCAAGCACTGAAAAAACTTGCAGACAAAGCTTGCAGGTAATATCCCTAACAAGATTCAGTGAAGGAACGAGAGAGCAGCAGACAATATTGGGCAGGGCAGGCATGAGCCAATATGACGACACAGGATATGTATGGGGGGAGGGGGCTACGGGGTAAGTAAAGAGAGGGTACAAAGCTTCCCTCTGATAAAGGGTGAACCCCTTTCCTATGCATTGATTCGCATCCACTCAGCGATGCCATCAAAACGTTAGGGCCTTTTGGTTTCGCCATCAACGCCTCAAGGGGGCCACGGTGACAGAATAAAGAGCCCTCTAATGATGATGACTTAACCACCGTTCTTCACTTACTAACGAGACTTCTTCATCGAACAATTTTGCTGGTTTCAGGTAAGTGGTTTCCCTTTGGATTTTAGCCGGTCGTTTTAACGGAACAACAACAAAAGCTCAGTCAGTAAGCCTCTTCCTCTAGAATTTTGAAAAAGTGAAAATCCAAAACTGCAGGGGAACTTCATGTTTTTCAGACCAATTTTTTTAATGTGCCCACGGAAGCCTTTTCGTGAGTTTTAAAAAAGTGTGCATTTGAATTTGAAAGTCTGAACCCGTAATGTAGAGGAGCACGACCCTTTTTCCCTGCCGTGAAAGTTTGCCCCATGTGAGGAGAATACTAATCAGCCACCCAGACATCATGAAAAATGAGACATTTCATCTCCACAAGATTTTTCTTCAACTGATCGTATTTTGGATATAAAAAATCCTGTCGTGAGACTTTCTACTCAACTCTTTGCCAAAGAGTTGACATTTTTCGTGCTTGACGCCATTTTTTCCGAATAGTGACAGTTTTTTTTAACAAGAAAGGGCGACAGCTGACATGGAAATTTGCATAGAACACGTTCATTTGCTACTCTGACATCACCCAATTTCGGGCGTTTTCAGCTGTCTCATGGTTCTTTATTTTCGATATTTCATACTGGATGAGTAATTTCCTTCCGTCTTTCCATGTACCAAAACTACCTGAAACCTGAAAAAAAACATGGAAGTGTGCTTTCGGAGATTTCCTCGTCAGAGCCGATATCCCGTCAGATATTTTCCTTTTCATTTGCACTCTTCAGAAAAACAAACTTCCTAAGGCTGGATTTCACCACTTTAACGTGAAGACTATCGTGTACACGATAACGCTATCGTATCGGTAAAAAATGTTAACGGCTTTCACCATGCACCGTTACCGTTTCGTTAGCTTTCGAGTGGATTTTCCGTTCGTTAGCGAAAACGATAATTTTCATACCTGCGACTCATTTGGTGTAGTCTAATGTAGTCTAATCAACATTTTAACTTCTTTCTCCGAAAAAATAGGGGTTTTTTCTCGTTTATTTCCACTTTTAGATTGAAATTGTTGAAATACTTAAATTTGACGTAAACAAAGCAGGCGAATTCTATTGACACAACAAAACCTAACGTGAGGATGTCTGCTTTTTCGAATCGATAGCTATTCGAACGTTAAAAGGCACTATCGTGAGGTGGTGAAATTTAGCCTAAGAACATGGTAAAACAGAAAGGAACGAAAAACACCAGCGAAAGCTATTGGTTGAGGAAAGCTGCTTCCCTTGCGATCGATCGACGAGTGGGCACTGGTCAGCACCTAGGGGACTAGAGACTAGACAATTGAAAGCAAGCTTGTGCATTACTGTATCTGACAAGGTATTATGACTTTCTACTCAAGATAATGACAAAGTCAGTCAAGATAGTCACCACTACCATTTTTTATCGAGTACTTGGTAGGAATTTCGCAATATTTGTTTATGAATAAAAAATGTGAATTATTCTGGATTGGACAAACTAACGACTCTTCTGCTAAAAAGGAAACAAAACGAACTATTCCTTCAAATAATTGATGAGATAAGCCACGAGTCTCTATAGGATTGTAACATGCAATAACATCGTCTTTACCTTTCTCACAGGTGCGTGTTACGTTGCAGTTTTCTAATCTCTAAATAACAAATTAAAAGGAACATCTTATAAATCCTACCTAGATATCTGTAACACAAAAACCCCAGCTCAAGGGTTCTATCCGAATAAAAATCTTATACAGGAGCGTATCACATAAGCATGCACGAAAGTCGTGACATCCAAAAAACATTCCATGACTACTTTCGACAGATGTAAGAAAATTTGAATGCAGCATATGCGAGGTTATTTCATCGCTCAGTCCAGCACCTTTTGGCTCACAAGCGACTGATCGTATTCCCAAAAGCAAAAAACCAACCAGCAATTGTATTCTCAATACAACACCGAGTAATCCAAGAGAATGGAGCTTGGGTATACACAGTAATGGGATATTATTGCGGGGAATGACTCAAACTACAGGGAAAGCACAATGTGACGCGGCGCTTCAAACGCGACTGGGCGCCGACTTTCGCGAGGGGAATGGAGGGGAGGCCATAACAGCCTGGGGAGGTTGCCAAGACAACGACGCCGCACACATGGCGCCCGGCTGTTGCCATGGTAACCATACTGACGCTCCCCCTTGTCAGCAATGACGGGGGATTGGGGAGGGTTGCAGCAAAATGCAGGCAAGGACGGGGTAACGACATTGGTGCTGTCCATACTTCTGACTGACGACAGACAAGAAGAAGGCAGTGGATAAATTAAACTGTAAAATGAACGATTATGTGCCATAACGTTATTTTAACTATTTATCTGTAGAAGGTAAAAATAACTTTTTCCTTTTTCAGATTAGGGGTAAGTCCAGCATAGACTAGCATACTTATGATTTCCAAATTTTTATAATCGTCAATTTTTGTTAAGCCGACCCTGAAGTGACTGCGAATTCATGTTTATGCAAAAATCAACACGTACGAAAACTAAAGTATGATCACTTTTTATACTCTATTATTTTGATACAGAAGACTTTTTTTCATAAGTAAAAAAATCGGACCTGGAAAAAGGTCACAGGTTAGGCCTGGTTCTAACGTAACTACAGATACAGTTCAGGGCAGGGTGAACAAGTGGAAAGACATCTCAACTCGAGACGAGCGACCGCTGAATGGAAAATCATCTCCGACAAGCTCTTTGGCACAAGAGGCACGCATCCAGGACAGGGCTGACTGGCGTTGGGAAAACTGAACAGGCAAGCGCCGTCATTGCACAACAAATAGCGGCGAGGCTTGACTTCATGTTCACAGGCCAGACCCAATCAAGCCTGACCAAAGTGATTCGTCACTCATCTATAGCAAACTTCATCACCTGCCGGTGCTTTCAATCTGATATTGTGGGATGGTTGACCTCTGAAATAAGAGCGGAAACGGGTGTAAACTGGTTTGAGGTCAAACTCACACCCGTAGTTTATCTGGATATGTCGAATTCACAAAACTAGGGAGAAAGAGAACCAAATGAAAGAGGGAAAGAGAGCAAATCTTCTCCAGCCAATGGTGCTCGTCTCCTCTGGAGATGGCCAGCCAAAGAGTATGCAAACCCTAGTGGTTCTGGATTCTAGTAAGTATACCTTAAAATGCACCACAGGAAGGTTCGTAAATTACCTGTATCTAAAGTATCGAATGTTATGAGGAATGAGGGGGCGCAAAGGAAGCAATAAAAAGTCTTAAATGAAGGCAAGTCCTGAGCACTATAAAGTGAGTTAAGTATCTTTCTGCGTAGGCACTTCGGGGAATCGTTCAAACTGGGGGCAATATACCTACACCGGTACGTACTGCCGGTAGGAACTTGGCTGACCTGGACAAAGGATGTGCACCGACGTTTTGGTACAACAGGAAGCGTAAAAAACGTGCTCCGTTCGCCTACTCAGACAAGCAACGACCAGGATTAAATAGGGTGAGCTTAAGCGGCTCAGATCTTATTACAACTGACAAGCAATTACCATAGCCAGAATGTAAAGTAAGACCTATTCTGGCGAGGCGGAGGCATTGGCTACCGTGCTAATAAGGTTATCCGTAGGTGACCAACTGACCAACACTGTAATTTGTAGAGGTCTAGACTCTAGAGAGCACATGATCCATCATTTGTACGTGGGGTCTCTCAATCACGTCACATGACTGTGACCAATCAGAGCTTGCCCTCAAACGCTCTTTAACGCTAGCAGCTCAGCATATCATCGTGACATCTTCTGGTAGATAAAGTTCTGGACCCTGCCATTGAGTATTGAGCAGTGCTGAGGAGCCCACTACCACTTCACTTAATGCACTATGACTTACGGGTGTGATACAGATGTACCATTGAATGATATACCTATTGCCTACCATGCCTGAATAGTAACGTAGGTACTACCTAACTATAGTTAGTGCAAAAAGATGAGAAACCAAACCAAAGCAGTGACAGACTGACAGCTTGATACCATTACCATTTTAACAGCTTAACACGTATGCTATATCTTGGTATAAGGCCTGGTAAAGTATAGAAAGGGAGCTAGGCAGGTACTTACTTGGTGCGTTCATCCATTGGTTGTTTTCCTCCGCCGTTCTGCCCTGACTTCAGGAGAGCATTCACCGAACCAGCGAACCACAGCAATCAGACAGTCCGATCACTCACTTAATTTTCGTCGAAACAGATTTTGAATATACGCCAAAGTAGCGTCTGGACAGGCCGATGGGCTCCTTTAAGGATGGCAGCGTTCAGAATAAGAAATAGCAAGGTTTCATGCCATTTCCATGGCCATGCCTATCCACAACCACAAGATGGCTGACAACAGATTACAAAATGAGTCACTATTTGACATTTAAATCAAATGTAGTTCGATATTCTAATATTTAGCTCTTTTGACCTCTTATACACTTACTTAATAGGATATTTTGTAAAAATGTCAAGTCAAGCGACGAAAAAATACAAAATTTGTACAAAAACACTAGTCATAGAGTAAGAATTAACGTGGCAGCAGGAAGTTTTTCGTCTTCTGCTTCAAAATTTGCTGCCACTTTTTGTTAGTAAATAAACAACATGGCCGTCGTCAGTAAGTATTTATTTAAGACCAATTGGATTAATTGTGTTATTTTAAAATAAACTTACAGAGAGTGTTAGGGAGTCAGTGGTGATTTCTATTACTTACCAATCAGTGATGATTTTCGTAGTAAAAATGGCCCATAGGTAGGTATTAGGTACTTATGTGGAGAAAGTAGGTACATGCCTACGATTCAGCAATCAGTAAGGTTGCTTGTCATTTTTTTTGAACAAATTATACCTAAGTGTAACACTTATTTCTTGTGGTTTAGGTAATAACAGAACAGGCCGTGAGTGTCGTTGGGAGCGCCTGTGCGGCTTGGAGGGAGGGCGGAAAACTGATAAGGTGATTGGCGAGTGAGCCTAAGACGGCTCGGCCACGGAGAGGCAGCGATAGGTGGGAAGAGCGAAACGGTATTCAGTTCAGTACGCTAACAGTTTTTACTTTTTTTCATCACATCCATTCTGAGACACTTTACGTAGGCTTCGCACTTTTTCGTTTTGCTCAATCCACATCTCCTCTCAGATTGAGTCAATGCTCACATATTCAAAAATTTAGTATTAAACTTCTACTAATGCGAAAAATTCAAGGTGGGTGTTGTGTAGTTTTTGACCAATGGAATAATGTTCCCAGTGCCAACAGGTTCTTCCAAGACGGTTTTAGTATAAGTACCGACCTAACTTACCTAAGTATCTTCTTTTCAGATTTTTACAGTGCGCTATGCTGAGTGTAATAATTTTAGAAGTATAAGGATGACCTGAAGCCATTTACTAAATTGAAAATAACCAGAGGTAAAGTAAAGATTTATCTTTTTATTATCTTCATTCGTACGTATTAAGTAAAACTTGACTTTACTTGACAATTCTCTTCAAAGACAGAAAATTACAGAAGCGTTGCCTAACATAAGTACAACTAGTTAATTATCTGCTTACTATTATTTTTTCTACTAATTTTTGTTCATGTGTGGCTCGAAAATAACGAGAAATTTGAAATTCAAATAAAATATTAGATTGTGCGGCCATATAGCTGTTACATTTTGCTTGCGATACCGATGAGTAACATATCGCTTGTACAGCCTCCAAGGGCTTTAGTATCATGAAAATTTGAAGAAATCATTGTGCTGCTTTTAGTGCCAGCTGCTACGTACCTATGTTTGTTCTAAACCTAAAAGTAATTCTACAATTCTAGTTCTATTATTATGGCAAGAAAAGAGCATATTTGCTGTTAATCGAATTCAATAAATAACTAGCGTTTAACACCAAGAAAAGATAATCAACAGTGCGAGACAACCACAAGACTTACATAGCTAATAAGATCACAATATTTCATAAAATACATGACTAGACGTACACCATTCATCTTGCACACCAATCCTAAATAAATCGTAGACTAGACAATTGCTTACATAAATTGCCGTAGTAAGTGCTGCTTGTCATCAAAATTTATTGAAGTCATTAGAGTGTATCTACACGTAAATAAATATTGCCTAGTTTCAAATCGGAATGGTAATTCTTTTAAAAAGAGACGAAGACGCAGCCCATCTGCGTTTTTCAGTGAGAATATAGAATTGTGTGCCTTTAAATTTTCTGAGGGCACTTGCTGAAGAGTGCTTGTTTTTATTTACATTTTAAAAGTGCTTTGAAAGTGCATTTTCCGAAATGCGGCATGTGAACAGAATTTTGCGATGGAAAGAACTGAATAGATGTATGGGGCTCATACCAGTTGCAGCTAGGGTGGTGGGTTGTAACGTGTTCGACTCAGCCCCAGAAACTGAAAACCAGTCGCGAAACCCTGTTCATATTATGCGACTATACCCATCATGAGATTCTTCCTATGTACTGCCGGTACTGCTATGCTCTGCCATCCGCACCAGTCATTTTCTACAGTCTAGGTTTTCGACTTCCCTCAGTTAGGTGATAGATTGTGTCCAGTTAAACACTGCACTAGCCTTCAGTTATATTTCACTGGATATTCTCGATCTAAGTCTATGGCAGGTCAAATTAGACTTTTGCCAAGTACAATCCAGGTGTTGAATGCTTCTGAGACAAGATGCACAAAATCCTCATCTATAACTCTGGTGCTGGACAGGCCCCCCGTATCTTTTAAAAAAGATGTATCTGTATCTATAAATATCTTGCAAGCGCAACAGAAGCCGACTTTGATACAGCATACGATGGGATGTCTACGTCGGGCAGAGCACCTTAAGTATGTAGTCGGTCAGCAGTGTGGGTACTGTGGGGTTGTCTTCATTGATGGCTTTCAAGACTGAAAAAGAAAAAGTCATTTCTTCTCTGACACGTTCTTAGGCGATTCCTTTAGAAAATCCGTAATTTGAGAATTTGCATCTGGTCATACTGTAGTCTCTATCATATTCTGTGATTTTTCTTATATGTTTTGTGAAAATAGCCTATTGCCTGGAAAATGTTTTTTACATAGGTAATTTGCTAGTTTTATAGTTAGCTGAATTTCCCATAAGTACCTTCTGTGATTTTACTGGAAAACCACGCATTTAAAAATATGAAATAAAATGTTCGGAGATGAAGTCAATCAACCCCATTTCATCAACCCTGCACTTACTTTTAATGAGGACTTGTAGTGCGTGATTATCTGGAGTTCCCATCTCCATGTGGTAAGGGATGACTGTTGTGAGGAATTTGGAGGGCGGGGGGCCCCTGGCTACGCCATTTGGGCCTTGCTGTCTCCCCCGCACGTGTTCCTGCCTGCGCCTATTTTGTACAGACAGTAGGAGGCTGATAAATGTGTTCTTTAGTTCCTTCTCGTATTCCAGCTCGTCTCTTAGCGCTAGCTCCGAAATGAGGGTCTCTGAGTATTCTCGGATTAGAAGTTCCAGTTCCAGGTAGACTTCATTTAGCTGAGAGAGGTTTAGTTGCTTCAGTTCTGGAAAAACAAGTTCAGTTTTTTAAAAATATTTCCTAGCATCAGAAACGGTTGTCTGAGTCAAGCTTTGTCGCCAGCAATCTCTACAGAGAAAACCTCGACACCAAAAAACAGTTCCATAAACTACCAACTGTTAGGGTGGTTTGCTATACATGTACTTCCCTTATGCGAATCTATAGTTGATAAAACCAATATTAATAAATCAATAAAAATACAATTTTAAGATTTTGTTAGAGAAACTGATAGCCAGAAAGTGTGCATTCCACCCACCCTTCCGTAATCTAAACATTGAGAAAGCCCCACGTTGGCCGCCAAGTTGTCCGTTACAAAACTAAATGCTATTATGTTTAAAAGTTACGTTTACGGAATGTGAGACGTAACGTAGGGGAAGGTTAACCCTTTTATGTTAGTTTGTGTTGCATAATGGCGTGGAAACGCCCTTTTGTGGCTTCCTTTCCCCTGTATAACATTAGCTCCTCTTGGCGGGCTTTTTCACCTTGGCGAAAAACTGAAAGACAGGGGCCGTACGTAGTGCTTATCCGTAGAAGAGCTGTGGAGCAACAAGACCTATGAGTCCGTGCCCTCTTTGTCAAGATTTCTTTACTTTCTAGATAGCCATATGTATATGAGAAGGTAAATCATGCAGGCTACAATTTTGCATATATTTTTGCCTTGCTTGTAATCCTGGCGGTTCCTTGTCAAAGATTCGGATCACCTCCCAGCCCAGCTAGCTGGCCTATAACTTATTTACTTACTATACCTACTTGCAGTTAATTTCGCAGTGTCTCTTTCCTACATTCCTGTCTATGTGTCTATAGACAACACTCTCCCCTGCAAGCTTTTATAAGTACGTACTTTCTTCATATAGCGGTGCATGAAGAGTAGGCTTGTGCCTTTCGAACGACTCGTAGCCAGGTTCAGAATCAGGTGTGTAGTCTTCTTGCATTATGTCATCTATTTCTCTGAAATTAAAAACAAAAAAATTAATTTCCATTTCCCTTCCAATGCTCACAGGGCCTGGTCGAAGATCGCCTATAGACAACGTATAAATGTAGAGAGTATTGTTCATTTTGTCGGGAAAGCTGTGGGCGCTAACCTCGCATTGAAAAATAATTATGCAAAATAGTCACTAGATATATAGAATTATCTGGAATGTTACATAAGAAGAAAGGGGTTTCTGTTATAAAATTGTAGCCCTTGTGGCAACTGTCATATGCCCTTAAATACGCATTATCGACATAGCCACTCTGCTCTTCTAGACCTAGACATTTATAGTGACAACCCCATCCAGTTAGTGTGGCAAGGTGTGGCTCAGTAACATCGTCCCGGGTCCCCTTGCTGGCGCCGTGTCGCCTCCTGCAATCTCAACCCCACCCATAATCCCTCGCCTGCAATAATATGCAAATTAGTTAAACTCCCCCTGAGCCCCTCACCTGATGACTTCGTCAGCCGTCTTGACCGGTTCACAGTCCGTGTGCAGGCCATTCAGGATGAGGGCGTGCATGTCGAGGTCACTCGCCACCTGCTCATCCTCATCTGTCAGGTCCAGAATCTCCTGGCTCCCGACCTTGGTGCCGTCTTGAAGGTTGAGTGCTGGCATATGCAGTTTGCGGGCATAGCTCTTGGACCAGTCAATGGGGAGAATGTTTCCAAAGTTGCCTGTGATTGTCCACCACATCCTGCACAAAAACAAAATAATAGGGTTACAAGTTGTTCGACATATTTTATCAAACATGTTGTTTCTATAACCGAATCGTCTACATAGTTTCTTTTTAACAAATTAGTATTAAGGGTATAGTACTTAGAGACCTGCAAGATATCTATGGGGAAAGCTGAGGGAGGTTTGGACTCAACACTCGATTGATTTTTTTGACCAAATAAGGCTGAATTTCACCACTTTCCGATAGTGTCTTTAACGAGAGGATTTAACGAACGGATTTACGTTATCATATGTTTAGCTTACGACAAGTACGTTCGAAGAGAAACAACTGCAAACGCAACGCATTTGTCGTAAGCTAAACATACGATAAGGTAAATCCGTTCGTTTAATCCTCCCGTTAAAGACACTATCGGAAAGTGGTGAAATTCAGCCTAAACTGAACAAAGTTACTCGTTTGTTAAACCCTATATTAAAATTCCTGCCGTTAGAAAGACACATAAGTAAAATATCGAACGGAAATTTGTCATTAAGAAACATAAAAGGCCATGAACAGCCGGGAGCCCACAATAGAAATCCCAGATATCATTCCTATACCAAACTTATGGGAGAGTGCACTAATGACCTGGCGTGCGTTATGGCAAAGCAAACAGAGCGTAATTCCACCAAAATATAAACCTGCCAGCCCTGCTAATTTGTGCGTAACATGTAACTAGGCACTTACTCGTACACCTGGACACGTACCTATCTAACGAGGATGAGGGTTCTACTGACTAGATAATATGTACCTAACGGGTCACGCCCACTATTGCATGCGGCCTACCTAGCAAAGAGGTTTGGCCAAGGTGTTCAGGCCCACGAGCTGCCCACTACTTGCTAAACCTTAATGAAAAGTCCGCCGTAGTGACTCTCTGGAATCTCAACAAATTTTTTCTCTTTGTTTTATTCTAAAGTTCCATCTCAGTCACCCCATTGCCGGTCAGAAGTGACCAGACAACCAAGAAGGATTGCAAATAAAATGCAGATGGCAGTTCGAATCCCCTGAGACGAAACAACAATTATTTGTAGGGGTAAACCTTTCTTGGTGTTGACTCTAATCTCTAATAAGTCTTTATACTCATCTACTCTAATACCTGCCTTGAATTTCTAAAAATTTCCGGCGATCTATTGCCAGGAAGAAAGATGCGGCTCAACCTCCCAACTTTATTTTCTTGTAGCTCCTGTCTTAAAGCCGCACCAAGTTTTAGTTTAGGTAATTGCGTGATATTGATGAGCTCACATGGGCATATTGACAGCAGTAATGATGATGGTGCAACATAGCACGGGTGAAAGCACTTGAAGCAAGGTGGATCTCTTCTATCAATATTTACTCATCGCTCCATCAGGAGCGGGCCCGGCAGTGTGGGAGGGAGTTGTGTATTTATAGACAATGGCGGAAGGGAAGGGGGGATCAACTTGTCTCTCCAGCAGGGGGCCCCTTTACTCATCATGACTCATGACTCCAAATTCAAAACATGCTATCAGTTGAAACAAATAACTTAGGAATGATACGGGAATGTGAAGTTCGCTGTTAGAGAATGTTGGCAGGAACAACTGCTAAGAGGAAAGTTACGTCGACGTCTGAGTATACGTCTTACAGGCATTTATAGCAATCAATAGTTTGAATTCGCCTTTCATTACGTTTATGAGTGTAGTCAGAAAGGTTTATAACTAATCCTCATACAATATGTTCCCCTGTCTACCCCGAGGGGTTAACCACTCCAGGAATCTCGTTGGGAATCATTGGAAATATTTATGAAATCTCAGGGAATCTTGGAATATTTTGGAGTGGTTACCCCTTCGGGGTTCATCTTTCTTATGAATATCGTTGGGAATCTTTGGAAATCTTTATTGAATCTCAAGGAATCTCTGGATTGGTCCCAAACCAGTGCAACTTTGGTTCTACTCTACAATTAAATTCCTAATCTGTATCTATGTCGATGTAGTCCATGATCCAGATAGGAATATCCTCCTATTGACTCTTAAAAAATGCGGCTGGTCGTTAATGCATTCTTCACATGGACGACGGCCGATGGTTTATGGCTGTCATCATGGAGATGTTTACAATAGAAAAGCTGTGGCTCTCTTTAATGTCTTTGCCACGGCTGGTGCCGAGTTGCCGACATACGCCCAGAACTAGTGTAGACTGTAGAGCATGGTCTTCGTATCTAGTTCCGCAGCTCCTGCGTTTTATGACACTGTGTTTATTGTTGTTTTCGAGAGAAAGATCCCCACCGAGAAACCAGGAACCGGAAGTTGGCGTCGGTGCTTACGCGATATGTGTCACCCGTCAGAGCAGACCTTTTTAATCTGTTCTTCTCTTATTTAAACAGGGGTAAACTTCAGATTTTCTCTCTTGTCTCGAATTTTTGTAAATTTTCTGTATGTGAGTGGGCTCTATTTGTGAACCTTCATCTGGTACTTAGCCTCATTTTCGGCGAGGGAGTACCAGAAAATTGCTTTGGGTCTCTTCCCCGACGATAGAAGAGCGGCCATGCATGTACGAGTATATTAACTAAAATTGAATTTTTTCCCAAACCTACATACAGGTTCTGAGTCCGTGTGAAAGGATTAAGAGGTGAAAGGGTGTATAACACTATACGGTTGGGTTACGGAAGAGTTCTCTGGGAGTCTGGGGTTAAAGTTCACGGTAAAATGCGCATTTACCATCACACACTACCGGCGTCACTGCATGGAGAGAGGCGAGGTTTGTTCGTGAGTTTGCATCGGCTGTAATGGCTTCTCTTATTATAATGTGTATACCAGTGTCCAGTACTCTATACCTGAAACTCGTGACTTCTTGCCTTGTGCACGTGTAAAGTCCATTAATAGTTAGGTTCATGATGTAGGTACTGGCAGGAATAGACCACACCACATTTGGGAGCATTCGTAACTTTGGTGCCCAGGCTGCTAAGGTGCCTCACATTCTGAGAGGTCTGGGTTCGAGTCCCATTGTTAGCAAGTTTCTTGCTCGTCGAATGGGTATGACACCCATTGTCGGCTTCAGTTTCTGTCGAAACATATCAGAACAAATACTTAAACATGCAATTGTTACATCAGTGATTAAGAAACGTCCAAACAGGCGATCAAACGGTCGAGCATTTGAGCGAGTGGGTATCTCTATTTGATCAGAAAGTCAGATACTATCCGCCCAAACATTGTTAACTCCCGAATAGCCATAAAACGTGGGTTTTATAATATGGTACTCCTGAATAAGTTTCATTGTACCTAAGCATTTTACAGTGGGCAATTTGAATAGGACAACTCTTTTGGATCCTCGCAGCAGGGTTATCAATTCCAATACAATAATCATTTGCCAGCTATCGTGTAGGAGTTCTTATCGAACGCCATCCTTGATCTTTGGTATTATTTACCTTTATGACTGGAATTTATATCCAAGTATAGGCGGGACGAATACACCATTCCCCGACCTAATTTCCAGTTACTTTGGATTCATCAACTTAGTCAGTGACTGTCTCGAATCGGCTGCGTAGGATTTTGTAGCACTGTCAGATGTGACTCACGTCGGCTTTACTATGAGTCATCTGAACTTCCTATACTATAGTCACTCTCACTCACGGGATAAGAAGTTTATTGACGTGGGAAGCAGTATCTTATACGATCATGAATGAAGTTGTATGAGTAAAATTTAAAAAAGTCTGAACGGTGTGTTTTTACTGTGGCAGGAAGAAAGAAACTATAAATATTATAGTGGAGGGGAAAGAACTGCACTTTTTACATGCACGAGATTATTAAAACAGACTCCAGGGGTCTGGAGAAAAAGGTGAATCAAACTGATAGACCCCACTCTGAAGAAATATTAATTAAGCATATCCATGCTGTATTAATCTAGGTACCTATACCAATTTCAAAATTGAAAATTATTCTTGAGGTCCTACTCTATGCATTCAGTCCGGCTAACAGTTCGTTTACTATAACTGGATAAACAATAGATCCACCAGTTCTACAGGCGTTAAGGCAAAGAGAACCGCTCAAATGCGGATGCAGAAAAGAAGTCATCAGGTGTCACGGTTCGTAGCTCCTGAACAGTTAAGTGTGTCAGTAAGTGAGACAGTAACATGGCTGTACCTGGGGAATTCGAGGCCCCGACCAGGTCTCAGGTACATCAGAAGCGTTGGGAGTTCTTGCTCCGGTAACTCGACCAGCGACTGGAGACCTGCCCATTCGTCTGAAGATCAAGATCTGTACATTCTAGACGGTCTCTCTTGTAAATGTAAAGTAGAGACTCACTATTGTATGACGTGAAACCGTAGTCATCAATCACTGCTCTCGAACGTTTTGAAACGTAGGACTGGTCGGCGTTCCGCGTAATAATCGACCACCGTGAGACCGTTTGTTAAACGAGATAACCTCTAGAATACACAGTCCTTGCCCGATGATGAGGTACCTACAGGCGGGCACAGTGTGAGACCATCTATGTTTACGCCCTCCTACCTTATTTTATTGTTCTTCGTGACCTCCCAGTCATCAAGTGTTCTGGTGGGTCCAGTTCCTTGAGAACAGGGAACTCTTTCATAGTGGTCCAAGCCAAGGGTTTCTAAATGCCTCATCAAAAAATACTAAACATAACGAAGTTTTTTAGTGGGCTATCTCAGGTAAATGGTTTCCCATAAAAATTATGCATGCTGGCTGATTTACGCGGTCATTTGAATGATACATGACCATTGTTTGATCAGGAAGTCTAGGGCTCTGGGGTCAGTTTTAGGAAAATATTAATGAAGGGTCCGACAGTGCGACTATACATATAGTCGGACATAGGGATATGGGTCACAAAAGTGTCACCGCATATCCACACAAAAACGTGGAATTGGCAGGTAGGAGGGAGGAGAGTACAGCTCTAATCTCCATTAACACCTGCGGTCTTGAATAGTGGAGACTATCCTGTATCCTATACCTATATCAGGTATACCCAGGTGCGAGCGTATTGTATAGCAGGCTCCAGAACGGCGAAGACTTGGCAAAATTCCTTCGTTTACGACCTAGGAGTGTTGCAAAGCCTCACATTACGTTCCAGTCATAAAAATGAAACAGCGAATAACTGGGCATAAAAGTCTCCATATTGGCCTTGGATGACCCCGTGAATTGGCGACCCCACAGGAAAGGCAGCTGCTGCAGTGACGCAGTTTACTATTCATCACCGCGACAGCGTGGATCAATTCAGATGTCAACTAGGCCATCCATCACTTAGGCCCTACCAAACTGTACCATAGGAAGGCTCAAGTATGCCTATTCTACTAATGAGAGATCGTTAAATAGGGAAGAACAACAGACCAACCTCCGGAGAACTTCGAAAATAAAGTAGAGAGTTAGAGAGAGGCGAAGGACATATACGAGAATGCTGACGTCATCGAACTTCCAAATAAGATGATCCTAATCAAGTTATTCTCAGCCAAGAACCGCATACTATCTCCTGTCTCCTGTCCAGCGCCCTATTAGGGCATCTCTCTCGCGCTCCGTACAGTACAGTCAGCCTATATGCCTGTCTCTTCATACGACTGCTCCCCACGGACTCAGAGTAATATAGCTTGCTGTTAGAGATGTCGAAGCAGAGGCTTTTGTATAGGGGGCAGAGTCAAGTTTCCCTTGATATGTGTGAAAGAGGAGACGCTCGTATCGCTTTACTATGAGCGCCATGATGGCCCAGGGCAGCGCGACCTCATGTCCCAAATTATGCAAAATACTGTGCGGTTAAGGTCTTACAAGAGATACGGACACGGACACGGACGGAGCTACGCACAATTGGGTACATTCTCACTCACTTATTGGAACTTCAGTTCTTGGTTCTTCTCTTGTCCTGACTACCCTACGTCAGCAGACGAGTGTTAAATTTTGCATATGCAGTTATGTGCTAAAATCTTAAATAAGTGTCTCACTTAATAATTTCTGAATTTCATGAGTGGGAGGGGCTATAGAGGGCCCTTTTGCCTATACAGCAGAACAGTATTAAGAGCAAGTAATGGCGAAGTACGAAGGCTATCGTCAATGGCCTGGATACCACGCTACTCATCACAGGCGTTGGAATTTCTGTCGTTAATAAAATTACTGTTGATGAACATTAGCCATCAGATGAGCCAGATGTCGCGCAAATGTGAGTTCATATTCTAAACTCATGCGGCCTTGGTTTGTCTGCTCTACTTCCAGAACTCAGTTCGAAACCCGCATTCGTAAAAGGACACAGCATGCACGGATCATAAGGGCTTCCAACCCCTAAGAGGATTTAGGATGAACATGCAGTTTTCTGCTACTGTTGTAGCTAATTAACATGGATATGAACGTGATACTGAACACTTGAGTTTACGAACCACTCTAGTTACAATGGCGGGTATCACTGCCGAAGTTTATATCAAAAACTCATCCTACCAACCATGCAAGAAAGAATGATTTAGAGCTGTCCCTTTAAAAATAGTGGAACTAACGCTTAAAAATGACTACGTGGACTGGAGAAGAAAGCCAACGGTCCTCTGCTAGTCGGTCATCTTCTTTCTCCGGACTCGCCGCGGGAGTCCCGCTGAGACCGTACCTTCTCGTAGGTAGGTACCTATACATGTACAGGTTCGTAAACCTAGCCTGCTCACCTTGAGGGCAATGTGCGCCATCCTACTTCTCAACTCTACTAGTGTTGGAAACTTTAACCCCCCCATTTTACACCCGCTGAGTTGCCACTGAATTTATTTTTTGCCTCTGGAATGTATAGGTACAGGAGCATACCTAGTCTGACAATGAGTGCAAAGTCTAGCCGATCTGACTGCTGTTTCGCAGGAAATTCTTGATCTTCTCAACTGCTTCTCACGTCGGGCCATGACGGCTGGCACAGATTCAGAAAACAAACAAATGCAATTTTTATGCCGGGTCTGTTTGCTAATCACAGCCCAAGATAGCTCGTGACGTCTGCTTTCCTTATAGTTTTTTGTTCAATGAGTTTACGTGGACTACGTCAATACTCAGCGCAACCATGAACCAATGCAGGGGGATTTGGGACCAACCAAACTTCCTGCACTCGAGTCTTCTCCGTCTTTCTTCTGCTTCCATAAAGGACTTTGGCCCTAGAACTTGTGTATTGTAAAGAAAAGAAGGAGTGTTCAGTGGCCATAACTGGTACTAATTCGCGCTAACTCGACAAGAAGCGTGGGCCGTGGACTCGTGGATCTTCATGTAGGATTGTAGGAAGATAAAAATATCTACGTTGCAATACTGCAGTAGTTACACTTCCACTCCAGTTAACCTGGAGAAATTGAATACAATGGATAAGGGAGGGATCAAACGATAATCTAATGTTTTTACATGGAATTAAAATTGAAAAAAGTGTCTTCCCCTTAAGGGGAAATACACCCATTTGGTTCGCAATGCTACGTACTTCAAGCCCTACTCCGAAGTTACAGGGAGAGTGAAAAGTGTTTATAGGGGGATGTAAACCTGAGACTCTTTGTCGTGAGGTAGTGTTGTATTTTTGCATGAAATGGAGTAATAAGCCCACAGGAGCGATTTTAAACAGTCAACTACCAGTCCACATGTTTTTTTGACAGATCGCGAAAACACAACACTACCTCACGCGAAATATTTTTTTGTAACGTTTCGGATTAAAACAGTATGATTTTATCGTCACATTTAGTAGAAAAGCTTGATAAATGTTTGTAATATTTACCGCCGCCATGTTACATGTTGACAATTTTTATTTCACTTACGAAAGTTCGTAATTGCAACACCATTTCTCTACTTTTTCTCCTGTAAAAGCTAAACATAGTGTCCTACTTTCACTCGTTCGTTTCGCGTTCAAATAGCACACTATGTTTAGCTTTTAGAGTAGACACAACCGATACGATATTGCAATTACCAGTCTTCGGTGGTACTAAAATGTAAACATTACTTTTGTCGAATATTTACTTTCGCACAGTGGTTTTGGCGGAGTTCGTCGAGAATGTATGGTGGCCGTTAACCTTAACCTTAACTTAAGGATGCAAAATGATCAGTTCGCGAACCGTCATGATTTAAAGGGTAAAGACTAATGGATGCTGCGGTACGTCCTTTTCCGAAAGTTATTAATTCAATTTGGCGTAAAAACCATTAGGGAATTTCAAAAGGATATCATAAAACAGCTGACGAACAGTGTTGGTGCCAGCACTACGAGCCATAACGGACCAAGTGCCAACTGAGTCACCAGTGACTCCAACCAGGCGCCGATCGAAAGCGCAAGCGTCGCAAGTATCGATTGGGTGCATTATGTACTGCTGACAACATACCATCTGCGCATGCCCATTTTCCACCCCTCTCTCCCATTCCCTGCTCTTTCTGTTATCCCTTTTGAGTATTTTCCAAACACAGCTTCCCAAGATATCCTATTTCTTGGAAATATATTGTATACGTAGGACGCAAGTTCTTTGACTTTTGACACAGTAGTTGTTAGCGCTGTATTCATGGATAAGGGCTTCAGGATATCGGCTGCTTTAGGGGAATTAAAAATCCGAAGCTAACCACTGGTGTAGCTGAGACATCCCCCCCCCCCCCCCACATTGTCTAATTATTTTAAAGTCAAAATAGCCAGGAATAATTTTGAGCCTATAGCCTATAGTATAGGTATGTGGGGGAGTACGAAGTACGATACGTATATCTAATATACCCAGTGACTTTTGAACATAACCGAGAATCGAACTGAAAACCAAGTTTTGTATTCGTTGGGAGTCTGTGATCAGCAATGCACGCCGCGTTGTTAAAATCTGAAGTTTAAAAATGTTGGTAGAAACACGCAGAGATCGTAACATCACGGTTTCTTTTTCAAAGATGAATCGGCTTTCGGGATGTGTCAGATTGTTGAGGCTTGTGTTTTTGGCACACGTCTTGGACCTCACTGGTTGCTTTAGCGATGATTTAATTATTGCTGCGTATTTTAGACGATGATAACAAGCGTTTAAATTAGAAGTCTGTTGTCAGATGATTTATTTTATACAACGGCCTCGAAACAAACGGGATTATTTTCCAACTATAACAAGCTGATAAGCCGGATTTTCATTTTTTTTCTGTTTCGTTAATTTAGAACCTAGAACCTGGGCAGCAGCTGCAGGTACCAGTGTACCACCTCCCCAATCCCCCTATGGTAAGGAAGAAGGGCCGAAAAAAAAAAATCATTAATGAACATTTGCAATACGTCCCTCGTCCCTTCTCTGCATCCGGTACCTATACTGTATTTCTTGTCAGAACATAGGTCAAGATAAAACAGGGATGTGGGCTTATCGCTGCCGTACACAATACCTACTTTCCTGCGCTCTGCAGTCTCTGCGGCGCCAGGAGTACTGGATGCTTTGCCTGCCTATTGATTTTTCAGGAAAGGGTTATGAACTGTTCGCACGCGAGCGTCTGAGAATCGGCCAGCACTCAGATTAACGGGTAATGACTTACCTACAGCCATCAGAATGGAGACTTTATGGGATATAACATATAACAGAAGAATCCAAGCATTTTAGTCCTCAAGGAACCAACAATGCACACGTTTCTATTTTGAAACTATGCAGACTGCGAAACGATTTGAATTTGAAATGAACAACAAAAAAACACATTTTTCAACACGATGAATGGCTCTTTCATGCTTTTTGTAGCCATGACAAAGTTGAACAAAGGAGTTAATGGGTTCTTCTCGGAAGGACTAATACCTCCGAAAAGGCACCCCATAACCGATAGGTATCAACCAAACAGGTTCAAATCAATTCAACACAACACCCTCTGGCCTTCAGACTCCGGCCAGCTGCCCTCCTTCCTGGGTACACCCCACTTGCGCAGGCGTAGGTACATCATCTCTTGGTGCCTCGGCTCGATACGATTTACGAATCTATACCTATACTGAGTACTAAATATCGTGGTAAGCTAAGTTGAGGAGAAATGGGAACCTATTTTTATGTCTGTTTGGTCAAGAAGTCCCGCTGCAGGTAGACATTTGTACCTACATTATTCCTATCTGCACAACAACAGGCCCATTGGTTTGGCTCAATGGCTTGCTGAGTTAGCTTTCAACCGGATAATGCGCAGCCGTATTTAACTGCAAACCTTGCAGTGTGAATATGTCAGTTATCATCTGAATCTAAGTTACGCTGCGACTGAGCGCTGACAAAAGCAGTGGTTGGGGTACTGCACAGTGCACTGACCTTGCTCTGTCGGAAATGTCATGGCCCCTGCAATTGAAGACACCCCATCTTTGTAAAGGTATATGCCTTTTTTCACCACCACTTGACCTGCATCTTCCTCCAGAACTCTGAGCGATACATATCTATATACCAACCAACAACCTATAGAAGTTGAAAAAGTTAATTCTCCGAAACTCTTTCTTTATGCCATGATCGTGACTCTTTTCATGTTTAAAGAGCTCTTCCCAACCCCTCCCCACGTAAACGGCACAGCGCAAGCGTGCTGTCTCTTGTTGATCTGAACCCAAAACCCAAACCCCATGCAACCTCGATTTCTCCCTTCCAACCCATGAAGTTTGCAGTGGTCCTTTCCTTTTGTCCAGAATCAAAATCCATGAAGGTATTTGGCCATCTCTCGTTTCAGCGAGTCGGCGCTGTACCTGTCCACATTCCACATCTTACAACTGTTCAAACCTAATTTTCAGCGCGTCAGCCAGTAGTGTAACGTAAAGCAGTGCACCTTGGGGGCTCTAGGTAATGTATGCAGATAGAAGAAGATAATATTATTTTAACAAAATGAGCACTAAGTCCTGTGACTTAGTAGAGGAGAAGAAAGGTCACTCATAATAAGCACTATCTGCCGCTGACAACAAACCTATAAAGTTCAATAAAGCCACCGACGTAACAACCTTTATTGCTATCTTGGTTCATCGTACTTATACCAGCCATAGATGAAGAAGCTTCTGTGAAGGCTACGGAAGGCACATAAGTACTTATTACATAAGGCAGTCAATAAGGAGTTTGTAGGTCAGTTTGGCCCTAAATACGCCAACAGCTGCTTTATGCGGTAATTGAACAGCAGCCAATGGAATGCACCCACTGAACTGCTGCATCCAGCCTTGGAGGCGTATCATCAACAAAGCAACTTGGAGATCTTTTGTAGTGGCCTAAGTCCTTGAGTCAACGCCCCCAACAATCAAGCTGCAAGGAGATTATGGTATCAACCCATCCGCTACATCACTCCATGCTAAATTAAGTAAAGCATGTTGCTACGTTCTGGTCATTTTAAGGTCCCTGCCCCTAAAGAAGTCACGGAACCTACGATACCTTGGCAGACACGTCTTGCCAGCCTCCTTGTCTGTGGGTTAGTTTTTATTGACTTCGGTAGAACCTGTAGCTATATAGGTAAGTACTGGTTTGGAGTGCATTCCTTATGAAGGGAGTCTTTGTCCGAAGCCGCTATCCTCTTTACACGCTCGTCACCTGCTTTTGTTGTCTATACCTGAGCAAACGGATGCATCTACCACCTGTCGGTTATAAGGATCCAAAAGCCAGCCAACAAACCACGGTTCAAAAACCAATTGAGTTTCGGACAACTACTACCTACAAGAATAAGGTATATAGGAAATACCATACCTATACTTTTGCCAGACTACCTATCAGTTGACAACCTGAAATGTAGTGAGTAGGTACTTACTGGCATTCATTCATGATTTCCTCTTGTGTGCGAACTTGTACAGGTGCGAGGGTCTCCACATTCTCTTCGTAGTCACAAAAACACTTGGTGATGCGTTCGTCGAATGTGTTGACCAGGTCTTCAAGAGACCCTGAGAAAGTTTCACCAAAGTTCTCCGTGTGGTTCTTGGGCAGATCAAGTATGACTTCCGATTTCATGTTTTCATTGATATTATTTTTTATCGGACTAGCAGAGTTGATGATGTTTTTAAAGTTGTCTAAAACATCCGAGGATTCTTGAGAACCCCAGTCTTCACTTTCCTCAAACTGAGCGAGTGGCGCCTCGAACTTGAGCTCGGCCATCTGACGAGCCGTGTCCAACATGCTGGCGTACCGAGCGGCTCCTACGAACTAGCGCCCTAGCGGCCGTCCGCCCGCCGTTTGCCCGCTTGCGCTCCGGAGTCTGCTTTGCGCTTATGAGTCCAACGTCGCAACCGGATATGTCGCTTCCCGCTTTGGCTTGTGTTGTCGCACAAGGACGCATCGGATCCTTCGTCTGAAGCCTGAAGGCCGTTGGAAGAGTATAGATATATTGCTGGAGCTCCGGCAAGGACAAGGAGTTTTCAGCTATTTCTGCATTTCGAGATCGGTCGCCGCCTTGACTGGTCTCGCTTTTCCGAACTTCTCCAAACTTCTTTTGGGTCACTTTATGACCTAGAAACAGTATTAAATTATTTAACATTGGTATATGTGTTATTGTAGCTATATATATACACACAAATGTGGCTGAGAGAGTCCCATGTAAGATCTTTTAATTATTTCTCCCCCGACCACCGACCCCCCCCCCCCCCCCCCTCCCCAAGCCCTTGCATGCCTCGGCACATCGGTGGGTGCCAGGAACCCAAGAGCCCCCAGGGGGGGGGGGGGGGTCGTGACCTTAACGTCGAGGATAAAATTAAGCTGTATTATAAACTATCCCGTTTGTGCAAAGAACCCTCACTCCTTCAAATTATCGATCCTCTTTGCCCCAGAAAGTCATCCCCCGGGGTGACCTTTTCCTTTGCCTCTTCACCGGAAAGGTCGAGGCTGGAGGTGGAAAAATATCTCAACTCTTTTACAGACCTACAAAGTCAAAGGAGGCGGGGGTTCTCGGAGCTTTTTGACACCCTTTAGTTACCAAATAGTTTGAAAGCCATAAATGCGGTCGACGCAGTTCGAAGAAAACTCACACTAGGTACCCGCCAAGAGGTGCCTATAGGCACTATTAGGTATAGATTCGTGAATGGGCATTGGGCTGTCACGTCCGACCTCTTACGTATAATTCAATCAGGCCGTGATGTGGTTTCGAAGTGCCCAGTTAATAACTCTAGTTCGGGGCCTAACGCGGTAATCACGGGCTTGCTGTTCCATGCACCAAACCTGCGATGTGCTCTCGTGCCTTTAAATACTTAGATGGATAGCTCTAGGCCGTCAACAGTCAACACCATCAACCATTTACGCGTTACCTTAAGTTTGTGATGTTGATAGATGAGGCAAAGATTTGGTCCAGAATGACAAACCTACTTAGATTCAGATATACCTAGGTATTACGTGCTATAGTGCTAGATGTTTATGCTTCCAAAGATGTACTCACGGCTCTCATCCCTTCGACGAATACCTAGACCTATATGTTAAATTAATACCTAGCTAGTAAGTGTCTAAAGTAGTCTATACCTTACCTAACTTGGCAAGTGCAAGGTGCAAGTACGTGTACCAAGTAGGTACCTGGTTCTCTGGCTTCAAAATTAAGGGTCCGCTATACCTGACGGTGCATTTTTTGCCGCCCAAACGATTAACATTGCGAGCGGCGATTCATTTTCAAGGTTTACCCTTGGTTGGAAAGACACAAAATTTTGCCTGTACCTAGCCCTAACAACGTTCTAGGGAGTGTTCGAAGCAGATTTCCCATTTTTTTTTACTGGTTTTCGAGATACAGCACTTTTCTTGAG
The DNA here is from genome assembly GCA_950004255.1 of Mesopsocus fuscifrons. NCBI lineage: Eukaryota > Metazoa > Arthropoda > Insecta > Psocodea > Mesopsocidae > Mesopsocus > Mesopsocus fuscifrons. Next base: position 13,007,533 of record OX465377.1, read on the forward strand.
GTATGCGATGTTAGCATTTGCAAAACAGTTGCAATAAAAGAAACCAGTGAGAAATTGGGGAATCTGCTTCGAACACTCCCTAGAACATTGTTAGGGCTAGGTACAGGCAAAATTTTGTGTCTTTCCAACCAAGGGTAAACCTTGAAAATGAATCGCCGCTCGCAATGTTAATCTTATGGGCGGCAAAAAATGCATCGTCAGGTATAGCGTCCTCTTAAGGCATACTTTACTTATAAGGTAAGAACAAAACATTGGATTGGATAAGGTAAGGCAGGTTGGTATCAGGTAGTAAACAATTTTAGTGCAGAGTGCAACAGATTGTGACAGTTCCTATCTATTCCTATATACGATATAGTCCAACGATGAGCCTAACATCTGCAATAATGTGTGTTCAGTGAATATTGCTGTGTGGCCAGAAAATAAAAGTAGTCTGTTATAGAGAGGTCCAATTCAAATACTAACCTTATAAGTAAACGACCTGATAAAATAAAAAAAAACGATCTGAGTAAAATTCAGAAAAACAATTTGAAGTTTCAAGAAAAAAGGCGCGAAAGAGCAAAGTTTTGTTAGGTTGGTACTCGCCCAAGACGCCATCTTGATCAACAACAAGATGGGCTCCTAGTTACCAGCCAATGTTTATCACTCAAAAATTCATTATTCTGCAAAATGTTAAAAGACGTGTACGAGAATCTGAAAACAGCCGTTATTTATGGCAGGACTGATGTCATAAGATCCATACTAGAAGCAAGTAAGAGACCCTCATTTCCTTATTTTAGCCTGAAAAAATTGGAAGGATGTGGCCAATAATCAAACGTCACAAATGCCGATTTCGTCTCCTCTGTAGAAGCAGACACACTCCAAACTTCAGTAAATAAGAAGTAAACTCGAAATGCTTAGGGAGAGTAGAGCATATGAGGAAATATTAGGGAAATTGTAGGTAAGTAGATACTGAGGCAGGAACACTGATGAGATGGGGCCAAGGCTTGGATGCTATTGTTGAGGTGGTTTAGCGTTTAAAGGTAGATACAGAATGTTATTCTACTACCTACCCCCTCCCCCCTCCCACACGTTCCCTACCTGATTGCATCACTCCTGGCCTAGTGACGAATGAGGGAAGCCGGGAAGCAAATGGTCGACATTTTCGCGTAACCACCACTGACTGTACCCATACAATACCTTACCTATTAAAAGTTTAAAATGTTTCAGCGGAACATGGCCCCTTGAGCGCTGAAGTGAGCAAAGAAAAGCTGCTGAACAGCAAGATACTGCCCGAAGGATCCTTGCTATTATTGGCTACGCAGTTAAATCAAGTGGATGTCGTAAGGAATCTGCTTTCCAGCGGTGCCGACCCCAACGTGTGTGCTGCGTACTGCGCTGTCGCTAATGATGTTGTTAGACAGCTCTACGTGGAAGAGCTACTTCGGGCCATTTCTAAATCCCAGTAAGTGGTGTATTTTCATTTACATTATCATCCTAAGCCATACCTAGTTAAATAGGTGTTCAGTTTTGTTTACTTTCTGGTACTCTGAACTGGTACTGTGCAGGATTCGCTCTTTAAATATGCAGAGGCTGTTGAGCGAGGTTGACCTGTTTCGTGACGGTATGTTGTTAACGCGCCCTTAACTACTGCCCACAAGTTTAACATTGGGTATATTTTCTAGGTTGGATCGAATAGCGCAGATGCTTGATGCCGGCATCAGCGCGAACGCTGTGGACAGCGAAGAATGCAGGAACACGCCTTTGCATTACGCCGCCTGTTACGGTTCCGCTGTTGTCGCCACCCTTCTGTTGGGTACGTTCATAGATAACGCTCTAAACTTCACAAGCTTATCATTTTCACAACCAGTGTTAACTGTACGAGAAGCCATTCCAACTATTTAGTTCATAGTATGCGCGCTTTCACTTAAATCCTTCATGCGTTTTACTTTTAATAGGTGTTTCGTTGTTTGATAATAAATTAAATAGCTAGAGGTAGTTTGTTATAGTTAAGTTTTCACTCCGGATTCCGGAAATTACCCTGACATGTCGAGAAAGCGGAACCACGCTTCGCGTCATAAAACTCATGTGTTCAGTGTGCTAAATATGACTGTGACCTTCCTGCGCCGTGTGTCATGTAGTGCCTTCCAGCTATAAAATAGTCATAAACTTCATAAACTACTGCAGACCATAATCATTCTATTCGACGATTAACGTGCACTCGTTATCTCTAGTTTGAAGCAAGCGCATTAAGTAATCGCACCTTCTTATCACATATTGTCACTTACCTTTTACTGTCTCTTTTACCTTATTGTAGTTTGCATGTTTGTTGGTCGTGTCAACAGAGCGAGGCGCTGATGTGAATGCACTGAACAGCTGGGGGGCGACTCCTCTACATGACGCCATTGCTCGCGGTGCCACCGACATCGTCCTCATATTGTTAGATCACGGGGCCAACGTGCACATCACTGCTCGAAGAGGGTAAGCATAATAAATTTTTAATCCTGATTCGGTAATATTGGGGAAGATAAGCAATAGACCTGGCGCGATTTTACTTTCTGGTCAGCCATATGGGGAATCTATAGCGCCGTCACGGTAAATTTTGACTTTGCTCCTGGAGGTTCACGAGTAGAAAAAAGTAGTTCTGGAAAACATCCGTACTTCCCCTATTGTAGGGGCAATACCGCTAACTTATTTTGCTTAAATTTTGGTATGAAACCTGCCTAAAATCCTGCAGACTCCAATTTTGATTCAAAAATTACTGTGGTTACTGCCAGAAATTTGAAAAAAATAAATGGGATTGATGCTTTCCTAATAATTAATAACCACTTTTTTCTAACTTAGGAAATTCGCACAGAAATCCTGTTTGGATTTGGCTCAGTCTCAGCCTGAGATTGCACAATTAATCAATGAGAGGATTCATTGTAATGACAGCTCAGAAGGAGACGATCGCGAATACTCGAAGCGAGAAGTGAGAAGTCTACTGAGTGAGTCAGTGGCGACCACAGACAGCGTCAGCACCAACTTTGACCTTCAGGCGAGTACTCATTTTTGTTATCTACCTACCTGTAGTCTCACATCTGTGTTCAATTCTGTAAGTTCTCTGTTCTACAATGTAGGTATTCAAGAGTCAGCAGGGCGACACACCAGCGGGGGTTAACCCATTCGTAGATCAAGCGTCCTTCGCGATCGGCAGACAGCGGCATATTAGCGAAGGCGGTGGTCGAGTCACGCCGTCACCTCGACCCATGTCCCGCTCTGCCAGCGCCATGTACACTTCGCAGGCTTCTAGCGTGGACTTGGCCCCAAAGCTTGAAGAGGTAACACACTTCTTGTTAATATTTTATCTTGAAAACTTGATGTGGTGTTGAGCAGCCAGCGTGGTAGGTCGCTGTTTCCGACTCTGGTAGGAAAATTCGAGCATGGGGCTTTTTTGAGGGAAAAAATTAATTTCCGAGGATTTCTCGCTGCCGTCTCACAGCGTCGCGACAGTACAACAAACTATTTTCGCTTGCTTCCATTAGATATTAAGACGTGACAAAGTCAATAGTCACTGCATGAGACCTTGCATCTGTCCAGCAATAGTCACTGCATGAGACCTTGCATCTGTCCAGCAATAGTCACTGCATGAGACCTTGCATCTGTCCAACAATAGTCACTGCATGAGACCTTGCATCTGTCCAGCAATAGTGTGGCGTGAGGCTGATTTTTTCCGCCAGTGTACGACCGTGGGATAGGCCCTGTAAACGCGACACCGCATGTTTCCTTCATTTCTAATATACGATATGAACAAATAGCTTTTCCGATAAAAGAGGGGCTGAAGAGATATTTCACATCTAAATTAGCCTCACTATATCTATTGTGTAAATTTGGTCTGAAAGCATAGCAATCACGGTTGGGTTTGTATGTAAGTCACAAGACCATAATTTTAACCTTTGTGTCAGGGACCTCAAGTTTATTGAAAATCTTATGAACCCAGGTTGATATTGATTTTGTACCGCTTGCTTGTTTACTGGTTTCACCTGTGTATGTTGGGCTACAGATGATGGAGAGGTTAACGGTGAAGTGCCCAGTACGGCCGATAGTGACGCACCCCAGCCTGCAGCTCCTGTGGCCACAGCCTCAAAATATCGTCGAGCTGTCCGGGTCTGGCTTCACACATCACAAACTCCTCCTCATAACAGTCCTGCAAGGCCCCATGTCCGTCCACAGGTAAAAAAAAACCCCCCATCAAGTCTATGAGAACATGGAAAGCATGTAGTGAGTTTTTCTTTTGTCTCCGGTGTGGTCATTTTAGTAAGACGTAAAAATTGACATCAACATGATAAGTCATCTTAAACGTGTAAATCATAGGTTCGAACAGCAAAGTTGACATAATATGGATAAGTAATTTTGTTTTTGATGCTGGAATGGTTTGGCAAGGCCAGACTAAAAACTTACTGGGTGATGATACTGATGAGGAACAGTAACAGTCTCTATCTTCGTGGCATATTTCTTTCAGAATCCTGGATGTCTGGGAAGTGAGTAGTCCTTCACTTCTGTCGCTCGGCTACAAGGTGCAGATCGGTGATGTCCAGGGGACAGCGGGAAAGTTCCCCAGCTCTCCTGTAGAATGCTCTGTCAACCCTAGTTTATTTCAGTTCGATGACGCCTACCAGATTCACATTGCAAACAATAAGGTAATTTAAGAACGACTGCTCAGTGTAGTTTCTTTACATCAGTGGTTCTCAAACTGTGTTCCGCGGAACCATTTGGTTCCGCGAAGCCTTGCCGGGGTTCCGCGAAGCCTTCTCCGAGCTTCAGGGAATACAATTTTAGTTTAGTTTAGAAAAATTGAAATAGAAAAATGTATTGTTGTTGTTTCCTAAAAAACCTGTGAAATCGACGATCCAATGTTTAAGGTTCCACGAAAGAATTCCCGACTAAATTTGGTTCCGCCAGCCAAAAAGTTTGAGAACCACTGCTTTACATAATCAAAAATAAAATACCTTTTTGACAGAAACCAGAAACTACTGGACTGACTAAAAAAAAAGAGGCTGCGAAACTCCCGATTTAATGTCCAAAACCTTGTCTTGCAGATTCAAATGTCAGCGGGTAGTCTTCGAGGCCTGCACTACAGCATTCTGACACTGGTACAGCTGCTCCGCCTTTGCCCCGACAGTGATCTTCCACCGCTGCTGATCCAGGACCGCAGCTCCCTCAAGCACCGCGGTATTCTACTGGACTTCTCCCCGCGCGGCCGCATCCCCTGCCTGGAGTACCTCCTCACGCTCCTCGATCTCTTCTCCACTCTCAAAATTAACTACCTCCACCTTTACACGAGGTTACTTCCAAGTTGCGACTGGCAGCTATGCTACTCAAAGAGGTAAGTATTTGTTGACGTCACTTAAGATTGACCGTTTAGTGCAGTTTGTTTACGTTTCTCAGCGAATGAGTGAGGAGCCTACTCCACCTGAAAAGCGTCACTTGGAGGTAGTCGTGCCCAGTCAGTTAGCTTTTGAGAATATAGCAAGTCTGAATTGATGTTAAGTAGTCTTTGGACGACGAAGGAACTAGAGAGACGTGTGCTACAATAAACCTTATGGTTGCCTAGGTATTTGCTTATTGTGGTGATGTTTGCAGCGAGATGATCGCGATAGACCGCCGAGCACAAGATCGGTTCATCACGCTTGTACCAGTGCTAGATGTGGACGACTCCGTCAGCGAGGCCGTGGACTCCTTGTGGCCGACGCTCCATGAAATACTTACCTGCTTCCCGAGTCTTGAGTATGTACCTACATACGTACCTATGCTGATCATGCATATTGCACATTCCTTAGCCGGGTTGGCGTCAGGTGCAATATTGAATATTCAAAATAATTTGCTCACACTTCTTATGATATAATATTTTCACATTTGCTTAAATTTATCTAGGTTTTTTGGCCACGTTAGGCGAAATCTTCTGGTGCCACTTACGTTTTTACCTGAATAACCTCTCTCTCTAGGTTCATCCATGTCGGGCCCCGCCTGTCCGTACTTCTAACGCATACCAAGGAGCTGATGGACGACCTGAACTCCACTACGTCTGACGTCAGCAGCCAAGCAGACGAACCGAGTCGCACTCTTCTGACACGACTGTGTGCAGTTAATGCCACGATCATGCTTTGTGCCAACTCTCTGCGCGCTCAGCCACGACCCAGTCTTCCTCGGAACGTTGTTCTTATGGAATATGGATTTATGGTGAGTGATAGTACCTAATGGCCTGTCTACCTCATGGTATGGTGACCACTGACCACCCACTGTTGGATATTTAAATGTTCTGAAATATAAATTGTCTTTAATTTTAATCCAACAGTATCCTCAAAAAATAGTCGAAAAAAACGTAAACAAACAGCTTTTACTGGCTGTGCAACTTTTGTAACTTTTTACCTGATGAATTATTCCAACTGCGAGTGATAACACCTAAGTATACAACTTTGTGTTGAGCATATGTTCCAGTTCACTTTTAATCAATTTAAAGGTGAATAATCGTTCTTGCTCTAGGCTGACTACGACTTCCACGAGAGCAGTAAAGAATTTCAGCAGGATGGTGGAATCATGTGCTTCTGTCCTGGGACAGCTAGCTGGAACAGGTCAGTCAAAATTGGTGCTCAATAAGAACCGCATACCGCACACTGAATCTCTTTCAACAAGTGTGAAGGTGTAAGCGCTTACTCCAACAGGGTGATAAAAACATTATTTATGAAAACTGCTTTTCGAGTGAACGTTTTGACGTTTCACCCTTGTATGACGTTCCAGCTTGTCAGGGTGTCCAGAAGCAGCACTGTGCAATATCTACAGCGCGGTGCAGTGCGCGAGCACTGAGTGCGGACTGGGGGTGGTGGTGGCGCACTGGTCAGGCTCCTACCATCTCACCCCTCATACATTTGCCTCCCCTGGATTCCTCCTGGCAGCCGGACTGTCGTGGAATCCGAGGACTAATTGGGTAATTTCAACATTATTGATTTTTTTAAATTATTGGATATTAAATTACTTCTTTAATTGTCAACAAAATAACGGTAACAGCGTAAACAGCGTGTTGACAACAAATCGCTCAGCTAGAACAGCCTAGCCCTAGCCATTGTTAACTTGTTCGACATACAAAATGTTTTTTATAGTTTAGAGGAATTCCTAAATTTGTAATTTGTAATTTAACTGGACAACCAGGCGTTTTATACTTTAGTTTCACCTCATTTGGGTGGGACAAGGTCAACAAAACGTAAAAAAAAAAAAAAATACTCTGGTTTGTATCCTCTTCTACTATAGTCCAAGTCAGGCTGGGAGCATACCGGTAAGTCATAATTTCTTGCAAATCTAGGGGGGCTGATCAAAACTTCTTCTTGAACAGGGAAATATCTGCTCAGGGTCGGATTGGCATTTTTAGCGTATGGGAGGATACGGAACCCAAATCCGGATCGGCGTAAGCTGAAAATTTTCAAGAAATTATGACTAATCGGTATGCTCCCAGCCTGACTTGGACAATAGTAGGTAGGTTTCACACGTGGAACGAATTCTGCGATTACTTTTTCATTTATTTTTTCTGTGTTACCTACCTCCCACCCAGTCTCAATTGGTTGGCTAAACTCTTGTGTACCTATAAAACTAGTGTTGGAAGGTGGCCACTGGTTTTGACTACGTTGTTTGACCACAGAATACATTGTACCTACTTACCGTAGGTATTTATTGCTGGTTTCGTTTCAGGATTATTTACAGTCTTCCCTTGGAGAGCTCCTAGACGCACACGTTCTTCAAGACAGCGCAGGTACATTACTTATAGGGGAGCTGTACCCCAATTATAAGCTTATCGAGGTGTTTGGAAGTGTAATGGTCTCAAGAGGTTTTCTGGCACATTTTTTAAAAAGAAAAAAAAACTTAATTTTCCAATTCCAACATGGTTTCTGATAAGCGAGGTATTTCAGAACGGTATCTAACAGTTTCCCCGGAAAGATATCAGAAAAATCAATTCTTGGGCCGGCTGCTTTTTTATCCCAAAATTTCCTGTCAGCAGTACAGCAGTAACAGCGCAAGATATTTTTTACTTTCCCATACTATATACGAAGTATATAGGAAAGAATTATTGTGATCGTGCAGAAAATCGATTGTTTTTCATTGAAAAGCGCCGATCAGAGGTCCCAGACCCCCAAAAATGTGTATATATGTATGTGTGTGTATGTACAGAGAGCCAGGGACCGAACCGTTCGGCCGATTTTGTTCAAAATTGGTACACGGGTGTAGAAAAATAATGCGCTGACTCATGTCTTTCCGATTTTTCATCACGTTTTAAATTTTTTTCTCAAAATCGGCGCCTACGATTTCGTTCATTTTCTCAGGGGTAATAAGTAGTGCATATTATGGTTTAAAATACCCCATTAGCGGCATATCTGGGAAAACTCGAATTTGGGATATTATGACCCCCAAATACCTATGTGAGTTTTTTCATGATCACGAAATATGTCAATTGGGTACTCACAAAAATTCTAAACCCATTTACAACCCCCTCACCCCCCCATCCGGGGTAAGTTTTGGTACGTTCACAAAATATGCCATGCGGGTATTCAAAATACTCGGGGAGACTTCCTGATGCTAGCTATTTTGTCTAAAAGTTTCTCCGATGTCTTCCCCCCCCCCCCCCCCTCGGGTGTGTTTTGATGTTATATTCGTCAGTGGTATGAACTCTAGCAGTGCATGACTGAGGTTGCATTTATGCGAACTACTCTGAGCGTAGATTGTCCTTGTGACATTTCTTTTTGTCTGATCCAGGTGTTACCGGTCGAGTATTATTGGAGTTGGGCTACATAGAGACGCACGTGCTACGCTCCTCTCGGCAGCAAAGCCCCACCGACATAACGGCTCTCCCTGACTCGGAGGGATCTACTCTGTACAAGCTGCTCACTGACCCTGACTCTGTCAACTTGGAGCACCTAAATGGCGAAATTTTCAATGTAAGCTTCTGGAAATTATCTTCAGAGTAGCGCTTTGTTTCTTTAACTCGGAAAAACTAGCAAGGATAGGACTTCCATTTTTCCACTCGAAACTGGAATGCATGTTTTACCCTGCTACTTTTAGCACTCTCTTGTCCGGTGGGAACCAGCAGAAGGTATATTCATGTTGTTGTTTCTAGAGAGTAACAAAGCACATCAAAAAACACCAGAAAGAACTGCTGAAAGCGAAGTTGCGGTGTCCTTTGGGTGAGATGGTAGTCCAGGAGGCTCTGCTTAGCGCAGACCTCATGCTGACTGGGTGCAGGGTGGGCAGAGCCTTGCTGTCGGTCGGCATCAACCCCAACTCGAACATGGGTCTGCCTGTCATCAACCTGGGTGTCGCCCATCTGCCTCCTACATTCCGCACAGACATCGCCAACAAGTAAGTTTTATTTAGATTGTTTATTTTTACAAGAAGTTTCGTTGTGTTGTCGCTCCTATGCAGATATTGGTTAATTTCATTTATGTCTATGTGCTTTGAAGTGACTAAGCTGAACGTATCTCTTGTGTTTCAGGTTACTGGCTCACATAGAGCAGTATAAGGGCACATGGCTGCAGCGGCACCTACCGGGCGGTCTGCAGACTTCCCTCTTGATTCTCACGTCCGCGCTTCAGCGCTTTGTTCCTCCGGATGACCCTCTTGACTGATGTACGTGTCACATTCCTATTTCACGCATAGAATTTATGCAAAGCAGAATTTTAATATAGAAAACCATAACCGTCGCGGCGATATCTTTTGCCGTATGTTTAGGTAGGGAAGAAAGGATAATAAATGCACGGTTACCATTCACTGCAGACTATTCACATCTTCCCCTGGTCCGTTCAGCGCAAGCTTTTGACAGGGGGAGCACTGAGCATTGTTTTATGAGTATAAAACACCGTTTGGATACGAAAAATACTATAGGCATAGTAGGGGGACAACAGTTCCACAGGAGACGAAATTTTACTCTCGTATGATACTGCTCAGGCTCACGGTCCGGCCCCGGCCGTAGCAAAGTCTCTATTCAGAGCGTTAGGCTGTCCGTTTAATTGAATAAATTTTCTTCAGCATGGCTTTTCTCCGTCAGCGACTAAGCAGACAGTTGCCTTGACGTGATGAGTAGGAAATTCGACAGTACCAGTTATTTCTACCTGGCACTTGGTTGATATCATCACCATTACTTTTCTAAAGGTTGACCTTTTGAAGAACTAATTGACTTCCCATGGTACTATGCAAGAAGACATCCGCGACGTGTGGGGCTTCTACCACTTCTGATTAAAATAGCCCTTGCTTCTGCCACATCAGTGTCCATAGAGACAATTTAAAATTACCCCAACAAAAAACTAAATTATTTCTCACGTTCACCTCTTTGTATGGGAGATACAATGAACTCTGGGTACCAAAGGTACTAAAGGTATATAGGTACTATAGGTGCGCGGTGCATAGCACCTGAATGCCCTGATGGCGACGGCAGAACGAATGGGCCTTGCTGGGTTCAGGCTTCGTTGCTCAGGTTATCAATCAGACCGTTCCACACTATTTTTTGTACCTGCCCTAGCGAATGGAACAAAGGGGCCACCGCTGGAGATTATTGACAGATGCGACGATGGCATGTTACCTTTAAGAAGTCCCGGGCTCCTGTAGTGGGTAAAGCACGTTTCATCTCCTCTTATACCGGAGCAACTGATCAAATATTGGCTTAGGACCTAAATTTGGAAACATGAGATGTTTGAAGTTTCGTAAGGACGCTAAGCAGTCTTACAAACACACAGGGCCCAAGAGGGAACTAGCCTATGTTGTGAGGAGAGAGGTAGAGACGTGTACGTGCCCTTTTGAGATGGAAATTGTGGGTTCTGATGGAACAAGCGTTGTTTCCTTTCCTCTGTTCAAACTCACCTCAAGCCCCAGCCCCAGGAACATAGCTAATTTATGCATTGTAACGACTTACGTGTACCTACACACTTGCTGAACAGTTTCAGGTGTTTTTACAGTAACGTCATAGCTCGTACTCTCGCAGTAAGCTCACACAATACATAATTCAAGAGTACACTTTCGTGGCCAACAAACAGAATAAAAGTTTTGCCCTAAGTTGAAGTTACGCTGCATAGGTTTTGTACAATGAAATATTTCAACACTTACTGCACTTTCATATTACTTATTATTAATAGGGACACATAAAAATAAATAGTGTTCCGTTGACAACCTAGAAGTGTTTCACTACTTCACTACTACTGCCCATCGAGCAATCTCAAGATACATAAAAAACTGCGTGGAAACATATTATCATTTTCTATTGTCAATAATTATTCAAAGTGACGGATATGACGGATTCTATTTCCAACAAGCAGTTGCGGAGAACTCGCCTATACCAAAAACTTAAGGTGATAAAAACTAAAGAAAGATAAGCGGCACGGAACAGCTCCTGTGATGTGTTACATCGCGACCCCTGGCAATTAGACGTACACCTTGCCTTACCCCTTTCAATCCGAGCCTCGTATAGAGCTTGGATACCTTGGATATATTATATCTCTTTGGATCGCTTGTACTTTATGTTGACTTTGTCTCCCTTGAGAAGGGGAGGCTCAAGTAAAACGCCTAGGTGGCCAATAACCACCACAGATTCATCTCAACAAAGTTTCAGGTATAATTTCAGCTCTCCCTCAGCGGCCTCAGCTGTTTTCAATGCTTTGTCTTCTCAGGTTTGGAATTTCTCCTTCTCCCCTTTGGTACTTCACCCGGAATGAATGGATAGTTCAGGGGCAACAGGGCGAAGACAAATCGGCAGGTGTGGGATTGGTCGATGGTGCTGGTGGTGGTGGTGCGGTGCCTGGAGCTGGAGGAGCTGGAGCGTGGCGTGGTGTTGTGGTTGCCGTGAGCGACTTGCCCACCGCAGCGCTACGTGATGGCCTCTCACTGCATGCTGTACCTATAGGTACCAAGCTCATTGCCAGCCAGGATCGCTGTCGCCATCTCCACGCCTGCAGCTGCCACCCCTCTGTAATGGTTCTCAAAGTAGGTACTAGCGACCTCAAGGTGTTAAAAATTACTATCCATATATTTCTTTATTATTTCTCTTTCCTGAGGAATGGTTGTATACTTGGGTATACCGGTATATTGTACTGTACTGTCCTAACTAGGACATTATTGACTCACCGTCAACAAAAGCTCCCTAAATGCAGGTGGAAACATATGTCCGATTATTGCTGATTCGATACCTAATCGGCAATAGCAGGGTGGCGGGTTTAGCTGACAGGGCGTAAAGTACACCAATAAGCCCGTCAACAGAACATGTCACGGCTGGCTGGACCATGAAGCCGGAGCAAAAGTATCCTATAACGCAGGTAAAAGGGCCTTCGGAAAATTGCAATTCCGATCGGCAAGCATTAGAGCTCGGACGCAGACGTCCGGAAACCCTAAATTACTGGGTTTTCAAACCTTCTCAACCCTAAAAGTGGCAAAAATTGTTTGTGTAGTTATCCTATTATCTGGTTTTAGATGGAATAATGGAATTGAACCATTCAATAACGTTAGGGGGTTGTAAAGATCCGAATGGCTAGCGAGGGGGTAACCACCCCAGAGATTCCTTGAGATTCCATAAAGATTTCCAAAGGTTCCCAACGATATTCATAGAAAGATGAACCCCGAAGGGGTAATCACTCAAACAAAATTCCAAGATTCCCTAAGATTTCATAAAGAATTCCAATGATTCCCAACGAGATTCCCAACGAGTGGTTAACCCCTCTATGGCTAGTAAATAGACATCCGTTTTACGGATTTGTATTTGTATTTGTATATTTTTGTAAGTACATTCTTTTATTTTTAATATCATTCCTGAAAAAATGAGTTATTTTCCGTCCACCCTACGCATTGCGGAATCGTTTTAGACTTTAGAAGAAAGATTGGGGAATATTTTTAGTTGACCACTCCCCGGAAGTGAAAAACTGTGAACCCTTACGCATAACTATTCCCTGTAGGCATCATAAACACCTGTAGGTTCCAGCTGATACCGTTCACACAACGTGGGTAGATTGGTGCCTCTACGTAGGTGCGCACCTAAATTTAACTGCATTCAAATTCAATGATCACATCATCGGGTATTGATGAGAAGTCAGAACCTGTCAGGTGTGTTATCTACTGGAATCCTTAACTGCCTATAAATATGTAGATTAGAGTCGGCAGGCAACCGGCTTATACCTGTAACAGGTACACTCCTATATCTTATTCAAGCTCCTTCTGGATGATTGACAAAACATTCTAAGAAAGTTGACCAAGAGTCAGAAGTGGGGATTCAACAACTTACAAATTTAATTATCTCTGAGTTTGTCAGGGTCATTCCTTGTGACACCAATCGAGTTTAAGGGGCTTTGGGCGGTGTCAAGGACCATTATGGGACCAAGGACGAGAGTAATAAGTTATAACCCGAGTCAGAATCACGTTACATTATTCCTAATCACCGCCTTCAGTGTCTGTGATTTCGACGGGTACCTATGTGCTGCTGACAAAGAGACAATTGAAAAAATTAAAAAAAGGATAAAGCGTCGATGTTATTGCTATAAATTTTCAGTGTGGATGTTCAAAAAGCGGTATTCTGGTTTGTGACCATTACGAATACAGGCAAGTTCTCTACAAAGTGATGTCAGAGAACTATTTGTCTCGTAGTCGCTGTCCAGGCCACATTGTCAGAAATTTTATTTCGCCGGTGGGTTATAGGAGGTTCGATATGAGTTCTTCCTGGTGGAATTGCCCAACGCTCTGATGCTATGAACAGTGATGGTGTCTTAGTTCGTAGATGGTAGATGGATGTGAATAGGAATGATAAGTTGATGATGGAGTTGGTTGCGCTTTATGCGGTGGCCGCACAATGCCAACGTGATGAATTGTGGTGCCAACCGACAAAAAATTAATTACCTATACCTCCAACAAAAATAGTTGTTCCACATCTTCAGTGTTTTGCTATGATTCTTTGAAAAAATATCTATTACGTGACTTACGTGAGCAGTCCAGAACAATGGATTAACTCTGAAGAGCAGTTCTGTGGTTACATTTTCCCCATGATGAATTTGTACCCTATAACCTTTACATCTTTGTTATAGTGATCCCAGGAAAGGGGGAAATTCACTTCTATTTAAATAAGCCAAGTTAGGAGTGGCTGACTATCTCACATATAATATGGCGTCTTCGGTAAGATACATCTCTAGTATTTCTGCGAGGGGGTAACCACTCCAGAGATTCCATAAAGATTTCCAAAGATTCCCAACAATTTTCATAGAATGATGAACCCCGAAGGGGTAACCACTCCAAAAAATTCCAAGATTCCCTGAGATTTCATAAAGATTTCCAATTATTCCCAACGAGATTCCCAACGAGTGGTTAACCCCTCGTATTTCTGTATCTTGGATAGTGGTAAAATCTCCAGGAAAACTGCTACAGACAAAATAAAATTCTCAATTTCAGCATTTTCTCAGAACAGTGCTATAAGTATACCCGCTCCTACTCCTTCCCCTCCATCCTCACTTGCCACAAAGGATTCAGTTAGGTAGTTTTCAAGTCAAAGCTTCCTTTGCGATTGCGACATTTAAGTTGATAGTGACTGCAAGGTTGCCAAGGTTACCATGTCCCCTTCTCCAGAAACTCCCCAAGAATCGTTGAGAATCACTCTATTGCTGTGATATAAGAAGCATAAAAACAGGCGGCAGTTTGTAGAGGAGTTACCCTCCAGAGGGAGTGTATTGTTACGGTCCATTTCCTCCGTAATGGGGCTGCCCGCTCTTTGAATCATCGTGCCACCATTCGGCAGGCCTGGGTTGTGGAGGAAAAAAAACTGTTACTAAAAGTATTTGATACAGGACCGAAGTCGGCTACTAATGCCACTATTTGTGAGAAGGAAATGACTGAGCTAAGCGTCCCTCGACGTGAAGAGTGCAGTCCGAGCGGCCTCTGATGGCGTAATTGGTATTTCGGGGTCCTAAGATGACGCCCTGGTCTATAGCTTCTCTATGGTAATATTTTTAAAGTACCTCAAGATTACCCTTCCACCTAGCAGGGCAGAATGAAATATATTACCTTGTGCACGCGGTATAACTGTTGACTAGGGCATGACAATTTTTGGAATAAAAGTGCGAAGCGCTGAGATGTAGCCATTGTCGAACCCTTTATTTATTACAAAGGTTCAGGGTGATGACTCACGGGTCACCGCAGTAGGGTAGTTAAAAACTCAAATCCTGCAAAGGGGGATTTTGACTGGATTTTCCAAAAGAGGGAATACGGAATGTTTTCCGTTCCATCTATTTTCAGCCGTTCTCCCTTCTTTCACTCTGTGCCCACACTAAAAGGGAAAAGCTTGATCAGCCCATTGGGAATTTGAAATCGACATCCACCCTACGACAGCCGCGCGCTATGAGAGCCAGAACCCTCTGAAGTAGGTGAAGTAGGTACTTCCGCCCTTGTCGACCGAATCACTGAATTGGCCTATTCATTTCATATGCATTCAAATTACCCCTGATCATAATTTGATGGCTGAAACCCCCCAGTTGGTTGAATAGGGCCCCTCCTTACCCCTCAATAGGCTCAATGGGTTGTATCGAGTATGGGTTTGAGAGAAAGCTAAAAAGACATATGTCTTTAAATACCTATACCTGTAGTTGATCTACTTCCTTTATTTTACAGGCTATAGGTACAAGAAAGCTGGTTTTGATTTTTTTTAGATTGGCAAATAAATTTTTCATTTTATTTTGACCCTCTGAATCTTTTATAGATATAGAACCATAAATGCATATGGAATAGATATATAATATTGAATATCAAATAAATCGCCGACAAGGGGCTACGAGAACCCCTTTGACGTCACTCAACCGCAGGCGCATTGAAACTCAAAACCACCCACCTGGTATATTATATAAACCTAATTACACTTGTTAAAAGGACCCTAAAAATATTTTCAATTAGCACAAAGAACCCCTTCTTCCTGTCGGCAGCCGTCAGAGGCCCGCATGAAGTTTAGGACTCACATAATAAGAACCTCCGATGCCTATTCTTAGCCAATCCAAATCATACAGGCGGAGGGCCCCCCAACGGAGTCTGTCAAAAACAGGCCACATAATAGGAAATCCTATAGCTCCACATATTTTTACTAATTTTATGGAGTTTTTCAATACAAAAAATGGTTGTCCTAAAATTACCCGCAAGTTAAGCTCCTTCTTCGAAAGGTTTATTTTCTTCATGTTGAATAGGGCCAGGACGAAGGTTTCAAAGTGTTGTAGGCGGTTCGGAAACAAAGGCGGGCCACCACTGCGCAAATGAGCCCCCCCGCGCTATGCTTACTCGACCATCAAATACCGCGTCCGATTCCTCTTCTTCTTCTCTTGGCCAAGCTGCAGGACCTGCAAACTCACAGTGGGAGCTCTCGACGTTCTCAGCATTTCTAGGGCAATTCCCAACTAATGTATTTATTGAGCTGATACTATATCTCGTACACCCTCTTCAGTCCATTACCGACTGAGAAATATAATCTCCAACAAATCACCCGGCCTCCGATCGCGTGATTACCAGACATCTGAATTCCCGGTTCTCTTTCAAATGAGACTACTTCTGGAATTTGCAGAATTTGGGATAGCACTTATTGAGCAATGAGTATATAGGTGTGCAAGGCCAGCAATTTTGTCAATTGCAGCAAGATCATTTGATTAAACATTAAGAATGGTTTTTTTTCTCAATACTTTCTTGTGAAACTATTAATTATCTCATATCAATGGCACACTTTTTAAGCAAAACTTACCTGCAGCGGTAGTATTTTGGATGGATACACTCGATGGGCACTGATCAGAAATACTCTTCCTCGTGTGTCTGTCAAAAACCACAACTTCCTTCCGCAGAAGAACTAATAATAAGCTTCAAAAACAATCCGTTGATTGCTCTGATTACCCCATCCTGTAAGGAGAGCGTTAAAAAAGATAGAATGACCGCTCTGCGCTCTACCTCCAATTATCTACCCTCAGTAATCATGTACTCCTGGACCTGAATAAAATATAAAAAAGCCAACTGGAAAATATCGACTTCCTGTTTAAATGTTGTCCCAGGCTCTGTTTTTTTCACCATCCTGCGTTGCAATGAGGCCCCTTGCGTGTGGTCCCGCACTATCCCGCTACAAATATTCCTCTGAGGTGAATGTACCGAAAAAAGATTAGCAGCCAACAACTTTACACAACAACGGGACACCCGCTTGATGTAAATATATTTAAACACTTCGCAAGGTCTTGCTTTGATGCCGAAGACCCAACAAAACCAAGATGACGAATCGAAATGTTACGCTAAAATCGATTTTTATGTTCGGAAATCGAAACGTGACTGAAATCGTTCGAACGCGCGGCGATTTTTATTGCGCTCTCAAATGAGTCTGGCCAAGGATGATACGGAATATTTATGCTTACTTAATACTTGATGTGTTTTATGGGGTTTCCGTTCCTCTCTTCCTGCGGTTTACAGACCAACTTTTCGAGAGCAGCTGTGCATTGTAGCTTTTTCCAACTCCTGGAATTTTAGATGTTTTCTTCCTGAGCTTCAGATCGACTTTGTTGTTTTCATTACTTTACATCATGGTTTTACAAATAGGAATACCCAAATTTAATTTGTTTGCTTCAAAATAACCGGCCCCTTGAAACAGGCTTTCACCTGGCCTTTACGAACCACTATATCACTATATCAATGCTTCAATTACATTGTTCAGTGAAGTTAATGCGAATCCAGGGATAAAGCAGGAATTAAAAGACAAATGTGATAAAAAAAACTCGTGAATATCAGATCCCTATTATACTTTGTAA
Source organism: Mesopsocus fuscifrons (assembly GCA_950004255.1). Taxonomy (NCBI): domain Eukaryota; kingdom Metazoa; phylum Arthropoda; class Insecta; order Psocodea; family Mesopsocidae; genus Mesopsocus; species Mesopsocus fuscifrons. Next base: position 13,025,304 of record OX465377.1, read on the forward strand.
AAAATCACGGTAAAGCCACCCCTCCAGTGTTAGCGTTAGCGTTTGACCACACGGTGTTGTGTACTGCCTATAAAGTGCATTAGTATGCTATACGTATGTAAAATGACCCATAAATCACCAAACCCCCAGCTTTGTGGCTTGCCCCACCCTGTTTATGGTTGACAGAACGCTTTTGTGCCTGGCGAGCCTGCACAAGGCATTTTCAGGCACACAACAGAGCAAAAGGAAGCATGCCAGTGCGACGACACACCTAGTTAAGTCCGTCTATGGCAAGTGCTCGTCCAGAGTATGATAGTCCATACAAACTAATGGCACAATACCATTGGTACCTGCGAAAGAGGCCCGAGGACATCGGTCTGATGCAGTACAGCCCCCTTCGTTCAAAACAACCCTATATCCGATTTTAGGTGTTCACTTCGCTCTCCCATATACCAATTAAAACAAAATCCGAAGAGATACAATACTGTTTGTTACCGTTTAACTAATGAATGGTCATTTAATGCCCAAGGATCTTTATGGTGCCCTTTCAAACCTTAAGCGGTGTCGGAGCTGGTATACCGAAAATTTCACTCTCAATTATATTTGGCGCATCGGTAAAAATCAACATAATATGTAAGTGTACAGTCAGTCATAAACATGAGGAGATTGAGTGACTATGTGGATCTATGTGGTGGTCTGCGAGACTGGGCGTAACTGCAGAGCAAAAGGACCCAGTCTGAATGCTGCCTTATCGGTGGCATCGGTTTTGGCTGGGAGAATACCTGAGATGTATGGGGTCTGCCGGTTGCTTTCTATCGGACAATGCGCCCGTATCAGCTCATCTGCATCAGAATCACGAGGTACGGAGAGGTGGTGGCGCCCGTTCCAGGTGCACCACGTCACCACATCGCTCCTCCACAGCCCGACCCCAGTTGCTGCTGAACCTTCCTCAGCGATTTATGGCCGGCTGGCTTTTCCGAATAATTTCATTTTCCCCCCTTATGTTTTCCGATAAATCCAGGATCTCTTGAGCCTTGAGTTGTGACATCTGAGAATTTGAAAAGGGGAGAAGATATAAATCACAGTCAGTGAAATTTCTTCCTATATAGCCTTCTTTATCGATCTTCTCCCCTGAGAAGCTATTTCAAACAATGCAAGTTCCTTTAAAAAATTACATAATCACAAACCTGCAGGTAAACGTTGGCTTCTAGACTTAAGGGCCACCATACATTCTCGACGAACTCCGCCAAAACCACTGTGCGAAAGTAAATATTCGACAAAAGTAATGTTTACATTTTAGTACCACCGGAGACTAGTAATTGCAATATCGTATCGGTTGTGTCTACTCTAAAAGCTAAACATAGTGTGCTATTTGAACGCGAAACGAACGAGTGAAAGTAGGACACTATGTTTAGCTTTTACAGGAGAAAAAGTAGAGAAATGGTGTTGCAATTACGAACTTCCGTAAGTGAAATAAAAATTGTCAACATGTAACATGGCGGCGGTAAATATTACAAACATTTATCAAGCTTTTCTACTAAATGTGACGATAAAATCATACTGTTTTAATCCGAAACGTTACAAAAAAATATTTCGCGTGAGGTAGTGTTGTGTTTTCGCGATCTGTCAAAAAAACATGTGGACTGGTAGTTGACTGTTTAAAACCGCTCCTGTGGGCTTATTACTTCATTTCATGCAAAAATACAACACTACCTCACGACAAAGAGTCTCAGGTTTACATCCCCCTATAAACACTTTTCACTCGCCCTGTAACTTCGGAGTAGGGCTTGAAGTACGTAGCATTGCGAACCAAATGGGTGTATTTCCCCTTAAACGTGATTGCAAGTAACGAACCAAGACCTGTACTACTGCTACGGATGAACATGTGTGAAATAATTAGGTATAATAGTATCTGACGATTCATTAAGATTGATTGGTCAATTAACTACTGTTGATAGCAAAACTGATATCGGTCATTAGGTCAGTAGACAAGGTGCCGTTGGTCGCTGCTATACTGGAATGAAGGCAAGGTCTACAAATTCTAGAAGTTGCGACGTATCGATGAAAAATTGGGAGTTATAGTGCGTCCAGTAATGCTAACTTCTCAGAGAATTTACCTTCCAGGCACTCGAGCTCTCTGATTTGTCAGCGTATCGGGATCCTGCTTCACTATCTAACCACAAAACTTGCGGCATTTGTAGACCTTAAAAGGCAAGCACAAAGTCCCTGTGTTTGGGTCGGGGCACCCCTGCCGAAAATTTACCAGTAAGTCCTTCCCCTATTATCAGTGTCACGTCCCCACGTTCCCATTCAATTTGTCACCTCTGAGGATTAAGATTTATTTGGTGTAAAAAATATTTTTGTCCTCCTATTTCAATAGCATCTGAAGCATATGATTTCAAATTGATTTTGGGTAACAGATAGAGGCTGGATAGTCTAGTATAAGATAGCTAATACGACACTGAGAGAGCTGAGTTCGAGTCATATAGCCGGGCACTTAGAGCTGGTATCGGCTTCGGCCTGTACACATATGACTCGTACCAACGAGAGTTCTACTATTCCGTTCAAAATGTTCTAGGACTACTACAGGTCGAAGTGCACATTGTCTGAGCGGATAGCGCGAACGGCTCAGCCAGGCTTCAATTCCGGTTGCTGAGTTATTTCCTCCAATATAATATTGTCTCTTTGTACCTACTGAGCAGGTATATAGGAATACAATCAAGGATTCACAGAATATCGCGTCTAAAAACAATAAAGGAACTATAAAGTAACACTTGTATTAGCTCTAGGTCCACAATTTCTGCTGTTTTCTTGGCCCTGAATGAGCTACAACGAGACCGCACAAATCCAGGTTCTACTGCAGTGTCTTTTGTGCACTGGGAAGAATCCTAAGCTCGGGCCTGATTGTAATTTGGAAGAATATGACAAATAAGGTCTCGTATTGATGCATTGTAAATAATGTGTTTAGTAACACCTTGGTTCTTTTCATCCCTTTGTGCTGATTCGGGCCGTTCCTGACACCTTTGCCTGCGGACCTCGCTAATCCCCAGATATTGGAACCCTCCCTTGCCTATCCAGGTGGGTGAGTAAGCCCCGCACTACTGCTCTCCATTTATTCGAGCGAGCAAAAGGGCAAAGGTCTCCTTCTGAAAAATTGAGCAAATTTGGAGTTCTTACAGGTATAGCTTTATTGCATTAAACTATAGCATTAAACTGTAACCTTTGGTTCAAAAGCAGGTATAGGTGAGCATCGTTTAGTGAACCTAAGTTAAAGCTCTGAGGAAATCCACGACGAAAGCGAGTCCCCTTCTTATGCATTTTGATATTCCTATATCTTCGAGGGCGCCATGATTTATACTAATCCCTTCTCGAAGAATCCCTTCCTGAAATAATGGAGTTCACCTGAAAGTGTCAAGGTAAGTAAAAGCTGCATAGCACTATGTCACAGATCACATGCATAATGAATGCATGCATCCGGTTCCAAAAGAAAAGTTGAAAATCAGGTGTAATTAAGGCACGAACCATTTACCATCTCCTGCTGGTTGTCTGCTATCACCGAATTTAGCTGTTTTCGAAAAAAAGAGCACCCAAAGAGTATTCTCTCTCCCTTGTGGATCTTGCAGCTTTTCTCAATAGCAACAAGGTGAAAATGTTTCAAGCCTTATGAGCAACCTAAAGAAATTTTGTTGATAGACCGCGATTCGAACTCGGGGCCTTAGCGGTAAAAGTCTAGCGTCCCAACCCAACCAACCACGGAAGGCATAAAGCACAATAAAAGTACCATACTATTTTCACATCACAGTCGGCACTGCGATTAAGAAACTGAATGTAGGGCAATGCAGAACAGCTGGTATATATTTCTGTCTGAAAGCACTCACATCTACTCTATCCATTTGAGATCGAGCTCTTGTTATGCTTCACGTTGAATAATTTTCTTTTGCTTTTAGTGCCGCACTTTTCACTGTAAACTTGGAACTATAGTTTGATGAATGAGGCAACTGGCGTATAAGATATTCAGGTAAAAGAGGAAAGTTGACTTTTTACAAGCAAGCTGAGCAGCCACAGGTGTCGACTCAGTTAAATTTAATGGAGTTTTATTAATCGTCAGTGTGACAGATAACGTAAAAAGTGTCAAGCGTAACGATATGTCACCTCCACAACTGTCACTTCACGGACTTCATTCTCAGGTAACTGGAAGTACTGAAACTTAACTAAAGATTAATATTCATCAAATAAAATAAATAATCATCCCATACGACTCTAACTATATGACAGAGCGCAATATTTATTTCAAGAAAAAATGCTGGAAAACCTGGAATTTGAAAACAAATCCATAGGCATAAGAGAAAAGGGTGAAATGAGGTTGAGGTGGCACTCGGTAATAAGGACTGCCATAAAAGACCCGACTGACGAACTATTTTCCTACAGAGCTCGTGGCAATGAAAATGGCAAAGAAACAGTTAAAAATAAAGCAGTAAAATTCCTTTTGACCACCCATTCTATAGATTTTAGAGCTCGAGATATTTTAAAATCATTTATTTGTTATTTGCTCTGAGTTATTACCAAGCCTCCTTAATATTCCCCCTTTGGCGAATCTTTCTGAAATTACTTTCGGTTTTATTTGATCTAATTCTATGATTTATTGAATCCCCCTGGTAGAATTTTAATGATGCGAAGGTAGTTATTATGGAACCGATTCGGCTAGCTATCGCTCTCCAGTAGATAGGTACCTAACTGTTCCAGCCAGTTGTTTTATTGTAGGTAGGTACCAAGCTTGAGGTACTGTGTAAATCACTATCCAGAACAAAAATACTGTCACTCCTCCCAAAAAAATTACTGGAGAAACCACTCTCTGTATAGGTATTTATTCTTCAAGTTGCAAGAATGTTCTCTTATGTCCCCTTAAATTGTTAATTATTGTGCTGTATTATTTAAGCTCAAAATCTAAACTCAGATTGGACTCCCATGTTTTTAAAGCCACCGAGTACTCGCCATTAATCAATCTGGCCGACTTGGGTCAATAAAACTGATAAAATTGTATGTAACAGCTGTAAGCAGGCATCACGAACGCCACGCGAGGCTACTATAGGCCATTGACAGCTCTATCGAAGCTTCCGTCCGGTAGGTGTGCCACAGCCGCACAATAAGGCCATCAAGATTAAATAATTAAATGAAAAAGCAATCCATGAACGGACACTATCATTGAGATTAGACGACAACAATAATTATTCATGGACATAACATTATTAATTTCAGATCATAATCTTTTCCAACTTTGCATGGGTATTATTATATCTTAATGCTTCATTATGCTATCTATAAATAAGAAAATTAGGCGCAAAATGTAGGAAAAACCTTTCAGGACGTTTCTGTTTTTTATCTGTGTACTTAAAAACAAAAACAAAAACAAAAAACGAAATTTCAACGAGTTCGTAGGAATTTGAAGTTTGCTAATCATACCTTTGACTTCCTCAACTTCCGAAACTGTGTGATAATTACTACTGAATCTGAACCCAACTTCTTATTAGTCCTATCACCTACCTTTTACCTAGTCGCACCGTTTTCCACCTTCGAAGTCTTTGTAGTGCACCCTCAGTTCAGGGGACTATTTAGCACCGAGTATATTTTATGGCGAATTCATGCAAAACAGCATACCCACAGCAGATGCAGATACTAGTACTTAAGAACAGTCGACCGCGTCATTATCCCACGTAACCAATGGAGTGAACACAAAACAAGACTACCGTATTCAAAAGCCCAATCTCCCACGCCCCGAGGCGGTACGCGCCTACACGGCCATCAGGTGCCACCCACTATACAAGTAACAGAGCCATTGCATTAGGCAAATGGGACTGTAGCCACCAATTGGGGTGGGGATAGGGGCGTACCTATCTCGGGTAATTGCGGTAAATGCACAGAAGCACACTTTCCAAGACGACCCGCAGGCCGCACGAACCTGCAGATGGCTCGCCACCTGACGGAGATGCACCGGACACTATAATTCACAGCGCCGACGGACATGTTGCAACAGAGCCAAGTCCAGACCAAGACCATCAGGTATCAGGTGCGCATACCAAAGTAATCGATACAGGGGGAGGTTTGGTTATCACGGAACTACTCCCACATGCATCATTAAGTAACCAAGGAACACTTCTCCAGCCAAAGTTTCCAACAACCAACAGCGGAGAGCTATATTCAAGAGTGCCAAGACCAAGACCCAAGACCAAGTCGAAGATCGCGTACCTTGTTTTTTCTCTTGTCTTGGGTCACCTTGTCCCAACAAAATCCACAACATCTGAATGAATTTTCATGACCACCACCTACGTCTCGGTACGAACAGCATTGTTCCTCATTCTTTGCGTCCATGGGGGCGTTTCTTCAATTCTCTCTAACACTGAGTACCTAATAATCTCATTTGTTGCATGTAAAATATTGAGAAAACTGTTCCGTGACATCTTCCACTCATATAGCATAAGGAAAGTAAAATATTACTTTTTATACCTACAGATTGTCAAAAGAGATAAAAGCAGTATAGCTTAGTTAGTCCACTTGCGTGATGCCTGCTTGGAGTAATATTGAACAAAATTTACGACCATCAGCGTACTTTTTGACTTACACCCCAACGCATAAAAAACCACCGGCCTCGATAAGGAGTTTTTTGCCAAATGGGGGCCCATAACTACTTCCACTTCACTTTCATATTTATTCACATAAAATGGTTTGAAGTTTCATACATGAGACGTTCCACAATAATGTTTTGTGGAAAGAAACTATCACTAGAAACCTAAATGACGACCTTAACTGACCACTATCACAAAATGAAAATACTTGGAAAAAATAAGTCGTGCGAGAAAGTGACACTATTGTCAAACCCTTCACTTGTAATTATTTAATTAATATTCGCTGCAATTTCCCGTGCAATCATGCGGTTGATTTTATTTTACGGTGATTAGATTATATTAATGCTTGTTATCATATTAAATTTGTAGCTCGGAGGAATCTGATTAGAGAATCGACAGCATGTTGACCTTCCATAATGCCGCACCCAGGGTTGGGCCAACGCTTTAGGTACATCAATGGAGGAATGCCGGGAATGTTAATAAAACAGTGATAGTTCATTGATAGGGGATAGTTTCAGAAAGATCATTCAGACACTGAGTCTTTGGCCGTCAGATAAGCGTTGGCTGATAGTGATTGGGTATGACCGATCCAATATAATTTCGAGGTCCAGTCAGCTGCCTTAGGAGTAATGCTGCGCAAAGTAAGGCACAGTAATATCCCAAGCACTGATGTGTTCATGACTCCAAGTATGGTTCTACAGAAAGAAAAAGACACTCCAGTTTGGACCAGAAATATGTTCCCGAAAAGGCACCAACCTACTTCTTATCTCAGGACCATATGAAGGAAAGTTTAAGAGAGAAAGGAAGAAGGAAAACGTTATCACATTCTCCTTTAAACCTGGTGAGATAAACTCAACGTCGACGCACACGCCCTTTAGAAGGCATTGATCTACAATCTGCATGTTATCAAGCGACCTAGTATCGATTCGCCATCATGCAGGCTGCACATTCACTTTCATCGAATCAAATCCTAAGTTGGCACCTGTGCCTGGGCCTGTGCCTGGGCGGATGCTTATAAAAGAGGTTGACAGCACTTGCGTCACAAATGAGAGTTGAAAGATTGTAGAAACGAATAGCTGATAGGAGAAGTTGAGTAACTACAATCATCTTGGTTAATTATCATCTGATCTGATACAAACTCTGCGGGCGCCAAACAGGTGCAAACTGGGCCGTCCTTTCTCCAACTATACTCTGAGGTCACATCTAGGTCTAGCACCAGCTCCGCGATTAAAACATGCAAAAAAGTTAGCAAGGCTAGGAATGTTGAACCATCTAGGTATGTACTTAAGGGTCCGCTATACCTGACGGTGCATTTTTTGCCGCCCATAAGATTAACATTGCGAGCCGCGATTCATTTTCAAGGTTTACCCTTGGTTGGAAAGACACAAAATTTTGCCTATACCTAGCCCTAACAATGTTCTAGGGAGTGTTCAAAGCAGATTTCCCATTTTTTTACTGGTTTTCGAGATACAGCACTTTTCTTGAGGTATGCGATGCTAGCATTTGCAAAACAGTTGCAATAAAAGAAACCAGTTAGAAATTGGGAAATCTGCTTCGAACACGACCTAGAACATTGTTAGGGCTAGGTACAGGCAAAATTTTGTGTCTTTCCAACCAAGGGTAAACCTTGAAAATGAATCGCCGCTCGCAATGTTAATCTTATGGGCGGCAAAAATGTACCGTCAGGTATAGCGTCCTCTTAAAACAATTGACATCATCATGAGAGAATGAGGAAGTTTTCATTCGCAAGTAATGGCGATAAGAGGACTTTGAACTTGTTGATCTGGCGCTAAAGACCGTGTGGAAACGATTTTACAGAGTTTTCTTTCGGTTCAAGCGTGAACTTCTTCCATGCCGATAATAGATATGACTTTATTATCTCCTTCACTGAATTCATTGTCGATTGCCGATATGCTACTGCCAGGGAAGTTTCGGGCCACCAAGTTGAGAGTTTGGAAGGGAAAGAATTATAGCGGATTTTAACTTTCTATATTCGAAGGCATTTTGGCAGTATTTGCTCGCTCATGGCTACTTTATATCCAGTGATGCTGAACAGAACTCTGCATGGCCCCTAACTTTTTAAATTAAAAACTTTACCAAAAGCAAAATGCAATGTTTATTACCGACAATTACGTATTAGAAAAGTTTTTAGTCAATTTCTAACCAAACCAACGGTTTCTTTTCTGATTGATTTTTATTCATACCAACTTCAAATTCAATAGGTTTGCGACTTGCTTCAACCGTGACACTCAATCCCAACGTCTTTTTTCATGAGCAGAGGCTTGTGATCAGTACATCAGATCAGAAATACATTTTTACGTTTACTGAAATAGCAACCGATTGACTATCAGGATCAGTTTTAATGTAATACCTCCCGTGGTGCTTTCCCTTCAATGCCAGTGAGGCAGAACACGACCTTCCGTGAACGTCGGCTACCTTTCCATATGTGTTTCATCACCAGTACAACCATATCGATAACAGCGCACCACGTCTTGTGACCCGTAACATGATTTTACGGGAAAATAAGAAAACACAAGGATTCCGGTTATTCGTGAGCTTGCTAGACTTTGGTCTGACAGTACGGTCTATAAATATTAAAGGTTGCCACGTTCGAATGTGGGTACGAGGTCTGAAGTTACCACCAAACCACGCAGAGACCAGTTACAGTGTTGAGCCATTGGAGGCCGAGGCCTCGCCGGTTAGTGTTGTTTGACGTCATCCTGAGACCCTGCGTCATATTCAGAAGAGACAACCTCTATAACTGGCAGGCTTTGGTCTGCATGACCTCGACCTGAATCTTTCTACACGACGTCGTACAACCATAATGAGTTCGATCCGCATCGAATCGGTAGATTGCATCTCGGTATCGGCCACGGAAACCGATTAACATGTTTCCACCGGTTATTGCAACCAAATCAGGCGTTAAGGAGTTACTGCTTCCATCCGGTACATATACCTATATACCTACTAACTTGTGGGTCACATAAAGCTGCCGGATTCCTACTTTACATTCTTTAATGTTTATTGTTGTGACAGCAAGATCGAGAACCCGAATCTATAGGCACCGATTGTCATAGTAGGTACCATCTTAACTGATTGAGGTTTTTAATCTCAATATTGCACATGTACCTATAGAAAGTACGTGTAGATATAGTAATGAATGAAAACTAATTGAAACCACTTTGTCAAAGTCTGTTCGATTAACCGACACTCACTAAATAGTAGAAACAACTGTCATCTCACTGATTCCAAAATGTCGGGTGTTTTAAGATTTTTGAATGGTGAAATGGTACCTACCACTGAAAAATTCATTTCACAAAATTCAGGACATGAAAAAAATGCTGTTTTTCTTATCACTGTACGACGTTTAAAGGTTCGTGTACTCCCTTGTGCATCTATTCTTCCTTTTTGAGGGGGTCTGTTTATTTTTTGCAAAGACTTAGTAGTTAATTTATGAGAAAGACTTCAGGGTGGGGGACTGAGAATTTCTTAGAAGTCCAATCCTATTTTTGATTTTGTTAACAAAAACAATAGGGGGCCGAAAGGAGATATCCGAGGGGGTAACCACTCCAGAGATAGCTTGAGATTGCCTGAGATTGGATGAAGATTTCCTGAGATTCTCAACGAGATTCGTGGAAAGATGCACCCCGCAGAGTTAACTACTATAGATTTCCTGGGATTTCATAAAGATTTCCAATGATTGCCTGAGATTCCCAGTGAGATTCCCAACGAAATTCCTCCAACTCCAACTCCACGCTGTTTCGAACAGAAACGAAATCATTATTTGCGGTCAAAGTAAACAACAGGATCTGCTAGAATACGCATAAGACTTCGTTGAACTTTCTGAGTAAGACCGATAGTACTGAATTCAAATTTCGTAACGTTCTAGTTGTACCTGTCTGCATAGAGACCTTGATTGCAAGGGAGAGGCTGCACCTATAAAACACAAGCCCGCACTCACGGTATACTGTCAAGTAGATTCCGAAGTATGTAATCAAAAGCGTCAGAGGACCTATAGGGCTGAAATTGAAATAAACACAAAGGCTTCATTACACGTAGGCACCTATAATTTTCATTGAATTATGAGTTTGGTTATCGTAGGCAATCGAGGATATTGTCAACCGTAATAACAGTCCAGGCTGTTCTTGTGTTACCTTTAAGTGTACTTTACCAAACATGGACATGCTAAGCCTTACAAAACCCCTCCAGTTAGATGCTGAGAACTTGTTACCTTAAACAGAGTGATGTATGGTCATTGAAGCACGGAATATTGCATAAGGAATAAGGCAGGAAGCCGAAAAATTTTTCAAAAAGGGTAAACGCCTTTAATCATGACTAAAATATCTCGCTAAAGTACGAGATGGGTGATAAATGAAATATAATTGCCGCAAGTGGAGTGACGCCGTATATACCTACCAACTCCCCAAGCGCATATTGTAAGAGGGCCTATGGGGTCTGCGGCTATTGCGGCCGCATAAGATAATGGAAAAGCAGCTTACCTAACATTGCAGTAGCTGAATGTTATCTCTCGAGAAATGTTCACCCTTGTCTTCCTACTTTGCATAATCTTTAATTAATAAATAGAGGGAGTGCAGAGTAGGTAGGGAGGCTGAATAGGCCCGTCAGCTTAGCGCTAGCGAGCTCAAATCCCCCAAGGATTAGCATTACTTCCGAAAATTGAAATGATTGCCATTTCGTTAATCGCTCAGGATGGGACCCATCCCAGGGGGTGTGACAATTTTGAAAGGGCTGCTACGGAGATGGAAAAATTACGGGCGTTTACTTCTCCTCTTGCTTTGTTTATTGTTTGGATAGAACAGTGGTTCTCAAACTGTGTTCCGCGGAACCATTTGGTTCCGCGAAGCCTTGCCGGGGTTCCGCGAAGCCTTCTCCGTGTTTCAGGGAATACAATTTTAGTTTAGTTTAGAAAAATTGAAATAGAAAAATGTATGCATTAATATGACATACTTATCGTGAAATATTTCTATTTTCATTAAATAACGATTTCAATGTTAATGGTTGTTATTTCCTAAAAAACCTGTGAAATCGACGATCCAATGTTTAAGGTTCCACGAAAGAATTCCCGACTAAATTTGGTTCCGCCACCCAAAAAGTTTGAGAACCACTGGGATAGAATATACACGGGGTAAAAAAAGTTCATTTTCTGCAGTACCGGGGTTCACAAAAAAAAAATATTACACTACCTGGGTTAATGTTACACCAACAAAATTGGGAATGGTTGTTTTTAAGTCACTGTCAGGCACTCACAGCCTTTCTCGGTGACTCCAAGGCCCTTACACTCCTTGACCCAAAAATGAAAAAAGAAAAAGGCCTGGCAACTACAGGAGACTACTGAATTGGTTAAGTTGAAGACTCTTTATACGGAGGGCAATGGAAAACGTCCCGATAAAGGAGCAAGCAGGAAATTTGAAATGAAAGCGGATATTTTTGACAGTAAAATACTTCGTGACGAAGGAGACACCCGAGGAAACCGTACCAGCCACGACAGCCGAGCAGTTTCCTCTCTAGACTGCTAGACTAGAAGCTGGACTACTCCAGTTTCTATAGAAAAGATACTGTAGGGGCAAAATGAAAACCTTCTTGAACTGCTCAGGGAACGTCAGTCAAAATCCTAATAAGTAGTGCAAAACTCATCGGTCAAGTACATACAGTAAAATACTATGGTTCAAAAGCAGGGGTTTTTATGCAAATCATTTTTTAGGAGGGACACATCAACGGAACGTACAAAAAACTCCGGGAGAGAGCTTTTAAAGTAGAGAATTCTATGCAAAACAGATTTCAGATTTGTAGGTTTTGCTTTCAGTTTCGAAGCGCTTCACCATAAGTTGACAAATGAGCGGCAAAAAGCCTCGGGGAATTATTCAGCGCCAACGGAAACTCTCAGAATCACCACATAAAATTCTTCAAACAAAGCCAAACTGAAATTACATCCGTTATCATGTCATCAACCACAGAACCACAAAAGGGAAACCCTAAAAAAAAGTTTTAGGAAATAGGAGAGTAAATTGCGAGGGTTATGCGGCGGAAGGACCCACAGCCCTCAGGCCGGCAGACCTTTGTAATATTCAGTAATTGTCGTGGACGACCGCCTTGGTGGGGCCTTTGGCTAGGTAAGGTTGTAAAGTCGAAGGGTAAACAGGGGCTCATTATAGGTATCTATTGTTATTATTTTCTTCTGTAGGGAGGAGCGTAAAGTTAAGATAAAGGCACTGATATAAATATCAGCGGAGGTGTTTTGCTGAAAAAAGGATATGCCGCTGAAGGGCAACATATTTTTATTTTCCTCCACGTTTTCCGAACTCGCTGGGATGGTTTATCGCCGCGCTCGACGGCTAGTTGTATGCATATCTGTATATCAGTGAGGACTGACGTGCTACAGCTCTGGATATTATCGATTTCAACCCAACTTCACTGACGAGTCGCAAGCTGAAAATAACTGGACCGGAAAGTAATATTGACTAAATTTCGGTACGACAGTCGCTACTACACGAAAACTAACCCATGGACTAGAGACATCCGACTAAAAAGTACTAGCATATCAAATGCTGCTGGGGGCGCTATACTCAGCGTCCTTCAGCCTCGTCCCCTAGAGTGAAGATCCTGTAGAACTTATACTCATTCTTTATGGGATTACCTTCAAACTTATTACAGGTACTTTGTTTGGAAGGATATAGCTTGGTTGAGCTCGTTCGGAAGTAGGAGAGGGGGCGAGATTAGCCCCGGGGTGGAAGTTCAGCCCTCCTCCAAAATGTTCGACACTCGATAAATTGCTCAAGCGCCTTCCAGGTTTCAAATACTGCTTACCCCCCCTGATATCCCTGCTACGCGGCTGTTGTGAGCTTAAGTGTTGCCAGGCATTATAGGTTTCCAATAGTTACAGCTGTATTGATATTGATAGCTTTATGTAAGGTAATGGCATTAGTAAAGAATGCAGCCTCTCTTTCAGTTTCCTATATCCTTCAGTTTGAATTACGTAATAAGGCTGAAGGCACAATGCTGTTTTTATTTTACTTTCACTTCTCTGGGGAAGATGTATTTATTTGTTCTTTAATATAATATGTTAACCCTTCCAATTATAATCTTATGGTGCTGAGTTAAATTAAATTTAAAAATTGAACTAGACCTTATTTCAAGGGCACACCAACGCAGCCTCGAGATAGATGTCCTTCCAAGTACGTACAATGTAAAAAATGACATCACCGCGAAAGTGTTGTGATAATAAATTATAGGAAGTTCCAGATGGCAGACACAAGAAAGAACACAGGGCTGTGTTTTCGTGTAGTTCATCAAATACAAAAGGTTGTGAGGTCCAGAGCCCAGATGTCAAAGCCTGCGGCTGGGCTGGCTGGTGGATGGATCCAACTGCTCACCGCGCTGGGAAACGGCCCGCTGCACTGTGAGCACGGGAACTGAAGCCATCATATCGAGTAGACTTCAGTTCAGCTACCAAAAAAAAAATGGGTTCCAGAATGGGCGACGCCAAAAGAGGCAAGAATGTTAAAACATTTCCGAGGGGTTAACCACTCGTTGGGAATCTCGTTGGGAATCATTGGAAATCTTTGTGAAATCTCAGGGAATCTTGGAATTTTTTTTGGAGTGGTTATCCCTTTGGGGTTCATCTTTCTATGAATACTGTTTGGAATCTTTGAAAATCTTTATGGAATCTCAGTGGAATCTCAAGGAATCTCTGGAGTGGTTACCCCCTCGGATATTTCCAGCAAATAACAAAATTGATTCTTCCACTGACGATAACACACAGTTCAGAGTCACTACAAGATCTACCCTTAAGCTGGGATATGGATAAAAGATACGACCCGCCCCCCTTCGAACACGTATAGGCCTCCTTATTGTATTTTCCTGCGTCAGGAATGAGCAAAGGGCAACAGTGCGGTTGGTAATTATCGCCTGGGATGGCATTCTGCCGTGAGGAATGTGTGTGAAGGGGATACGCATATAATACAGCAACACAGGGGAAATTAGAACTGTAATACAACAAAGCGGTTCCCTTTGTTTTTGCAAAATTCTAATTTTCTATCTTTTACTGTAGAAACACATTAGGGGAGAGACAAGCCCTGGAGCCTGGAAATGCGTTTTTAATCACACTGTTTCTTATCTTGGCGTGTTGGAAAAAAGTACTGCAGTTCCGTAAATCATTCTGATGATAATCAAGCCACCCATTACGGAAAATTTTTAAACTGGAAAATGTTCTATTCTAAAACTAATTTTACGCGGCAGATTGATCATGTGGTACTTATTTGCAAATTATAAGAATCTGATGAGTTAGGTACATTGAATAATACTGTATACCTTTGCTCTTGGTCCAAACTTTATGTTCCCTCTCAAACTAATCAAAATCGGTAGGAAGAATACGTACTTCCACTTTTAATTTACGTAAGTGCCCGTAAATGGTCATTTCATTCACATTCTCCAGATTCTCCTCCAAGTTTAGGTGTTCGTCTATAATGCATCCTCGGTAATGGCCGTTTCGAAGAATTATTTCTTAAATGACTACTAGGTACATCTACGGGTGGTTCGCGGCGTATCTTCAGGACCTCTGGGGAAAGAGGAGCATGGAGATGGTCTGGAGGTGACACGGCGAGTGCCGCCTTTGAGAAGTTCCAGTGAGGTAGGTCTCGAGGTAGGTACGATTAGATATCAGACGCGAGGATCTGACCGACCTGAACCTATGAACGGAACAGAACTGTGTTAAAATTTAATGAGGGCGTGTGTTATCTGTACCTGTATGGGTAGCTAGCTACCTGCGCAGAAAAACAAAGAAGGCCTGCTAATGGACCAGCATCGGAAAAAAATATAAACTGAAGAAGGCACAACCCTTTATAGCACTTGACGTCATCCTCAAACTTCTTATTTATGACTGTGTTTATTTTAAAAATAGTTTTTGGGTTTTCAGATTTAGGCCGTTTTGTTTGGCCACCTGTCTACTCATTAGGGGTTGGCGCTGTTCTTTTGAGTGCTTATATAAGGAAGGGGTTGTTTTTGTTATCTCAGTTTTTTGGCTTTAAGATACCTGTCTGAGGTTCCAATTCTTCTCATGGAGGCATGAACACCGCAGTTAAGGGCTCGAACTGACCGTGACGGTCCCTGTTTTTTAATAAAAGGGACCAGACACATCATAAACCCATTAAGGGGCTGTGCAGCCCAGGTATCGTAATCGTAATTGAAAAGGGCTAATTTCATTTTCTGACACAGAATGTCATGGTTCCATTTTGTGTAGTCATTTTTTGATTTCGTATTACCTTGAGAGGCCAGAACAATTCTAAGGCGGTCAACGCACTTAGAGGAGCCTCCGCAGTAATTGCAAATATTCGAGCAAAAGCCTTACGTTTCTCTATGTATCGGCTCAATATAATTAACACTGGAATCAATATTTTCGTTCTGATTTTTAACTTTCAAGGTGCTCCCCACAGAGGAAATCCAGTGTATAAATTGTAAACATGTTTCACTCATAATCACAATGTGATAATTGAAGAAGGAATAAAGAGGAGACGCCCTGACGTTTTCTTTCGAATCATTTTCCTTCGTTGAGATCTCGTTTGTAGTTTGAAGTGTTGTTAGGGCAGTTGCTGAAGCGTCCCGTCAATCAAAAGGTGTCATCGTCTGGAACTGAAGTCTCCATTATTGCTGGAAATTCAACATCATTTTGAGAAACTGGAAATACGACATCATTTAGGGAAGAGGAAATTTCTGCTTTGCTCTATGTGTAAGGTATAGGTTAAAATAGGGGAATTGCTTTATGAGCCTAATCGCATCAGTTTCGATATTGGGGGATTGGGGAATATAGGAAACGGAAGGGCTCAAGCATGATGAAACGAGGAGCTCCAATTTTCAGTTGTTCAGTTTATTCCGTGGATATCTGATATACACGTGAGTTGTTTGGGCCAATTTTATACACTGAAGAATCGTCAAGGCTCTAGTGCTCACTCCAGCACATAAAAGTTTTTTAGAACCTCTTCGTAGGCCTGAAAGTTTCCTGATATTTGACACTACAGCAGAATTACGCAAACGCTACATAGCCTGAGAGGTTGATTGAAAACACAGTGGCCCAGCAGATAAGGCGTCCGACTCGTAAGCCTGAGACGTCAAGTCTGAATCCACTAACAAATTGTTGCCTCTTGGTACTATGTAGGTGGAAAAAACCGTAGAAACCTTGGCTTAAAGGCGTATGCACTAATTGTACAATATTACTGTCACTAAAAAAGTAAAGATAAATTAAAAATATAAAAGGTGAGAATTATGGAGCCAAGCAGTTCAGCTCCACAGCCAAATTCAAATTTAGGGTTGTTTTGATTAGGGGTTGTTCGAAATAGGGAAAAAACTAATGGCGCCACGTTCAGCACCCTTCCATTTACCAGCAACAGCATGTTATTTACCTATTGGATAAGTCCCTAACACAAATACCCGTACGGCATACCTGCCACCTTTACCGTTATTACAAGGCCTTTCTTTCAACAAGCACTGTCATTATTTTAAGAGCCTTTTGGCGACTGGGTCACCTGTTAAAAGTCGATTAGACCTTTCTAGGTAAATGCCGCAGCGTTTTTTATCCTTTGATGGTTTTTCGTTGATCGGTGATCACGAACTTCCATTTATTTTACTGTATTTCTTCTGTTCAGTTCATCTTTAAATGTTCAATTCAGATAAGTAGGTAGGTAGGTGCTTCTCCAGTGCTTCTTGTATATCTGCTTAGAGGGGTAGAACTGCGGCACTCTCCAAAACCTCCAGTTGCATCTTTGGTGTCCTACCATCCGGAGTTTTATTAAGGGTCCGCTTAACCTGACGATGTATTTTTTGCCGCTCATAAGATTAACATTGCGAGCGGCGATTCATTTTCAAGGTTTACCCTTGGTTGGAAAGACACAAAATTTCGCCTGTACCTAGCCCTAACAATGTTGTAGGTCGTCATCGAAGCAGATTTCCCAATTTCTCACTGGTTTCTTTTATTGCAACTGTTTTGCAAATGCTAGCATCGCATACCTCAATTTTTTAAGGAGAAAAGTGCTGTATCTCGAAAACCAGTAAAAAATTGGGAAATCTGCTTCGATGACGACCTACAACATTATTAGGGCTAGATATAGGCAAAATTTTGTGTCTTTCCAACCAAGGGTAAACCTTGAAAATGAATCGCCGCTCGCAATGTTAGTCTTATGGGCGGCAAAAAATGCATCGTCAGGTTAAGCGGACCCTTAAACGAACTTTATCTACTGAAAGTGGATTCGGGGGGTTCCAAATGAAGTGACACAAAGCTAGCCCTGTGTAGATGAGTTTGGAGTCGTAGCTCACCTCGCCTCATTAAAACTAACCAGTCCGCAGCAGGTTAAATTAATATCAATTGACTTTGACAGTTTGTAACCGAGTGACAGAGAAGGGCATGACACTGGCAGTGAGCCGCACAGCCGCGTCCGCGTCGCTCCTTTTGTCCCCAAAGGCCCAAAGGGCAAAGACAAGACGGACTCACCCGCCAGATGCTTCTCCCCATTGTTTTTCACTGAGTTTATGAAATCCTAATATTCCACTTCCGGTGTCTCTTTTGAGCGGGACACAAAAAATTGCCCTGAATGGTTCAATTTCTACCTGGCGCAGCCATTCCTCCGAACCTACGCGCCGGCATAGTGTTGCATTTTGGGCTATGGCTAAGAATAGGATAACTCACTTTCAAGTTTAGAAAACCGAAATGGTAATATTATTATAAATAACATTTTCTGGTTTCTTCCATTCATGGGTATTACATTAGAAAAACACGAGGTCATTGCAGCCGAAAACTAAAAATCCATACCCGCTGGCAAAAGGTTATTAGATATTAGATAAGTAGCCTATTTTTTACCACTGAACAATAGATGTGTCATGAAGGTTATTTGTCATTTTATGTAAAGGCAATTTTTCACTAATGTGCCGGATCGATAAATACGAAAATGTCACTTCACGTCACTGCCTCTTAAACTAGGTATTGACCTTACACTTCTCTCCTATTCATTTCATCTAGAAATACGGGTTGGCATTTAAGAAAAACCTTCATCCCCTGTCCCCTATTATCCGTTCCCCATAAGATAGAGTCTACATTATTTTAGGCTTATAGACTACCGAAAACTCTACCAACTAAATAAAAGTTGCCCCACCACTCAAAAGCCCTCTCTTCCTGCGGTGATCAGAATATGTTCAGGCAGACCCACTCACCACCCACCTACCCACCTCATCGGTACTCTACTTGTACTTGTGTAGGTGCTCCAAAGCTAGACCTAGGTAGGTCCTAGAGTCCTAGACCAAGTTGGACATATTCTGTTTTAATGTGGCAACCGTGGAGCCCGTTCCAGTAAATATTCACAGGATCCAAACAACGTAAACCTAATGGTAACGTAGTCCAGTATCTTCACGCGATCAAAACTCATCCAGCGCGGCATCTCTGTGAAGCTCCCAAGAATGAAAAGGTTTCAAGTGTAAACAAACTTGCCGGCACATGCGCCTTTCTTGGAGGGAAGCTCTGTCCAGCAGGTATCCACACTAGCCGTGCTTCTCCAGTCGCGTTGAAGCAGCCGTGCGGGGCGGACGTGTGCACCCAACGCATTTTGCTGCACCGTACGAACTTCTTTCGTATTTCGTGAATTGTTGCTTTTAGTTTTTATTTAGTTTTTACAATGTTCTGGGCGATACTTTGTGTATGTGTTTTTGGTGGTGTGATTGGCGCTTACGGGTCGGCGATAAGCCGGTCCGACGAGATTGTTTCCCCTCTAAGGATCGCCCAATGCCGGTCACGCTGTTTGGAAAAGGTAAACACTTTTTTATAAACTTTAATATGACGCTATGGATCTCTGCCGTCATGTATCCCAAAACTATTAAATAAGTAGCTAGTACTTACGATTTGGGATATAATTCCGGTTTTATGCCAATACCTTCGCAGGTGTCTTCAGTTAACTATAACTTATCAGATAGATATAAAGATGAATAAAGGTATACAATAATACTGTTATACAGAAATTTTATTATATTACTTGCCCTGGGCGAAAGAATCAAAATACCTTGGTACAATCAAAGAACCGGCAGGTTCGGTTAGATAGTATGGCCACCCGAATATGCAGCCTAATGTCACTGCAAAGGGCATCTACTTAAAATAAGCGTCGAACAAGAAACTATAATAATATGGATCACCTGAGGTCCTGAGGTGATCGAAAATTCAAATTAAATTTTGATTTTAAACCTAAACTGCGATCGATGTCTCCCTGTAGGTAGGATCAGTTTTCGTATTCGATTCCTATCGTAAATTTAACATAACGTAAAGAAAACTCCAAATTTTCTTAGTAATACCTTAGGTATATGCGTTCGTTGTAGTTAATATTTCTCCAAACTATCGAAGTTTAATAACTACTTGTACATAGGTAATTACGAATATTTAAGATTTCAAATTTTTAAATATTTATTTTAATTTTCAATATTTAACAACTCACCGGTGAGTCCTGACTACTAATTTCAAAAGTAAACATAACTCAATAGGAATATTGGGCGCCCTTTCGGGAACTCTACCTATAGGCAGGTATAGGAACTCTTCCCCAACTTTCCAAGCCCGCCGGCAAAACTGACCTATTGTTTTCTAAATGTAAATAATGAAAGAATAAAATTCTCCTGCCTTCTTTTTAATATTAACATTTCAGAATTTTAATAAAATCTGTAGCAACAAAGGCAAAGTTTGGACAAACAGAAATCTAAGTAAACACCATTTCTGAGATAGCATGAGGGCGTAAAAGAAAAAAAAATCTCACAGCAGAATATGAAGGTGTATAAATTCAGCAGTATGAAGCATGCAGAAGCAGTTTTTCCAAATTTGTCCGCGCACCATATAGGCTTGCGGCTGTCTCCAATTTTACACCTAATTGAAGTACAAATCGAATTCTGTTCGCCAGCCTTGAAGTCGCGGCAACCGCAATTCCAGAATTGAGGATAACTAGTCTCACCGATGAAAAATTACCAATCTCGCTACCATATTTCTAACGCCATAAGAGGAATATGCCGCACGCGATTTCCTATTCTGTAGCTCGGTATAGGTGCGTTTCAACAACAAGTAGGACTAATGCCTCACACAAGATAATAAATTGAAACACCTGTTACCTGATAAAAACTACTCTATCGTGATCAAAATGCACATACCTATTCACGTTTGTCAACTGCAGCTAACTAATGAATTATTGATAAAATCAGTGTCGCGAGATGGCTGGAGAACTGCTTTCATTGCCTAGAAACGATAGCTTCAACACACTTGTTTTTAATGTTTATTCAGAAAAAAAATGTATGCCTGGTGTACTGCTATAGGTATCACCTTTCTACATAACACCTTGAAGAATGGTACAAGTACATTCGAGTCAATTCGTCGTCTGACTTCTCTGTATACGTGACGGGTACTTAATGCTTTAAGCCAGTCTAAGCATTAGCGTTAAAGTTGCAGGGTGGTCTTTCCGAGCATCAGATGCGTTATGCAAGTAGATAACTACCTGCCAGTTCTCAGCCTAGTGAACATAGGGCATAGGGTAGTGTACTTATTTCCATATAAGACTCATAGGATAGATATTTTACCCTCGTATTTGTGTAAACCCGTAGCGCCCGTGGGTAATGCAGGGACTGCGTGCTTGAAAAAGTTAATCAGCCTGGGCGTTTTCACTGAGTAGCAGTGCAGAAGGGATCCTGAACCTACAGCCTTTTTATACCATTTTATACGCCGGGTAGTCGCGTTTTCCGTAGCAACGTCCACGGCGCTCTGGGCGCATTCATGTAGATGACGCCCCATGTGCGAGAAAAGGTCACCACCAGCCTTCTATTTGGGTAGGGTGTATATGAAAACCTCTTTTAAGCAAGATCGCAGAGGCACAGTGCGTACCGATACATTTGAACCACAATAAAGACACTTTAAAAGTTGCAACAACTCGAAGACTCGAGATTTTCCTTCTTGGAAGGGTACTAAGATGATCATACCAGCAACAAATTTGGGGAACCATGTCTCTGGAGGAGAATTAGGTCTCTGAGTGTATAGGTAGAGGCAGGCCGGTTGTTTCGGTACTGTACCGGTACGGTGTACCCTTCACGCACGCGCCGCAGTACCTGACTACCAGTTTGGAGCTGGTGGCAGCGTGGTGCGTGCCTATATCTGGACAGGTAGCTGGAGGGCAGTGGAAGCTCTGTTCGATTGTCTCTCCTTCTTCATCCCGAAGCCTTTTCCAACGCTGCACCAGTACCTTGTCATTATCCCTCACCATGCTTCTATTTCTTCTGTCTTTTTTTTTTGAACTACCTTATTAACTTCTCCATATGGAATAAAGTTGGACGCAATGAACGTCTGGCGAGTTTATCAGAAACAGGTACGGTTCGTGAACCTGCGAGGAGGCCAATATACACAGTGCGACAGGTGGCTGTTTTATCGGAATAGAGGTAACATTGAGTGTGTAGTGAGGGCTAGGTTAGCTTACAGGTAGGACTCAGAGCTAGAAAGCAAAGGAAAGGACCAAGGCTTATTGAGTTGAAATATGGTTAGACGTTCTCCTGGTGAACTTCACCCACTCAGACCAAATCTGAAGGAAAGTTGAACTATCTTTCAAAAACTCCTAAAAGACTATTCTTCTACTTTTTCTATTCAAGAGTGTTTTTTAATGTTATTTAGATGAATTTCTCAAAATGTGATTTAACTGGAAACCCGGCATTATTTACTTTGATCCAATCTTTTTTAGGAGGGACATATTCAGCAAGACATATAAAAAAGAAAACTCCGACCAAATTACACCTTATCGGACATGTAAAAAGTAAAAAACTTCTATAAATAGGGATCAATAAAGGCCTGCAGCCCACAGTTTGCATCCACTTAAGGTTCTAGGCTCTGGAACTTCCAGGACCGTCAGTTCGGGTCTAAGCTAATTAAGGTGAAGTTTAAGTGCAGCTTGAACTTATATAGTCATCTGAATTCAAGGTTATTTTTCCCCCCAGTTTAAAAAAGCGCACCTGAATCAGAAGAACTTGGGAAGCTTGAAGCTTGATTATTTGCCAAAAACAGCGGGGAGCTCACTATATATTGGTTTCGAAAAACTAAAACAACGCGCCGCGAATTTCATTCAGACCACGAGCGACGCCTCGTCCGATAACTGGGAGATTTATCCGCAAATCTGCCAGTAAATTATTTTTCTTGTTTTTCTTTTGCTATCGGAATCAGTCGCGTCTAGTGGAAGCCACTGAATTTTCTATCAACAACATAAAAATGTCGAAACTTCCGGTTGTTTCATATTTGTGCTGTAAGTATATTGTACAGGAGGAGCAAACCCGCATCAAAGGACATTACTTTTCTAGTCTCAATTTTTAGCATAAAACACCTTTCCATTATTCAAAAGTTTTCTTTACGACAGAATAAGAACGTATATCACTCGAATATAAAAGTAGCACATTGAATTTCATTGGATGCTGCTGGTCTGACAACATTAAGAAATGTCGCCATGATATACATTGCTTCCTTTAATGCTCCTTTTGCAGTATTTATACGCCATAAGGGAATCTCTAGCTAAATTTATATTCTTTGGGGTCCTATTTTTCTCTCTTTCGTTGAGAGGAAAAGTCCCATTTATTCGTGATATTATTTTTCTCTGTAAAGAAACTGTGACAGTTTATGTCCTACTATATGCGAGTAAAACCTGGAGAAATGGGCGCTTCGAGAAAAACATAGATCTGCACTTAGCTCGGTATATATCAGCCCAAGTCAGGGTCGAGAGTAGTAAAGCAATCTGCAAACTGCTTACGAAACAGCAAGTAAGAAGGGAAATTGGTAAACTCCTGAGGTTTCTTCATTGGTAGAGCAGGAGTTATTAGTATTAGGGTCTCAAGATGGAGTTACACTTGGCACGAAGCAGTTTTATAGGTGTGCGTGATGGGACGTCATTTTGAGACCCAAGTTCATACGTGACAACCTCCAGAATTTCCAAATCTGCGACGTTACAGCCACGAAAGCAGAGTTGATTAAGATGTACTCCCTATTTTTCATCATCTGTTAGTTCATCCCCCTTGCGCTATTTAGTTCCCAAATATTTCCTCTTAACCCGAAGTTAGGAGGATGACCAACTTCTAATAGTTTGGCTACCAAAACTCGTATTAATCCACCGTTAGATTGGTAATAAATAGCGCCCAACATCTTTGAGAGGAAGCAGATATTACCGAAGGAATTGACTGATATGTTATCTCTGTTCTATTTGAAGTGATCGTTTTTATCATATCTGTACAAACAGGACACCCAAGGCTTATAAAATTTAAACGCTATAGCACACTTCATCCAGTGCATAGGTGCACACAGACACAGACAATTTTGGAAAGCTCTGACTCCTCTAGATGATCATGTCTTACATCCTATATCATGTACACTACATACGAGTACCACATAAAAGGAGAGGTTCTACTACAAGGCGTCTATAGGCCAAAATATTGGTCTGTTTGTTAGTAGCCTGTAGCCACTTCTCTCGTTTACAAGTATTGTCAGTTTGGACCATTTTGCTGAAGTTTTGTTGATAATAAAATAAAAGGTAAAATAAAGGTGGGATAGAAAACTAGTTAAGTCATGTCAACTGTAAGATACATTTACACATAAAGGGGGGTTTTATTATCAAGTTTTCTAACTCAAATAGGTTTTTTTATTATGTTTAAACAGTTAGAATGAACTACATATACTTATCCGTATCTTCTTTGGTATTACACTGTACAGGATGACAGACCGGGACCGGCACCCTCATAGGGTAAGAAGGAAGGAAAGGCAGGGAACTCATCTTCGGAAAATGATGGCAATATTCAGCGGATGCACGTATGAAATGATGACAGGAAGACTAGAAATAACCGAAGGGAGTATTCTGTCGCTGTTCATGAATGTCAAGCAGCTCGGCTCCAGGGTAGCGAACAAGGCGGGATGTGTCACGACTCAGGATCGGAGCACGCAAAAGTGGTGGGATATATAGCGGTGAATTAAACTCCCTACACCCTTCCCTTTCCCCCTATTCTAAAATTGCAGGTCAGAAGGTACTACAACTTGTAGAGCTCCAGACTGTTGTGGCGATCTGCAAGCTGGAATGCTGGAAAAAGAAGCGACATCAAATTGGGAATTTCCCAGCGTCTTCTATACTAAGGCTGAATTTCACCACTTTAACGTGAAGACTATCGTGTTCACGATAGCGCTATCCTATCGCTAAAAAAAGTTAACGGCTTTCGCCAAGCACTCTTATCTTACAGTTAGCTTTTGAGCGGATTATCCGATAACGATAAATTTCATACTGCAGGGATTGTTGTCTACCCAACAATTTAATACATCATTCTCCGAAAAATTAGTGTGTCCTTCAGGTTTATTTTCCATTTTTAACTTGAAACAAATTTGACGCAGACGAATTCTAGTGACACGACAAATTTAACGATCGGATAATTTTTTCTTCTGCTTTAACGAATCGATAGCTATTCGATCGTTAGGAGGCACTATCGTGAGGTGGTGAAATTCAGCCTAACGCGAATAAACGCGATTTGTTTTGTGAAACTACTAAAAGGAGGAAATTTGCTACCTGTTCGATTTGTAGGCAATTCTAAACATTTCGTTGACCCACCCGTGCTGAAAAGGTATTCCTTGTCATAAAAAAGACCAAAAAGAAGATGCATAAAAGGTTCCGCCAGAACCCACGTGGACCTCATCTTTCCTGCAGGACTCTCAAAATGCTCATCCAGTGGGTTAAATTACGTGAAGCCCGTTTCACTTTCTTATATTCTTTCAATACCTTGCTCTCACGATCTTGTGACTCCCTTTATTTCCCAGAGGTTTTGGAATTTCCTTCATTTTTCCTTACCTTTCTCTTGGTGCGTATTTTTCGAATTTATCGTCGTGGATTGCTGTTTCTCAAGTAGATAGATGTCTACCTCGAAATCCGTGACTTTTGCGTTACTTACACCTAGAAACAACATTGACTTTCCCGTTGTGTTTGTTATTGTATTACTGACCCTATTTGTCTTTTCTTGACAGCCTCATTTAAAGAGGTTGACGAGGTATTTGTCAGACAAACAAAGGTTGGCTTTTCAAAATAAAAAACCCTGTTGACGTTCCTTTATGTACTTGAAAGGTTTCAACGGAACTGAACAAAAAGTTTCCACTTCTTGCCGATTTCACAGTTTCGGACATTCTGTTTCAATTGTACTCCTTCCAACTGAAGGGGAAAAATTCATTGCCATAAATCAGTATATGGTCATGGAACCGAAGGCACAAACAATACATTTTCTATGTCGGAATGTCTCTCAAAATAAATATTTACCGATATTTACAGTTTTAACAGACTCTGAATCATATACCCCAACTCTCTTATTTTTGTGAAGTTCTTTCATAACATAATAACCGATGGTTGCAATAGGGATTACAACTTCCAGCCAAAAAACTGAGGGAGTTTTGACTCCCAGTTTAATCTTGGGCGCAAAAATTTTGGACGACCTGCGAAGGTCCCCTACGTTAAGGTATTATTATACTATATAACCTCTATTTGACACCAATAATCTCCGTGTCAAGAACCCTTGTAAAAGTCAATATTATGGGATTGGGAAACGGGAGTCGAAATCGGGAAAACTTCCTATAACATCGAAACTGAACCGTACCTTACCCGGAGATCAACATTTCAACACCAACGTTTGAGTCGATTGTTCTGATCTAATTTGGAGGATTTGACGGTTTTTAAGTGTTGTATCTTCTTTCAGAGATTTCAGTGTGAATTCAAAATTATACTTAAGTTCATAAGTTTCAGTCTTCAGTTATTTCGGGGAGGAGTAAAAATTGCGCAGGATGGCAGTATGAGTGCCAGACTTTCATGTACTTGCACCAACAATGTTTCTAAAATACAAATAATGTATCCAGAAGTAAAGCTGGTATCTGGTATTGTGTGATGTACACAAATGATTTATAGCTTTGGGGAACAGCTGAAACCTGCCAGAAGGCCGCTGGATCCATGTTCCATCTCAGCTTCCCCACCGGCCCAGACGGATTGTACGGTTCCTCACTAAATAACATAAATTTGGCTGGGTTGGAGACTGGAAAGGTATCGATATTCTCTTGTTTTTGCCAAGAGATTGATGAACCCTCATAATTTAACTTTTTTTTATTCATCTCTGAGACCTTACCTTTTTTATGTTCCTTGAACAAGATCGTGTTTAGCTAGTTAATTACCTTGATACGGAGACGTAAAAAAATAATTTTTGGATGGAATATTATTTATAGCAGGACAGAGAAGGCCCAAGGGCTGAGGCAGATGCAATTTGTGTTGCCCATTTGATTTTATTGAAATAATTTTATGGATTACGATTATGTACGTATATTTTCTACAAAAGTTATGGCACTGTGCTCGAGTAATTGACTAGGCAGTATCATAAATGAAGGTAATTGAACGATTATTTTAACTCCATAGGTGAATTTTAAGCAGTATCTTGTCTAGGTCGGTCGTCATCCATCAATGTGCCTCCCGCCAAAGGCAACCTTCTTCCTCCTGCGCGCACGTACCTTCATAATGAGGGCACATTGCCGATTTAAGTTTAGCAGAGGCAGAGTTATATACATATCTGATGATGGTTTGGGTTTACAAGTAAAATTTCCAGGTGCCTACGTATAGTATAAAATGGAAAATGAAATGCGAAACCGAGGGGTTAACCACTCGTTGGGAATCTCGTTGGGAATCACTGGAAATCTTTATGAAATCTCAGGGAATCTTGGAATTTTTTTTGGAGTGGTTACCCCTTCGGGGTTCATCTTTCTATGAATATCGTTGGGAATCTTTGGAAATCTTTATGGAATCTCAAGGAATCTCTGGAGTGGTTACCTCCTCGTGCGAAACTGTGGAAATCTAAAGATAACTCTTACAGGCGCAATCGGTACTGGTACGGAGCTGGATGGGGTTTTTTAGAGTAGACCGCAAGAAGCCAAAAGGTCTGGCTGATATCACAAAAAATACGAACGCATTAATGGGCGCATTCCTCAAAAATAGGAGAACATGCGTACGCCGGTATGCTCAATCAATCTATCTTTTCCGACCATCTACCAATTTCACAGGAACAGAGTATTACTTTTATCCCTTTCCTATCTTTACACAATCTTCCATTTTATAGCCATCGCAGGAGCCCTACCTGGGCGCAGTGGGAAAAAGGACGTTAAGAATCTGGCACCAGGTACTTGCAATAGGCCAGATTGACTCTCAAATGCCAAAATCAAGATTGGGGCTCGTATAGCACGTATAGGTACGCACGAGTACTTACAGGTTTAAAAATATACTCACGAGTATCACGAGACATTGTAGAAGTACAGGTATAATATGTAATGTAGGTGTAACATATTTCCCTAAAACCCCATTACACAGCAACACTGACAAAATATCTGGCGTCCAATATTGTAAAAGTACAAAAAAAAAATATTGGAGGAATAATTTTCAAAGGATAGATATTCGAACATTTCTCACAAATAACGGAATCTAATTTAGTTTCTTAAACATAAAGTAAGTAGTGGAAGAGGGGGAAACAAATCTTGAACATAAATGTAATTATGAACTTTATACGTAAAGAGGCATCTATCTGGAATGGCGTCGGATGTCTGAAGAAAGCTTTTAATAAAACGCAAAAGCTTTTGAGAAGCAAGTTTCATCCATTCATGCTGAATAGCTTTTATTAAAGCCAAAGTTTCATTACTGGAAGGAATGTACCTAAGCTCCTTCCCATTTTGTTCGAGCATTGTCAACTCACTTAACTCATACAACTCAACTGTTGGACTACTCCCAAAAGGCCGGAAAACTTTCCAAAAGCCGGCGGTTGTTTCATCAACTTGTGCATGTATTTTTCAAATGAGATTTTATTTCCTCACAGGTTTTAAGGAACATGAACTGCTTTCGAGTGGCCAGGTGCTCTCGCTGTTCGTAAATTTGGGACAGATAAGCTGAGTATAGTGTAATAACAATAACAGTAAATAATTCTAGTGGTGGCTCCCGCATACAATAGAGAGGTTGGAAAT
The DNA here is from genome assembly GCA_950004255.1 of Mesopsocus fuscifrons. Lineage (NCBI taxonomy): Eukaryota > Metazoa > Arthropoda > Insecta > Psocodea > Mesopsocidae > Mesopsocus > Mesopsocus fuscifrons. The sequence continues at coordinate 13,053,951 of OX465377.1, forward strand.
CGGGTCAACAGCTACAAGGCCCACCGCTCAGAAGCCCTAGTACATATTTGGGACGGCGAAAAATAGGATTATTCTCTGGCTAAATAAGTTTCGCATTAGTCGCGAAGCCGTAACGGTAATGAGACTAGTCGGCACATTTTGCTCGCTGATGAAAGAAACATACGGATGTTAAAAGGGAAGAATTTGCTGGAAGAATAATTGTGTAATTTGTATGCTAATATAATGTAATAATGGAGCATTGAGGCAAACGGCTGTTACAGCTGTGACCGTTACGTCGAACAAAAGCACCGAGTGCATTCTACTGTGCAAGTCATAATATTCAAGCGCCAAGCCGTTTCAACAGTTTTCTCTTCTACTTCTACCCACTAATCTCCTGCAACTGGGTCAAGAAGCCGCCATTGTGTGTAGATAACCAAATAGAGCAACAAAAATTATAGTGCAGCTGTACTCGATAAATGTTGTGCGCTCAGCGCTCGGTATAATGCTATTCTGAAGGTGAAATTCAGTTCTCCAATAGACGCAAAATTACTGGTACGGGACGGAATGCATTGAACCACGTAGTAATTTTCCAACAATAGCATCGGCCAGATTTTCCTAGTTTCGCGAGTCCACCACCAGTGCCCGACACGCGGATAGAGGGTAAAACGTATTGTGAACAGTGAGCACATTAGCAATCGGTTCAGAGCATACGTATGTTTGTTTGTGCGAGTACTTCACCTGAACCTGCCAACCCAATTCACATACAGACCTGTGCGGAACCCATGTAGATTGCACCTTCCATGTCAATTTTCGATGCAATAGTTTCATCGTGAAAAAAAAATAAAGTTATATCAGACATCAGGCTATACTCCACGCGCATCTTGGATGACAGTAACTTCACACAATGTTTTAAAAAAACACAGGGTTCCCAAAATTATTTTTTGTTCAGAACCAGAAGTAGACTTGAGAAGTAGGGTCACAATGATCTAAAAGAGTTTAGCAACGACAATTCACATCCACCCTTCGATAAGTCTGAATTTACTATCATCCAAGATGCGCGCGAAGTATAGACAAATTGACTTTACCCCCTTTGGAAAAGTACACAACACCTACTGGGGATGGGGGGATTAAATAGGGTTAAGCGTAAGCATGAGTAAGTGGGCAGTAAATGGCCAAAGGCGGGGGAGTTCACACTGAAAGGTCCAGAACAGGCTTCCACAGTCAGACATCCGTCACAACATCGGAGGCTTGCCTACCTCGTACGGTCGTACCTACACCTAATAATATATTTCACGGGTTTTAATTGGAACTAAATAATAGTAATTACCCCCCAGTTCCGGAGCTGAAGCTCTAACTATTTAAATCGCCTACTATCCTGCATTATTCAATAAAGTGTTTGTCTTTGCATTACATTCGTTGAGTGGCTTCTCCCCTCAAGTATATTTCACAAAAAAAGGAAAAAATAATTAGTTTAATTGACGTTGCATAAAGTGGGTAAAGATAATTGCAGGGTTGGCGGTTGTTTGGATAAAGGTAGCAGGAACTCACAGTAGCCAGACAGAGTAATGTATCACCCCAAATAAATCACCTGGCTCAAGCCCTGTCCACCACTTTTAATTGAGAAACAACGAATATTCATTGGTCACAGATAAAAACGGTGTCTCGCAACCATTCAGAATTCCGCATCTTCTTGCTTCCCCGTTGACTCTCTGACCCTGCGTTATCATCTATTCTTAAATTACTATTTACTGCTAATCAACAGATATCAGATATTGCCTATTTACGCCCTCCGAAAGCTCCAAACATATTAAGCGAAAATTTAAAAGGAAGGTGCATATTTTGAGGTGTTCAAGTGTACCTTGCAGTCCTTGCATGATACTTTTGAATTTATTGGTTCACAAGCATAAGATTTTTGTTCAAAAACAGCCGATGATTTTGCAATTACTGTCAGCATAGTGGCACAGCACTATTACACCTACGTGATGGAGCACAGCATATACCTACGGGTAGGCTACTACAACTGTCGCCAGACATTTCTGACATCATCTTTCTCGAATAAGCGTCGGATATGCCAGAAGCCATAAAACAGCTCCCGGCACATAATGAAAGAAAATAAAGGGTCCGACAACAGTCGCACTAAACTTTCTCGCCCCATGTGATTTTTTTTTTTTTTTTTTTTTTTTTTTTTCTTTGAGATTTTTTTGCGGGCGTAATTTTTAAGCAATCCAAAATCGGTTGAAAATGACCCAAGAGCATCTATCTGAGATCACTCCCACCAAGTTTCATGGCTGTCATTCTATTACTGTAGTCCCAAATGCGTTCCGACCATTCAAAAACGTGGTTTCTCATTCTCAACTCATTTTCGACACTTTTTTGACTACAACGGCCGTAATTTTGAAGATAACAAAATTCTGTTCGACAAATGTTTAAGTTACATGGTTCTACACAAATTTACCAAATTTCATGACAATCGGTCAATAAATGTGAATGGCGCCGAAACGATCGAACTTTGGTCCAGAACGGCCGTAATTTTAAACCAATTCAATTTTAGTTGCAAATGACCTCGAAGCATCTATTTGTCAACACACTTACCAATTTTCAGTGTTATAGATTGAAAAGTGTACCGTCGGCGCTTGTCCGACTAACCAAAAACACGATTTTTTAATTATTTTGGCGGTTTTTTGACAATAGCGGCCGCAATTTTTGACCAATCAAAAAATCCTTGAAAATGTGTCTCGGCAGTAATTTTAGACAGGTCCATACCAAATTTCATCAAAATCGGATGAACGGTATAGGCGCTAGAGCACTGAACGGACTGACTGACGGACTGACGGACTGACGGACGGACAGACTTTTTCCAGAAACCACTTTTTTGGACTCAGGGGACCCCCAGGATCATGGGAAACCCAAAATCTCAATTTCGAAATTTTGCACGAAAACAATACTTTCTCGCCATATATGGCTAGCGAGAAAGTAAAAATGATAATTAAGAATTGTTACCCAGCTACCCACAGAGGTAATAAACAGGGTCCACGACTATTCAACCGTGATTCTCGTGCCTTTTCTCATACCTACCGCAACCACAAGCGAGCGATAAAAAATCATTTCGCACTAGTACGTGAAACCACAAAAAATAATCTAAGCAGACAATTTACGAGGAAGCACCGTGTGTCATATTTGCAGACACATCCAACGTGTAAGGTCTTCTGAAGCAAAACGACTCTGCGACTATGTTTGAACCGTGTTTTTTCCACCACGTATGGGATGCAATAAGACAATAACAAATATATAAACGGGACATGTGTCTTGCTCGCCGTTCCTGGTCAATTACATTTTTTTATCCACTGTTATTATATCAAGACAATAAAAATGACTGGTCTGGTTGTGTGCTGCCATAGGCGTCGCATACTCAGAAACATTAGGCAGGGTCGGATCAAAGATAGAAATCCCTATAGCATTTAGTCTTGAGAGTCGAGCTGCTATTTTAAAACAGTATTTATCCGGCGTTAGGGAGCTCGGATTTTTCATTATTATGATATTAAAAAATCGCTAATTTTCACACGTCTGACTTAATCATATTCACAGCTAAAAAGGTAAGGTATTTCACCGAATTTCACCGTTTATTCGGAATAAACTTAAAAATTCAGTACGCACACCTGCTCGTATGTTCAGGTAGTAAGTGATAGAACACCTTTTCACACGAAACAAACAATGGATTCGTGAATCCCTAAAAAATGATTCATTCGAATTTATTAGGCACCCTTTTCATTTTCAGCAGTTTTCAGGAAACTCAACCCGTACGTTAGTGAAACATCCCTTCGTCTGGCCTCCGTACCAGCGGCACCGGGGCCGGCACCATCCCTTTTCACACCAAACAAAGTATAATGCACGAAATACGCTCCGACACTCCCCGCTCAAAGGGGTTCCACAATATTTATTCTGTTACAGGATTTGAAAGGGTTAAAGTGAATAGAATCAGTGTTCGGGTTTTTCGAAGGGGTCTGGCGGAGAGCATAGTTTTGGCGGGGTTTAAACCTGTTTTCCCCTAGATAAACAAGCTGCAAAAAGATTCTTTTGTGCTTACAGTGCTAACAGCACTTTAAACGGATGGTGATGCCATGCATGATATAATTCATTATATCCCCATCTTCATGCTCCATTAGTGTTTCGCAGGAGAAGTAATTAACGATTAATGAAATTCTGAACAGTTGTTACAGTGCTGACGTGGCTCCTTAACGACTCTTTCTCTTCCATACTGACTTATATTGGCTTCGTATGCTGAGAGGCGCTAATAGATTTTCATAGTGCTATTCACTTTACCGACCTAGAGCACTAGCTCTTGCTACTCTATTATTGAGGCCCACAATAGGTACATCTGCTATATTACGACTATTGCCAACAGCATACCCCGCAGCTTTGCCGCACGAATTATACGCAAATACTACCCAAGTGGTTCTGCATACAAATAATGATTTTTGCGCTAGAAGTTTGGTGGAACTGTTCCTGCTGAACAGTTTTTGACTAAAAACCTACCTCGCCTTTTTGAGGCTTCTCTGACCGAGAGGAATACTGAGGAGTGAGGTTTGACCTAACTTCCGCTCACTGAGAACCAACGGTTAAGCCAAGAAAAACAAGAGAGTTCGATTTAAAATAATGAAGGAAGTGTACCTGATTGGCGGCCGACGATGACTCAGGTGCGAGAAGAACAATCGAACGGGTCCGGTCCGCAAACAGGGCCAACGGTGAAGCACTGAAACAACCGAAATTAGGGCAATCAATTGAGGAACTATTCTACCGGGGATAAAGTCTTGCCATGCATAGATACCAATCCTGCCTATAACCACAAAAAACTGTACTACACTCAAAAGTGTAGGGTGGTTTTGTTTGGAATTAACAGTGACTACTGAAGAAAACGAAAACGGTTTGATTTTTTATAAAAAAATTTCTATTTTCAAGAAGAATATAATCTCTGAATCTCTGAAAATTAGTTTTTGTATGAAAATCACTCGACTGCTAAGTTTTATCCCCAATAAAGAAGTTTTTACAATGCAACAGTTCCCTTAGAAAGTTGTCAGCGAAACCACTCTGGCGTTATTTCCCAAATAAAGTAATAAAATAAAGGGACGACAACCCTATCGTAAAACGCACTCTGGCAATAATTCTTGGGTAGAAATAAATATTTCTTCGCACTTGTATTATATCGCACAATCGGTACTGCCATGATTTCTCCCTCTATTAAGTAGCAGAGCTGATGAATCAAGCTGGTGAAAAGAATACATAGGTAGAGATTTTGGAAAATGTTATGTCTATGGCCAACGAAAATGTCGCTCTCCTACAACTCTCTTACTGGAAAATCTGACGTATACTCATGCATGCAGAATAAATATTTTACACTAGGCGAGCAGTTTTGGTTTTTGTGCGCCCCTGGGCTGCTTGTTTTGGTGCATACGGTTCTTTACTGTCCGGCTGGTATTTAGTTCGGAACCCAGACATTGTTAGCAGCTATTGTCCGGCCAAACCCGAGCGGGTCGGCATCCTAATTGTCGGCAGGCTATGACAAACATGCCCCATGTCCGCTGTGTGGGTTTTTGCCCCCCGGACACCAACCATCTCTCCTCCATTGAACTGCCATTCAACTCTACCTGTTTTCTTGGCTAGTTCTCAGACTTTGTTGCTCTCACAAAGGGCGAAAGCGACTTGCTATGTACGTGAAAAAATGATAACCTCACTTTTGTACGTCCAGTTTTTCATTAGGCACGATAATTTTCCTGATAAATTGTTACAGCCTGATTGCCTTTGCCTTGTTGGTTTCTACATAAATTTTACCAAAACCAACTTTGTGAAAAAATTACTGTTCTACAAGTGACATAACTTATTGCAGAACCCTCAGGTTTTTGTAGAAAATAAAACCGAATAGAGATGTGAGTCGAACTGGTTTATCATGTTCCTGCGGTGAAGAAGGGCAGAGCCATCCCTTTTCCCTCTCGAGTCCGCAGGTGTTTACCCCAAAACACCGTACTTAGCCCGAAGGCTCAAAGTCTGATCCTCTAATCGAAAAATCAAAGATCATTACGATTATTACTACAATATTTTTTTCATGCTCATCCTTCATCAACAGTGAAATGTTGTGAGTGTAATGACTTCGACCTAAATTTGGGGTTCCTTATCCCATGTCCGTTTATAAAAATGGGATGACTATTTAATTGTCGGAATGATAATAATGATAATTTTATTGGTTGCAGGTAAGATGAGAGATAATTATTTGGGACTTCTTGGCAGGTAAAACCTAGACAGAATGCGTTATAGAGGAAGATCATGGCTTATCGTCGCTGGAGGGGACGTATCAACATCCACATTTTTCCTTCTTGAAGGTTACAATTGATTTATTTTATCTCACAGTCCGTAAATTTGGGGCCAGGTATGCGCTTTTGTGTTGGCCCCTCCTTAGGTACATACCTTAGTCTCAATGGGCGCCAATTGCGCGTTACCCGCGACACGATTTGAAAAGAAAATGCGCGTTGGGACCAATTCGGTGTTCACTGGGCCCATTGTTAATTTTAATGAGCCCAACAATTCAAATGTATGCAATCGCATTTCAAGGAGTTGGTGTCTATTGTTGAAGGCGTTGCCAGATTTTCTTTTTAGGAGATTTAGGAGATTTAGTCGATACGCAGATTGTTCAAATTTATCTAAGTCCCACGTGCTAAACTAGCCTTTCTCGTAAAACTCTGTCATATGTACGGGAAAAAGACTAGAATTAAATGAAAAATAGAAGAAAAATAAGATAAATCATTGTCATGCATGTTTTCCGTTAAACAGACGAAAAGGTTTGCTCTAAGTTTGCATAATTATGTATATGTATGCTTGCTCTGCTGGTGATGGAGTGGTACAGCTTTAGCCTGCGGTGTGGTGACAAGACCTTACAACTTTCCATAATGAAAAGGTTTGCATGCATGGCATGATTACTAACAAAAGTTGTCAAGTGGAATTTTGTTACAAGAATTTTCGCTATTGCTTCTTTTTTTATGTAGACGCCCTTTGCGGTAGCGCAAAGGTGAAAATTTTCGAAGTTGAATAAAGACGACTACAGGTCAAGGAGGTGAAACATGAATGCTACATCAGCAGAAAATGGGCGGAGCCTTTGAACCTGGTTCCTCCATCGTAATAGCCCAGTGACCTGACAACTGCTCCTGGAGAATCTGGCCCGGCTGAGTAGCCTTGATGGGTAGGTACTATGACGTATACCGGAGGAAGATAACTTCAACTGTATAGGACACGCGTTTGACCAGATCACTCCATCATTTGAAGACGTCACAAAAAATGAAAGATAGCATTTAGCAATGTGACGAAAATTAAAAACTGACGCATTTAAAACAGAACCACATCCTTGGTCAACTATAATACTCATAGGTTGACTGTAGAAGTCTAAACAGAACTGAATCATACGTGGACATGGATTTTAGGCCTCAAGTTTGTAGCAAAGCCAGCGTTAAAGCTGAAGTTTAGTTCCACGCAGGTATTTACGAGGGGGCCCGTTGGTAATTGAGCACATGTACTGTGGGATTGGGACCCCGCCCCCCGATACAGGTGCCCCCGTGAGCCCGGCTGCTCCCCGGGGACCTTGGCCTCTCCGGCCCTTTACCTAACCCTAATTTGTCTTGTGAGCCTCGCAAGGCAGCTCGAGCCGGGCTGCCGACATGGGGATATATACCTCTCTTGTTTCAGTTGTTTCCCTCCTTTTTGGTTCAGGGCATTCATTTTACTTTAAATCCTTTAGCTGCAGGTTTATCTCCGTATGAGTTCTTGGAATCACAATTTATAGTACTAGTGTAATCTACCCTAAAAGCTCCCAGTGATGAAGTGTGATTTTACACCCATGCTTTGGCGCCAATGGAGAAATTTATACTTCATATTTGTTCACTTTCTACCTTGCTTTCTCAATATTTGCATTGCATGCAGGCCACAACAATAGGCCTGCCCTCTTCGTTTCACCCCCTCAAGCATTGATTTAAATCTGTAGGTATATTTGTGTATTTGCCTGTTTGCTATAGTTGTATTTTTGGAAATCCCCTTCAATCCTTATTTGAACCCGTTTCTCACAGGAAATAATTTTCCCCACCCCGCTGTTGGCTGGTTCAATTATACAAAAATCCAGTCGACCCCAACTCAATCTTCAGCCCCGCTATCTCAGCCCACAATAGAGCATTATTAAAAAATTTCTATTTCAAAAGGAGACCTTCCATTTTTCCTGATTGCCTAGAGGCTGAGTTGGCTACTTGCTGAAAATGTCAGAATTCGTTGTATGCTTGAGAACCTCTTCAATTTCTCATTTTCTGTGAATACGATATCCTCGCTTGAGGGAATAATAAAAGAAGCTGCCTTTCCTTTTTGCGGTATTTCCAGAACCCAGATCCATTCTAATCAAATCGGTTTCTTGTAGTACCTTGTACAGTAGTACCTTTGGATCTTCCCAATAAAATTTGAAAAATTCATACGGTTATAATGACTTTCTACAGGCGAAATTTCTACAAGCGAAAGGGGTCGTAAAGATACGTGTTTGTCTTTACATTATAAGGGACGCGCGGGATCGTCGCAAAGTTAAATGCTTCCCTAGTACTAAGTTACTAAGGCACTCTCTTCGCCTTCCCCAATTAGAGAGAATGTGTGAAGTTCGTGGTGCCCCAATCATTGTTGGATATTAGGCTAGTTTAGTTGTGGACTTACAACGACTAATTAAGTTAGGCTACCGAAGAACTAGATCCAAAACAAATAAGGTTGGCGTCTTTCTGTTTAATTTGGGCTGCACAACTTGCCAGTCTATATGTAAAGTGCAGATCGTGATGATAGACTCCCTTCTGAATGACTGCGGTATGCAAACGTTGCATTTGTTTGAGTGCAAGGTAAAATAAAATCTAGAAGGTAAATGTTCCTAATAGGTTTTAAGGAACCTAAAAGAAACAAGCAATTAAGATGATTTTTTCTGCGTGTCTGGAGTTTCAGGACGTTACCCAAATAATGACCCGTTTTACTATCGACACGAAACAGCTGTCGTAGTAGTTACTTATATGGCTCCCTGCCGGCCTAATTAGCTCCGTATTCCAAGCCTGCTCGGTAATAAACAAATATTTCCCGCTGTGCTGAGCTGAATAAAGCAAGCGTGAAATAGATGGACCGCTTTAGCTCCCTCTGGCGATGGTCAGCTAAGCAGAGCCAAAGGAAAGAGGGCGCTCGGATGCACACCATGTGAAATTCAAGCACACTGGGTCGTCCTAATAATGGTGGTCAGCCTCCAGAGTGTCCCTAATAATGGTGGCCAGCCACCGGAGTCTGTTATTTGACAGCGGCCATCTCCAACTTTGCTTTTGCTCCAGCAGACGACTCGCGGATGTAGCTCTATACTTTTGGGAAATTACTTTTCTATGTGTTTGTTCAACCCAGCGGCCCGAGGGATTTCATTCCCGTTTTACCGCTGCTGAGTAAAGCTCATCGGAGAGAAAGGCAATTCCGAATAAAAGTTGCAATTGAAAATATAATATGTTTCGCTTTTGAGAAAACGACTTTTTCAAGTTGTTTTAAAATATAAGAATTCACGGGGGAATTCAGGCTCTGAAGGCTCAAAATGAAGTTTTTAATCCGAAGCGATTAAGATTGTTTGCCTCGTTCTCGATGAATTTAAAACTTTCTCCCCTTCCTTGATTTTTCAACGTCGCACTTATTAATTTTACAAAATCTGCTGATGAGAAAAGCATAGCTGACAGGCCTTACGTTGGTCCGGTCGCTCGGCTAAACAGAGTTCACATTAATCTACTTCTCACAATGTATGTAACTTCTAGGTTTGTACCTACCTATAAAAACTAGTCTAGCACAAATGAACGAAGGTCTGGTTTCTCAAACTAGTTAGTCCCTGGAATATTCTGCTCGACAATCAATAATTGCTTTTTGATTTGAGTTTTCAAATTATATTGAGCACCTCTTTCCAGTAGCCAGGTATAGGGCAGGATCAGCAGATTAATGTACACTCCCTTGGCCTAGATGTCCACATTGCACTTAATCAGTTTAGACTGTATCAATACAATGTACCTATACTTAATACAACGTTGCTCTCTTTAACTCACAAAATCAGCAGGGCTTCGGAATGCTTCACTTTCCTTCAGTGATTTCCGGCTATAAAGTGTAAAATACAACTTCTACAATACATTCACGGAACTCAAACACTTGGCTCCTGCTATGTTATATTTTGATTTGAACTCCCCTGCATGTGAAACTGGCTTTACTGACGTAAACGGGATACCTACAGAAACTTTATGGTACAAACCTCGCATTACTTTTCAAAATCCTCACCTTCGTATAAATTTCTTAGCACTCATATCTCATTTATGTCTGGGTAAAGTAAACACCACTTCAGAAGGCAGAGAAATGGGCAGGAACGAAATATTACAAAACTTTTATACCTTTCCATGAAGTTCAACACATTTATCAGAGGGATGTTTATGTTATTTTTACACGACCTCGAAATTACTTTTTCTGCCAATCTTCGCGTGAAATGTAACGGGTGATTTATGTCGGGACGTTTCGGGGGTTAGATTACAGGTTACATACATGCGACACAATGCTAAATAACGACAAAGAAAGTTGAATGTCTACAAAAACGAGTCTTTATTGTCACGATTTGTAGTGTCAGAATCTTAAATTTTATATGGGAAATTTCTTTCATCTACCGCGACTTATCAAGGAATCTCCTCTTTCTCTCTTTCCCTACGAGTTTATTCCAGACGGGCAAGAGAGTAAAAATATGTAATTTTAACGTCAATTACTTACTAATCTGATTTGATACGTTACGATTTTACGACGAAGTACGAGTAATAGCACGAGTGTAACTAAGAAATTTAATTATGAAAAATAATAAATCAAGCACACAATATATAGGTAGATGAATATGGCAACCACCTCTACCTGAGTTTAAACATCACCAAGAAAATGAAGGAGAGACCGTTGTTAGGTAAACAACTATCAGCTCACGACGGGGGACAAGACTCCTGTCTCTATCCCAAGTTATTTGGTACAAGAGATCAATCGCGATTTCGAAGACCTCACAAGCCAGGAGCAGGGAGAATATTGCAAAGGCGTTGTGCAGCGTATGTTTGAAAACAAACGTCACGTCCAGTAGGCACGCGGAACATGTTCTTCTCCGCTCACTGAGTTGCATCCTGTACTTGAAGTCTGTGTCCCATGTCCCATGTCGCATGTCTCCTTCCTAAGTTCACGAGTGCAGACTACACGCCTGCTGATTCAAGGACGTTGCTTTCTATATCTCTTCTCGTTACTTCATCGTTATGGTGCTAGTTAAGTTGGTGTTGAGGCAGAGATTTCGGAGAAATTCTCCCTCTTGTCTGATCCATTGGCTGAGCTCCAAACTTTTGAATATGAAAGTAAAATATTCGTTCAGTCTGTCATTGTTCATATATCCGTTGGAAAACGAAAAGACAAAGCGATTTGGCGATGCTGGTGGGCTGTATCCATACATTTCATGGAATTATCGTACAGTGACTGGTTTTCTTAACATTAACAACGATCGTTTTTCTCCCTTTTATTTTGGAAACTGTTAAAGTGTAAAGTTATTTGATGCCAAACTTTGATCCTTGATGAAAATGATGGTTGAAAATGTGCGAAATATTTCCTGGTGTTCGAATGATTTTTTTAAAAACAAAATGGCTTCCTTCCTGCCACCATTAGAAAGGACATGTAGGGAAGTAGTGGGACAGGCACCGCCGCCGGGCAGGACGCATAATACGCAAATGACGGTAGCATGTGCACATGCGGATGCCGCAGATGGTCCCATGAAACGACCGCTGAAAACAATTTGCAAAACCAGTAATTACAGCATTCCCCAGCGTATGCTTTCGTTCCAGGAATGAACCATGTTGTTATCGTCGTTTACTTTTGCTCCTGGAGCTGGAATCCAGGGTCCACTGATTTCATTTGGCATTCCAGAGCGAAGAATTGAACAAGTGGACAAAATCTTTTTTCCTAACTTGCTGAAATTTCAAACAACGTGGTTTTCAGTAGGCGAACTTTGGCATAACTCTTCGGGAGTTCCCCATACCCCATAGTGTGCCTATAGTGCGGTGCTAAACTTCTCAGGAAGGTTTCCGTTGTCAAATCATTTTCACACATTAGGGATCGACAGAGTTGCGCGTGAAGAACGTTCATCTTTCACATAAAATTTTAGCCGTCTTATGGAAGGTGGAGGAGGTATGGAAGCCGCGGAGGTGGGCAAGATGACGAAGAGAAATCCTAACTGGAAAACATGGCCAGAGGTACAGGAGGGAAAAGCCGATCCGTGTTCGCGCTAGCCTCGGCTAGGCTGAGCTACAGGTACAACCAGCCTCCAGCAGATGGCCATGTCCAGCAGCCTGGGCGGACAATAGAGCAAGAGGAATCAGAGGAATAGGGAGCCGAAGAGGTAAGCAGCCTTGTTGCTGGGAGAGCCATTCCGTGTCCTGTACCTCGCTGGTATTAATCAACGGTAATGATATGGCCCCACATTAGAACCTGATCTAAACTCGGGTCTCGGAGTGACTTGTACTCTTCGCCATGCGCGATGGTTAGTTTCCCACTTGTTATGGGTAGGTGAGGATTGAAGATTTTCCAAAGGATTCAACATCTTGGTTGTTCGTACAGTATAAGCTTTTATCAAACAACAAAAGCGACGGTGTTTTTGCGCTGAACCCCTTCTTGTAACAAAATAAGAACAGCGCATAAACCGAATACGGAAAGCTCAGCCGTTGCGAACGTTTTTGTGTAGGTATTAATAATAAAATGTATCAAAATTTCAAATCAGTTCTGCTACGTACAATCACCTTCTCACACCCGCGTGAGCATTGACCACACTCTAGTACATTGATGGATGGCCCAAACCTTGCACGAAATCTACCTAAACCTGCAACCTACAGGTGGGTAGAGTGAGGCTGGTACCTGCTACAGTCACGTGTCCAAATGATTATGAAGTGGAGCTTGTAGGATATGAGGATAAGGTAATCCATCAAGGCCTCCGGCTGTTTATTACAAATCACGAATTACTCAAATCATAGGCTACAAAAACAATCAATTATCTAACGTCTTTTGTCACTAGTACGATCTCTGTAACCTGTAATATAGCCGGCCATTTATCATTGAAAGAAACAGAACGAACAATAATTATATCAAAATAATAATTATCGAAACAAGATACTGAACTCCAGTATATAAATGCTCTTCGATTTTACCGGAAGATGGATCAATTTCAAATTTATCGCGTGCGCTCAGTCTGTCTGTATCTATTATCGTCTGATAGCAGGCCTACATATTATGAAAATTCTGACGAGTTGTGTGTTGCGCGGATCGAAAGTCTTTGAAATATTGCATTTCTATCCATAGATAAGGGTTAATAACGCAATACGACTATTGTTTTCTCTCGCATAATGATTTCTACAAAAGGTATGCGGAGATAGCATCGCTCCACTGTTCCCCGCTCTTTCTGTTCCATACCTGTACGTAGGCACCAGCCAGTACAGTAAACCAGTAGTTGCGGCAGACATTAATTTCCCAGCACCCTCTCGGTACTGCTCCTGGGCTTTCCGGCGCCCCGCTGGGTCCCCGTGCGTTCATCTTTGAGCGTGATGGCAAATCAATCACGTTGCAGAACATTCCAGCCCGTATAAGGTCTACCGCGGAGGAGCTACTTTCTACAGTTCCCTCTAGGAGGAAAACCAACTGCTTCATGGCCCCCGTTGGATAACTAATAAATAAATAAAAAGATAAGTAATCGACCTTGCCAGGAGGTGACACGACTGCTCTTATCGTCTGCCCATCGTTCAGCTCTTGGAGGCTCCCCGCTGACTCGCAGCCAAGCGACAAATGACCTCTACTTGCGACAATCTGTCGAACTGCCGTGGATAGATTCGGATCGGGAGAGCAGCCCTCATTTGAGTGTCACGATAGCCCAAGTGGCGACAAATTGCAGTCATGCGACGATTTGTTTGCCTGAGCTGTGTCGCCCCCTGCTGGCGAGTTAAGTGTCAACAAATAGCTCAGTTTGCTTTCATTCACTATTATGGTCATGACTCATGACTCTCATGAGTCAACATCACTAAATCCACACGACTCCATGACGTTATATATCATGTCAACCACAATTTTGAACGATTTTGTACCGGCTGGTGGTCGACTATACTTTGGCGGCATTGGCAACGTACTCGTTCCCAATCGGGGGGAAATTCGTACTATCCATAGATTTCCTGGAGTGATGATTACATACCAGATGATTACTTCGAGATAAACGTATATTTCTGAAGAGATTCTGGCTTGTACACAAGGTCTCCTCACGTAGTTACCAATATATTCAATATTACAATATGATCTTTCAGACTCAACCAGTAACGTAAAAATAAGTCAAAGATGACCCACGCACCAAGACGATGCACACTCCCCATTACCATGAGGGAACTAACAACCAACAAGTACAACACCTTTTAAGATAAGTTTGAATATCAGGATCAATTGCTATACAAACAGTGATTTGCACTAATGTCGTCGGTGACAGAACGAAGCGGAGCTGAACAACATGGGCAATAGTAGACCCCTCATTGGGACATGTAGCTACGCCTCTGCTGGGCTATAAATCTAGCGCGTGGACAAGCAAGCAACATTAACTCTTGCCATTACAATCCGATATGCTTCAAGAAATGGTTATATATCTCACATTAGGCATATAAGTCATCGTGTTCAAATAAAATAGGCAAGTAGATGCAACTGCTATGGCACTCACTATCAAATTACCTATCAGAAACCTTATGGTGCGTCACCATATTAAATTTTTTCACACAGAGTTCTAACATTTTTTGCTAAATGTTTAGACTAGGGTAAATTAAATTACCATAAATGTTGTGAATATAGGCCCAGACAATCTGCATGATAAATTAATATGCAGTGAAATAATGTGTTAGTATTTTTTGCGACTTCCCATGGTTGAAGTTGAACTCACTAGTGCATGGCATTTTCTCTCCAGTATATCTTTGCACAACAACATATTTTCTAAGAATTTGAAGGGTACACCGTCAGTTCTAGGGATGCAGGAAACATTTCTTCAAGTACGGTAATAATTATACTCTTACAACAAATTTGGATAATCTTACATGTGAAAATGGAATGAAAGGTTCTTATAACATAATATGCGAGGTACTTATGGGACTGAAAATAAAATGAGTCCATAGGAGCAGCGGGGTCCCTGCACGAAAAAGATCTTATTTTACAAACGGGACGTAAATTAGTTTAAATAAACAACTAGTCTACAACCTGACTACTTAAACAATTAATTTATAGTTTTCAATTCTGGAAAGGCACTTTACATATTTTTATTTTTTTTATTGACCCACCAGCTCTTTGAGAAAATGATTCTGAACTGAACAAAATAGGAGAAATAACACGGCAGGGGACTGATTGCCCGGCTCCTAACCTTGTATGCCCTCCGATTATCCGTCTGATTTACAGTCCTTCAAGAAAATAAACATAGGGAACAATATAAAACAAAGTAGACGGGCGAATGAGTCAATATCTGTCTGAATTAAGACAATTTATGTAGTTGGGTGTGAGGGGAAATGACAAAAGAAATGACCAGTTGTGGAGAATTATGTTGTCTTATTAGGAGACACCTCGAGTGTCAATTCTACCTCCCACCAGACCTCCACCTGGACCTTATGTTATACCTTTTCTTCAAGTTCGTCAGTTCGTCAATAAAATAAACGACGCATAACTCTCCATGATCCTGAGGCATGTACAACTGTCCTGATTTCGAGCTTGTTAAATTTTATTGCTTTTATCACCTGCCTCTAGGGAGAAGGGAGAGGAAGCAACCCTCTTCTTTGCTACTTCTTCGCTGTCAACCCTATACAGCTGACTAAACCAATTTTAGAGCTCCCTTCCACTAGAGGACATTTTCTTCTTTTCTTTCGACGTTTCAGTCCTATAAGATTAGTCTATGGTAGACGACAGGTAGGTTACGACCTTTTCGGACATCCCTCCCCCTTTCTACTTTGAGTTTTTTTTTTTCAAATTTAGGATGGGTCCCATTGCAAACGAAACTTCCAACCGGCAGTAGATTTTACGGATTGAAGATACGTATGTATGCCCCTGCTTACATCAGACGGATATTTTGTTTTGTAAAACAAAAATACTTCTTTGGACTCAGGGGCACTCAAAGATCATGGGAAATCCAAAATCTCAAAATCGAAGACATTACTGTCTCAGCCCATGAACAGGTACAAAACATACCGGCGATGTAACAAATAATGTAAAAAACTTACAGACAACGACGTGTTCTTAAGAGACCAAGTAAAGTCATTTGTTGATCCTGCGTGTGCCCACCCTTAAAATGTTTTTAACATCACAGCAATCAAGGAACCCCAACAAAGTATTTCAAAATTTTCATCTCCATCCCACTCATGGAGACTCATTTGCATATACAACCCCTGCCCATGACAATTAAACGTCAGAAAGATGTTAGCATCCAGCGATCAAGAGCGGGGAACACGGTGGTCGTTAATATTCTACGCACGCGGGTGTTTTTTGATTTGATGGATAGGAGGGGGTGGTAAGGATGGGGGTGCGGTATTGCAAGAGCCGGGAGGGCAGTCAGGCAGTCAGGCATCGCAATTGGAATTCAGTGTGAGCAGGGATGTGATGAGACGACGTCCCGGCGGAACGTGTCCGGAAAACGCGAATTCCTGCCACGGTTCCGGTGTATGCGCCCTCTGTGTCAACATGTTCGAGATTGCCCGCGTATAGAGAGGGAGCTCTAATTGGAGTATGGCCAGTTGAAGGGTGCTGATTGCGAGGGGTCCTTTTTGGGGAGACTCGTCGACAGTATTTGACGAAGGAGTTTTCTAGGGGTCGTCACTCGTTAGACTTAGTTATCCCCCACTAATGTTTCCACCGAGTCAGCAGACTTTAACCCTCACGTAGTATAAGCGAAGCAGTGGCAGACATGACATGCCAGTAGAGAGAATAACAAGGACCCATTGACTGCATCAGAGACTGATCAGGGGCAGAGGGGGAGAATCCGCGGGTACTCATAATAACTTATGACCAATTCTAAGGAAATGGAATTGGGACCAATTTTTCTTAATATGCATTTGTACAACGCAGGTAAAGATAATTTTTCGTAATGCACCGCCCATACAGAGCTAACCCCACATGAACTATCAACTCCCTAATTCTGTGAGCGCCGAGCAAGTCCTTTTCATCACGAAACAATTAATTAAGTGTTTTTACAAGCCCGAGGGGTTGCAGTGCATAAATAGGCGACGGGCAGCGGGCGTCGGGCGGGTGCGCGTGCGCCGCGGGGCGCGTCATGTGTGTTCCTAGCGTCTGCCGAATCATGCTTCGGAATACTATGCTGCGCTGCGCCTCGGCACGATGCTTTGGCTTTGGCAATTTCGGCCATGCCCCATTCTCCACACTTCTCTAGTGCCGGTTGCCGTTACCCGGCCTGCCTGCCCTCTGGCCACCAATCGCCCAATCAACCTTCTTCCTATTCCCGAAACCAAATCACGTCTATTATTCTATTCGAACAATTAGCTGATTCAGTTTTAGTGTTAACGCATTTGAGTTTAAATAAAAAGCCGCTCTATCAACAATTGGTCAAACTCCTCTAATCCCCGAAACCGTGACGTTATTTCGTTTGAGCCTGCAATGCTGAATGCAATGCCCCAGCTCCCAATTGCAGCTACAACATGTTTACATGCGTGAGAAATGGTAATACCAGTATAACCTATAAATCAAACCGTTTAACTTTTCTAAAGTTTTCTATCAGAAGCGTAAGGAGGGGAAGTTACCTTTTCGCCTGAAAACTTTTTAATGTGATTTGCACCCGATAAGAATAGCACTTGAGCTTGAGTCTTGACAAGATAGTGAAGGCGCCAGCAAACCCCGCAGGGAGTCGATGCTCGCAGCATGAATTATACACTCGAAACAGACTCGTCTGGCGCCCAAAAAGCCAAGCTGAACATGGCGAAAAATTATCTCCAAAAACAGGACACAATCGTCAGTAAAAACAGAAGCCATTTATTTCCTCTTCCAATGACCTAATGACAACAACGTTATTTCTGAGAATTAGCGAGAAACAATGCAAAATCAACAAGGCTAGCTCCGATTTTTTTTATCCCCATTTATTTGACTCCTTCCTATTGAGTTGGAATTAATGCAATGAAAAATGGGTAGTCATTGTTGTTGGAATGAAAATTTTTTATCGGGTCACCTGGAACATGGTTACGGCCTGCGGGCCAATTTCGCCGGGTTCTCGGAACCGCTTGAACCGCTCGTCTTGATCATCGAAGGCAGAGTAGGTCAAAGGTGCGCTGTTAATAGCCAACATGTAATTGATCATTAGCAACGCCTGCTGCAAAATCCTCTTTAATTTTAAGAAATAAGTAATGTATGGGATGGTTGAAACTTGAAATGGATTTTCACGCCAGTGTCTACATAAACCAGTCTAGGAGATCGAAAAGGCTTCTCTTTGACGTGCAGGTGTGCGCAGGTGTACAAGCGCATTATTCTGCTATTTATTTCATATATTATGTCACTTACATACAAGTTTTTTTCCCTATTCTCACACGGTTCACCCCAGATTTACTGGGCATACTTCGGCATGTGTGGAAGCCTGCATTCCTCCCAAACTATCTAATAAGTCAGGCTTTGAAACATAATTTGGTTTGATTTATCAAACCAATATTCAGGCAAATATTTAGTTAAGCAGCAGAGGTCTATTTGCAGTAGCAATGTGTTTCAATATATTATAAATCAGCTAAAGTGGTTAGAACAGCTGCGAAACTTGACTAGACGACAGACATTTAAATTGGAGAGTATCCGCAAGTGGAGCCCAGAGGGCATGCGGCACTGTAAACTTTAGTTACAGTTTTCTGAACAAGTGAAGTTTAAAATGTCGTTAATCCGCAGCCCGAAATCTCGTTAACCTTTTTCACCCTTCGCCGGGCTCCCCTTCGTTTAACGGCACGTCCAGTGGGATCTGCGGCAATGCGGCTTTCAATTAGATTCGTTTGTTTCGTCTAAAAAAGTTTCAAAAGAAAGGGAGGAAAAAATAAAGAAGGGGGAGAAAGTAAAGAATTTTCCTTCAAGTCAAAATTTTGTTTCTTTATTGCATTATATTTTGTAGCGTTGCCGTTGACTGAAAATTAAATTACTGTTGATTGAAAGAAGAAACTCAAATTTCGTTTCAAATTTGAAACTTTTCAACATCTTTTATCTGAAAAAAATTTGTTGAATTTCTTGAGAATCTTTTCTGGCATGCGATGGGAAGATCTTGTTATTTTATTTCTATTTTTCCTTTCATCTTTTTTTTCTAGTTTTACATTCAGGCCTCTCACCCTGGATCCAGCGTATAAAAAAATGGAGGGTCTAAGGACGCCATTATTCTGTAAGAAATGAGTACGCCATTTTTTTCCGAGATGAAGCCTCTCAGCTGCGATGAGACCAAACAACTAGCGTGTGTGAAACACAATACCTCACTAAGAAGGGGATTACAGCGAAAGGGAGGGCCAAGAGCCAATAAGCCTTTTGCCTCCGCCATTTTTAAAGCCCAGATTTGGGCCACCATAGCTTCACTAAGGTTTCCTCTTACCTAATCCTTTCAGTGCATGACTAAAACACAAACCCTTCCTGGTGGTGGATCTTTCAACCTCCATGAATTTTATTTTGCATTTTTTTTTTTTTTTTGTTTGTTTCAGTTTTCCACCTCAGACAGCTCACATGACAGCTGTCTACAGGGTCCCGATTGCTTTATGGTAAGTGATGACCAAGTTTCTGCTCAATTTGGTGATCGGGAAGTTTTACAGAAAAATCAGCTATAGGGTGTCAAGTTGACAAGTAACCAGTTCACATTATTTATCAATTTGGCGGTGTTGGAAAAATTTATTATTTGTGTAACATGGCTTCAGTCAATTAGTAATGACCGTGATGAACATGATGTCCACCAAAAGGGTTACGGTTCATCTCCGATTGAGTTCGGATTTTTGCTATATGCACCTATTTATCTGTTGTACTGTAGAAATGGCCTATAGGCGTAATTTTGGACCTCAAAATGCTTGCCATTATAGTTTAGAAAATTGTATAACATCTGGCACATGCCTTTTCGGAACAGAGGAAACTGAAAAGTTTCCACTACAATCAACCCATGTTTTACATTAATTACATGTTAACTGCTGTAGCTGGGAATGCTGAGCTGTTAAAATTTGAACCCTCGTAATAATAATTGTTCATGCCTTTGGGCCAATCCTCTCCAACCACCGCGCAGCTCCCCAACTGGAGTTCCACAAGGGTTCTCTATAGCCCTCAAGGCATTGAGTAGTGGGTTGGGGTTGGGCCCGTGAAATTTAAATAACAAGCTGAGAAAATTATTGTAGATGAATTTAGTGCAGGCATAAGGGACACAATGAACCTGCCTGCCTATAAATCTCCGGATGAAGCTAGTGTATTGTTCATTATTCTGTCTAAGTTCAATCAGTGATCCATCTCTGCCCGCTCTGTGCAGGTGGATGGCTGTCTCGCCCTATTGTCCCCTCCTATGGTTCCTTTTAATTGAATCGTTCCACCCTACGTGAGGTATGTCATCAACGCTACCCAGCGTAACGTCCCCACACTGGTCCAGTCAACACCACTGCGAATATAGCAACTCTTACTTCAGGAAGATCGGCAACTTCATCGGTCTGATGAAATTTACGGAGATAGGGGATGCCGTTTTGCAGCTC
This sequence comes from Mesopsocus fuscifrons, assembly GCA_950004255.1. Classification (NCBI taxonomy): domain Eukaryota; kingdom Metazoa; phylum Arthropoda; class Insecta; order Psocodea; family Mesopsocidae; genus Mesopsocus; species Mesopsocus fuscifrons. Next base: position 13,074,728 of record OX465377.1, read on the forward strand.
CTCCCACTACCAGAGCAGAAATTAAGAAGTACGTGTATGCTTTGAGATATTAGTTCTAAGTTGACCCTAGAGGGTTGAAAATAACCCATAGGCAACAAGAGACTCCAGACAAAATACAGTATTTCTCCATTCAAGGCAGGAAGTTGTATCGGCTTTTCTCAGTTTCTTGGTACTTCCTATAAACTAAACATCTGAAGGACTACTGAGCAATACTTTAAATTTTTAACGAAAATTAAGAACAATAGTGCAACTTTTCCACTAGCTGGATGCAGCAAAGTTTAATCTGTGACAATGTTGTATAGGTATATTCAAAGCTAATGCCAATATGTGACGTAGATGCAAATGTCACACAATGAACAAGAGAAATTAGTCGAGGAATTTTACCCCTATTTCCTGTAATATTGACAGTGTAACTCGAATGTATGTACAATATGTAATAAATACTACTTTTAAGTCCTATACTAGAGGCAAGTGGAATAGCCCAGGTTCATTTAGATATTGGCTTTATAACTGGGTTTTCAAATTTCTTACTTGCCCAGGTTTACCTAATTATGGGCATAATTATTTAAAGATTTATCCGTGCAAAGTATCTCCTCCGAAAACTGCCTAGGTACTCAGTGCGGAAATGTTTCCCTTCACTATCAGAATTTCAAAACTCAATTTTGTATGTAAAACGGCACAAGAATGTTAAAAGCATGATCGGAAATAACGCTTGGTATTCCTGCATTAACCTATAAAAAGGTTTCATATATTATGAGATTGCTGATTACATATTCCATGCAAACAAGACCGACACCAGAATGAGCTCCGCGAGGGTGAAAACAAAATGTACAATATTTGCTGACACGGGTGAAAGTCAAACCTCGTTCTGATTTGGAAGTCTGCAGTCGTGAAAATTTCATATCCACCCAGACACTTCAGTTTCAGAAGATCGACTTCAAGTTTGCCCAAGAAAAATTCAAGAGCGGGAAGAAATCCCATCACATTTCAACAAGTTCCTTTGAAAAATACGATGTTCTCTCGACTTCTCTAGTCTGTAGAATTCCAGAGCCGCCTCGCTCTGGAGCGTCACCCGCGCTATCATCGGGAAACCAACCTTCCAATCTGTCGCCCTCCCGTCAAGTGTAATTGAAATTCTTTGTCCGGATTCCGAAGATGTGTTGGCGTTGGTCGTGGAGGGAGGAATGGGGGTGGATTAGTGCCGTATGTAGAAAAGGCGCATTATCAAAAAGGATTAGTGTTGGACTTAATGCGATTGTTGAGGGTTGGGGGACTGAAAAAAAAATAGAATCCCTTAGCGCATTCGTCACGGATTTTGGATTTGGTGGGTTTCCTCACACTCCCTCGAAATGTCACTCGGAAGGAGGGTTGAAGCTTGAAGCATTAGTTGAATTTGAATTGTGAATGTATTATACGCTATATTGCAGCGTTGGCATTCTCTCGGAATTTCCATTTATCATAATTAATGTACTGCTTTTCTGCTTCAGTTGATTAATTTTGGAAATGAGAGCGTGTATTTAGCATCCAGATGCGAGAAGTTATGTTCGAACCTGCTCAGTAATTTATGATTGAGTAAAGGCGGAGAATATTTCGACGAATGTTATTGCTTTGTGTGTGGGAATAAAGCTCCTCCGCATACAGTGCTGCAGTACTGAAGAAAACCGCTGAAAATCCGTCTACTTGTATTTCACTCTCTGAAGCTCATCAGTCATTATATTACTCGTACAATTATTTGGCTTCCCCATTCACCTTACGGCACACGATATAGACACAACAGGCTGAAAGGTTGGTGCAAGCCGAAGGGTTACCCACTCGTTGGGAATCTCATTGGGAATCACTGGAAATCTTTATGAAATCTCAGGGACTCTTGGAATTTTTTTTGGAGTGGTTACCCCTTCGTGGTTCATCTTTCTATGAGTATCGTTTGGAATCTTTGGAAATCTTTTTTGGAATCTCAGTGGAATCTCAAGGAATCTCTGGAGTGGTTACCCCCTCGATGCAAGCCTTCCGTTCTCAAGTCGACAACTCGACGCTTATGTCAACCTTTTTCGGCCTTTTGCCGAGATAAAAAAAAAAAATCAGTCAGGTGTCTTCCAGAAAAGCGCTATATAATATTGCTGGGCACAAAGTCTGATGTATAACAACTAAAATCGATTTGCCATAAATTTTGAACAGATACAGCTAATCAGCTGCCTGCTTGAAAAATCCATAATCCTTTGATGAGCTGTCAATGGACAGTCCACCATTTTTATTCATTAGTGATGAGAGGATTTGGCCTGCGTGCGAATTATTAAAATGGGAACGAAGCTTGTCCCGAGCTTATCCGGAACGCTGTATTCTTATACGCCAAATTGACTTTAACTACACTCGCGGATTTACGGCTACATCACGTCTATTGGAGAACATTTGGTGTAGCGATCTCGCTGGCTACGTGGGCTGAGTCCTAACTTACAAGCCTTTCAAACAGGCTGTCCCAGTAAGTAGTACACATAATGATACGCCATATACTTCGACGTTCAATTCGTTGCCAGGTTCTGAAATTTTAGTTTGCTCAGCGCCAACCTTTTCATAAATGTATGAAGTTGTGAGGAAGTGAGTGAAATCCATCTTTATCCACTTATTCTCCAGCTCGGGGCCATTCACACTATATCTGATAAAAACACAGTTGCTTTCTTAACAACAAAGGTATCATTGTTAAGCTTATTGGGCTGGTTTACTACCTCGGTCCTGCTGGTTTCCCCATGTTCCATCTCTCCACTTGATCAAACGTCTTTTGTATCGGTCCCTTTAAAAATTACTATCGGACAAAAGTTTAGTGAATGCCTACAAAAAAAAAACCCATTGAAATCGGATCTAAAGAAAGTTTAGAAATACTTAATAATTATTAAAATCGTAACTATTCGAAATAAGATGATATAGTTTAGTTAGAGTCGGTTCCCTGGGCATACCCCCTTTACCAGAGGGTATACCTGAGACAAAAGTCTGTTAGGAGATGGATGTATAAGAAAACCAAATTGAACCAAAAAAATTTTGAAAACGTCCCATCGAGAAGTGGTTGTAATGCATTCTTCCAATCTAATTCACCCCCATTTAAATTTGAATGTTGAGAGTTCGCATGCAGTTAGCAACTTGAAAACTTCTAAACTGGGGACTCAGCCCATCCGTGCTTGTACTGTTCGTATCTTGTATATTGGTCCGGCATTAGCATACATGTTGGGCTTGAGGATCGGGGAGCAGGGGACAGATGAGGGTTCAGATAGGGCTCCACGTCTTGCTACAAGCTGACAATTGAGTTGCGAGGCCCAGGACTTGCAAGATACCTGTCCGCGTTCCAGATTCATAGGATAGGTGCGACTTGAGACACGCAAGGGTCGCCCAAAAAGATAGAGCTAAAGATAATAAGAGGGTCGCAGTCGCAGTAGTATAAAATAGAAGCCTGTCACACGAGACAGAAGCTATTAAGCTAATGGTCTCCCGTAATAAGACAAATTTCGAGTGTCCTTTGTATGGTGAGGTAATGACTGCCAACCAAGATCTGTAAACTCTTTAGGTTTCCTCGTCTGAATTTGAAGTAGGGTCTCACAACGACGTCAATCACTCTAGCCAACCAGTGTTCCAGCTTTGAAGGTAAAGGGATTGAACAGAGTGTTTTAACAGCACGTTTCTCATTCAAACAAGGCAAACAATAGAATTATTATAGATCTTGTGCCACCACTTCCGCCCTGATCACCTTCCAAGGTATTATGGTTGTCCACATGAAAGGTGCTCGAAAAAATGTGGCGCGGACCACCTGGGTGTGTTGTTTGTTTATACCACCTTTTTTGAGTAATGATTCTTTTCTACCCGTGAACAATGCGTCTGGATTGAGTTGATTAAGGCAAAAAATGTAAAAGGAAATGGTACACTTCGTCAGAGAAGTCATCTTTTTTCAAGGGCGGCGGGAACAAAAAAGACGACGTCACTGTAATATTTAGTTACTCAACGGTGAAAAATTTCGGTATTATTAGTAAATATATAAAAATTCCTTGCTACAATTCAATTCTTCAATCCTTTTTTGTGATAGTCAGAATAATAGAATAATCAGGATGCTGAAAAGGCAGAATCAGAAATTCAAAGAACTTAAGAGTGATCAACATTAATGGCTTATCAGTGGAAAATTAAGAGAAGTTATCGTCAGGATAAATCAATGTAGGGTTGACGTTAATCTGAGTCCGCCCGAAGGCTTTACCTATAGAGAGAGGGCGCACAGCCCTGGTGCGGTGCAGACCATGTACAAATTGTGCTTGGTTGGCCTCTGATAGAAGGCAATGGGCCTAATCGCAGGTGGTTTCATTTGGGGTGGCTCGGCTGGCCCAAACCCGTGACTTATTAGTGCGCCTTGGTGGTCTATAGACATCATTCGTCTTACAAGCAAGAAACGGCGTTTGATTCAGTCGTAGTACCGGTAACTACGAACCAAGAGCATGCAGCGATGCAAAATTGACTTCATATCGGGAATTTGCTATTTTAACGCTCAAATAAAATAATCAAACATCCACAGAGGGAATGGGAAAATTTAGTCACCTGCCTGACTATTGGCCAAAAAAACACAATGTCCCGCTAAAGCAGGACTATGTCCTGCGAAATGTGAAGACGATACAAACCACAACCAACACAATACTATTTTATTCAGAAAAGGCTTGAAAACTAAATTTTGCCTATAGGGTGTTTTTTGGTGGAGTGGTAGGGGAAAACGAAGAACCGAGTTTTTTGTTCAAAATTATTTCGAAAATCGATCCTTTGTACTGTAATTCAGCTCCCTTCTCGCTCTCATTAAAATGACTCTTCCCAATATCATTTTTAAATTACTTTGGGCACGTAAAAGCTCCATCGCCTACGGCTCTACGAGTATTTTTGTTGAATGATAAATTTGAAGAAGAAAGGAGCAGAAGAAATATTGCCATGAGAAAATAGCCAGGCTGTGTTTTTCTATCGAGATGTTTTGGAAAATCCCCGACAATCCCGAAAGGACCACGCTCTCTCTGGAATTTCATTTTGCTGCTGGACTAAAACTCATTTTCAAAATCCCACTCTAAGCGAGTTTTTCCCGGTGTTTATGCGTGGTTTTGTAACATTGCAAAAAAGGCTCATTTCGTTTGGGAAGGGGTGAGAATGGGGGAGGGGGCAACGATGTGTGGCTTCCGTTGTAAATTAGAGGTGAGCTTTGGCAAATGGGGAGTGAGAGGGCGAAATTTTTTGTATGCGTTGAAAGGCATTCCAGTTTTGTTTATGGGAAGCTTCAATGAACTAATGAGCCGTATTTATTAATGCGTCCCCAAAATGGAAGGTATACGCCTACTATCGAACCCCTCACTAAACACGTACCGTCTCTTTCCGATCTTTGTGACAAAGAAATAGCAATAGCAAAAGTTTTAAGTGGTTTTAAGTTGGAAATATAGAAAATTTCAACTTTTCGGATTGAACTAAAAGGAAAGGAAAATGGGAAAATTGGTTTCTTCAAAAAATGCATAGTTACGTATGCGATCAGGAAAACCAATACAAAGAACATTCAACCGCAATGGTGCGAAGGAAATCGAAAAAAGGTTAAGGAAGACATCGCTTATATTGCTCTCACACCAGGAACACTTTCCAAGAGGTGAAATTTTTTGAGCAATTCCAATTTTTTTTTCTGATCTGAAAGTCAAAAAATAAAAAATTCATTCAATCCCGAAGGGCTCAAGAAGTCAGAGTTTCCTCCTAGTCGGTCCCAGATGTCCATTTTCGATTGAAAGAAACCAATAAATTTGGAATAGAGGGGTTGACAATTTTCCAGCTGACTAGCCAGTTTCAATCCCGCACTCTCTGGGGTTCAAAAGGTTTCCCATTGAATGGTTTCAACAAAATACCTTGATTCTCTCCGGTTCAAAATCCTTTTAAGTTTGTGACTTCACGTGTGCATTATTGTTCCAGAATTTTTGGGGGTAGTTTCACCCTTACTACGGTGTGTGGTCATTCAAAGGCATTTGGGTACGTGTGACATTCCAGGGCAGCTTAAATGGCGGGTTCTTTATATCCCACATGCGAGGTGTGTGAACGAGGGAAAGACCACAAATGGATCATAATAAAGGTACTGGACCATCCTTAATGGCCCTCGTTACTACCACTCATTCATGCTGTCAGGTGTCTCTAGGTTACACGCTGCGTGCAGTAAATCTTTACCCTAGAAATGCCAACGTACGGGAACCTTCGGCACTATATTCATCCCTACGATTACTGTTTCGATCAAGCCAATATGATCAATAAAATTTTCTGAATGAAGACGCATGGCGATATGAGCTGTTTTTTCGTTCAAAAATTTGAAAACAATAGGAAGGCGAAATAAAAATAAAAACAAGCAAATTAAAAGATGCATCACCTTTGTCCTCAATTTAAGAGGAGACCCACCAGCACGGAATTCAGCCGCAGTTGACCTTTCCGACATGAAAATGTTGGCCGCACCGGCAACTTAGGTTGCCCGAAATTGACAAATCACCCCATGTTATGTAGCCGTGCGGGCCTGCAATGTAGCCAAACTAGCCAAGCGTCGAAGCATGTGCGGGCAACGCCGCCGCCAAGACATTCCCAACATTTCCTCGACTCGGGAGGTTCTCCATGATAAATTAGCCCAAAGTACGGCCGGGATGGTTGTTTTTAACCAAACAATACCCTGTGTCGTCAATTTTTCTTTTAAAACAGATTTCGGGAGGTCCTAAAAACCCATGACCTTTTTTAAATACCCATCTCATCGCGTTTCATTGTCGTTTCAGGGTTATTTTTCAGTGAGACGGGTCATTTGGAAACCAATAAAGCTAAGTTGGCGCGGTCACACGACACTTGACATAACCTTGGTGGAGTCTCCTTAAAACCAGGGGCCTAGATAAATAGACCGAGATCAGTGTGACGATGTCGATGTCGCGCAAGCAGTTTTTGTCGCCCGGTTTTCGAACTTTAAGTGTAAGATTTATGAATTGAGAAATTTTATTTTCTGCCCCTGCGCCCACCCCGTTTCTGACACTTTAATGGGTTTACATAAATTTGTGACTTGAAATCTGAAATCGATTGGCAACCGCGCCTTTTCTTTCCCCTCTCTAAGTAAATTCAATAGAATACATCACGTCGCTCCAGATAAAAGAGTGAAATTCAGACTTTTGTAAACTATCTGCTATCTAGGAGTAAGGGGGTGGTGGGTACGGCGGGAAATTGCTATATAAATCAAGTGGTTGTGAAATTTAGAAAGGCCACTTCTTGTTCGTAGGTCCCATTTCACCCCTCCGTTTCTTCCACTTCTCTCGTTTACCGCATTTAATTACACTTTTAAATTTAATGAAAAAATTCAACTTTGAGAGGAGTTTGGGCCAGTTTCGTATATATTGTGCTTTGCGAAAGGTACTTTGTTTTCTACAAGTTATTGTCACCCATTCTCTTTATTGCTTCAATTTTCATTTTGAGATAAAAAAAAAATTGGCTGTTTTCTGAGATTACTTTTCACTGTATTGTAGCATCTCCTTGCTCTTGCTACCTACGAACCAGAACAATTCTTTTCTCAAGACGTAATGTCAACTCTTCAAACGACAAAAACTGACAAGAGGGTTTTAGATTAGTTTCCTGCTTTCCTACTTCATACTTAATTCTTATTCTACTTCCCTTTCTTTCCGTTACATCTCTAGATAAGCCATGTAGTTTAATGATGAAAAAATCTGTTTAAATTCAGGGAAAAGCAACAGTGCCATATTAACGATAACGCAGCTCATTTTTTTACAGGCGAGAGTTTAACCAATTCAAAGAGAGTAACCTTAGTTGGCATTGAAGTGTAAAGGAAGGCCGATAAAGTGGTAAAAACCGGTGAGGGGATTGGAGGGGAGGGGGGAGGGAGAATAAGGGTAGGAGGAAGAAGGGGGATGGATCTGAGGCAAATTTATACATTGGTGAAACTGACAAGGCTTTGGAAACTCGAGAGATGTTTTATCTAACTTAGAAGGCTTTGTAGTCAGAGATTTCTCCCTGTTCCTATTCCTTTCCCTTGTATTAACGGAGTATTTCCTGTTTAATTCACTTTCCTTAATATCCCTTTGTGCGCTGGTGTTTTCTCAACTATGCACTGTATGAGTTGAGTTTTGCAAACACGGAGTAGGTTGGGTTTGTATACGGTGGAAGCGACAAAGGTACGAGACCGGCTCTACTTTGAGTAGCAAACTTTCGTAGGTATCAGGACCCAAACTTTCAGCCATCAGTCCCTGTCCTGGGTGAGCACCTCTCAGCCCCCGAGGACCCGTGTCCTGAGAGTTCTGAGTTGGAATCTCGCCACATGTATACTGATGTGACTGGATCCTCGTTTCGCTTCGGCCCAATTGAGACCTCAAAAAAATACCTAGGCCTTCGACTAAATGGTTGAGCATTATCAGAAAAAATAATGTAGGAAGACATGCGCATGCAGAAAGGTTCAGCAAAGTTCAGCACCAGGATTCGGGACACAAGGCTTCGCCGTGAGGGTAAAACCAGGGAAAACCAGGACATACAAAAGTGATGGAAAGATATGAGTTATCGCAGGTAGACACTAGGTTGACTCAACACACGCGGGCGCCGAGTGTTGATTTGGAAGGCCTAATCTGTAGAGCACAATAAATTTTAATTAGGCGAGTTCGCACGCGGGCCCTAATGGCGGGCCATGTCGCAGGATGGGCCCCCAGTCCCCCACCTGCCCTCCCGATCCCAAAAAATCTTCAGGTGATGGCCTGAGATAAACAGAGCCTTCTTTAGGTTTTTGTGTGCCATGTTCTGTTCGTTCATCCACCGTGGCCTGCCATGTTTCTCATAATCAATGGAAAAGTCCGAGGTACTGGATTCGATATTAATTGTTAATTAAGTGGGAGTGGACGGTTACTTTTTATGACTGGCTGGGCGTTGGTTTTTGGGCTAATTAGTGGTAGTTGTTGATTGGAAATGATGGAATAATTAACTGGGGTGGTCAGTTCTGTCATTAAAAGCACAAAAAGGACCCTTTGACCACTCGCTTTTAACTGCATTTTACATTTGAATTGTGGAAAACGTTGTGGTGGTACCTTAGTCCAGTGAACCACTGGATCAAATGATGGTCCTCGGACACGCAGCAGTTATTGACCCATACTTTTCAAGGTTTTTAGTCAGAAGAAAAATCAAAATAGTCGGAAAGGTAGGACTTGTCTGACTCTTCTGGACGATGGCTGTGTAACTAATAAATTGGGAACCCGGCCTGCTTCTAGTCGGGTTACAGAATCCCACATTGTCTGGGATAAGGCGCAGGACAAGGTTTTTAATTAGATCAGAACAGTACCCGTAGCCAGCTCGATGTGCCTGTAGTTCTCTCCTACGCGCCGGACCCCTTGCTGCTCGGTTACCAACACAGCGCGGTCGACTTAAATCAATGACACCTGAAATATACCTCATTGTTTTGGGTGTTTCGTTTCGTTTCGGTGGAAAAAAAGAACTAGTAGGGTGGCAGGAAGTACCTTCATACCAAGATTCAGCGATTTCCAAAATAGGGTCCGTAGTCCTTGGTACACAAGGCAGTATTGTTCCTATACCGACTTACGCACCGGATGTTTTTAGTGGCTCTATAGGATGAGAAAGAAAAAATGTAAGTGACCTCCATTTCTCAAAAAAAAAAAAAAAAATCATTTTTTTTTTTTTTTAATAATAAACCATGAACGCAGGGTGTGAAGGGCGGTTCGCACCGAAAGGGCGTAACGCGACCATACCTAGAGATGTTGTTAGACTAATAATAGAAACAATAATGACACAAGGCCATGTCAAAGAGAATTAAACCAATTAAACCATCTGTCACAACTAATATCGACCAATGAAAAACAAGTCACCAAACGGTAATCGTGTAATCTTAAAAGCTTTTTGACTTTGTTCATAGGGATTAAGATAAACTAAAGGACTGGGAAATATTTCATTTCGTTTCTGTTCTCCCTGTCACACGTTCCACCCACACCACATATATAATTATTATAAGTATGGATTTAGTCATAGGACTGAATTAGTGTCAACTGAAGATTAGGCAGCGTCTGAGCACAGTCACAAGTGTAAAATAGGGTGAAATTTATAAGTGTAAGCCTCAGTCTTGTTAACTTTTAGATTAGTCTCAACGAGACAATCAAATAAAAGATGATTCAGTTACAGATCCCGGTTACTAGTGAGATACGAGGTATATGCCAAGCTTGGAACCGGTGGGGTTATTCCCGTTTTCAAAGCACCTACTTTCCGCAGAGTTATCACCAAGTGGTGGGTAGATACCATAAGAAGCTGGTGATTAATCGGCGCTAACCGAATGTTATGAATAGCCCCCCAGAATCACAGTTCGCTAGTCACATTCGTAACCGTCGGGTCGGGATTTCATAAAGCACGTCTCATAGTTGTCTCATAGTGATTTTCTGATGATAGGAGAGTTCATATCTAACTTGACGCACCTTAACGCCAGTGCGTGATCCCCGAACCTGATTCGCAGCAGTGGGTAAATTGAATGAGGGCAACGAGCAGAGAGGCAAGGCACAGGTACCAGGCACGTGGTTCAGCCATCAGGAGGTAGGAGAAGAGTGGAGAGGGTCGTGAGACTTGAAGGCACGCCTTCTATCAAAACCAGCTAGAATAACAATGAGGCCAACGTACCTACAGCTAAACAACTCCAACCTAGGACAGTCTAGAAAACAGTTAATTTGTTGGAGTATTTTTCTTAGTTTTCCAAAGCAATGACGGCGTTTGTCCGCCTGACAATGACTACGGAGAAATGTCACAGGACTGGATAGAAGAGCTATGCAGGAGCTGCCACATCCTCTACGCAAACATAAGCCCTATTATTGCCATTTTGTGAAGAACTTGGCACCATCCACGAAAGACTCATTCAATGTAAGCCCAAGGAAACTCAGTTCACGCCAATTATTTAGTTCTGACTTCAAAAAATCAGCAGCAAGATGACCACTGCACTACCACTTCAGCACCCAGCAAAGACGATCGTTCTTTGAAGGGAATACAAGCTCCACATGAGAACTTGCTGACTGGCCGTGCCTAAGCTGAAGTAACGTCAGGTCCATCTTTAGTTTGGTTAGGTACCTATACTCATGTTAGTCGAGAATGAGTGTATTTCAGACAGACTGGCTTGCCCTCTGGACCCACCCAGGCTGACATGAAGCCTTCCTCTACTCGTTAGTGTTCACTGAAAATAATTAACTATTTACATGTTCCACGCATAGTTGTCAGCACGCCCTGTTCAGGGTAGGCAGGCAGGCAGGCATCTCTCTTTACTAATGGCCCCGTGGCGACCCCCCAAATTTCATTTGACTACATTATTTACATTTTTAATCGACTGCTATTTAGTTAAGCTTCATTTGGAGATTGGTTTTAGTAATAATGTTGAGAAATGTTCTACCATAATTTCAGGCCTTATAGACATGTTGAGAATATAAAGCCCCTTATCCCTCAGGGGCCGCAAAACTGGAAACAAATAATGAAGAACGCTCCCATTGTGTCAGTCTCCGTAGTGACGCGAAGGCCAACAACTGACAATCAGCGAGGTGACAATGTTGCATTCGAACACGTTTGACTTGCCAACTTGATTTAAGGTTGTACGGAAATAGGCACTTTTCCAAGGAAAATGTTGGATACCTTGGATATTTACTTGTTTTGAAATAGGTGACTCCAAAAATTTGGTTCTGAACGTACTATCACTTCTTTTCCCGGTAAAATTTTGGAAGTTTGGAAACTTAGAATGTTCTGCTAAAAGTCGAGTGACTGAAGAGTGGTGTAAGGAAAGAAGAAAGGAGGTTTCTGTGAGGGTTCTACTGTGCAAGCTTCCTACAATTAAAGTCGACAAAGGAGAGTTACTACTCTTCCACCTGCCTCTATCTAGTAAAGCATCAGAGCGGTCCATTTCGTAAAGATGTCAGGGTTGATAGATCTTGTCCAATTGCAGCGCAAGTGAAGGCAATGTGAAGGCCATAATTTTCAATGGAACAAGAAGAAGAATAAGAAGGCTTCGACGTTTGAAATGCCGTCCAAATGTTTTTTCTCAGAACTCTAAGAACAGGAATGATCGGTAATGATGGAACTGTGAATGTCGTCATCTCGTCTGGATTACAATGTAATTGCACCTGGAAATATGAAGTGTTTTTGTTCACTTTTATTATTGCTTAGTTTGATTCAAACACGCCGGCTTCATACTTCATGATACGACATTTCTTTCATATGGGTCAAATTGAAATTCCGGCCAGTTAAGTACCAACAACACATAGGTACTTAACCAACAAACAAGAGAATTCATGACGACTCGAATAGCGGCAAAAACCAATTTGGATCACGTACCACACGCCTTCTATTTTTTTAAGGGTCCGTCCCACTATGCCCAGTTAAAATTAAACTGGAGATTTACCATGTTAAATTTATAGGACAAAATCTCCAGTTTAATTTTAACTGGGCATGGTGGGACGCACCCTAAGGAATAAGAATTTCTAGAAACAAATTGCAACTCACCAACATCGAACTATTGCATATTTAATTGGAAACCTAGGACTGGATCAAAAAAGAACACGTAGTAATTTGTAAGCAAGTATAGAACACATTGCTGTCGAAATTTATAAAGGATTTCCAAGGAAGCAGGTAATACACCTACCTGCAGTTGGCCACAAAACGTGAGGATAAAAAATCGAAAAAAGAAGGGCAGCATGGTCGCCCTTTCGGCTATGGTCAGCACTTCTCTAGCAAAAACTAAAGTCTTTTTCACTACCAAGAAAATATCTAGTCAGCACTTCCTCGTTTCTCATTCTCGGCCTTATCCCGCTGGAGAAAAGAAACGTTCGCACAAAACAAATATTGACCAAAAGCAATCAAACATGTTAACACTTTCGTATCTACAATAAAAAAATACAATCAACAGTAATTCAACAGACTCATTTGGATATTTCAAGAGGTCGGGCGTTGCATTTGAACAAGTAATTGGGAGAACAATTGGTATGTACCTAACCTGCCTATAGGGCCCCATACCTACTACTACCTAGATCCAATAGATGTATTTGTATGCCTGGCCGTTTGGACCTGTTCGGCGAGCTACGCCAGTCGAGATGTACCTGAAGGTAGTTTAGCGCGATCGTTCAACCACCTGTCCATTCGTAGGGGCTAAGCAGCCTTATGAATAAATGTGTTTCAAAGAAATTGAATTTCCAGGAGGCGTAGTCATTTGTAAGATCACCGATGTTCTCATGATGCCCTTTTGGAAGCAGCTTAGGTAGATCGAAAATTTCGTATCCTGTAAGAGGTGGAGCCCAAGTTCTAAAATGAGTATCAAAGTTATTAACATTTTATGGTTTTTATCACATGGTACCTTGCCTATGAAATATGTTTATGGTCTGAAATGGCTATAGTCTTATGTAAACATTATACATAACTCAAAGGAATTTTCGTATATGAATATTTTTGTTGTGTCCAGATATATTTTTTACAGCAATAACTTTCTTCTACCACACTCTCCCTGTTCACCCTATCACTGTATTGCACCACAGTTATAATTGCAAACTTATTTTCTCTTTCAACTTAGTAAAACCTCTGGGTAGGTACGGCACCTATACCTGAAAAACATTTTCTCCAAAGCTATACGATTGGTGAACGGCTTGAGATGACTACAAAGTAAATTCTCCCTTTGCTCGATGACCCGCAAAATTAAATCTCAAACAGAGCCCGGTCACTTTGAGTAAACAACAACTGACCTTGATTTCTTTCTTAAGTTTACTTTGTTGGATGTGTTTTTGGAACCTTGAGACGCCGGCGGTCTCTTACTCTTTGCTCTACGTCGGTACAGGGACTTGCACCCACGACCTCTGATTGAATCTGCCAATCCACCCACGACAGACGATGTCCTTCAAGCCGTCCGTCGGTTTGCCGACGAACAGAAACACGGAACCATTGAGAAAAGCCTGTAGTAAATTAAAGGAGCTGCGACGTGGCCGACGTGTAACTAAAATGTGTGGGAGGGGACAAGTTCGTTAACCTGCGTTCGTGTTCCCTGCCGCTAAAATAAACAACACTCTAAATAAGTTATAAATATCGAGAAAAACAATGAGTCCGAGAAAGAAAAATTCAACTGAATATAAAGGAGAAAAAATACTAATGATCCTATAGCTGAGAGCGCTGGTAATTGTTTGGGTTGCCACCATGTTTAGCTTATGATAAAATGACAAGACGCCGTTACGTTGTACCTTCTGACTTGGTAAATGGACTCTAGATGAGGTAATACGGATTTTTAAGTGTTAATAGCAGATAAAAGCTTTTTTCGCCCTGCGGGACCAGATGCGTTTACTTTCAGAGGGCCAAAGTTCCTTTCAGTGGAAAATTATAGCATTTCTTTTGCCGATAAACCTGGACAAATAACAGATGAGATTTATATAAATACCTGCAACACTGCCATTTCATTACTTTTCTTTATAGAAGAGAGCGAGCAGAACTGAGGCTCTAGAGTCTAGGTTCACGGCCATAGAGACATTTCCCATTTCTAAGATGTAGCTTTGTCGCTACTGGACTCAATCCACAATATTTCCTGCGTAATGATGGAAGCTTGATACAGTTGCGGCAACTAGCCGTGAAATGACTTGTTATCTAGCGCCTAAGTTAGCTGAAATCCTCCCAAGACCTTACGGTAGAAACTTGGAAGTTTACTTGGACGGAGAAACTGCAAGTTCGAGTTGGGGTCCTTTTCCTGGGGAACCTGTTAAATCAATCAAAGCCAGACAAGCCAGTTTCGGATTGAGTCTAAAGTTGGAACCGGGAAATTGAAGTTGAGCCCACCCCCCGCTAAATTGATGCGTATCATAAATCAAAGTGCATAGGCGTAAATTGAGTTTCTCTATGCATAAATAATAGAGCATACGAGGACGGGTGCGGAGATCCGGCGTGCTATAGTCGCCAAGTTCGATCATCAATATGCATGCATGTGGCATGTATGAATGTACCTACGTAGCTTGTACGGACAACATCAACATGTGACGGGCCTGCACGATAGAAATGGCAAGTGATGAACCAAACTCAACGTAGCCCTTCTGTTGTAGAAAATAGCAGAAGAAAATTAATTTAAGATAGTGACGGAGATGGGTACCTTATTAAAATTTCACAAACACAATAAGGAAAATAAAAAAGAAAAACATCTTTGTTCAGTTTCGAACTGAGCTTTTCTTCCATAATGATTATTCAGCAAGAAAAACTTTGTTGTATTTTTCGTGGGATAGAGCTTTCCCCTTAATGAAGGGAAGGTGCCTTTAAAATACAGCTATAGCTTTTTGAGAGGAAAAAAATAGCTCCCACTACAGAAAGCTCATATTCACGATGCTCCAACTTTTCCTTGTCCCATCTACTGTACAGAGCTAGCGCAGGACCACACTGCTGCGGTTTTCCCGTGTGCTCCTCACTTTTCGAGACCAAATAAGCTGTTTCCCACAGGTTCTCTTACTCGTAATTAAACAAGGGAGGGCAACAAACTATCTTATACACTGCTGTACGAAATTAAACTTCTTAAGGCAAAGTTTGGGAGCCCATTCTATATTTTGGGGCTCTATGGTAATTCCTAAGATTAACACAAATTTCCCGTTTTTTCACTTTTACACACTTTTCCACGCAAGATATTTAGTCTGTCATTTGTGAAAAATTCTTTCTAATGAACTCTTTATTGCGTTTTGCGACATATAATTTTGGAATGATACTCTGATACTTAAGTTGGCGCTTATGAGCGGGATTTAGGACTTTCAAAGTAGGCTCCAAATTAGCGCCTCAATGTGTAGGATACTAATGCTATCACCTATACGCAATTAATGAAGAAGGTGTGGAATAATTCCTTTCAGCACCGAAGCTAAAATTATTTTGAAACAAAAAGTGTTTTCAGTATGCCGACGCATTGGAAAGTTAGCACGCGATGCTGCAAGTGAGAAAGTTTTTTTCTTTCAATAACTCAGAGGCAGTGGAGGTACTAGTTCTACACAATATGTATATGAGTCGCCTTAGGCTCTATTGTTCAAAACGGTTAAAACATATGAACATAAGTGAGTAATTTGATTGAATCATATTTAGCTTCGCAGAGAAATCACAGATGGAGCGATTTCGCAGTACGAGCCAAATCAAATCCCGCTGACTCACCCAGAGGAGTGGAGGGGCAGACAGTCCGTGCTCGCACTGATCTAAATTAATACACTTGTATTCTTGTTTTGATGTTTGATAAAAAATTACAGAACAAATGGAACTGTCAAGGCATGTTTATTCTAGAGTTTGTCTCGTTCGAATGCCAAGTAGGGTCTCAAGACGACGTCAGATCACACGGATCAATTGATGATATTTGCCGCCAAGCGTTCAAGCACAGTGATTGGTCAGCTCAACTTGCCGTCACCGCGAGACCGTAACTGAAACTGAAATGAGACAACCTCGAGACTTTTCAGACACTGAATCAGACTGGCAGTCGGGGAATAATCAAGTCATTACAAGAGGGTGCTATTATTCGCGGAAACGAAGGGGTTGTTTTGAATGTACCTATTTAGTATTTACCTAATGGGACACGTCACGCGCCCCGAACACGCAAATCAGTCAAATTAATGCATGCAAATTAAGATTAGGGACATTTTTATTTTTTCCCCTTTATACCATTCCCCCGATTAGGAATATGCGTCATCATTATTTATCGCTGGGGAGTTGAACTCAAGAAAATTTAGTAAATAAGCTACGTGAGCGACTTCTCCAGTGAATTGGGAGAATATTGTACAGGAACATATTTTTTTTTTTTTTTTTTTTTTTTTTTACGTTTTGTTGACCTTGTCCCACCAAAAATAGGTGGAACTAAAGTATAAAACGCCTGGTTGTCCAGTTAAATTACAAATTTAGAAATTCCTCTAAACTATAAAAAACATTTTCAAGTAAATATGATTTTAGCAATTTTTTAAAAATCGTTAAACTTTCTTCAGATTTAATTTCAACCGGGAGAGCGTTATATAGACGAACACCTAAAATCGGAGGACTGTTCAAACGAAGGGAGGTAGCAAATTTGCCTACATGTATATTTGAACACGACCGAGTTTTATAAGAGTAATAAACCGAATTTACAGACTATGCGTTTCCTTTCCTTTGCGGTTTTGGTAACATAAGGGCGGGATTCGTACTGCATGGTAAACCGAGACCGCAGAGATAAACAAGTGGAAAAGCTATTTGAGGGTGGAGCACGGAGACCTGACGTTAGGGAATCTGCCCGGAATGGCAATGTCTTGAGGTGGAAAGTGGGGCCGAAAGTTTTGCGCTCGCCTTGGTCACGTAGAGAGTCACTTCATCACGAAGCAGCAGCACACCCGCGAATCCGCCGAACCCGCCCCCTGCATCCCTCCCGAGAGCAATTTGCGAGTTATAAATGACTCCGACACTACTCAGTGACAAATTTCGAGCTTATTGCGTCAGCTCACGTGCTTTTTGTTATTGATAAGGGTACTGTATGCCGCTGAGTGATTGAGTCGACTCTTTTGAGTCTTTTTTGTGATATTGCGAGGCTCATGCGTCCCGACGTTTGACGAAATTAGAGGGTTTTGATGTATGGCACGTGAGTGTGACGCCTAGGGGTGACCCGAGCTCGATCCAAACAATTTATGACTTTCCATTACTCAAACATGCGCGGCTCTTCTACAAACAGAAATTACCTGTACCGTATACATTGCGTGTTCATTTGTAATCGTCCGGGAATCATGGAGAAACGATTAAGTAAACAACAGATTGTACGGTAAAATCAACGTGCCTAGACCCTATCCCCACATTTTATTTGCTATCTAAAAAATTCAGGTACAAGCAGAATCATAGTGCAACGTAATTTTTGTCATATCTACTGCACATTATGTCAATACAGTTGTATTTGCTTGGCTTGATTTTTTGTGTACATGCCATTACCCCCGACAAGATAAACGACTTAATGGTTAGGTACCCACCACTTTTAACAATAGACCCAACGCGAAGGAATGTCTTTTCCATATGCGCACTATCGAAAGCAAACACGGTGAGATTATAAATTGTGAAACCTCGTGCAGTTACAGTTAATTTAAACATCAGTGTAAGGCTAACCACGGGTTAGCAGTAGCCGATGATTAATTTTACCACCGCTAGGGACTGGCAGCCATGTGAGCTCGATTGAGCTTGAGGAGAAAATGAAGCCAGCGGCAGCGCCTGGAACTCTGTCAAGCAGGCTTGACAACCTAATCAGTTAACAAACAATCGTCTCGATAGTAATCGATCAATTAAAAATTAATATGAGTAAATATTTAATGAGAGGTGGTTCAGCGATGTTGATTACGACCCGGGCCGGGTGTTTGGAACGGCCTTTAGGATATTCTCACCTCTTTGCGTGGGCCGGTCCTATCTGCGTGGGGGCCCAAGCATCTGCATACTCCCAACACTGAAATACACTGGATACACCACACTTTCCAAGAGGAGTCAAGTGCAAAAAAATAAGGCCAGATAAAAGCTCTCAGAAGTATTATTCGTTTAATCAGGCTCGTCATCAACTTCAACGAAACAAAAACAATCGCACCCCAAAAATGGTCTTCTTTGAGAACACTAAACCAGAAATGCCACTCATGTTGGGGACCCGAAGGACAGAGAGGCTAAATGAAGAAAGAATGTTTTGGTAACATTATCTAAAAGGAAGGTTCTTCGTCATGACTCGGGACACTCAGGAACGAAGCAAGGTTGTCTTGATGGAGAACGCTGAAGAGGGAGCAGGCAGCACCGCACAATGGGCCATGATGGACCTCAAGAGTTGTGGGCACCAGCAACTGTCGTGGCGCTTCAGGCAGCCATTAAAACGAGTGACCGAATGACTCCAGTTGGCTAAGCGTTGCTTCTCCAAATGTCAAGAAGGCCCCGTGGGTTGCAAGTTTGAGCCAATTTTCCAGTTCCAATACGACTGTTTGAAAATAAAATAAAACAGTGCTTTATGTGGCCAGTTGTGTAGTAGAGATCACGGACTCGTCAAGTCCCAGATTCGAGTTATGGAATCAGCAAAGTTTGAACCGATGCGATATCCCTTTTGATACATCGGCATCGGCCTACTTGGTCTCGGCTTCGGCCAAATTATAAAGCGCGATTTCTGGCCGTCCGCTGTGTTTCATGGCCAAGTGAATCTAGCCAAATGAAAACCTTTTTTTTTATACAAGCCCAGCTTTTGAAATGTTGCGGGTACTCGGATTTTAATGTTTCTAATTTTTTCTCTCCAAAGACTGTGGAGAGGGTTTACAAAGAGACGGGTGAGGAGCTTCATATGCAAGGGGTTGAAAAAGGCTATGTTATCATCAGAGCGGAAAGGATGGAATATTCCAAAGTGCCCGGGTAGTCAGATTGCATGGATCCTTTTTTCCGCGACTCTGATGCATCTCTTTTGAGTTGAGACGGAAAAAAATTTAAATATGGGAAATACCACTGTAGAGTGGAAACAGGATTTTTCACTGAATTCGAAGTGAAACATAATACTTAGGGTGTCGTAGGAACCAGCTCCTCAGTGCAAATATCAGTAAACAAGAAACTTCATTTCCACTATTAGGCGGACATTCAAAATAGTTTTAGATGAACCGTTCGGTTACTTTGTATGTAACTGAGCTGCTAGAAGTTAAGGGAAATTATCTACAATGGCCTTCCATTGTCTACTGTTAGTAGTGAGGAGGTAGATAAATGTATGGGTTACTGAGGGCAAATTTAATTCAAATACAAGCAGAACTGTTTTTTTTTAACGTGAAAGTAATTAATTATTTACCGAGGTAAGAAAAACAATCCTCTCTTTTTCGAAACTGGGTCAGTAAGAAAGCTAAGGTACACTTGAGCACGCTACACCGAGTGGAAGAAGTGTTTGCTGTCGAAGAGAGTGCCCTGAAAAACTTTCTTTCACCGTCAATACTTGAATGAGTACTTTTCCGAATTTCCCAATGGGGTGAACACAAGTTGAATAAAGTGCAGACTCTTTTATTTTGAGTAGGACCTGGGTCTGTTTTTCGTTCTTAAATCTGTTGATGACTTGACTGACAGTGTAGAAGAAAATAATCTATATCACTTGGGCTGCATCAGCAACTTCCTGGCCCCCGTCATTGTGGCAAAGCATTCGAAGCATTCTCCTTAATCCGTTTATTATTATAAAGGAGATAAGAGAAATTGGATTTGACGAGAAGTGGGCTTCTATCAGTTACAATAAACATGACCCCATCATCACCGCGTATACCCTCCCATCCACCCAAAGTCATTTTGGGAAGAACCACGTGGCCTGATAGTTGATTACCGGTCCCTCCCTTTCCCGCCACCCCAAGGGAATCTGGGGATTCAACCCCCCCCCCCCCCCCCCCCCACCCAAAACCCTCCCACCCCATTCACATCTGGCCATTGCTGCCGACGCGAATAACATTTAAACGTGAGAATATCGCCGAGCATTGTCAAATGTTCTCACCCATTGTCTCTCTGTAAACGGCTTTTCTCCAAATGTTATCGCTTCAACCCGAAATTTCACCCGCACCGCCGGTTGTTTCCAACCCAAACTGCTGTGCGGATAGTGTTCGTAATTGTAGTTGGCTCAGAGTTTTCGGCTCCCCTGACTTTTGATTATTCTTGGAAATGTTTCATTTTCTCTCTAAATGACTTTAAGACAAGTCATTAGTTAGATAAAATCTCCTTTTATGTTTTGAGCACGAATTTTATGATTTTACTTTCTAAAAATGGCACTTTCGGTTATTACAATTGTGGCTGAGTATTTAAATAATACTAACCAGTTCCTTTGTTTTCCGGGCATGCCGCGGGGACGATAAAACAGGGAACCCCTTCCCCACAAAACCTTAATTAAATCTCAATGGGTTTCCTTCGACGAGGATAGAGGGCGAAAAGTGAACATACGATGGCAGAAAGGGCTGTACACAAAAAATCCAATATACGCGAATATTCGTGAATTTGCGAACCTCTCGGTTTCTGTAGACCTCCCAGATAATTGGACGTTTTCTTCCTCTCTCTCTCTTCCCACTCCCATCCAGCAATGTCTCTCTCCTGCCCAGCTTCTGCCATTTCCCCATTCTTCCATGTCTCTGGCTTTTAATCAAATCCACGACATTCTTTGAATACGGAATGAGTGCGAGCTTCAGTTACTTAGTGGGAATTTTCAATTCCTCTCTGCGCTGCCACAATACTCCTGTCAGCACCGCATTCTGTTCACGTCACGGGCTAAAGCAATTCCTTCTTCCTCCTCTGATGCTCCTTCACCATCAATTGAACTCTACGTCAATGTCGTCTAAAGAGGCGCTCCACGGGATTTCGCATTTCCTCTCTGTTTGTATAACTCTTTCAGTCATTTCTTTGCGCTTAGTGCTTTTTGTGCAATTGGCGGGGACAGGTTTGTTAGTTTGTCACTGTTTCTGAATGGTAATTTACCTCTGTGGAATTGTCTTCTTGGCATTCGTTCTGGTTTATACATTTCCCTTCCCTTTTCCGAGATATATCTCACCTCATTTACTTCCCCCCCATAATAACTTCTCCTGCTGTCATAAACACATTTGCCTCTTCAGCCTCGCTTTACCTCCCTTCAGTGGATAGGTAAGCAGCCGTTCTTTGAAACAATTACGAAGTAAAGGTTTCAGACGAAGTAGCACTTCCTGGGGTGAAAGCGGCAGATTCCACCCCCGCATGTTTGGACTGCTTTGCTCACCAGTCACCTCCTTATGGACGGACGTAATGAGCGCGGAACGCAAAGGAGCGCCGCGGCGCGGCCGTGACGCCTGGCAGTGAAGGATGGTCGCAGTTTGACTCGACGGGGTGTGAGCAAACTTTGCCAGAGTTCAAGTTTGAATGTTTGCAGAGGTTGGCTCAATAGACATATCCATCATTCAGGTACCATCTATCAAACCTGGGATTTGAAGGCCCTCCTCCGAAACCGGCCATCTCCACACCTCTGCCCACTAAACTTTTTAATGGATTTCTTTTTGTTGGTTCCGGTCTGTATAAGTCCTGAGAGTGGGATAAAGGCTGAGCTTGGAACTTTTTGAATCAAAGTACATTAAAGCCAAAGGGACGCGGAAGAAGGTTTCACCAAGACGGTTCGCTTCTTGAGAAATGTAAATTATTCTGACGGGATAAGGAAAGGAGTTCACATCGCTTTGAGGGGCTTGGATTTTGTAACCTCGTCTGTTCTGTATTCTTTTGAATTATTTACAATCTGAAAAAGTTACATTGAAACCAAGCCATTAGGATTTGTAGAGGATCCTACAATTGACTCATTTCAATAAAATAAATCCAGTTGTAGAGATCGAGAAAGTGTTTTGAACTTTTAATGGTTTCTCTCCAGTGCAAAAGAAATGGTGTTAACCCTTTCTTTCGATAAAACAAAAATCAACTGGTGGGTTTCACTGTCAGTCACAGTCGTTTCGTAGTTCTGGTGGAAGACAGAAAGTGAGAGCTCATGGTCAAAATTCGATCCGCGACGGTGGGGTGAGATGATCTGTTTTCAATTTCCCCTGCAGCCGTCTGGCAGGTACAGTAGGCACCAGGGCACAGACAGAGCAGTCAAAAACCTGAAAACGGTCCATTAGTTGGCCTGTCAGGCACGGCGTTCATTTATCATGCACGGAGATTGCGCGCGTGGTCAACTCGGAGCGGCGCGGCGGCGGCCTCGCTGCCGCGCAAAGCTCTGATGGAGACGTAGACGCCGACCTGCTCCGATTAGTTTGTCACATCTGTACTGCAGACTAATCTATATGTGTATGCGTTTACGTAACATTTTCCCTAGAGTGGTAGAGATTTTAAGCTAGCTGGCTACATCAATCGAGATTTAAATTGCTTTGGATATGGCGATTTCTGAGGCTATACTAAGTCCAGCATTACCCCATTATTCCACTGTAACCTGACCTACAAGTTGGGGTGTTTATAACGGAAAGTGGACATGCCCCTTCTGGCCTGCCGCGAGCCTGACAAATGGGTCTGGCAGGGCGGGAGCCCGTGACCTCTCCCCGAATAGAGCTTGCCCGCCTGGTAGGGGGTAGCCCCTGACCCTCACCCCTTGTTACTGAATCAGCGATCCATCGGGCCGACTGTCAGCAATGCCGTTGGGGGCCATCCATTTTTGTATTTATTGCCTTTTTCAAAATTATCACATTCCCGTTCTGATTAGGTGATCCCATTGCGCTCAAAGCTCAGTTGATTATTAGATTCTGGATCCATTTTCGGGTATTGCTTTTTCCCTCCCTCTGTCGATTTATGACGTGTTCAGTTTGCCAATAAGGGTTGCACCCCTACAGTCCCTTCGACGTTCATAAATTATTGACAATGACTTTAATGAAACGTGTTCTGCTCTTCATAGGCACTTGCAAACGTACCTACTTATTTATGGGATGTGTTTGTTACACCCCAGCATCACCGTAAACAGAGTATAAACATGCAAAACTACCTGCCTATAAATCTTGCCGCAGACGCGTTACTTGCCCTAAGAGCAGCCATTTGTGCAAGTGAAAATAAAAATGTGTGGTCCGGTTTAATAATGCACGGCTCACACATCAAACAAGTTCTAGACGTGAAGAAGGGTTAATCTCTGCCGCCGTAGATTCGATCGCATACAGTTAGCTCTGTGAGCTGCGTGCTTGACGATTAGGTACAAAGTTCAAGAAGGGAATGAGATTTGAGCTTGTCTGGACCCACCATTGGTAGAGACTCAGTGAGTGGAAATCCTTGAAATCCCTCATAGAATCATACCTTCAAGTTACCATGCAAACTTTAACCTCGTCGCATACAAAATTTGGGTGTAATTGTTTCCCACAGCTCCAAGAAAAAGTCGGTCGGACCAGAATGGTAACAACCTATGGTAACGACCTTACGTCAGGTGTACCGCCACGCCATTGAAGGTCTTGATTCTTGCCATTCACTAAAGTTTGCAGACCACCATAAATTCTCAGGTGGGAAAGCCGATGAGCGAAGTACTAATAACTGCTGGGGAGTAAGGAGGTATGCATAGTAATGACGCACTGAAATGAGCAAAAGTATACAAGGACGGTAGGACGGGGTTGACGTTTCACGTTTGCACGGCGGTGAAGGTACGAGTGACAAAAAACCAGTTCTCTTTTTATGACCCTGGCCCATTATACGTGGGTAATAGCCCATTTCTGTCCAAATTGAGTTTACTTATGATGGGTCATTATTGGCCCAGCCTCGAGTCTTCACTCCGATGTTTACTGTATGCAATTATTGTATACAATGTGTGCGTTGTAAACTCTAGACGTGATTAAAGTGCAGTTCAGGTCCAGGTTGTCACAAATACCGTAGGTATTATGAGCCCATAACATCGTGAGTGCATGGGTTATCTACCAAGTTCATGTATTTTTAACTTTTTCAGTACCTACCTATACGAATATCATTAAAATATTGTAATATTGATTTCAAGTCCAAATTTTACCACATTGTCAACAAACCCGTGTTAAAAAGAGAGTTAGATACCAGTGTTAGGGTGGCTTAAGTTTAAGGTTTAAGGGCAGTTTAAGGGACAGTTAAATTTATAAACATATGACGAATATCTTTAGCTTATGGGAAGAGGTAAACGGCCCTCTAAACCTTCTTGGATCGCTATTTATAAAATTAATCTCACCGTTAAACTGGACTGGGGAAATTCAACCTGACCCATATACACAGGGCAGTTAACAAATCATCCCCTTCACCGGAGTGACCTAGATGTCAACTTAAACCTTCCACCCCCGATTCACAAAACAGGTTTGACTGAATTAAAAAAAGGACCCAATTCCATTCGATCCTATCCACCCGAAATCGCAGCTACTGTTGTCTAAACTTTTTGGTTTTCTTTTTCCAGTGCTGGGAAAACTGTGAGCTGCTTCAAGCGAATTTCCAAATCTGGGGCTCAATCTGCACGACAGACATTTGCGTAAGTACACACAACTCGTATCTCTAAAAAGCTATACCGCTCAGGCTGAACGTAAACACGATTTCAGTAGAGCAAGAAAAGACATGACAAGTCCATTTGATGGCTGGGCCCTCGAATGGAAGTTGGGAGTGTTGTGCGAGCTTATGTGTGTCAATGTTGGAATAGTTCCAACCTCGGGTTAGCAGTTAACACGCAACTTAATTACTCTTGTTGAAATGACAAACATTTCAGCAGTTGGGAGTTTGAGAGGAAGCAGCTGCCAAGGCGGTTGGATTGCTCGTGTTCTCTGTGACATTAACCCTTCCTCTTCATCCTGCAAAATAACTTATAGCCTTTTTTTGGGAGCACATCAAACTACGAGGCTCGAAAGTCTAAATTATTATCAGGGGACAAGCCAGAAAGTTGGGCTTTTTCTGATTTGATGATGCATCTCTACCAACAGTAAGTTATCATTGCCCGTAGCGAATTATTGTTCAATTTTTATCTTGAGTGGAGTGCTTCGGCAGAATCCTCAGTTTTTAAACGTTATCGAAATCTGCCCCTTTCCCCCTTTACATGCTTTGTTAGCAAGGAGAAATTTTGAGTCTTTCCAGCCAATGGAAAAAATTAATTTCCTAGGAGTCAGTCTCTCACCACTCGCTTTGTTAATCTTATCTGTGGTAGAAATGCATCGCCACTGGTAGTCCAACCTTAAGTTGGTTTAAAAATCTGTCCCACAAACGCTTCAAAGCGAAAGATGGAATAATTGGTTACTTTGCCGGGATGTAGAAAATCATTAAAAAATGGACTCCATTATCGCGCTAATTAGTCCATTTGTTTTTATAGTCCGTTTGAAATAAGAAAAACCTTGCAATAAACGAAGCAACTCCGTATATCAATCCCCCTGACAGGGCTTCAGTCGCTTTTGCAAATAAGTCCCTCAGGTTTTTTTTACTTGTTGGATAAAACAAATTGACTTGCAAGTTGTTTTATTTTCCTGTTCTTGCTTCAGTTGTACGCATTTTTAGCTGTACCCCGTACCTCTTTACTATTCAAATTCAGCCTGAGCACACGGAGCAACCTTCAGCTACTTCACCTCATTTATAGCTGTACCTATACAATGTAACTACACTATGTGATTTTCCTTCAATGGACTAATTTTTTTTTTTGTGTGAAGAAACTCATTTGTAGATGGGCTTCTAGGCTACAGTAACGTGAAATCGGCATCAGCCACATTCGCCGCATACTTTTCTTCTTAAATGAATTCTAATTCACTCTAATTCTAATTGCAACTGCCGAGGACGTCTTCTCAGCACAGTAGTTGCCATCCTCAGTGGGGGGGATACATACCTAACATGCTATGCTACTACCTGGAAGAGGAAGCCCACTTATCTGAAGATTTTTTTTTGGGAAATACCGAACAATGCTTTTCTGGACTAAAATGTTTGATTCCCAATCTGAAAAACTCAAATTATTTCCAAACTACTCTGCCATAACCACAATACAGAAAATTACACCTTCATTTTCTTTCCACTGCCAGGAATAAATTACTACCAACTCTCTATGAAAGCTTCGTGCCGCTGGTTACGACAGAAATTAAAAAACTAGACTGTGACTTTTTCCGGGTGAATAATTTACAAAGTTACATGCTTTACTTAATTTCTTTCAAGCTAATGCTTTTTAGAAAGGAAAGAGTTTGTTCATCTCTAGGGAGTTTTTGATAGCTTTCTTCGTTAGATGACAACGCCTGCAGCAAATTACGACTAATGTAAACGTGAAATTGCTCAAACTTTCATGGCAACTTTCTTCATCTCTTGGTCCTCCATGAACTCCAAAGACATTAACATTTTATGATGCTGACTTGTTAATTATGTTGGGAGTTTTTCAGTTCCATTATCTTGTTATTGTACCAAGTTGGTTTCAAGTTTTGTAATCTCCCCGCACACACACATACAATTTCCCATTTTAGGGCAAAGCTCATTTGCATGGGCGCGTCGCGGCAACTTTATGAGACGGCACCACAAGTTGAG
The DNA here is from genome assembly GCA_950004255.1 of Mesopsocus fuscifrons. Lineage (NCBI taxonomy): Eukaryota > Metazoa > Arthropoda > Insecta > Psocodea > Mesopsocidae > Mesopsocus > Mesopsocus fuscifrons. The sequence goes on from OX465377.1 coordinate 13,101,671, forward strand.
CACCAAGGGCTTATGATTTGATTACGGTGAGGATGGTGGTGAGTGAGGCCTCAATGTGGAAATGAGTTAATTTGCAGAGTTGGTAGCATTGAAAGGCTGCGCACGTAATATGGATTGCTGCATTGCTATAGTATGAATCAATTAACGTGCGTAAAAATGCCGTGCTAATCCACTCCTGCTCACCCATGGGTGGTGATCACTGAAAACACACTTCAGTCTCTGAATGCAAACTACCTACTCGGATAATGGTCACTTAAAGTTGCAGTCTTCATTAGACGTAAAAGGAAGTTATCATCGATAGCGATGCAGGTTCTTTCTCCCATTTGGCTTCCCCACAAAGTTCAAACTTCAAAGAGCTTTTCAACTCTTTTGCTGCCATTAACCTCTCACTTTTACTTTACAGTTGAGAAACTGAATTTCTCGGTTTACTTAATGTTCTTACTTTCCATCACACCTTTCACCGTTTCTCTTATGAACAGAAAAATTAAATTCAATGAAATAAATTGGTGGGTCAATGGTCATTCTTCCAGAATGGCTCAGCTGAAATAATACCTACGTAACTGTATACAAATCACACTCTTGAGCATAAGTCAGAAACACCTCAACGCATCAATTATGACGGTCTCTGAAATAGGCAAGACTTCTCCATACTTACCCTGCAAGAATCCAGAAAAAAATGGCATGATTAGTCGGCGAGAGCTAAAGGCGATAGGCAGATAGCAACGCGTTGATCGTGTGGTCAGACCCGAGCCACAGTAGCTTTTGTATCTGACCCGTGGCTGTACCTGGTTATACCTAATTACCTGTGATTGCTCATTGTGCGATTCGGTCTCAATTAATGAGGCCGCCATTTTGTCTTCAACAGATCTCTGGCGTGATGGATGGACGGTTGTCTTTCGGTCCGTCTCCTTCTTTTGCCACTGGCTTGCATATTTTAACATTTCGTTTCAGTTCGATTGTTTTAGTATTTTTTTCCTTCAGCTGGACTGATTTATTTATTGTATTTGTATAATTTTTGAATTAGGAAGATTTTTCTCTGTGAGCCCACGTGAAATGACTTTTAATTTCTTATTAAATATGCTAACAAGATCATTACTATGGTACAGTGGGTTATGCAGGTGTAGTCTTCTGAAATGCGTAGGCATACCTTACCGTGCCACTGATCAAAATTATTTGGCTGGATGTTCATTCAGTGGCTGCTATACACGTAGTTATTCAGTCACAGTAGTTATTACTTTAATAATGAAAAAAATATGCCTATAGATTGTTTATTTCAGGCACATCCCTTTGCTTTACAATCTCTTCCGAGAAAACCCACCGACTATTACAAAAAATATGGCGTTAAAGATAAAGCGGGCCAGGTAAAGCGTGATTAAAGTACTTTTTAAGTGATAAAAGGTTTAGCCAAGTACTCAATAATGGTAATTCAAGTCATTAGCCACTTAAAATGAAATAGAGTGAATCTGCGGTGGGGCGCTCATTTTGGCACTCAATTACTTTAAAATTAGGCTTTCAGTGCGGAGGCTAAGATGTTCGATAACATTCTCTGCCCTGGAATTCGAGATATTTCCAGTTTATCAGATCCTTCTACTTGAAATCCTTGATTCGGGATTATGGGAAAGATTAAGAAACCACTCACAGTTCCCAATGCCAATGTATCGATAAATAGTTTGGCTTCAACGTTAAACTTCTATAGCTAGATGGTGAGGCTGACATCGAAAGAGAGGGTTGCCACTGGGGGGGGGGGGCAGCAATTTTGGCACTTAATTCACCGCCCGAGAAGCGAAAAAATTATTCTAACTTGCGTTTTTCTTCCCCTAAACTGCATAAAGATGCACAATAGAAAGGCTAAGAGACCCCTGAGGGCTTACGGCGGATAGCCCCATGGAATAACTAAACACTGGAATACCTACTCATTTGTTCTGTCTTTCAAGTTGTGATTTGTGTTAGGACAGAATATTCAGGTTTATTTAAAAAAATGCTCCCGTCCGTTCTGTACCGGAGCTCCAGTGACACTGGATGCCGAAACAAAGAACAAAACTGTCCAGTGGACGCAAGACAAGCGACAAGTAAAGCCTGAGTTGGGTACCAAACCAAGGTCCCACAGTTGCGGAGAGGCGGCGTCGTGCGGGAGACGTCCGAAAAAGAAAATGCAAGATAAGCAGCCAGCTCGGGAGCTTCCATTTTCCTCAACTGAATTAAACAAGTCTTTTTATTCTGAATATTATTTTCTTCTAACTGAATCCACGAAACTCTCCAAGTTTTCATTTTAACTTTCCTTCGTGACGGAAAGTGTGATAGGTCTAACCGTCGGAACTCCAGGAAAAGCCCAATTATTGTGCAAAAATATAAAATTAAAATTAAATTATACATACCTAATCAAAAAGCCGAGGCTGGTGGTGATTTCATCTAGAGTATCTTCATCCCTACAATCGCTATCATCATTGTGCTGATTTCATCTGGAGTATCTTCATCCCTACAATCGCTATCATCATTGTGCTGATTTCTATTTCTACTTTGATTTTGGACTTATTTCCTGCCCCTGTTTTCTTACATTCACAGTTTTATATTGACTCTTTAAGGCTGCGTCCCACCATACTCGGTTAGCGTTAAACTCCAGTTCAATTCCAATTTTTACATGTAAAAACCGAATTTAACTGGAGTTTAACCGTTAACCGAGTGGTGGGGCTTCGAAGTTTTTTTATATTATTTTTATATTATTCACATACCTGCCTAATTAGGAATAATGATGAAAAATTCGATGAAACATGTTCGATTATTATATTGACATTTTCAAACATCAAGCAACTCACACTTTTTTCATAATCAAAAAAATGAATGAATGAAAACATAATTCAGTGCTTACTACGACGAAAATCGCTTACCTCACATAGGAAACCAAGAATGTTCCTACTGGGTTCTTTTGTTCCTTTTTTCGGACGGGAGTCGCCTATGCTAGGTCGGTCTGCATTTGAGTTGTCAGGCTCATCACTGTAAACTCCAAATCGTGACAGTCCCATGTCACGTCGCTATAATATCCATCATAAAATTCATCATAAAATTAATCGGCACGACCACTTTTGTCTTTAACTTGGTTTTTGTTTTGTGAGTGTCCCCTGTCTTTGGATAACTTTCTTGTATCTTAAAAGCATCTATGTTGAAATTGAGGTAATTTTATGATGCCTTTATTTCCACGTCGTAAAATCAATGGTTTAAATTGGTTACCGGTTTATTTTATTTGTTGATAAAGAGAAGGAACTCAGATAAAATATTTGCCTCGAATGTTCAATACCAGGGCTGATTGCATAGCATTGTTGTTGGAACCTTGATTCCCCTCTTGAGCGATCTGACGCTTGGCACCGCCTTCGCTATTTCCCATAGTATAAAGTAGGCTTCACTCTTGGTACAACCGTACAGCCATCCACTGGTGTGAGTTTTCGAATGTATTTTTTTTAGTTTTCAGCAGTTACTAGATTTTGAGAACTGTGGTCCCCCTGAAGTACCTCACTGGCTGTAACTCCAAAAATTCTGATAATGGGACGGGTTCGATTAGCTGATGTCTGAAAAGTTAAAATATCAAAATCAGAATGTTTCGGAACTTATGCTTGAAATAACTTTATACAAATTCTACATGAAAAAGTAATTTTGCGTGAAATAAATAATTTTTGTTGTGGTACATGAACTAATCAAAGTAGATTGGCTTGGTTGAGGTTCACTGAAACATACATGCAACTTCACTTAATAAGGTTAACCTTCCTGGTTTTATACACCACGTAACAAGCGTTCAGCATTTAAATCTATAGTTAGTTTCGGCAAAATAATTAACAGCAAAACCGGACAGCTACAGCTAGAGAGCGGTTACAACCAATCACCAGTAGTGTTTTGATGGAAAGCAGAAGCTCTGGTGATGGGAAACTAATATGACAACCACCCAATCATACAAAGACTGATCCATCAGTCGCTCACAGAGGCCACCTCGCTAGAGCCTCCGCAACTACAGAGGCAAGGCCGCAAGGCCTATGTGTCTTTGAAGCTTTGGAAGGGAAATCCGCCCGAAGCTATTATCGGTTCACTTCATCAACGGCTGCTACGATACAGGGTGTGCAGGGGTCACATTCGAATGGAATTTCAAGCTAACCACCTCCACCTACTGGAGTATAGTCGGATCCTCGTTTACTCGTCGAAATATTCCACCTTCCATACCGATCCTTGTCGGGTTACTATACAGTACCTACTCAGGTTTCTCAGTTACGTCTTCTAAAATAAAAATTGTTCTATATTTTTTGTCAGCAACAACTGGGAAGTGTTTATTACTCGTGATTTCCCAATCAAGTTCCTTTTGTGAGATAACATTCTTGTCAGAAATCTTTCGATCGTAAATCAGCTTTAACTTACAACTGTATAAACTTAGCTCTTCTCAACTAACGTTCTGTAGACTAACTCCCCTCAAGGTCCTCACACCCTCAACTCTGAAAGTGGAGAAAACATTGAGATTTCGGCGTGGTCCAGTTATTAAAAATTCAGACGGAATCGACTACAATACAATGCTTATATGGGGCTAATGGCAATACTAGTCTGATATGAGTCACACAATACTTCTCATACATCTGCTGCAATCGGGTCGGGTGCAGTCAAGGGAGTAATGAGTTTCTTTATGAAATTTGTTTTCCATGATGGCGGCCTGGCCTACAGGGTTGCTACCCTTGTGCTCCCTTTCCATCCACGCTCGGACACCGCACCCCCCCCCCCCCCCCCCCCCTCTTTGTTATTTTCTGCCGCACAGGCTGATTAAACAGCACGCGGTATCGGCGCCCCAGGGGCTAATATGTTTGCACATTTTCCTTTGTAATTTGATTTTGATTTTCCTGCGGGAATGTCCCCACGTTGATCGGATATCCGGTCGTTCTTTGGAAAATCAAATCCCTGTTTTCATGGCTGCCAGTTAGATTATCGTTATTATTTTTACAGCTGGTCTGAGCCCAGGCGCCAAACTGATTGGTTCGCGGTATTTGTGGTACTGTATAACAATCCTGGCTCATAATTCTGATGGATAAATTTTGTCAATTCGTCATCTCTTGGATTTATTTTAAAACTGTAAAACGCAGCATATTGATATACTTCTGATTTATTCCACTGCAGTTCTGGGAACTTTCAAAAACCTTTTCGGCGAAACGAATGCATGAGAGTTAGACTGAACTTTGCCTTTACGGAGTATACCTATGCGGAAATAAGTAGTTACGTAGGTCCTACGCCTATTCTTGCGAACCTTATGTTCGCCCCATGTTTTTGTATTTTGAAGATGGACTGTCACAAGAAGTTTTTGGAGAGGACCTATTATTGGTCTTTAGTTGATTACTATGGAAAGAAGTGGAAAGAAAAAATTAATTTCCGTTTCGTCTTGAAAATTCTTAGAGATTACAGGAAATATCTTTGTACTATTGTTACAAATAAAATGAGAGCTCCGTGATCACGCTGAGTTGGATAAACACTCGAAAACCGAAGTGTTTACAGTTTAAGCCAATGAGAGTTGGTTCAAAGTTTTCCGATGGGTAACCACTCCAGAGATTCCTTGAGATTCCCTGAGATTCCATAAAGATTTCCAAAGATTCCCAACGATATTTATAGAAAGATGAACCCCAAAGGGGTAACCACTCCAAAATAAATTCCAAGATTTTCTGAGATATCATAAAGATTTACAATGATTCCCAACGAGATTCCCAACGGTGGTTAACCCCTCGAAGTCTTCTATGATCTGCGCTTGAATTTTTTTATAACACGGTAAACACATCCACTCAAATTTGGAATTCTAAATAACTACTGTAGAAGCATAAAAGAGTCTCAAAGGCTTCTAGCAGTTTCAATGGAAGTATTCAACCCTAAAGGAGCAGAGTAAAATACGAGAATGGAACCGGATGGTGTACTGAACTTTTATTTCTGGTGCTTCGGAAGAAAGAACGTTTTAGATGAGAGTTTGATTGGCTGGAGCTGGAGCTGGAGCGATGTGAGTGGCGCCAGCCCTCGATAACGTGCAATCTATGGCGAGGCTGCGGCTGTGACAGCAGTCAGCACGGGAGCTAGTCAGCTATCTAGGTCAGTGCGCTTCCTAAGCATCCAGCTTCGCAAGACATCTGCGAACTTCAAACTTTTCGATTATACGAAAGTTTGAAAAAGAGAATTTCAATGATTTCAGAAAAGTATCGCTTTTTGGGATGGATACACTCATACAGCTTATCCAAAGAGTTTTCCAGTTTAGTTTATGAACTCTTTTCCAGAAAGTTCTTTTTATCCTCAGTATTTTTCAGTAGATATCATAGCTTATACCTGAGAAAAATAAGTCGATGAAACATAAAGGAGTGCAGGTGACTCTAACGGAATTTATTTTCTCCTTTTAGGGAAAGTAAAAGAAAAAGGCAAAGGAAAAATGTCACCGTGTCACTTACGCACCTTTAAAAACTTATTTGAGCCATAAATTTTCGAGACGTCGGAAAGTCAAAAGTCCGGGCCCTATTCCGAAGTCAGCCAAATGAAATATGTTAGAAAGATTTCTGTAGATGTATATCCTTCAATTCTGCACAAATACAAAGTAAATTTGCAAGGAACAGAGGGTGCGGGCGGATGGAACATTCTGTCACTATAAACCACCTTAAAACTAAAACTTTATTTTTGGCTATAAATTGTGGAGGTGACTGCCAGTCTGACCTCCTTTTCCGATCCCAGGCGAAATCTCCTATTTCCACTAGGTTGTCAGATTACGTCAGCCATGTTTTTATGTGACCCGGGCCCCGTAAAATAGGAGGCGACGTGGACCCATTCGTATCGACAACTCCCTATCAAGACGAGGAACCTCCACAAATTCACCCCTCACCCCCTGTCTCTTTTGTTTCTTTTTCCAACTTTCCAGTGTTTTTTGTCAGATCATTTCCTCGTCTTTCACAAACTATTCGTTGTTTTCTCAGTCATCGATATGCTTTCTGCTCCACCGAAGAGATTGGAGTCATGTGGAATTTTTCGAGCAATTTTTCTTCTAATTTATACATTTTCGGATGACAAAGGAAAGGAGTCAAAGAGAGGCCTTTTCCGGGGCGAGTAAAAACGAAGACTTCTATTGAAATACATCTATTCGTTACTCGTGACTCTAATTTGGCCTGTTTAACCATACATTTTTTTTTATGAAGAGTGAAGACACCATGTTATGAAAATTCAACAGCAAATAACTTCTGAAGCTGAAAACATGTCAGGAGAGGTCTCGTATAGCTGAACATTCTTCTGATGCTACTGGCGATAATTCAACAAAACAGCTGACTCTTTAAAAACCGTAAAGTAAATACATTATCAAGTGGCAACTATACTACGCCTCTAGAACGATGAATACAAAGCGGTTTCTGTCAAAGCTTCCTTGGCATCACCTTCCAGAACTATCGGCAGGATTGGAGTTATGGGGCACAAGATTTGCTAAGATTAGCGGCGATACTAATTTCAGATAAGCACTATCTACAGAATGTGCCGGGAGTGGATGAGGGTTGATAGCATAGGATCCCACAGAGGCCGATTAGACCCCAACGGCCGCCATTTACACACCATTGAACCTTACGACCTGTCACCCTATCGTTCCACTCACACCCATTACCCTAACGGTCACTCATGCCCGCCACAATTGGAGATTCGGACGGGCATTGAAACATTTGAATAGAAGGGGTGATATGAACGTAAACATCAGATATGCTCCAGTTGTTGTAACTGTGATGTTAATGTGAAGTCGCTGCATGTGACAGGTAGAGGTTTTCAAATGAGTGAAACTCAAAACTTTCCTCGCCAGCATGCGCCATTTGGAACTGTTAACTTCACCTCACTGTTTTGTTTTGTTAGTCCTCCTGAAATTTGACCCAGCCAACAGCCAACATGAACATTAATTTTTCAACAAGTTTATCCCTCGCCCTGTCTACATTTTCAATTGTTTATAAACAAACGAAATGCTCCTCATTAACCTCATTTCTCTATTATTGTTGCAGTACCCTGGATGCCAAGAAGCATGCAAGTTTCACCGTGAAAGTCCACAGAAGAAACAGGTGGAACCAGTGATCAAGGCGCGAGGCGAAGAGCTTCTCAAAGTGAACGACGGCGTGGCGCGGTGGCCACGTCCGGGTGCTATCCGCCCCGGGTCGCCCCTTATCTACATCGTGATGCGCCGGAACCAAGACTCCAGCTGGACGCAGGTCATCCAAACGGTCGGCCGGTCTGTTCGCCTTCCAGCCGACACGGCGACGGCGGCTCTTCGAGTACTCGTGGTCAACCCGGACGGGCTGGTCACTATGTACAGCCCCATGTCCCTCGTACCATCCGTGGGGAAACTTTCCGAGAGCAAAGTCAGCCGAATTCTGTCTGGAGTTGTCGGACGCCGGAACGACAAGGTCAACCTGAACACACCAAAGTCCACGTCGTGGGGCCTCAAGGAGGTGTCTCTAATTCACCAAAAGGTAAGCTTCCTAAATATCTGTCATACTTTTGTAAGTGAATTTCGAAACTTTGACAAAACAGGTCGCTACATTGTAAAGAATTTCACTGTTTCACGTTAAACGAGGACGTTCACAGTAATCAGCAAGCTCAATCAGCAAGCTCTTTAATTTCATTATTGAATTTTAATTTATTTCAGTTTATTCCATTCCATTTTCCGTTAATGAAATTCTAAAGAGGAAAAGTAAATGAAATAATTCCGAGATTCCAAGCTCTTCCAGAAAAACATAATAGAAGTTATTTGAAAGGAGAGCGCATACAGGAGTCTTATGAAGAGAGTAAATAGGACATGTGTAAATTCGTGTCGGGAATTGAGTGCATGCAAATGTCGAAGCAAATTGCGACAATGTGATTATGCAGGTATGCGCACTCGCCAGCAACATTGTCACCGTTGGCTCTGGCACAAACTATTTGCTACTTATGAGGTTATTGTTGTGACAATCTCCAGACCCCCATAAAGGAAATGCATCTTTATTTCAGAACGTGTGAATGAAGCATTTGTAAATAATAATTATCTACTCTTTGCACGTACTAGTGTGGGGGCCGTCTTGATAGTGCTGTAGCGACAAGAACAGCGCCATGTTACTAGACAGCTACATAGTTGCCAATGTGAGGACTGCGTAGGTTTAGTGGGCCTCAGCCTACCCGGTGACCTGAAGGCAAGAATGTTAAGTTGGCAGACAATTCAGATAATTCAGGGCCTGGTCCTAAGCTCTTAAACCAGAAAATTTTCAGGTGGTGTTACATGTCCTAATTAATATTCCAATACCAATATTCGACTTCGGCCCACCGAGAACCTTCGTCTCGGGCCACCGGGAATTGCTCCCTAAATAACAAGCAGTATCTATTGTACCCAAGCAAAATGAAAATAAATGAATAAATAATGTTGTCATCTATCCGATAGTAAGATGTTTTTTCTGTTTTCGCAGATTTTGGTTCTGGCAGAAGTGGCGTGGGAGCCTCGCATGGACCACACAGAGTACTTGGTCACGTGGGAGGTGGACGGCGGGGGTCTCAAAGGAAATCTATTCACAGACACGACCAGCGTCACTCTGTCGCTGTGGCCCGACACCATCTACCACATCCAGGTAGAGCTGGCGTCACACGCCGATAAAAGCGCGCCACTTACTCTCGACACCCATAAGGCGCTGCAGGTATCCTTCGACATCACCCATACCACTGAATCACCAATCATCTCAGATTTCAAACCTTCCCGCAAGATCTTCGAGTCTCGGAAGGAGGTGTTGCATGAGGAGGAGGCAGACGCGCCAAAACTGAATCTGCAGTCCCCAACGCGTATCAGCAGCTCGCTGTCATCCATAGTGGTCAAAGGAGATACGATTGCGCAGCTGATTGACACGCGGCAGGAGGCCGAGCTGATCCTGGGCTCGGTAGCCGCTGTCATTCTGTTCCTTCTCATTTCCGCTCTGCTCGTCCTCAGGACGCGCCGACTATCTGGAGAGTTCCTGCTGGGAGGCACATCGCGCAGTCCCAAGCTCATTCCTGACGACCACCATCCTAAGCCCATCGTTCTTGTTAAAGAGAAGAAGCGTAGCAAAGAGGAGGAGGCTCGTGACAGTGGGTATGGAGTAAGTGAAAGTGAGACTGTGGGCTTCGCGGGGATGTCAGATGATCCTCTACGGCTGCAGAGGTCCAGCGAAGTCCAGGTGTGACGTCACAGCTTTGACTCGCTGATTGCCTGGTGTGCTGAGCAGGCTACGACGTAAGCCAGCACGGGAAAGCTACGGTTCTCATATAAAGTCATAAGTTAGTACAAACGTTCGCAGTTTCTGATCTCCATGTTTTAAAACTCCCTTTAGACCAATTCTACATGTTTCCCATTTATAAGGGACCGTAGCTTCTCTCATATTACATTGCACCATTGAGACTGATACACCTACTTTTAATAAAGTCACGTGCAGATTGTATTTAATTTTTAAGAGAAATCCTAAACTAAAATCGTTGTGTTAAAATTTTTTTCCTTAATTTTGATTGATGGGAAATGTTTATCTTGATCACAGCAAGGATCTAATTAAGGTGCACGATGCGCATCTAAAACTGAACGAAAGCGCGACGCTAAGCTTATGTGATAATCCAACGTTTAAACACTTCAGTTATCAAGTTTACTATCTCGCTTTATTTTAAAACTTTTTTAGAGTTGCTCTTGTCGTGTAACCTGAGCAATCATTACCTCAGACTTTAGGGGAAAATAACTTGACCTCACTACATTTTATCAAGTGAGCGAGAAAAATTATCGAATCAGTGTCTGCTCTCAGCAGTTCAATCGTAAAAGCCCCGTCAAGTTTTGGTCCAACACCAGCTAAGGCCAGCACCGCTATTTGTTTGCAGATATTGGTCATGTGCTTCCTGTCACTTTATACAAACTTTTTATTCTTCCAGCCAGTTGAGACTTATTTGTCATGCAACTACTAAATATTACTTGCTCGCAAATATCCTAAAAATATTCCTCTCAGTTGAAGCTTTTTCTAAGGCGCCCACCTCTACTGGCAAGTGCTGAACCACCAAAATTCGGACATCTATGTGTACCTTACTTGTCTAGTGGTGTCTCCATCCACACAATGCACCATAGCGTTAAAATACATCCTGTGGTGGGGTGGTGCCTTTTATGGACTTATGCAAATGTGCAAATAGTTTACAGATTTCAGTGTTCCTCTTGTCTTTGTTAAAAGCGTAAAAGATCAACAGAACGCATAATGCAAAATGGGTCGGGCCAAAAATGAGCTGGTGGCAGTTTGGTTAATACGTGGAGGGCTCTTTAGGAACGTTAGTTTTTCTCAGAACCGCTTTTTAGTAATAATTTAATTTATTGTAAATAAAAGTGTAAATATATGTAATTTACTTACTGATTGCTGTACACAAGTTAAGTTCCCATAAGGCCAAACTATAGGGTCACTTATATGGTGTACCTACCCAATGAATACTATTGTTGGTAATAGAGTTGGTCGGTAACTTACATTTTGTAAAGACTGTGTAGTATGTATGTATTGTGTTTTGTACAAAGCTAATGTCTGGTTGTTCTTTGACCTGTAGACAATGTATGCCAAATGCTCATGTAACTAGTACATATTCCTAGAAACTTTTTCGTAAATGTGTAAAAAAATTAAATAATGTATCTAATAAAAATTACGCAGCCTTTTTCATATCCCAAGGAGTCGCCAACTAGTTTAACCAGAAGTTTAAGTTTCCGTCACGTTAACTGTAGAACAAAGAATCATCGTTTCGACCGCTATTCGTACAATTCTCCACTCGTTGCCGTTCAGACCCAACACTTCTCAAGGATAACAACCAGTGGTACTTGGGTATTTAATAATTATTAAGAAAAAAGCTGTAAAAGGATTATAAATCAGTTCAAGGTTCAAGGGTTTGAAAATATTAACATGATAACGTTTTGTGAGTAGGCTAAGTACTTAAGTATTACTGAAACACTTCAAAGTAATTCTGATCAACTGAATCTCTTCAGTTCGCACAACTTAATTCTTGGTTTACAACAATTGACCACAGAAATAGCTGGAGTTAGCATAGTCCCCGTTTTACCATAACAGAGACACAGACCTACCTGCTTAAGAAAAAGCAATAAATGAAGTTACGTTTTGGTTCGATAATGAATACATATAAAAGTTGATGAATTGGTCGAGGTTTGTATGTTTATCTTACGGCGGGTCAGAGGCATTGGTCCAGCTGTATTTACTCTGGAGAATGACGCGCCTTCCCCGGCAATTACTCATCGCACTGATAATTAATTCCTGACGGTTAATATTATACTAATTCTATGTCCATACGACGCGTTCATCTTCATAGAGAGTCTACAGAGTGTGTTCAGTGTTCTAGCTTTAAGACGAGGCTTTTCCTAGGAGTTTATTAAGTTAAATTTCATGATGCTGGTAGGTTCATATTTCAGAAAGAAGAGTGTGTGTTAATCACATTTTTTTTTTTTTGGGAGGAAGAGAATTACCCACTTTCTATATACTAAGTACCATTTTTACTGCATCTGCCTATAGGTATGTTTACCCACTCACGAGTTTAAAAAGAATTCATAGAATATTCTATAAGTATAAAAAATATAATAGACTGTAAATTGTTTGTTAGATGTTTTTGGCCGAAGCCGAAGGCGAAGTGGCCGAAGCCGAATATGAGTTTAGTAGTGGGCGGAAGCCATGTCGAAGCGGAATTTTTTTTCGTTCCGCCGGGATTCGAACCCGGACCTCTCAGGACACAAAGCGGACCCCTTGACCACTCGGCCACTGAGAGGCACAATAGACTGTAAATATCTACTACAATAAGAAAGAGAACATTTGGCATGGAAAACTTCCCCCGCCGAAAATGCGAGGTGCAACACAGTTCCCCTACCACTACCACTCTTTATCTAGACAAGTCCCGACTCATTAAGAACCCTCAGACAGGCGCGCTTCGTCTCTGATATTGAAGTCTTATATTTTTATCACTACGACCATTAAATTATTTAATTGACTAATCTGTTGGCTTTCAAGATAAATGAACTGGTATGTTAAAGGCACGCCTTTTGTTGGTTCGGTAGCTATTTGAGAAAATTTACTTTTGAATTCCGATGAAGCAAAATCTTTAAGTTTTAATTACTGACCGCGAAGGAACGTATAATTTAGGCACAAGTAGTATGGACATGAGAGAAGTCTATAGTGCCTACAGTTAGTGAATTTACACAACTGAAATTAATCAGTGAGTGCTTCCACGACGGATTTCAAAAATTTCGTAAATGTATCGACTTTGTTCGATATTATGTACTCAATTTTCTCACTCGACACAATCGCAATCAAAAAAGCACGCTCACGTATTCATCTGCACGCTCACTCCCAAGTTACAGTTTTTGCAGACTGCAATGTGCATTAAGTTTTCTATCAGCGCTTCGGACGTCCAGGCACAGGTACTGCTGGCGCTAGTGATAATACTGGCTCAAACTCAGCAGAAATAAGACGTCTACAAACTATACTAAAGGTTTCCGAACAACCTCTATCACCAAAGTTACTTAGGTAATCTGTCATTTAAGTGCTCCCACGGTGGTCTTAATCAAAGAAAATGAAAATGAGACGGTTTAATTGGTGCTTACTGCCTACATACCGGCCCGTTGTACTCCTTTCAACGCCTCCGTCCATCCGCATGGGTAATGAAGCGGTGTACAACGGGCAAGGAGGGGAGACAATGGGTGATAAAAAATGCAAGACATGGGAAAGGGTTCAGTAATGAAGAAGGGACGTCAAATGGATGTACGCGACCGCAGGGCTGAGACATGGAAACCTTTACCTTGGCCAGCTCTACCCAAGAAATGTCATCAGGTTCGTGACAGTTTGGTTCCTTCAAGGACTTTCCGTCGGAAAGCGGTCATCTTCGCAACCGACTTAATTACACTAAAGAAGCATCGGCATGCATGTAGGAACTTTGGTAGGTACACGCGCTTCTATATAGTGAACCCATTTCCTTACGAATCAGCGCACTGAGTACGACGAGCTATCAAAGGTCGGACTGGTCAAACAACTGTTCCGCGTAGGAGTTAGGTGCTTCATTTCATAACGAATCAAGGCTAGAGTAATTAATATGGAACAAGCGCACGTAACTGTTCATACCTAGCTTAATACTCCTAGCTACGTCACAAGCTATCTCCAAAACGGAGGGAATAACTGAGGGTCTAATCAGTCAAGGGTTGAACGGAAGTTACCGGGAATCGGGAAAGCATGCAAACTTTTGCCAAGTCTAATATTAAAAAATTCTCATACTTCAAAATTTGAGACGCAGGAATTTGTACCTTCTCTCAGATTTTCGTTTATTTTAATAAATTACTTCAAGAATCTGAACAATGCACAAACGCCATCGAGCAAATTTTCCATTTTTTCTTTGCTATCGAGAGGAACGGCAATAGAGTCGTTCCCTATATCCGTGACTTTTTAAACCCCCTAAGATACCCACAGACATAGTAGATGTCAGGGAAATAACGAAAAAGGGAAAGGGATATTGGTTTCGTTTCTAGGTTGTTGATCGGCTAACCACACAATTTTTTTTCCTGATTTGATACATGGGTATAGGCTGAGCGTTATACCCTTGGATGAGCACGTTGTGGGATCGGTACGGTACCTTATATATATTTCTCACATCTCGCACACACGCTCGACAGGGCGCCATATATGGCGGGCGGGTATTTTCCTTCCGGGCCAATGGGTGTGACACCCCGCAATGAGGATACGTGGTTCCATGGTTCGAGGGCACGCAGGCAATCTGGTGGTCCCCAGGGTTACATGCAGATTATCGTTTCAGATGACAAGGACACTGCGCAGACGCTAACAGCCCTACTCAGGTTTCTCTATTTGATAAACCGAAATTCAACAGGTATAGGATATTCAATATTCTCTTGACCTTTTCACCTATCAACGGGCTGATAAACCTATTTGAACGTGTTTAGCAGCCCAAGGCGGTTTTCTCGGTTTCGTATGTCTAGACTGACGTCACGTTTCTTTGCCTTTGTTCTGGGCTTGGTTCGTTTAATTAATTTTCAAATGAATGTTTGTTTTGTAAGTTTGCGCTCTGGGCTTGAAGTTACCAGCAGGTACCCTATAAATGACAGGCGTTGAAGCGTTTATTTTACCCTCTCATCCGCTTCTCTTGGTTCTCCCCTTTTAAAGTGAATAGAGATTTTTTTTCACCTTTGTACTTTCATACGATATAGGTATGTTTGCACCTAAGGGTGGGTTGGTATCTGCCAGGTTTAAGGTCTTCCTGATCCTTCCCTGTTAATCTATTAGATATTAGATCATTTTCTTTGTTTGGGACCATCCAAAAAAAGTCCTCTCAATTACAACTTTCTTTCTGAAGTATATTATAAGACTAAGTGGCATTCTGGTACACACTAGGTAATTTGCTACCTTCTTTCATTCAAACAGAAATCGAATCTTAAGGCGGTAAAATAAGAGCTCTGACATCATCGGGAGACCCTAAATACTGAATAAAAAATACAGAAAATATAAAAATCACGTCAGCGCCCCTCAGTATCCGAACAGCTCTCACGTCGCTGAGTTCAAATCCCAGCTAAATAAACTTTTTTAATGAGTAATGGATGAGGCTTGATTCCACTGCTGTATGGCTTTGCCCAACCCTTCGGCCCTATAACATATAGGGCGCTCACACCCGCAAGAATGAAATAAAACCCTCATCTATTAGGTGGGCATGTCAACTGATGAAGACTTTGAGTTTATTTTCCTTTCCAAGAAAATAAAGATTTAATTTAAAATGCAATTCAAAAATGTTAATAACACACTTCATAATTTTCTCCTTCCTTCAACCTTTAAAAAGAAACCCTTAATGACCTTTGAGGTTTCCATCTAACCTGGTTTATCATATTTCTAAGTCCGTAATTTCATTTTTTACTTTCTTTCAACCTAGCTTTCGCTAAAAATTCATGCTTGAGTAAAACAAGATTTGTTGTTTTCAAAGGAAAGCTGTAGTGGGAGTGGAGGCGCAGTTAGCTAAAGAGGGGGAACTCCAGACAAGAAGGAGCTGGAAGTACTGATAAATTGTTTCAGGAAAAAGACAGATGGTGTTCAAGTAAAATTGTACGAAACTTAGACGAAAGTAGTGGAGGGGGGAGGAAAAAATTCGAAGAATCTGTCAACAGTGCTGAGTCACGCTGAGAAATCAAAGTTCAGCAGGATAAATCGCAACAGAAATAATGTAATGACCAGGAATTACTAAATACTGGCAGAAAGATAAGTATACATGGACACCACATCAATATTTGGTAAGCAGCCCGGGGGAAAGCCTCACCGGCAGCGGAGGGAATATGGGAAAATCAGTAGATCAGTAGATCAGTGGTAGATACTTAAAAATTAGATTGAGTACTCGACGTGAAGGAGAACTGCCTAAGAAGAAGACGGACGATGGAAGATGAAGAGATGAATTGGGTATCGGACTGTACGTAATCAGGATATTGATGAATGGCATCGCTACGCTACCATGCGTGTCTACATCAAACCTAGTCAGGTACCGGTACCTTCAACCAACGCCACATAATATGTAATACCTAACTATGATGGGGGGTGTGAATGGCAGTCTCATAATTGTTGGATTTATTTAATTACCAATATTTTTGCAGCGAAGCGTATAAAACAAAATCAGTACTATAGTCGAAAAAGACAGTCACGGAGAAGTCAGCGAAAGAGGGTCCACAATACAATATACGTATTCGTGTAATAAATCAAGGGGATAATGTAATATGCTGATCCTGATTAGATGGCTGGAAAAGAGCCAAGGGTAAACATACAGACATTAATATCGCCCGAGAAACTCTCCACGCCTGATCTCGCAAAAAATAACACCAAACAACTTGGTTCAAAAAGAGTCATAAATTCGGTTACGGTCAAAGTAATAGCCGTCTAGCATCAATAGAGCTCCTGAGTGGCGACATTGCGAGCCCGCTGCTGCGATGACCGCTATTTTCCTATAAGCTCACCACAACCCACCGTCCTGAATTACTTTATGTTCCATCAGCTGTGGAGAAAATGGGTTTGGGTTGCAGCGGCATGTCCCGATCGGGATTCGTTCTGCTGGGCCTGGGAGACGTTAGGAAATCAGGATAATGACCCACCAGCCCCGCACAATGCGAATTTATTACAAGCGACAGCCAATCCCGACAAATTCACTCACGGCCTTCATCAATGACGGGTTGTTCGGCCCCGGGCCGGCGGCCACCTGCAGCTACGGCCGGCTAGAGAGCAGGCACCCGCATGGGTACACTATTATCAACTGTCAGGGAAAGTGCAATTCTGACGGTTTGCCGACTAGACTATAGGTATATAAGCAATAAGTTAAAAAAAAAAGCTTCATGTTTAATGAGTAGCATAACTCATTACTTGATTAAGGTGCATTTGAGTGGGCACTCTCGGGATCAAACCAACCATATACTCGTACCAATTGTTTCTGATAGGACCCAATTCTTGGGTGGCTGTCGCATCACGAACCACAAATCCAATCGATCCATCCACCAGTGGACCGAATGGTTGATGTGCACTCGATCCATCAACGAAAGTCTAAGCACCGTTATCATCTAAAATAATCTTATATGGATATTACTGGATAATGGATACTGCAGTAAAATGCACCGTTTTCAAGAAAGCCCTGTCGTGAGACAGCAATTACAAGGAGGTAACAATACCTAATATCAAAGTTGTGATCTGAATCTCTACTATTTCTCACCTAAAGTCTAAAGTAACAATCGGAAACATCATAACTATACTGACTGCCGTACTAAGTAAGGTCCGATAACGAACTGTATTCAGAACGAAAAGTCAAGAATAAAAGAAACAAGTTAGCAAAAGCTGGAGAGAGTAATAAATAATAATTTGTTTGTTTCGTTTGTGCATGCCGCGTTATCCCAGGATGAGTATAAATGGATTAAAATTGTTATATCTGCCAAAAATAAACAAAATTTACGTCCAGGATTTTAAAATTATAAAATAATTCCTGTAGCTACCTGAAGCAACCCTCTCCACCCCTCTTGGGGCTGCTATCCACTCTTCTAGCGGCCCCTTTCAGTGACGATGAGTTATTACAAAGAGGGTTGCTCCCCAGATATCCGGAAACAACCCTATCCTTCCTGTCGGGTAACTCTACCCCTAAGTCAGCAACCGGCCTACGTGCGTACTTGAACCAGAGTCTATACTAAATCAGTCCGACTGTCACTTTTAAACATTTAAATAATTACAAAATATTTTATTGTCTGAAAATAGAAAGATGTGACATTGATATAGATTGCCGCGTGTCCCAGCTACTCTGATTTTTATGTTATTTTATCCGTCACTTGACAGTTAATCTGGTTAATCGTGCGGCTATTCCTCCTCCCGACTTTCACACTGCGACACTTTCGGAATTCGGTTTAAATAAATAGCAAACAATTAATTCATTGGTATTGAATGGAATATCCAATTCTCAAGAAGAATTTTTGCTTGGTCGTTATTTGTAATCTGTATTAACTCCGAGGGGGTAACAACTCCAGAGATTCCTTGAGATTCCATAAAGATTTCCAAAGATTCCAAACGATATTCATAGAAAGATGAACCCCGAAGGGGTAACCACTCCAAAAAATTCCCCTGAGATTTCATAAAGATTTCCAATGATTCCCAACGAGTGGTTAACCCCTCGGTTAAAACTGAACAAGTGGCAGGCTCTATGCGTAGCATCCGCATCCAAGTCATATAATTAGGAATTACACAATTCTGCGACGAAAAAGGCTGAACTGCTCTAAAGAGGAGAAGAAGAAGCAACTGGGGGTAAGAAGCAGAGATTTGCAGATTGGCATTGGGGTTGTAGGTAATTATTGTATCAGGCATATCAGCCCCGGCGCTGTCGGCACTTCATCATGGGGTGACAAAGTGCATGAAGCTACGTGAGATACCACATGTGTCCCCATATTAATCAACATGGAGGATAGGACCAGGGTAGGCCCATAGCGTGCCCGGCACGAAATATTGCGTGCACTTCTCAAATAACTCATGGCCGCATCGCTAATGCTACTCTTTAAATCAACATTTTTATACAATAATTGTTTCTACGGCATAAAAATTGTATGCAAAGGCTTGTGGATATACCTGCATTAATTGGACCTTTGGTGCGATTGTTGTTTGTACCTTGTATTCGAGGCGTTGTTGGCTTAGCGTAGGTGGTGCCTTATAGGTCCCGTAGGGTCTTTGCCCCCAGACGACTAAGGATTAGGGCTCGGACGACATTGCGTTTCGTGTTGGGGAAGGTGTTGTTCGTGTTTTCTGTCTGCAACTCCTACAGGTTTTCCACCAAGCCCTAGTTACATGTCTGAGCCCAACATCTCACAAAAGGGAATGTTGACTTAAGAAGACTAGTGATGCTATCTACTTCCTACCATCTATTCTGTTCAGCTAACCCCCCCTAGAAAGTTCAGGGGCTGATATTGAAACACAGACTGAGTTTATAGGGAACAGGAACCGCTTCAGTAGAACCAAAATCAGTTTTAAGAGAGTTTTAGACAA
Organism: Mesopsocus fuscifrons; assembly: GCA_950004255.1. NCBI lineage: Eukaryota > Metazoa > Arthropoda > Insecta > Psocodea > Mesopsocidae > Mesopsocus > Mesopsocus fuscifrons. Next base: position 13,121,218 of record OX465377.1, read on the forward strand.
CACTGAAAATTAAACCTGTGTGCCTCAGCACACTAATGCCGTCTCTCAAACAAGTAGCTATTAAACAATAAAAAATTAAAACATCTTTTTAAAAAATCAAACCTTCCACACTGCCACCCATTTATCGACATCGAATGACATTATAATCTCTGATTAGAACAAATCATAAACTGAGAGTAATTGTGGCTAATTATTATCATTATTCGTGGCTAGGTTAATACAAGTATCGGGTATAATCAGGAAAATTTGGAACTGGGTGAAAATCACCTGAGGCTAGTGTATGGTAATAGAGAATGCTTCTCAAGTCGAAATATAAATCATACCGTGCCCAAATTTTTGGAGGCCCATGACAGGAATAACTGTAGCAACAAAATATTAGTTCAATAAAAATTATCGACTAATTAAAAAGCAGGTAATGAATGTAGATGTAGGTACTGGGTGGTCCCTATTGGCCTACACACATGACTCTGCCCTCTGGCCTATACTGCTACAGCCAGCTCCCCAATAAATAACCCTCTGGCCCCTCAAACACTCAAATGAAACCAGAAGCTCGGCAGTGGGTAACCTATGAATGAAACATAGTCATTGCCGGCAGCAGAAGTCAACTAATCCCCGAAAGGCACAAGTGCAGAGGTTGCCAGTTATTCTTTTCTGAACTTCACACCCCCTTCTCCAGCCAGCCAGCCGTAGCTTCGCAACCTTTACTTCGATTCAACACCATTTAAAATTTATTTTTCCGAGTTCCAAGTTGCTAAAAATGCGCTCAGGCAAGTTTACTCAGTAGGTATTTCTTTGTCTATACGAGCTCTAAAACCGAAGACTCCAGCCCCTCCTCTACGTAACTGACCGATATTTATGTCGTTTTGGAGTAGAAAAATGAACATAAGTACCTTTACCGGTGGACTATGTCCCTATGACATATGACGGCATAGGTTCAATTGAAGTGCCGTCATCGTTGAACGTGTTCATTGAATGTACTGCATTATAAATTCGTATTAGTAAGCAAAATTAATTGATCCAGTAATAGTAATGTATTTCTTGATTTATGGTTCGGTCATGTTGGAGGAGTTTACGGGCTATCATATGAAATTAATTACATGCATTTGATGAATAATAATATCGGCGGCTGCACTAACGGGGCTTTGAATTTGAGTCTCTGTGAATGTGGTATTTCAGTACACCACAAACATTTTCGTTTACAGTAAGTGCTTATTCGTTATTCATGTACGAGTATATCTGTGTCCATACCACAAAAAAACACTTAGCGAGGGAGGGACCTTTGCTCCACTTGTAAAAAATTCAACATGAAAAAAGTAATTTTTTTCAGCTGCATGGTTTTTTTTTAGAATGCTTCACCTCTCCAAGAGCTGTTGCTGTTGACTGGTTTCAGTACTTCCAAAAATACTGTAAACATCCTTACAGATGCATTTAATTATTTATACTTAATTATTACATACGTGTATATCCATCATACAATATGGCTCAAAGGTTGGTAGGGTTTTTCGTTCTCTGGTTCTATCGTTCTGTGGTGGGCCAACAAAGAACGGCTGCCTGTCTTACTACAAATCAACTCCCCATTTGGCATGGAAATTTACTACCACGTTGCTAAATGTAACCAGAATGCAAATAGGATTCCATAAATGCATATTTTTCTTTTTAATAATTTGGATACCCGACAAAAACGCCACGAATAACCCTCAACCAAGACCACCTGAGCTTCCGCCGCGCCGCCACCATATCTCAGCTTAATCTGTTTTCAGTAGCGTGTTAGAGGCTGCAGCTACCAGAGCCTGGCATTAGAAAGACTTCAAGATGTTGCCCAATATGCCCCAGCGATCTGGAAAACCAACCGAATACCTTGTATAAATAGACACATAATCACGAGGGGCATAAAACATGGGACACCTCCTAGTGAGGCCATATTTGTCACTCTGGGCTGAAAAACACAGGGAGAGTGTTTCTAGATTCAAACCGAGCGCTTCAAACTCTGTGGGGGGTGGTGAAGTTTCGTGATCGTGGCTCCTACACTTAACTTATGCAGCTGTCCAGGCGATATCCAGCTTGGAACACCGCTGTCATCTTTCCCCATAAATTATATCACTTACATATTTGGATTTTTATAGAGTTATGCTTGGATTGTTTTCTGTCCTTATTCATTTAATGAATTATTCTCTAAAACCAATTCGACAAGAAGTTAGAGAAAAAGAGAGACAACACTTTTTTGTCCCCTAATTTATAAAAAAAACTAATTAGTATTAAAATGTAGAAAGTTAATTACGGAACATTTGCATTACGATATTAAATAACTTCATTATTATTCTCGAAAGAAATACATACACACCAGACGCGGTGTATGAACGCGTTTTTCATTGTATATCTTGTAAGTCCTGAGTAACAAGAAGATATTTTAAAACGATTTCACGTTACTACGTTTTCACAAATCCCTTTCTCTCTTGTGTTGTGATGCCCACTCTCATCAAACGGATCGTGATCGTGTGAATTTTCATCATTTTAATGGGTTTGTTTGATGCTTTTGGGCATTATTTGAGTGTCCCCGCTATTGCGTGCTCTGTAGGTACAAATCCAGTGAAAAGTGGAATTTATAAACCCGCTCGAAACATGCCGCAAGGATGATTGGAAGAGAAGCGAGGGATTACAAATTAACACCACGAACGCGCCAGATGTCGCAACGGTTTTACTAGTTGTCACTTTATTGGCTGTCAAAACGTGCTCCACATATTCGAAGCACTTAAACCGCTAAAGATTATCAGATTTCTGAGATCTGTGATCTGCGGTCGCAGCCATCATGGCCGGTTGAAAAGTCACCCAACTCCTCATTGGGAAATGTTCCAATTGCTGGAGCAAAAACAAGTTTCTGGCATCGGGTTTACAATCTCTCAGGAACAAGACGGAACAGAACTAGGGACCTACCTTGTATAATGCTAGTAGAATTATTTCAGGAGTCTTAAGGAAGATGGAAGAAAAAAAACGGGAAAAACGTTATTCAACCTGCATCCCCGAATTATTGTCAGCACAACTGATGCAATATAGATTAGTCTAAAGATAAGTAGAATTTTCAAACAATATTATTTCTTTTGCCCACAATAGCTAGTGTTGTATGAGCAGGACAGATCGTCAAAACTTGTTAAAATTACTTCCATGATCCACTTGTAAACTTCTCAACATGCAGAGAAGAAACTAGTAGCGCTAGTACTTTACAGAAGTCTTGTCAGCCTGACTTGACAAGTAGCAGCACTTACAACCGGGAACGCAGTGGCTTACAATGCAAACCGAAGCCAAGCATCTCTCGAGAGGCCTCGTTTAGGCAGCGATGCGACAGACGAAGAAATGAAAACAACCTATGATAGGTCCGACGTGATCAAGTGGTGGATGGCTTTCACAGAAAAGTCAAGAGGCCTGGCGACGAGACGGCGCACACACGGGGTCATTCAAAACTACCAGGCGCACCGAGGCGCACATTCTAAGTGACATTTTTAAAGTAAGTAGTGTTTTACGAATAAAGGACTCAAATAATTACACACCTAGTAGCTTATTTTAGCCACTGTGATACAAATTTCTGATGTTAAAAGATGGGAAATGACGTTAACATGAAAGTCCCGGACATGGATCCCGGTTCCAAAAAAAATTCCGTATTTATGTAACTAAGAATGAACCGCAGTCAGTCATGCATGGTTTTGGCCACTTGGCCTCAAATATTTCATCGAAAAATCAATGACTGGTAATTTCAGTTCCAGCCATTCTTAGCATACAACTACTTATGCATCTTCCGATGTTTTTCTTAGCACCAAAAGAAGAAAAAAAGAATGTTTAGAATCTTCCGATCTCCACGTTATAAATTTTCAAAAATACATCCCCAGACTTAAACCGGAAAAACCTGTTATGTTATGTTCTTGAGAATGAACGGGACTGGATTTCCCTCCAAACAGCACTCAGGCCCTCCCCAACAAGTCGTACATTTTCACCTCTTAGACTGCAGCAATGTGGACGATTTATTCCTCCTAGAGTCTAGGCGAGAGGTTTCCGCAGTGAAAGGCTCTTAAGCTGTAAGAGGGACGTTGGTGTAGAGGGAGTTATGAGCTGAGAAGGGCTCGAGAATTAATTGCTGCGGCAGTGGACTTCAGGATTGCAGGAGCCCTGGACTGTAGCGTCCTTTGGGACTACTTTGGGTGAGGAGAGGCTCTTGTCTTTCCCTACTGCTTTGTCTTCGAGTGGTACTTTGGTCATTCACAGACTCAGACCATCGACTTCGCCTTATCACGGTCGATAATTATCTGCTGAGCGTTGACTTGGTAGGAATTTCGTATTTCTCTTTTGTTAGCTTTCCAGTTTCCAAATAACGAGGCGTAGTTGAGGCTAAGCACCGAGGTTGAAACAACCCTTGTGTGTTAACCTGGATCTAAGTAATTCATACTAAGATCGAGGGGTTAACCACTCGTTGGGAATCTCTTTGGGAATCATTGGAAATCTTTATGAAATCTCAGGGAATCTTGGAATTTTTTTGAGTGGTTACCCCTTTGGGGTTCATCTTTTTATGAATATCGTTAGAAATCTTTGGAAATCTTTATGGAATCTCAGGGAATCTCTGGAGTGGTTACCCCCTCGACTAAGACCGATGAATTAGGTAAATGAAAATTTCCGTAAATTATTCTACTTTCATTCTAAAATTAAAGAGTCGTTTCCAAGTTGAACCAAGAGAACTTTCAGAAGGTAGGTAATTTTACAACGAAGATGTTGCGAATGAAGTATTGCAGAAACCATAAAATAACTAAAAGAAAATAATGAGAATAAAATCCCTTCTTCAAGAAATGAAATGAATGTATTTTTATTCAGCCCCAGGCACAAAGGGTAGGTACATCGTACTTCTGAAGGAGGAAAATGAAAACATAGGAAGCGGTAGATCCAACTCCTAAGCTAACATGAAAATTTCACGGCTAGATGATTAGAGAACCGTAGTTATACTTGTGGAAACACCCTCGTGTGTGTTTATACTGGTAATGAACTTTGAATATTCATAGCAAGGGGGCCATTCCGTTTGAAAAATTTCTGACCAAGGGACATGGTAGAGACATGTATGCGAGTTGCTTATGGACGATCAATACTCCCATAACTTATGGCCATTCTCAAGGAATGTGCCCGATCTTCTCAAGTCAATCGACTTGATTTTAGGGTTAAATACCGTCATTTGCTTTTCAAACAGGTTTGGGTTTTTGTAACCTTGTTTCTTTCATATTTAGTATAGGGTGTGGTGTGGTTCATATTTTTATTGCGAGACTTTAAATATACCTAAGTACGAGTATATATGTTGCAGCTACTTGAGCGAATTATAATTTGCCGTCTACTTTTACACTGATTGAGATCTATGAAGTAACAACGGTGCGAAGTGTAGCAAACCAAAGCAGCGATAGCTGAATCAATCTAGAATTGGCTTGTTTAACAATGAAAAGTTGGACAGTGAGCAGTTCTAGAAAATTATAATACTACCAACTACCACATATAATGGAACTAGAAACTACTATCATTGAGACAGCGGACCAGCGGGCCCCTCTGTTGGGTCAAATGGCTTATTCACTCGGTATAGAAGGATACAAATCCCCCAGCCGGTCAGCAATACTCCCCAAAAGACCCATTTACTCTGAAGTAACGCTCAGCACATAGGATAGCTGTGGGATTGTATACCTTGCTTTGCGTTACGGGGTGCAGAGGTCACCTCCCTCAGCCCCCGTGAATGGACCCGCTGGGACCTTTCTCCCCCACCCTTCTCACATTTTATTGGGTACTTTTACCTCGTTTTCTCCATTTTAGGTGTATTGTTATCAGGAAAGTTTTCGCTAGGTTGGAATGCTATATCGAGGGGAAAGGTTTATCAGCTGAGACGTCATTCTAAAAATCACCCAGAAAAAAACCATCAGCAATAATTTTAAACATTAAATAGAAGCACCAATATTTTAAGAATTACACATTCATTTCACGAAACCCTTTCAGTGGAAAGGGCTAGGAAAGAAATTCTGGATTTGGAGCCTAAATTAGTACCCAGTATTTAAAAATTCAACACCCCTCCCCTTTCATTGGAAAAATCCTGATTTGTTTCACCCATTCATTCGAATTTATTCCATTACCTACATGAGCTTACCGCATTACAAAAATTTCTGTGGGCAGTGGGATCAGTGACAAGGGCATAAAGGCAAACAACCTGATCACTTGGACGACATCGATGCTATTTTTGCGCCACCCATGCCGGTACGGTAGCTCCGCACGTAGCCTGCCTACCTCCGTACCTGCGACTACCTTCGAGTCCTCCAACTTGACAACCAGTGGCACAGCCATCATGTGGCGGCACAGAAAGATGATTCGAATTTCACGCGCAATTTAGGCGTGGCGAAGCCGCTTCAATGAAGAAGTGACGGTGGAGAGGCTTTGGGCCTGGACCTGCCGAGAAGCGCTCACGCTTCAGACAAAATCATTCCAAAATTTAATAATACCATTCTGTGACGGCAAGACAAATGTACCATGCTGTAATTTGTAAATAACCTGCTGCAACGAATCCTCAAGGAGTAGGCACCCACAATCAGTTCTTATTCCTCCTGCCAGGAACGAGATAAGGGGCAATACCTGGAATCCAGGAGTCTTTCATTTTTGCAGTAAAAATTCCTCTGAATGGTAGATTTGGCTTGGACAGTGGCATGAAGTCGAGGTCTAGGAATATAATAGGTCTCCAGCAGCCGCGCTGAGCTTCTCGTGTCACCAACCAAAGTTGTTCTAGTCGCCATTCACTTGTGTGCTCATTCTACTGGACACCTCAACTGGGTCCCCGGCATGTCGGCTGTATACAGCATAATCGACAGATCGAGATATCGATTCGCTGTTATCTCAACTAAATAACTTGATTGTAGCATTCTTACGCCGAATATTCGTCGGGCTAACAGCGTAAGCCCTCTCCTGCGCCCGTAAACCTTGCACGCTGTCGGTAGGCAGCTTTAGTCCAGACTTACATTGCATTTTACCTAGATTTCTTTAACAATCATGCTCCAGTTGAAATATTCGGTGTCTTTCAACCTGTTTGGTAAGCCTCGAAGGCATCATTCATCATAAAGGTTATGACAAAAAAAACTGATAATAATTCTGTAGAGTTGCAATTTCTATGTGGTTTCCAAAGCACTATTTTGCATGGAAAATGCACCTCTGGGTACCACAACCATTTGAGAGTGTATCCTGTTTTGCAAAGCTAATAACAGTCTCTAGTGCCTCCTGTCCAGCGCCCTTCTTGATTGATGCTGAGCAGACTTAGACTAAGATAATTTCCAGTGTATGACCCAACCTTGTACCAAACACCTCGAAGGTACCGAAAGGACCTTTCAGGGATATGCGTAAAAAAATCTAGTGATCTACTTACTCAGCTATATACCTTGTAATAGATAATTCCTCCCTCTACTGCTAGATTTTGAACAAATAGCTGCAAAATTAGTTAAAAGGGTAGATCATCTACTAACAAGTATACACACAGCAAGTGAAAATTTACGCTTGGCTCACCGCCCAATGTACATACAAGGGGCGAATGCAAAGTTCCAAACTGTGGTACATACAGGAGCGGGAGGGAGCTGGGGAACCCGTCAATAATGTGGTCAAAGGCAACAAAGCTGAGTGACAGCTTTTATCATCATTGCACACGTTCCCCAAGGCTTATAAATTCTTAAGGTTGTCTCATTTCAATTCACATTACGGTCTTCATTGATGTTAAATATAACTGAATCATAGAGTACCTGAGCGCTTGAAAAGAAAGGGTTCTGATTGGTCAGAACGCACTGAAGTGATTGGAAGACCCAACTTCACATTCGAACGGAGAAACCTGTAAAATTTACAAACTGTGTTTTCCATGTTCATAACACTGCAGCAATTTGCAAAAGGGTCGAATGATTAGCAATTGTATGGGTTGCATTTTGTTCTATATTATGTTGGGATGTGCTCTGTGTACTTTATACATCGGTAATCATGTTTAATGTCCATGCTCCAAATCAAATATAAGCACAGAGTTTCCCGCGGGCCCGTAGGTACACATTGGAGTAATTTCTGCATGTCCGAGTGACAGATGAATTAACAACATAATTCTTAGTAACAATCGGGAGGACGAGGACGTAGGTAAGTGTATTGTACGTACATGTTTTGTATGCAAAATATAAAAGGTCCGTCTACTACTATGGTCCTAAAAAAAGAGGCTCATGATACCATTAAAAAATACTTTCATATGAAATGGGAAATTTGAGTAGGCACGAGTAAATCTCAAAGCGTGGCCCACTGGGAGCATAAGCCGAAATAGCTAGGGTGTGTACCGAGACCGTTTGGGGTGTCAGGGAACATGAGACACGGATATCACTATGCTAATTTACAATAAAAATAAACGAGCGTGCCTATTAAGGCCTCGTATCCCAAAATAAATGGAAATGGGGGGCCATTCTCAGATCCGGGGGGTGCAGGCCGAGCCATTTAGGACGAAATGGGTATTTCAAAGATATGGGCTTCATTTCTTTACCCGCAACCGAGTTAAGTTCTTTTACTCGTTTTTCCAAACCACCCATTGCGAGAGAATCATTCTTTTTAATCCAGTTCAGTTAAATGCTTTCTCACGTTCGCTCCGTTTTTTCCGGAATCAAATCCTCTTGACCAGGAAAGGCTGCTGGGGTCGATCTGGCCATCATCAAGTACTTAACGGGACAAAAAATTTGGAGCCTACGTGTTCCATAATGTGGAAAACAAAATTTTTCACCGAAACTGTCACAAAATCGAAATAACTTTATTCCCCAAATTAGTTGTGCGAGAACCCACCATGAAAGTCGCCATCAGTTTAGCTACTGAAACGTTCAGTTTATCGACTTTAGCCTCTGGGCAGAGTAACTGGGACTTAACCAGTAATAACCGAACCCTCCATGACTGTCCCACTCTCATGGAGATCACAGGGTAGCCAAATTGAAACTCTTAATCTGTACTAATCAGTATCAGTTATATTTTACCTAGAAAGGATTACCTAAAGGCAAACCCATACAAACCAAAGCTACCTTCCATGGTTCCTTATGCAGCCTAGGTCATGGAAAAATATTAAACATACTGGTATGAGATCATCTGCCTTTAATACGGACGCGGCAGTGCGGAATATCTTTGAGTAGCGAGCGGCTAACTGCCCACAATCACTGCCAGCAACTTGTTTCTTTGAAGTACAGAAAAAAAACTTGGAAATGCATTCATTGTATAGCGCGACGTTTGGGTATGGGAATAGGAATGAAGTTAACAGCAACTGACATAAACTTGAGTTTTAACGTTCCTTCTCATAGAATATGGTAAGCGTATTGCAAATCCGATAAGCAATGTACCTCCATGTACTTATGTACGTGTACTTATGCGTAGGTGAAATGTACATTTCTACCGCGAAGTCTCACCAGGAAGGGGAGGATTTTTTACCTGCAGAGTTTGACTAAAGAGACATATGAGTTGCTGTTGTGGCGCCAGATTGGAAGGGACGGGGGAAAGGGTTGGGCGAGGGGTTAACCACTCGTTGGGAATCTCGTTATGAATCATTGGAAATCTTTATGAAATCTCAGGGAATCATGGATTTTTTTTGGAGTGGTTACCCCTTCGGGGTTCATCTTTCTAATGAATATCGTTGGGAATATTTGGAAATCTTTATGGAATCTCAGTGGAATCTCAAGGAATATCTGGAGTGGTTACCCCCTTGGGGTTGGGTACCTATGAGAAAGTCAAAAGTTATTTCATTTGGAATGGTGAACTCTAACACAAGTAAGGGACAAAAAGTAAGATGCGGTGAAATTCACAGACACCGGCCAGTGAAATGTTCGTTCCGGAACTTGGACGTTCAGAAAATTTAATACCCACTTGTTAGTTTGAGAAGACAAACAAATAAGAAAGAGACAACAAGGAGACCATTGAAAGTGACTGTGAGATATACATTCTATAAACTTTCCAGACCGCGCCAGCCACCAACCCAAGTAAGACCTTGCTTTACCCCACAACAATCTAAAATCTGTCTATTCTACAAGTTTTCTAGTTTAAATATAAATTAGGATGTCTTGATTACGCCAATACTGATCAATCAGAGCCCTTTGCCAACTCGCGCTCAAGCATACTGTGACTTGTCAGAGGGGCTTATCGTCATATGGGGACTCTAATTTGTACCAAAAAAAAAAGCCAACCTCTATAATATACGAGCCTTCGATAGAATCCATCCCTTTGAAAATTCATCTCAAAATGTACATAAAAGCATATAGGCACACTTTAGTTTGTGAGGGCTATAACACGCCGTTCTCTAAACAAGTCGAATGGATGGAACCATAAATAAATAAACGTAACCACAACGGAGGGCCTGTCGGGAATGTCGTCAGAAGGCATTAAAACAAAACACGAGCGAGGCTTATTAGGTTTACGGCTGTTGTTCAACAAAGTGAGCCTTGTGAGCGAAGGGTTGTAAACTTGGGTCAAGGTTCACTTGCATAGGCGGACACGCAAATCTTTAAGTTCACCATAGTCGGGGAAACGACTGCTGAGATCGCTGGATCTTTGCATACGCCAGCAGGAGTTTTCTGACATTATGCATGGGTTTTAACGGCGAACGCATACATAACTTTACGTGTATACCTTTCTGTATAGGTTCAGTTGCAAGAAGATAAATAATTATAACGCGGCAGAAAAATGAAATAGCGGCAAGTCTCCTGTGAGAAGTGAGAAGTCGTTTGTAAGCGCAATACCTCCGAGAGTTGAATAGAGACCCGTCAATAGCGGTAGCAAGGGGCTGAAGAGTCGGAGAGTCGTATCTACTCGTGATGAAAAGTTATCTTACCCCTCATCTTCCCACTATTCCCATCTGTCCGGAATTTTACCTCGGCGGCCCCTGGTTTGAGCCGGAAGTGAAATAAAATAAATTTTCTTCCTCCTGGATAGAGCACAGTACTGTTTTCAACAAAGGATGTTTTTAACGAGACCTCATCCCCCAGCCTTTCAGATGCGCCTATGGTCACATCCCACTGGGGTTCATTAGAGATAGGATTGCCGAACCCCAAGCTGGAGCTTTCGTTGGGGACAGGATAGCTCTTGAAATTCCCCAACAAAATTAGCCTCCTTTCCAACTTCAAAAATTAGTCGTTAAATCATATTTGGTTTGTTGACTTTATGCTCCTTCAGCCTCTTTCAGCGTAATTTTCGTCAAGCGTGGGGATGTTCTGGTTCAAAGAGTAAATACCTTGTGGTTTAGGGAATAATTTATGGATTTAATAGAGTCATAAATATAATTCTTACGTTTTATTATTGGAGGGTTGGTGGGAAAGGTAGGAAAATTGAAAATAATGGAACTTCTGCAATGCAATACTCGTAGTAAGCAGTATCATCCAAGCAATTTTTCCCCCAGGAAAATCTACTATCAACAAAACTTTTCTATAGGCTTTTCCACCTTAACCTTTTAAGGGTGTAACACCATAGGTGTTTCTTTTCTAGAAGCCGAGGTAGCAGGTTGAAAATCATATGGAACGTACACGTACATTTTGATAACTGACCCTAAACATATTATAACCCTGCGCTCAAATTTCTGAGTGACCTGTATCCATGTTCTAAGCCCTCTATGATTTGGTTAATTAGGTCAGCACCATGGCATGGAGCCAGAAGAGGTCATGCATGATGAACATCACACCCATAGCAAGAAATTGAGGAAAAGGCGACCGTGAGGATGGATTTCATGAGTCGTAATTAGAAAACACACGCAAACCACCCCATACACATTATAATAAGAGCAATGACCTCTCCTACCTGATTTGGGGGGGGGGGGGGGGTTGAGACCCTGCTGAGACGGTTTTTACTGTTTGGGCCCTAAAATGAATACAGACTAAAATCAGCCTCTGTACCATCTTTCTACAATTTTAGGCCAAAATATGATGAAAGCACTTGCGGTTATTTCTAGCGTTCGATCAGCGCTGGAAGACTGCTTACACTGCATACTCGACTTTCCATCTTGTCGAGATCCTTCCTCATTTTCCTTGAGCCAGAGTTAATATTGAGAACGAGCTCCACGATCCTTAGGCTGATGATAAAAAACAGGTAACAATATTCGAAGCCAATCTCCATCACAGAAGGCTCAGAACTGAAAAATAGGCTTGATTACACAGCAACTTGAAATAAATAGTTTTCGATAAACAAAGTATACGAAAGTTCCATTTTACTCCTGCTGAGAAAGTAAATACGAATGTCGGCCGTGAGTTACGGCACTGGGCAGAATATATACAGGTTGATACGCTTGACCTCCGACAACTTCACGAAATCCTGTTACAAGAAAGATTTTTCACACAAGAGATGATTGAACCGAGCTCTATTCCAATAAATATTATAAGGAAATGAAAATATTAATAAAGGGCAAGTCTTCGTGCCTGAGTGCCTCTAATTATTTCAATTATTTACATTGTTTCGTGATCCTATGCCGTCATAAATCACCTTAACATCTCTCTTCGTATTTTCTCACTCTCCTGCATATCCTCCTTCATTGCACAACTACGTCATGACTTTTTTAGGATATCATTTTGTGCCTACAAGTGCGCTCTCTCTTTATAATGGAACCTTAAGCAGAGTTGCCTTTTATTAGTTAATCACAGGTACTTACATCCAGTTTACCGTATAAGTAGGCGAAACATGCGGTCAGGTGAGCATCCAGGGCAGACATAGGAAGTGCCACCCGAAAGGGTGTGCCTGGGGTGAAGGTCACTACAAGAGCAATTTGACATACCTTACCTACTTACTCTCCTGCACTAATTCGTTACGCCCGTACCTAGTGTGAAAAACTGCTATGTTTTAAAATCAAATCAGGCGAATTTTCATCTTACTTACCTAAACCTCAGAGCGGGGCACAAAACACACGAAACAACACTTACCTTCGTCTGTATTTTCCGCCAAGAAATTATCCAATGATCACGTATATCCAAAGAGTATCCACAGAGAGGTTGGTGTATATCCAATGGTTTCTTCGATAACGTATCCAGGTGGTATCGATTCATCACTGAACACTTCACTGCTCTGCTTTGATTTTCATTGATATCACAGCAACACAGACCACAAGAAGGGGCAAGAAGGTATCCAAAGGTAAGGCGTAGGTACACTTCACTGCATTTTAACTGCTTTTGGAACCTACATATATATGAACAAATTAATGATAAGGTAGGAATAGGCGTAGGAATAGGTATGTTGCTGCATTGCAAAAAAAAACGTAAACACGACTGCGTAGGCGCAGTTCAGACTATTTTCAATACTGACTTCTTGCCCTTACCATTACTATGTTTCCGTATAGTAACCACTACCTACCAGAAGAGCTATTTGAGTTACCTAGGTATGAATGCAACCAGAGGAAGACTATTGTGTATATTCTCCTCTTTTTTTGCAGGTTGAAATTAAAGTTTTAGCGTCGCTAAATTGAAATGTAGGTAATGGTAAGGACAAGCTGGCCACCTAAATATTAAAGGCGTCTACGCAGTCATTTAAATATCAACAATCAAAATTATAATAGGTAGGTAGGTACCTAGGATGTGAAGACGCCGTCTACAAAAAGGAACAAGGGAGGCTGAGGGGAGCGTCAAAGTGACAATCCGAAAATTCAAGATGGTGGAAGTAAGTAGGTACTTGCGAGAAAGAAATTTTGAAATTACAATTCTTGGTAAGTACTTGAATATTTTCAATTATCGAAACTAATTATCATCTCCAGGCGAACTGCCCAAGCTATAAAGAGGTAGAAACTCAATGAATACTACAAGATAAGCTGATAAACTATAACTAATTATAAGACATCGCGAATGACATTACCTTCGCACGCCCGCTTTAGGTATCAACTGCGTACACACCTGTTGATGCTGACCTATGATTGGCTGCAGCAAAGTAATTAGTGAACGCGCTTTCTCCCGCCAAATTTAAATTTTCAAAAAAGTTTGAAAACTTTAACGGTAGTTTTGTTAGTTTGATCTAAATTGAAAAATCGATTTAGTACCTGATGACATTTTAAAATCGTTTCTGACACTAAAAAGACATAATATTATGAGTTCTAGTATAGTAGTAGGTATATAAGGATGCAGAATGGAGTGGCTATAGAAGAAGAATATCAGCGTAAGGTGGGACTTCTTTGCAAAGAAAGGAGGAAACGTCAAATTAAGTTAAAGGACGTGTTGCATTCTTTGAAAAGGACATGAACTGCATAGGGCCGTCGGTGACCTTCGTTCGACGAGGGACATTCATGGGAAATTATTGGTAGACCTCCTCACTCCTGCCCGCGTCCCCGCAAAAATACAATAGGGACTTAATTTAAAGGCAAAATGAAACAACTACTGCGAGTGCGCAAGGTCACCAAGCTACATCTCGTTAACGGAACAGATGGCTATTGGGACACAACAGTTTATATCCACATTGCTCTCATAGATTTTATACCTGAAAATGTTAATGAGATCAGGCGAAGTTCACAGAAAGAAACTCAGATCTATCATAAGTAAGCTGACGTCCAGATATCTTACAGTTCAAAACATTTCGATAATTACTTACCTAAAACAAGCAGTAAAACGGGCCAAAGTGATTCATCTAAAACTATTAGAAAAGGAAATAGATAGGTAGGTACCTAACTCCCTTATAGGTCTGTATTATTTCATCAGGTTTCATAGGGAAAATACAAAATAGGTACCTACCTATACAATACTAATGATGTTAGGTACATTATAATTGTTACTACTTATTTAAAAAAATCCAAATTTTCAAAATATTTTAACCAGTAGGTGTATTCCCTTTCTCGAACGCCAGCAAACCCACCCAACTAACACCTTCAAAATTTGTTGTAAGAAGATAAGGCACGCCATGATGCAATATACGGAGAACAGTTCTTCTTACAATAAATTTTGAAGGTGTTAGTTGAGTGGGTTTTCTGGCTTTCGCGAAAGGGAATACACCAGAAGAAGTGTCTACAGAGGCAAGTTAATACCCTGAACCCTATAGTTAAATATTCATTCAAGAAGAACAAGAAAATTCACTCATAGGCTAATTAGGTATTTTCGTTTTTGCGACATAGAACAGTTCAGCCCTGAAGTGGAAGGAACTGAACACAGCTACATCTTTATATCCCCACGCACTGCTTATAATGATAGTGAATTATGTCCCGAAAGGGAATCTTATTGTTCCCGATCTTGGGCTCGTAAACTTGGAAGCCCTGTCTCTGTGTGTATGTATGTGTGTTTAGATTTCTAAGTGTTCATTTGGCGCAACAGCTAAGGTCATTAGCTTCCTTCATATTTATCTTATCTTATCTATCGTGGTCATTTCAGTTATCTTTCCTTTGGCGGGCAGAAACTTTCACCACGGTTTGCCTCTTGCTGTGATAACTAGAAGAAAACTCTAAGGACCAGAGGGATATAGCAAAATTCCCCACATGCATTACAACTTACAACTGCAGGTATCTGTATACCTATACATGGGATAACTAACTCTGAAGCGCAACTTGTGGCAGCTGGACGAACCCTGTAGTTTTAAATGCCTACTGAAGGAGCGAGGAATATCCAATTGGAGCAGGGAAAAAAGAAAAGGGGAATATCCTCTAGAACGTGATAAGTAACTTGGGAGTGTTGCGTGCTCCTAGATAACTGTATAGTTACTAGTTAGAGACATATGATCTAGGGTGGTGTGACAAATCACACTGGGGACACTCACACACTGTTATTTATACAAATCAAACGGTGTGCAAACTAACGAGGCCTACGTGCAACCGGTGATTAGTAGCTTGCGATGGGACGATTATTATGGGTATGGGTACAAGCTGCTTAGAAGTATCGGGGACGAGGGGGACACGAACAAACAGAACGGTATATGCCCCCAGGATATGCCGTGATTACCACGTTGCCTGCTGAAGTATGGTATACGTATATCTGCACTGAGAACTTAGTTCTGTTGGATAGAAATTTGGAGAATACGGTGGCTCCAGGGTTAACAGTGGAAACAGCAGTTTAAAAGGTGAAATACCTATTTTCCTGCCTGTGATAATTTCTGAAGGTGGGTGTGATTGAAAATCAAAATTATTCTCGAGGGGTTAACCACTCGTTGGAAATCTCGTTGGGAATCTCGTTGGGAATCATTGGAAATCTTTATGAAATCTCAGGGAATCTTGGAATATTTTGGAGTGGTTACCCCTTCGGGGTTCATCATTCTATGAATATCGTTGGGAATCTTTGGAAATCTTTATTGAATCTCAGTTGAATCTCAAGGAATCTCTGGAGTGGTTACCCCCTCGATTATTCTAAAGCTGTAGGTATAGGTCTACACACTTGCTGCTTCTCCAGCATCGAACCAGAAAAAAATGATCTAGAATCTAAGTAGATCGTCAAGTTTCAGAGTTTCTTTGAGGTAACTAAGCAACTGAGGAAACTTACAAAGCCTCCCCTAAATGGGGGAAACCGAAGGTTCGAATTTATTTTGAGTTTTAACCCTCCTTGCGCAGTATGGCTCCCGCAGTAACATATCGTGGTAACAGTAGTAGCTGGCAGGGCAAAGGGGGTGAAAATATCTTAGTGAAAATATCTTATCGCCCGCAAGCCTGCCCTATTCTCCAGCCTTTCGCATTCGCTTCACAAGGTGTGCGTAGACAGGCCAGACCTCCCATTTTTCAAACCTCTCTCAATCATTCCCAACTGTCCAGGAAAGGAAAACTCACTTTTCACCAACCTCGACTATTACTCTCTCAACAGTTTCACCGCTTACAACCCTGTAGAATTCCTCGTACACATAATTTTCCTCAGTTTCTTGCGTCGCAACACCTTGACATTTGCAGAAAAAATAGCCACTTTAGAGACTAGGAAATTTCATTATTACTTACCAAATATACTGTTTTGACAGCAAAAGACGAGTGATACGAATGATCTAAATAGCCTGTCTATGGGTGGTACTTTCCACATTAGGCAAAAAATATTTCGATGAGCAAGAAAGCACCCAGCTGAGTAAAAGTGCCCGGAGATGTTGATGAAGCATTACAATCATTACATTCTGACAAATAGAAAACAAGACATGGATTGTAAAAGTGGCAATAAAAGCAAATGACGCTAGCTCTCGGAAAGCAAGCAAATTGATCAATATCAAAGCTGAGAGGGTTTAATAAAGTTAGGTGAATTATATGAGTTTATGAGTTTCCCTTGCTCCAGCCCCATCACGCAAAAAGGGCACTGCCACTTCTCAAACTCACACCTTGTTATGCCTTTAACCCATACCCTTCACTGGATTAGGAGCGTTTTATATGTTAACTCATTGCAGTATTAAACTCTAGTTTATACCATATGTTCTGCACGGGGCTATATAGGAAGAAAATCGTGATGTTCAACTCTGATTTGCTATACTAACAACAGGACTTGCATAAACCGTGCCAATGCAATTTGTGTCCCTCAGGATTTACTGGCCGACAGATTTTGTAAATAAACCTGGTAATATTCCTATACAGCTTACATCGTTCTTACAAACCATAAACCAAATTCGAGGTGTACTTTCACCTATGCACATGCATCAACAAGTACGTAAATACATATATATAATATTTAATCAAAAACCAGAAATTATTGGGAGAAAATTTTTACCCAAAAGCCGGAATGAATGTGGAATACGAGTGCAGCAATCAAAAAATATTTGAAAATCTCGAAGTCTTCATTTGGCCACCCCTTAAATTTGTACAGACCAAAGAAGGAGTATTGAGAATTTACAATAGTCTTTATCTCCAGCTGTAAACTCATTCCTGTCTGACTAAATCAGGCACTATAATTCAGGTTTGTTACTATTTAAATGGACTGCTACATCAGGAATGTAAGATATACCAGTACGTGCTTTCTTTCACCTTATTTGCTTGGATATGCCACTAGCAATAAGTCACGTAAATCACATATATTTCCGTTAATACGGACATTTCTGACAAGTATGTGGTGGTATATCTTCAGGAGGATTACAGAGGCATAAATCGTAATAATAGTAATTATGAGGGAGTCTCGGTACCTAAACCTAATTCATTTCTAAATACATCGACACTATTAAAATATCTACATACAAACGGTACAAGTTCATTTACACATCCGGCATTAAACTGATTCATTAGCAGTTCGCCATGAACTTCGGAAAGAAAATTTATGACCGGTGAAAATATGACTCGTCGAGGGTTAAACACTCGTTGGGAATCTCGTTTGGAATCATTGGAAATCTTTATGAAATCTCAGAGAATCTTGGAATTTTTTGGAGTTCGCGGGGTTCATCTTCTTTGAATATCGTTGGGAATCTTTGGAAATCTTTATGGAATCTCAGTGGAATCTCAAGGAATCTCTGGAGTGGTTACCCCCTCGTGACTCGTCTATGACATGACTCGTATGAGCGTCTTCACACAAAAAACATTTCTTCCAAACAATTTAAAAAATTTAAAATTTAAGAGTTGACAACCAAGAATTTAATAACTCCAAAGTTAAAGTGAAAAGGTTGAAACTTGACGTCGCAAAACTTTGGCTGGTTCAAGTGATTGTTAAAGGAAACTTCCAACTGACTTGGTTCGAAACAAGAGCTCCTTAAAGTCGGTCATCACAGCATTGGCAAGGGCAATTAGTAGCCGTCAAAGCAAGGGCCCCCAGCGATTGTGAAGGCTGCGATGTCCTCGGAAAACCCGAAGACAGGAGAAGATTCTCATTTCCATAGCCTTGTGCCCTGACTTCCCGACAAAACCTCTTTAATTAAACTGAAAACGTCGATTCGAGACACGACAAAGACCAATAAAAACCTTTTGATTTTATTTGGGATTCATGATTGGCTCTGAGATAGGACGTCAACCTCCAGCCGGTACTTCTACTGTCACTCGCTAATTCAGTGACATTACGAGTACGTCTCGTTATTTATACACTATGTAATTAATTAAATGGCATCAATCAGATTTTATTGTCTCGTTTAGAGCGTACAAAACTCAAAGTATTTGCTAGCTGGAATGCAGGAAATACGAGAAAGCTTGCAGCGGTTGTTGACTTTCCCCGCTCACCAAACAGGATTTTTTTTTACTTACTCATACAGGAATTATTATATGTATAGGTATGTAGGTATATCAATAGTACCTTCAGCATACATTCTACAATATTTGTATTCCTATAATTAACGTTACTTTCAAAAAAGTACCTGTGCTAAAAAATAAATATTTGTAGAGCTTTACTACTGAACTCTTTACTCTGTGACGCTTTTTCGAACAGCGCGTCATGGTTTCTTTGATTTTACCGAATACTTCTATAGGTATACATCTACAGCAGTGGAAGCCATGTCTGTCCCCAGGATCAGAGACGTGGCACCTCTGTGTACTTACCTACAGTCTTGATTCATCTGTACTCGATCAGTGGTCATCGACACTATTCATCAACCTTCCAGGCTTCCCAGCGAAGCCAAAAAAAAAGCAGAAGAAACGTATGTAATAACCACGCATTAAATATTTCCTCAAAATCCGCATACCATGAATAAATGCTGATCAATAAGAAGTGAAACACGTAATTTGGTTAATAGGCCTTACCAAATAATTGACAGTGAGCGACGCATGGCGGAATTAATAAGCCGGGGCCCAGTGCTCAGGGGCAGAGCCAGGCCTTCGGGGCCTCGGGGCCCCTGTGTCGTGTTACACTGGGCCCCAAATCTTGATCCGATTGTTGGTAATTGCCACCAGCATAGTAATTATAATAGAAAGCACGAACATCTGTTGGTACCTTCCTCAGAACAGGTACTCTTCCTATTTGGTCCGTAAATTCTACAGGTTATCTCATTTGAATCTGACGTAAGGTCTCACAATGACGTAACTTACCTTCACCATTCATAGCCCTTGACCTTCCAAAATCAGGCGCTAAAAAACTGATTGGTCAGCTTGATATTGTCATCGCGAGACCGTACCTCACATTCAAATTAGGAAACCAGCATAGAATTTACGGATCTTGCTCTTCCGATATGGGTTTGCGGGCTTTTTCTGTCCTTATTCTCCTTTTTAGTTGAGGCTTCAAAGGACTGCAGGCCAGCCTCATATTATTCTGTCATAATAATTGAAGGTTGGATTTCTTTGGATTGGAAACTGATTGAATGCTGCTTTGTTATAATCGTTTAAGAGCATACCTAATAATTTTGGAGTCTGCGGCTTAGTGATTTATCTACATTTAAAATCAGAGTAACCGAAGCTGAGCAATCAACACAATTTTTTTAACTTCTCAATCTACCTGTAGAATCTTTGTAGGTACAAGGCCTGACAAGTCACCGTTGGAACATTGGTTCAGATGTTAAAGTAATAATTTATTTAAGTTAGGTATAGATTCAGTGCCTTGCTAAGACACCAACGTAACTGATTTACCTGATAATACTCACACTACCACGTTAACGTTTCCAACTTCCCAAGAAAAGAGACTGATACGATAAACACTTTGTGTCTTGACCAACTTGGAGGTCAATTTGCCGCGCAATCCAACTTGAATGAAGAGGAGACTCCTTAAACATGCCACATGCCTTTGAATAAATGAGGGGAGCCCTTTTGTACCGGTAATATAAAACCCCATTCAGGTTTTTCGTGAGCCATGTTCAAAAATCTCCGCAGGGTTGAAACCCCCTGTTCTCTCTCGATCAAACTACCTTCTCCTATATTCAGCCCTATTATTGGTTACCCATCAGACCTAATATTGTGAGAAGCACCTGACAACGTGCACTGATATTTAAATGACCGCCCGCGGCGCCCGTAGATGATGCTATCGACCGATACGGAGGTGCTTCTCGTCGATAATGCCTCAACCTGGTATCTCTATACTGACCCTTCCGGGCTTGGGAGGCAAAAAACAGAACAGGAGCGTCTACCTAAAAGTGAGTGTGAAGGGGTGCCTACCCGCGCGCCAAAGGGTCAGGCAGGTGGTATTTTTAAAATTGATCTTTATCGGTCGTAAAGTGCGCTTTAAAAGGGGTTTTATAAAAGCAAGGTTGCTGAAAATTAAATTTCACAGGGTTCATCGTATTTATGGTTGGCTCTTTCAAAATTTTCAAAGGTGTACCCCATACTTTATCGATTTATTACGTAGAATACATGTCTGGAATACGGACAAGTCTTCCCTGGTCACCGTTGTATGGAGGTTAGCAAGAAGCGGCTCTACCCATCCTGGTACGATAGTCGAATCGTGAGCCATCACTGTTTTTTTCTTGCGTCCCATACAGCAAGGCGAACAGAAGCTAAGCATTTGTAAACCGGCATTATTGTCTAACATCTGCTGAAATATTTGGCTCGTCTCACGGCTTAGACGGTATAATGGCTCCTTTTTTCACCATGCATAGAAAGTGCTTACAAGCCCGAACTTATCAGGACAAATGAGATAGAATGGAAGCTGACAAGTGACAATTTGGAGAACTGACACTTCTCGGTGACAATTTTCTTCGAGAAGAATTTGGCTAGTGCCATTAAAAAAGTTCCGCGCGTGTTTTCTGAATCCGAAATCTTCTTAAACACACATGTACAGATACCCATTACCTTCACAATTCTAGGTAAACTTAACAATCGATTGGGCAGTAAAAAGCACTGAGAGTAATGTATTGTGAAAGTGCTTTTACGTTTTATCAAGCGGGGTGTTCAGTGGAGGCTGCTGACGCATTTTCCATCAGCAGGGCGCACACATCAGCACATCATGGAGCATAGAGGTGTGATGCTGATGACTCGCTTTCAGCCCCGTCGCTGTAACTAGATTAAGGGTGACTATATGTATACCTACCGCCTCTCCCATCAGCTCAGAGCATATATAGTCAATGTACTTATAGCTCTTGTCACTTTCCGAGCACAAAGGTGATGATGACGGAAACATCAATTCATGAGTCCTCCATATTTTTTTTGTAGGTAGGTATTTATTTTTATTTAAATGATTAAGGCTATTCCCAGTACATCCCACATGCCCAGCTTATTAAAACTTACCTATACCTATATTCCTTTATGTAAAGGTTGAAGTACAGTTGAAGCACATCCGTTTACTCTGTGATATTAAAAGCCAGCCTTCCGCAAAGTTTGCGTGGCCAGCTGCAGAAGTCCCTACATGTTGTTTTCATAAATTCGATACGGGAACCTGGAGGTAGCAATTACTGTGTATCCTCAGACTGGTATTTTGTAAACATCCTCAGCCCTGGTCCTGAACATCAACCTGAACTATTTTACTCCCGAGAACCCCTGAAAGCAGCTATTAAGGTTTTTTACTCTCCTTTCCGTCAAATTTTACATAAAATCACATGTAATTATTTCCGTAGACTATAGAATTTAACAATATACGTTGCTCAAGTACAAGTGTCCGTTCAAAAGTTGGAAAGCGAGTTGGAAAACTTGACTTCTATAGGATTTTCCATTCCAGGAAACGTCTTTTTAAATTTAGGCTGCCTAAAAGCATTTTACAGTAAAATAGTCACGTCCCTCACCATCAAGTAACGGGGTAAGAATTCATCTTATGAATTGACTCGGGTAAAAACTGGTAGCCAAAAGCTAAATGTGCCCATGTTTAATAACAAAATGATAGCGTTCAATGAATTAATAAAATGGACGAAATTCGATAACTTTTAAGAGGCACTTAATCACAAAAAAAAAAATTGTTGAATTTCTAGCTCAAGAAAGTATCCGGTCAGAGACAATTTATGCTACGCACTTTCAGTGTGACATTCGCCTAATATAATGGCATTTTTGTATACAACCCTCAAGAAAAAAATGGCATTTCATGCTACATTAAAAATAAAGGGTTCGACAATGGTCGCACTTGACTTTCTCGCAATTTTTATCGAAAATTTGATTTTTTTTTACGTGAATAATTGTCAGAATTTTAACTTTTTATAAAAAGTATTTTGCCTCACAATGGACGATACTTTTAGGCACCTGCATACCGAATTTCAAACATATCCGTCGAACAGTGAAGTGTCGTTCGACGCGCAAAGTATATGTTTTCTCTTTTGCATGTCACCGTCTTAATTTTTAAGAAAATGAAAATCTATTGAAAATGCCCTTGAAGGATCTATCTGAGACCACTTTCACCAATTTTGAAGGAAATCTGTCGATTAGGGTTGTTGCAAATCCGTCTTAACCAATCAAAAACGTGATTTCCATTTTTGGAAAATTTTTCCTAGGATAATGCCAATATTGGCCCAAATTTTTGGCCCATCTCAAAAAAAATAAAAACGATCCTGGATCATCTATCTGGGAACACGACTGCAAAATTTGAAGGTTCTAACTTTATTACCGTACCGTGAAATGCGTCTTGAGTAGACAAAAACGAGATTCTAGCTTTTTTTTCCTATTTTCGACTTTATTTTGCCTATATTGGCCCCAATTTTGAATTGATTGAATATTTCTTCAACAAACCTTTAAGTAATGTTATTAAGCACAAGTTTATGGATTTTTGTGAAATTCCGGCTAATACTGTTCATGGGGCCAAGATTTTCACGTATGGGCCAATTTTGGCCCAAATTTTTGGCCCATCTCCAAAACAATAAAAATGATCCTGGAGCATCTATCTGGGAACATGACTGCAAAATTTGAAGGTTCTAACTTTATTACCGTACCGTGAAATGCGTCTTGAGTAGATAAAAACACGATTTTGAATTTTTTTTGACACTTTTTTGACAATAGTGGGCGCAATTTTTGAGTAATCAAAATTAAATTAAAAATGTATCTCGGAACTGATTTTAGACATCTAAATTCCAAATTTGAACCAAATCGGTTGACTGGTGTGACCTCTAGCCGCGCTACAGACAAACGGACGGACGTACGTACGTACGTACGTACGTACGTACGTACGTACGTCGGACGGACATGACCTAAAAACCATTTTTTTGGTATCTAGGACCTCTGAAACGCCTTTTGCAATGAAAATCTCAAAATCGAAATTTCGCACGATAACATAACTTTCTCAGCCCATGTATTACATACGGGCGAGAAAGTAAAAATTAACGGGTGAGCGTTTAGTTAGCTCTATCAAGAAATCTAAGAAATAATTAATAAACTTCTGCCATCAATTTGTATTTATGTACGGCACGAGACATTTACGACTGATGATTTGTATACCTAACTCAGCTGAAGGCTGGAAGGGATCTGTCTAAACTTCCCACAGAAGAGTACCTACCCACCCATAAAAGTATTCTGTTATGTGGATAGCTACTGTTACAGGTGGAAACCAAATGGATCTTTTATGGAAATTAGCATGGCGCAAGCATTCTTATAAGTTTTAATTTCATACTCCCTCTGAGTTACCTGTGTTTAATTAATAATTACAATATTTCCCTCAAAGCTCTTTATCTTCTGCGGCTGCTACTTGTGTTCCAGCCCATTACCCGAAGGCGTTGATCACAAAAAACTTCAAATCAATTCGCATGGAAACTAAATACCACTTACGATCGACAAATTATGCGCATGTGTGGAAGATATCAAGCCTGTGGAATGAATGGTGATGGTAGCATTGACTTTTGTAGTTGTAGAATGACCAGGCTTACATAGGAAAACTTTGGCTCAGAGTAGATCAAGGTTGACCCAGGCTGTAAGTGCTATAAAAACTACACCAGTGTTTTCAAAGCTTTCCCATTCAACTGTTTTATTTAAAATAGTTTTCCACACTTATAGGTACATAAAATATGGTTATCTGAAAGCCTCTTGAGCGATTAATCGATAACACTGCTACCCCTGAACTGAATGGATCCAGTACCGTTGATTGGCCAGTCTACTATACAACTACTACTATATACTTAGGTCAATAGTTTCCAACAGCCGCCTGCCGCACGCTAAGGGCCCGCGGGCTGGGGGTATGCCCCGAACCTGTATATTCGTTGAGGGTAATGACGGCAGTAGCCGCCTGGAGCGCATGCACCTAATTGCCGATCAATTTTCAGCTATTCTGTGATTTCTATTCAGGTTTTACGTGCAGGTCTGTGACTAGACCTCAGGGCAAAAATGAGACGGACACGCTAAGGGGTCCTCGCACGCAGCGAAAAATTCTGAACCAGGTCCACAAGCCCACGATTTCGATATAAGTAGGCGGCCCATCCACATCGCTTATCTCAGCTGATCTGCTTATATGGCTGCCAAAGAAATGTCGTATTGAGGTTGAGGACGTATCTACATGAGTCGATTTAAAAAAAAATTTACATTTATTACTTACTGTTGAAAAATTTTGAAAGCTGCCCGCACCAGGATTTGAACAAGAAACTTTCGCTACGAAATCTCACTAGCACTAAGAAGTCCACACATTTCGCTATATGGTTCGAAGTTAAATGGAAGGAGAGGGAAAGCCACAAAAAAGAACAAGAATTTGATTCCCTCGAAACGGCGTCCGTTGAAACAGCTCCCAAGGGGTTAGGCAACTACATTTTCTCAATCCAATCACACAGAAAAACCTACGAAAAACAATAACCAATGAACCATAGGGGTAGATTAAATTATGTATTCCACGCTGGCGCCACGGTACCCAACTACTTGCCAGTCACCACCATAACTCTTATGAATGGAAATTTCGTTCCTTAGAATACTTTTTTTTCCCACGGTATATAGAATAAAGCATATATAGCACAGGTGTTTGCCAAAGTTATTGGTGTAACCAGAATGCAGCTAGCAGAAACAAGATACCGACTGGGCCGAAGCACACAAGCAAAACATTACTTTTGCAACGTATTTATATACCAAAAAAAAAAAAAAAAAAAAATAGCCAAAAACCTGAAAAACGGTTCGAAACAGCATAGAAGCTAAATGAACTGTCTTATCTAGTGACCCAAAATGTAAAAGATGCAAGATCATGATCAATGAATACAGTACTAAATCCTTCCTTGTCTCGCTTGCGCAGCTTGTCTGCATCGTTCATTCGTAGGCTGACAAATTATATTCCGAGTGAAATTGATGGGTGTCAGAACTGATGGAATTAGCCTGACGTTTATTTATCGGTGCTGACCATGGTCACTGAACATTGCATGTCCTCATCGTCAACGTTGACACAGGAAGCGAAAACATAACTTAAGCTTGATAAATTTCGAAAAAATCCAAAGTTATTCGATAAGCAGTGGAAATACTTAGAATTCAAGGGGAAGGCGTTAACGGAATGGATGGACAACAGACGTCCAAGAAGCTGGAATCCCAGAGCAGAGCACTTGGAGCCTGAGGAAGGTATAATTAGGCTAGATATAATGGTTTTGGGATAATGAGAGATGTACAGGACGCCGGCTCGCAGGGTCTTGTGGCGGACTGCGTGCCGAGACACGACGCACCACGCTCTACGCACAACCGATACCTGTGAGTTGTGCCCATAACATTACACACACCTGGCATGAAGAACACTACTGCTCAAGCCGAACAGGTGTCCAAAAAAATCTCACGTTTGTGGATTCGATCTTGCTTCTGTGCTTCCGAGGGAACTTAGGCCACCGGCGATGTATCAACGGACTTAAATTGAGTCATTAAACTACTCAAAATGTGCAACCAACGCCTGTGCCGAAAACTCAACCCATACACCTCTCAGCACGTTGTAAGTGGAATCGCTGGAATAGATGGGACAAAAGTCATGGGCAATGCCCAGAATCTGAAAGGGAAAGGGAATAAGGATCATCAATAAGGTACACCTTTCTTGCACTTAATTTTTTTCCGTACTTGTACCTATTCCGTTAGATTAGCCTAGAAGCCACCCTATGATGTTTTAAATATAAAATACGAAACATATGTTCCAAAATTTATGGCTGAAAAACCAAGACATTAATGTCATCCTCCAGTGGTTGGAATAAGCAATAATTAGTAATATTTGGCCATATGGAGATTGGAAGCAGGGCTTTAATAAAGGATGGCATTCATCAGACCTCGGAAGCGCTCATCGTCGACAATGTTGACGATGGAAATATGGAGGGATTTGCCGCAAAAAGGTTCGGTGCCATCTGGAGGCTTAAGTCACAGCTGCAGATGGATATTATCTCTGGATTTAAAGCTTTGTTTCCTCCAATTTTTCCACTGTAATTATTTCACGGCTTATTTTTCTTTTGGATTCCCGACAGTAGTGACAGTGACAGAACAGATGGGTAAGATTTTTACAGAAGCAGAGCATGCATATAAAATTTTATTTCAGAAATTGCGAAAAAGTTAGTGAATTATCTTAAATAAATTGGAAGGGTCCCTCAGGACCTCAGAACTAAACATTCTATTCCACTGATCTGAGACCTTCGACGGACCGACTTTGGGATACAACGCAATACTAAAAGTAGGAACGTTTTGGTACAGTTTGGGTTCGGCATCAGCACGCACGAGAAACAACCCACAAAAGTTAGAGGCTCCAACTTTGAGGTTCACGGGGTGGAGTTCAATCTCTAGTAGTTGTATGGCATCATTACGTTGTAGGCACTATACATTAACGCATTATAGTAACATTAGCACCGTTTGCTATGGCGATGTTATCGCTTGGGAGCAGGAAATGACTTCCGAAGTTGGTGCGTTGACTGTCGGCGCTTCAACAACATTTATTACCCTAGGTTCCATCTCATTTACTCCTCGACTTACCATCTTCTCTGTTTCTATGATCTATCGCTTATTTATAGAGTTCATATTTTTACTCCCTACCTACCTATACCTATAAGTTAAACCTGTTTATGTGTGCCCGCAATATTACCACCTAGCCTAGTTCTTCTACTCTTAGTTGAGATGAGGTTGTTCATCACATAGGTATAGTTCAAGAAAATCTGATGCAGCTGGACTATAATCGAAAGTGCGCTCAGCCTGTACACTAAATCTCACACCGGATAAAAAGCGAATCACTCAGCAAAAGAGCCGTCTGCAGTTGGCAGACATAAAACTCGCAAGTGTACGTGTAGCCGGTGTAGCCTAAGCCTCCTTCTCACTCTCTTTCTTAGTCCTCACACTTTTCATTTAGAGCCGTACCTTTTGTGTCATTCCATGGGGTTAACCACTCCAGGAATCTCGTTGGGAATCTTGTTGGGAATATCAGGCAATCATTGGAAATCTTTATGAAATCTCAGGGAATCTTGGAAATTTCTGGATTGGTTAACCCTTCGGGGTGCATCTTTCCACGAATCTCGTTGAGAATCTCAGTAAATCTTTGGAAATCTTCATACAATCTCAAGCAATCTCTGAAGTGTCATTCAGAAGGTTACCATGTACAATTTCTTCATTTCAACGGAAGGAAGTACTTACAGGATTGCACCGGAGCTGTTTACTTACTAACATATAGGCCAAAATTGGGCCAACTCACGCCATTATCCTTCACTAATAATATTAGTTCTATGGCTGAATATAGACAGGTTTTAGGTCAGCTGAGCAATACACATATTGGCCGTCATTTCCCAGTATTCGACCAATACGGTCAGCACCTGCGGGGTTTAACGCAGCGGTAATCCGGTGGGAGAATCCTCATTTCGTCACGTACAAATGCGGAATCTCTTCGGGACAGTAATCAACCCTCATTCGAACACAGTTTAGTCCCATTTGGCTGGAGGGCTTCCGTTGTTAGGTTAATATATCTATCATTGGGGCGGAAATATCCAAGTCATCTTTCATCTTACACACAACTCCTCTCACATGTGGTCCCATCCCTTAGCTATCTACTTAGCTATCTACCTTAGCTACCTGAATTTCAGGTTTCTTTCAGGGCACGATATAGTACAAAAGTGTGCGCCGTCAAGGCTTGACTCTATTTATTGTAATTACAAAGTAGAGAGCTAATTTAAATTATTTGTTACACACTATCACGAGAGTTAATCTTGATTTCTGTGTTTTGACGGTTACCAAGTTCATGAAGATGTTATCGAAGCGGACGTGAAGGCTTTCAACACCTTTCGTCGGTTGAACCGCAGTTTTTTTTGTTGGTGAAAAAGTTCCTAGTGAAGTGAAGTACTTAGGACTGCCACCAGTGATCAAATCTGACATGCAACATCATTAGTAGAGCATTTCGTGGATAATATTCTTGGTGTTTTTCCTCCTTTGAACTACATACCTAGCTAACCAATATAGCTACAACGCCATTACGTGTTTTTCACAAAGGAAAGAAGGAACTGCAGGAGTGATACTATTTTCCTAAAAACAAAATGTGCCTCTTAGTGGCCGGATGGTCAGGGGTCCGCTTTGTGTCCTGAGAGGTCCGGGTTCGAATCCCGGCGGAACGGAAAAATTTTCCGCCTCCGACATGGATGTATTGGCTTCGGCCCACTACTAAACTGGCTTCGGCCCACTCATATTCGGCTTCGGCCACTTCAACTTCGGCTTCGGCCAAAAAAATGTAACAACCAACTCATCGGCGCATTATGTTCTCTGAACGTCGTGCGTTAAAAAAATAAAAAAAAAATAAAAAAAAATCCTAAAATCTCGGTATGAGGTATTAGCACATTCAGATACAACCCACGCTATGCTATTAAAAAAACTCACGGCCACGGGTGTGTGAGCCTCCTTAACTCTTCGATATCGATCGATTGTCAGTAAGGTAACAACCAAAAAACTTGAAACGTTTGGGGATCTAATTCCTCCAACTATACTAGATAAACGTTGACAATGGAAAGAAGTCCATCCTGAATACGAGCCTGTGGGCAGGCACCATTCACGCATAGAGAGCGGCATTATGTTTGTAGATGACTTGAGATTCTCGGCCACGATTCTCCAATCAGGGGTTTTTTGTGGGGGGCACCACGCGACCCTGCCTCAAAATCAATTACAAGAGCCAGGCGGGGGGCGGGCGGGTCACCTGATGTGAGGAAAACACACGCCGTCATGCATACAACCATCAACCTGGATGGGGAGGGACTGGGGTGTGGGCTCCAGGTCCAGATGTCCCTAGATAGATATTAGTCAGGTTGACCCCCCTGAAAGCAGACTAAGCAGAGGCCGAAAACTGATCTTGTGATATGATGAAATCAAAGCGCGTGTGGCTCAGTGTTATCGGAAGAGTGCTTTTGGTTTCGGCCTGTTACGGCTAACTTTTCGTTCAGCCACCTGGCACACTGTATAGGTATACCTACGATTACTGCTAAACCTGAAGTAACATTGTATTCAGCGCTGAATGAAAATTGTCGTCATTTATCCTCCTCGTCGTTCTCAAAACACCGGCAGTAAGCATCGTTAGGAGTTCCTTTCCACAGCGCTATACTTCTGTGCTAACCAGGAGCTTTTTGCAAATGGGAATAGCACCTCAGGTCGGTATCAGAGGATGCAGGTATCTCAATACTTGAACATAAGATTGCGTGGGAAGATGGTGGTGTGGGATACAGACACCTTGGGTAGTTCTGAGATCAGACAAGAAGCAGGGGAAGACAACAGAGGTGGAGGGCGGAGGTCAAAGTCAAAGGGAGATAAGCACACATCCCGAGAAGCCAAAGCGGGAGGGGAAAGGTAGGCTTCAATCAGCAGCACATCCTTACTGCTTGTTTTATGCAGGTCACCGTCAATCTGTACTGAACTTGAACAAAAACTACCTTCGTTACCTTAGACAACAAAAAGTACTTGAAACAAAGAGGGCCGAAACAACCTGAAGCCGTGCACTGGTACCTCCAAATTATGACTTAAATATATAGATTTATATATATTTTAGTGTACTAGATACCAGGATTCGGACCCAAGACTGAATTGTCTTAACCAACAAGGCAAGGAAGCCTGTTTCGAAAAAAGTATTTCAGCGCAGAACTTTGCATTAATTTATGCGGTATCGGAAAGTTGAAATAACTTTTATTTCATGTGAACTTTCTACCAAATTCGAAGAGTGAAAGTTCCGGATACGACTGTATAGAGAGAGAGAGAGTGCAAAAAACAAAGCATAGGAATTTCGGGAATAGTTTCGGAAATTCCAACCAACGAACGTTCTCAAACACATACCGACGCCAAAGTAGGATCATGACATTCTTTGATGTTGAGGCAGAGAATTAACACGCAAAAATGGAGTAATATTCCACATAAGCTCTCAGACAAAGCCGTTGTTTCAGTGTAACAATATCATGTTGCTAAAAGGAAAACATCCCTTTCCGGGAGGAAAAGCCATACTTCCGTAAGTTTCCCCGCAAAAAGCTGAGTTTCTAATGAGGCGAAGAGGAATGAAACCACATAGCAGGTTCAAGGAAACTTTTTTCAAAAAGAAGACCATCAAAAGTTGGGAAAGTTGAAAGCTCGGGATGAGGAAACTGAGAGGAAGGATCCCTGCAGAGCGAGCCATGCTCACGTCCTAAACTATTCACTTCCAGCAAAGAAAATTCTGGAAAAATTGGATTAGCTAGTGTTGCCTTTTCCCAAGGGATTACGGGGATCGAAGCAGAAAGCTCTGTTCGCACGCATGGCTCTCTACACAACACATCAACTCCATGAGCCGTGCCGATGAGATTTTCCTCATTTACATTTACACCCTTATCAACACCCCAGCCTTCTCTTTTATCAATCACCCATTTATCTCTTAAGGTGACCCATCCCTTAGCGCTCGTCTGAACGCAACTAGCTGCTGACCCATTTACCTAATAGACCGACTGTGTTCGCTTTTAGCTATGTCCACAAGTCATTGAGCCGTTCCTAGACCCGCTACTGGCCACGAATATAGGAGTAGGTATAGGAGGAAATGACTGCAACCTGAGAAGCCTTCCCCACCGCAAACGCCATGTTAAAGTTGACAGACTGGGTTGAAAGTTAAAAATAACAACAAACATTGCAAAGGGGGCGAGTATGTGAACGGAATCGAAGTGAAAATATATACAGCACCGGAAGTGGCTCGTCTGTCCTGGAGAGTAACCGGAAAGACCAAAGACTGGTGCCACCACGGGCAGGTCTGCCATCTTAGTTTGCAGCTCTAGTTGTGCCAGAATGTGTGTTTAGTGGTGGAGGGCGGGGCCTCTTAATTGTAATTAGCCAGTTGAGTGATTTGAAGAAGATGGACGCCCGCGAGTGAGGTGTTCCCAGCCCTAACGATCAACTTCGACGACAGGAAGCCCACAAGATTAACGGCCCCTGAAGACCACCATTTCCCGCCTTCAAGTTTTTCATCGAGCATGGCAAAACCTTTACATAAAGTAATTGCTGTTTACTGTTTCCCAAGGCTTGGAATTATACCTATACCAGGAATCAAAAATCGAATACTATATATAAAGAAGTAGAACTGTCACTGAGGAGGATTCCGTGCCAAATGGCGAGAAATTCAGTCAACCCCTCTTCCCCAGTTTCCCCTTTCGTTGTGGAAAATTTGGGCTGCGAGGATGAAGAGTGGACACTTTCAACTGCACCGAACTACAGACGGTACGGTATACCATAAGTACGTATGTATGAGCATGCCTGAACGTTATGTCCATTACGTTGATTAACATAAAGTCAGTGGGAAGGGCAGGTCCTCCCTTGCCAGTTCCCCTGTCGATCCCCCGTCCAGCCGTTCTCTATTCGATCCATCCATCCTGGCTTCTGACATCAACTAATGTCCTATACCTGGCTGCCATGGCGGCCCGTCCGGCCCTCCGTCCAACGTTCAGGCGTGCACAGCGGTGGTAATGTTTCTACTAATGCCTCCAGAGAGGTGCTGTGAATTCAAATTAAACGTTTGGAGGCATACAAGTAGGAGATTTTTCTCTTTTAGGTGTAGAACGAACAGCTTTTGGCTCAAAGGGCTTATGAGACTTTCAGGCTTTCGGTTTGTCGTATGGCAAAAAATAATTTTTTACTACTTCCGCAATGGCTTTTGGCCGAAACCGAGAGGCAGCTGAAACCTGACAACAGTGGCCTGAACTGAAACCTGACAATTAGGAGTGGGCTAATTGGCTGAAGCACATTCCACCTATGCCAAAAGCGGAGCTGCGAACCGACCCCATATAGGCAATACGCGACAAAGTATCGTTATCGCATGTAAAATTGATTTTGGGACTTCGAGCGGACCTTTTATCCTATCCCTGAAAAAGCCGTTTCTACTGTCGTTGTGCTCGTATTGCTGAGTTCAGCATGTGTTCGATTAATTTTGAGGGAACCTTCCTTCTTAATCTAGAATCCCAGAATTTGAACTTTTAGGACAGGACTCGAAAAATTAAATCTAAACTCTTTGTTTTGTAGAGACACTGTTAGGGACGAAAAAATCACTAAAACTGTAGTAATTTGTCAAAATGTAATTTTCTTTTTTTGCTACTTTAGGTAGCGTCCGAACAGAAGCCAATTCCAAACTCCGGACTGAAAACGGCAGAACAGGCAGCTGAAGTGCTCAAGATGTATTAAGCACCCACTTAAATGAAAAAAGTTGAAAGCTATCGCTGGCAAACTGAAAACTCTGCGACAACGAAGCCCCAAACTACATTCAACGAGATTGGGACAA
This sequence comes from Mesopsocus fuscifrons, assembly GCA_950004255.1. NCBI lineage: Eukaryota > Metazoa > Arthropoda > Insecta > Psocodea > Mesopsocidae > Mesopsocus > Mesopsocus fuscifrons. The sequence goes on from OX465377.1 coordinate 13,154,556, forward strand.
TATTGGAAGAAATATGTAGTCAAAGAGCGTCTACAACTACGCTTTGAAATTTTTCCAATATCTCTTTTTTGGAAGCTTGGATTTCGAGAGGGAAGACAAAAATCCCGGGGAGATATTTCATCATGCGCCACATCTTGAAGACGCCCTCCGACTTCTATAGAAACTTTATCATCTGTCAAATGAGAAAGTTTTTCTATCCAGCTTTGCGGTTGGCTAGCGAAGCCCAGGAACATGTTGAAGACGGTGCAGTCAACCCTTTATTTCATCCCTGAAAGCATTCGTTTTATCGATCCTTGATTCAATTTGGCAATACAAGTTTAAAGTTAATCTGCGGTCAAATTCGAACTTTATCTCGATAAATAAGAATTTAAGCTGGGTCAGACCTTCCACCGAAGCCACTGTTCCCCACTATTGCCCACTAAGGTTAAATTAAACCAAGAATAAATCTAGACGGTATACTATTGATCCCAATAAGGGATCCACTAAGGGTGCGTCCCACCATGCCCAGTTAAAATTTAACTGGAGATTTACCATGTTAAATTTAACTCAAAAGTTAAATTTAACATGGTAAACATAGGACAAAATCTACAGTTTAATTTTAACTGGGCATGGTGGGACGCACCCTAAGGGATCCATTCTATCGCACAATTATATATGCCTGTGGAAGAAACAAAGGCTAATATTCAGATTACTATGTTAAAAATCTTTCGTCTGAAGACAGGGTTCCTTGGATAGGGAAACATTCAAAGTGAATTAAATGTCTGACTTGAATTCACAAAACAGAGCACTTCGAACGACATTTTGGGGTTTCCAGGGCAGCCACAGTTATGTCCTCCTTTTCTGTAACGTGATTACGTTAAATTAGTCCTGACGGAGCACTCACCCCATTTACATACATACATAGGTTTCTATTCAAATGAGGCAACGTCTCCAAGTTAGCAGGGAACTCACGTCTACAGAGGTATATGCTCTTCCATTTCGGTCCTTTGTCCCATAAAACACGCGCCTCAGGCTCCGGCTGATATTACTATTGATGATATTGATACAATGCATGCCTCTAATGATATGTACTTATTGCTAACCCAGCGATCGCCGGGTTACAACAATTTATGTAATATAGGGTGCAACGATGTGAAAGGTAAATTTTATATCAAGATTTCATTTAATTAGTTAACCCTCTTCTCCTCCCCCAGGTCTGCCCCTCTAAAAACTGCTCAAGCCCCCTGATCTCCCCACTATATTCGTCATCTTCCTCCTCAAGCAAAGGGCACCTTCTCCCCTCCCCTTCCTCTTCTCCCAGAGAAATCCACCATTCAGCCATCTAAGTAACCTCACTTTTTGCCCTCAAACCCTTTTTTATTTCTTTCATCTCCTCCTCGCCAACTTTCTCCATAAGCTGCCCACGCCACTGTCCGAATCACACTACTCCCTGCTCCCAAGCCCTCTTTAAGCACAGCTTTTCCAATCTGTTTCCCACCCTCCCAGTGGAACTCTCTCCTGTCGTCCTTTCCACAGCATATTATTCATCTTCTGTATTGCTCCCCACTTCTATCCCTTCTCAACTTCCGACTCCTGACTGAAATGTATCCTATCCTACCCAATTCCAACAGAGCTCGCTCGTTGGCTTTTGTTGTGACCCCCTCACAATTTTTTTCCAATATTCAGTACCCACCCTCACCCTATAGATCCCTTCCCACTCCAAAGACACTCCCCCCACCTCTTCCTAATCGTCATATACCTACCTATCCCTCTATCTTACCTAATAATCTAAAACTTCAATAATTTTCCGCAAGATAAAAAATACGTATTCTATAACTTAATTCAACCAAATGATAAGTATGTATATCGAGCCCATCAGATGTCATGTCATTAGAACAAAGTTATAATGTATTATGTATTCCAAAATAAGGGAATCTCAACCTCCCAAAGGATCCGATACACCAAGCGACCCTCCCGAACCATCCACACACAGAATCCACAAAACGAGATTAAGCTGAAATTTTTATACCCCTACCAAGCAACAAAGAAGAGCTTTTTAACATTTAAAAATCTTTTGCGGCGCTCCTTTCTCCATAACAAATGAAATAAATATGCCTTTCTTTGATCCTATAAAATTTTTTCTTCGCCATTGTTGGAAGTATCAGAAAAATGGGGGGTTGAGATTCAGGGCTCGTTCATCCTGTACGACCCCCTTTATTGAGGAAGCAGACTTGAATGTTGATGATTGTAGGTAGAATGGCAATTAGGTCGAGGGGTGATGTACCATCCTTGATCTTCCCCTTCCCTTCTTTGTCTTCCTGTTTGGTATGCTTTCAAGGTATTCCTCGGGTATTCATAGTGAACTCTCACTCCCATTTACAATTTTCCGACCGTAATTGCCCACTTCTTTTTTATTATTTGTGCGCGGGTACATATGAATGGGATCTGAGATAACAGCCGTCTTATTCCACAAAAGACCATGCTGTCACCGACTGCTACGTGGACTTGCCATGGTACTGGTGACTTCCAGAGATAAAACTCGCTGTGCTTCTCAGGTACTGCACCTACTGTAAGTGCTCTCTGAAGAATCAGAAATAATGCACATAATACAGCTTTTTTTTCCATTGTGTTCGAAGTATTTGGTCTTGACAGACAGACTACGAAGGATGTAATGTGGTGAATACCCCTCGGTCTAAGCGACACCAAAACGGCGTGGTACGGCACGACTACACTTCGGCGTAGCTGTTTGTCTTGACAAGACATTGTCTTGAGTGCGGGAGTGACAAAAAGGCCGGGGCGATGCCCGGCCGATGCTCGGAGGCGCAGCGGCAGAGGTATGGGTTCGCCACGCAAGGTCGTGCTCGTTATGCAGTCCATGCTTCAATATCAATCTCACAGTCCCATCTCGGGGGGAAGGAACATGTCATTTCAAAAACTGTCAGGCTCTCGTACGTGTTGGAAATATGAAGTCTTGCTGGTGTATGGTCCCCATGGCTATCGGGTACCGCATCGAAACCTGCGTTTTCGGCACCGCCGCCGGGACTGAGGACCCCATGTCACCTCCGCACCTGATCTCTAACCTCTACCGAGAAGCTTGGCTTCAAGGAAAACCTTAAAAAAGGCGCGGTTGCACAATTTTTTTAATTTCGCTTCGGAAGACATCTTTATCTGTTTATGCCTGAAGATTTTTTTTTTTTTTTTTTTCCTTAGGGTGGGGATAAGTGCACTGAAACCTATAGGCTTATTGTGCCCCCTTCTGGTGCTCAGCACTTCCTCGAGTCCCTTCTCCTGTGGAGGTAATGGGGTTCGAGGGATTCACAGTGGGTGTGCTCCCTCCTTGTGTCTAAAGCACGTCTTCAAGTCCCATCTCCCTGAGGAGTTGAAGGATCTTAAAGGGATTCGTGGTAGGTATATCCTCTACCATTGGCATTAGGTTGCCCAGACACTCTGCTCTTTTGCGGGCGATAGCTCCGCAATCAGTCAGGATGTGCACCGGGTCCTCGGTGCCTCCTTGGCAGAATCTGCACAGATCGGAGGTCTTCACTCCGATCTTGGTCAAGTGACCATTCAGGTTGCAATGGCCAGAGAGGAAACCTGTGATAATACGAAGTTGCCTCCTGCCCATGCTTACGCACTGTTGTGCCCTCTTGCTCTGGTAGTTGCCCAGGAGCAGCTTGGCCTGGCGGTGCCCGGGCAGTGAGATCCAGTGGTCAGCTGCCTTACGTCGTTCTTGTTCCTTAATCAGCCTGCGAACATAAACGTCCCCAGCGCCACAAAAGGGTTCAGGTCCGACAAAGGAGGAGGAAGCTCCTTTCTTCGCAAGCTGGTCAGCAGCCTCATTGCCATCGATGCCTTCGTGTCCAGGTACCCATATGAGAGTTACCTTATTCAGACTAGCTAAAGTATTTAGCTTACTTCTGCACTCCCAGACTAGCTGTGAGGTTACTGTGTAGCCCGTTATCGCCCGTAGGGCGGCCTGGCTGTCCGACATTATTGCAATACTCCTTGACCGGTAGTTCCGATCCAGGTTCATCTGTAGACACCTGTCAAGGGCGTATACTTCTGCCTGGTAGATGGTAGCCTCTCTTCCCAGGGCTTCTGAGTACTTGACTCTGGGGCCAAAGACTCCAGCTCCCGTACCAGAAGTGGTTCTGGAGCCATCCGTATACCATTTAATGGTATGGGACTCGAAGGTAACCGTGGTTTCACAGTAATCCCTCTTGTTACTAATAATGGTCTCAAAGTTCCTCTCAAAGCAATACTTTGGAGGGATTTTATCCTTCGGTATCTCCAGGGCATATGGGCACACAGACAGTGTGACAAGGTCCCGCTGCCTTGCATGCCAGCTCCTCCTGATGCCACTGTTTACTATCCTGATCGTGGCCATTTGCGCGACCGTTTCCACTGCAATGTGGAGGGGTGGGAGATCCACTATAACCTCCATAGCTGCCGTGGGGCAGGATTTCATTCCGCCCGTGATGCATACACAGGCTAACCTTTGCACTTTTGTAAGGGTATTCCTTACAGTTTCCAGCTTCGTTCTGCTAGCCCACACAATACACCCGTATGTGATGATAGGCCTCGCTACCATCAGGTACATTTCGCGCAGGATTTTGGGGGAGCATCCCCAATTCTTCCCTGCCAAGCGTCTGCATACCATGATTGCTCTTGTGGCTTTGCCTACCACTTCTTCAAGGTGTTTTCCATAGTTAAGTTTGCTATCCAGGGTTATTCCTAGATACTTAACCTCCTGCTTCCATTCAAGGGGTGTCCCTCCTATGGTTATCTGCTTGAAATTAGTCTTCCTTCTGGTAGTGAAGGGAACGACGCACGTCTTTGCAACGTTTAACTTCAAACCTACTGTTTTGCACCACTCAGATATTATTGAGAGCGCACCTTGTAGGAGTTCACATATCGTGCTGTCAATTTTCCCCCTGACCACGACCACAACGTCATCGGCATAGCCGACACAGTCAAAGCCTTGGTCAGTGAGGGTGTGCAGCAGCTTGTCTACTACCAGGGACCACATAAGCGGTGAGAGCACTCCACCCTGAGGGCATCCTCGGGTGGTTCTCATGGAGATCCCCTGGGTCACGGCTGTGCGACTGCTTAGAGCTGCCTTCACCCACCGCGTAATGGTGGGTTCAACTCCTTTGGCCTGGAGGGCTTCCTCTATAGCCAGATGAGATGTATTGTCAAAACAGCCCTCAATATCCGTAAAGACGCATACTGCGGTTTCCTTACCGTCAACAGCATCCCTTAACAGGTTTGTCAGTTGATACAGAGCCGTTTCCGTTGATCTGCCGGCACGGTAAGCATGCTGGCAGGCGTGGAGCGGTTTCGACTGTAGAATTTCATTCCTTATGTGATTGTCTATTGTCTTCTCCATTGTCTTAAGTAGAAAGGAGGTTAGACTAATAGGTCTGAATGACTTAGGTGCCGATGTGTCCTTCTTCCCAGCCTTAGGAATGAAAACCACATTTGCACTTCTCCATGCCTTGGGAATGTATCCATACGCCAGGCTACTTCTGCAGATTCTCATAATGTGAGGTAGCAGTTCTGTCTTGCACTTTTGCAGCAATACTGGGAAAACCCCGTCCAAACCGGGGGATTTGTAGGGCTGGAATGAATCAATAGCCCATTCCAGTCTGTGACGGGAACAGACTGCAGCCGCCACTCCCCAGTCCTCCCGCCGAGGTCGCCGTTGCTGTCCCTGCAGTTCATCCACACCTTCTGCTGGAGTGCAGCCTGGAAAGTGCGTTTCGAGAAGTAGTCTCAAGCGTTGAGGTTCGCTGTGGGTGTAGCTCCCATCAGGCATTCTCAACGATGAGGCCCCTTGCGTACCACATTTGGCCATAGCTTTGTAGACTCTAGATCCTGCAGAGGCGGTATTTAGTTCAGAACAGAAATCCCTGAAACTATCCCTCTTTGCTCTGCGGATTTCCTTGGTATACGCGTATAGCGCTACTTTGTAGGTCTCCCAACAACCAGTCCGCTTGGCCTGATTGAAGAGAAAGCGAACCTGCTTGCGCAGCTGTGTCAGTCTTTTATTCCACCAAGGAGTGGTTTTCCCTCCATGGCGGGCCTTGCTGGGACAGCTCTCCTCAAAGGCATCAGTTAATGCCCTGGTCAGATTCCCAACTGCATGTTCAAGTCCCCTCGGGTCCCTGGCTACAGTTGAGATGCTTCTCAGATTGGTCTCAAGGGTTTCCTTGTATTGATTCCAATCAGTCTTTCTCGGGTTCCTGTACAACTTTACCTGATTTCCAAATTCCTCCATGTCAAAAGTAATGATCCTATGATCAGATAGAGAGGGTTCAGGGGAGACTTCCCATCTTTGGAAATATCCGCTAAGGGTAGGAGAAGCGATGGTAACATCGAGCACTTCCTTCCTTGTTGCAGTTACGAAAGTGGGAGTGTTCCCAATGTTCATTATTTCAAGGTTAAACTTGAGAATAAATTCTAAAAAGGACTCACCCCTGCTGTTAGTATCAGTACTGCCCCACTCGATATGGTGGGCATTCGCGTCGCAGGCGAGCAGCAAGGGTAGCTTCCTACTGTTGCAGTATTCCGCGAGTTCTGTTAGCTTCGGAGATGGTGTAGGTTCATCTCCATCGCAATACGCAGACGCAACGACAATGGTCCGCTTTCTGCCTTCCAGCTCAATGTGAAGTTGCAGGGTGACCAGATCGCGCGTCATCAGCTCTGAAACACATGTAAAATTAATACTGTTCCTTACGACTATACAAGATCGAGGGGTTACAGTCCCCCGATCCCATATTACTTTAGAAAATCTGCTGTTAAGGCCTCTTACCTGACCATGGGAAATCCACGGTTCCTGAATCAGCATGATGCCCACCTCCTCCTGAGCGAAGAGTTTCGCGAGAACTGCCGTAGCCCCTCTCGCGTGGTGGGCATTCAGCTGTAAGATCTTACAGGGCAGGGGATCCTGCCGGTGCAGCCGGTGCTGCTGATTCTGCTGCTTCTGAGGGGGCGCAGGTCTCTGCAGCCTGAACCTCACTATCTGACCCCAGTAGCATCTCCTCCTCCTCCTCCAGAAGGGCGGGGAGTTTCTCCCCAGGGTTCTCTCCCTCTACTCCGAGGTCGGCCAGCCTGTCCCCAAGACTGAGCAGGCTGCCCGCTTCTGAAGGCGCCCCCACGTTGGGGGTCTCCCCACTGGACGGCTCTACTCCCTCCACAGGCTTTTTCTTCAGCCCTCCTACTGTGACCGTCCCGAAGCGGTAGTGAAGCTGGAAATTCAGCTTCTCGATTGCCTGGGCGGACTGCTCATCAATGCCCAGGTGCATCAGGGCTCCTCCGCTCTCCCGCTTGGTTCTGAGAACCTTCCACGAGGAGATGCTGATCTCCCTATTCTGAGCTTCCAGGAGTCTCATTAGGGAGGGATCGTCCTTGTCTGCAACTCGGGGTAGAAAGACGGTAATCGCATGGTCACGAGGAATCTCATCACCAGTGCAAGCCATCAACTCTGCTCCTTTCCAGTGGCTTAGTTGAGGGGTAACTCCCTTTACCCAATCCACAGTCGCCTCATTATCGCACGTCAGCAGCACCATGCCCGTACGGAAAGTGATGCTGCCAAACTGGATGGATTCATCCTTGCGTGATAGCAGAACCTCCTGGATAAGGGCCTCCTCTATCTCAGTGAGTTCTTCTTGTGTGAGTGCTTTGAAGGGATGGTCCTTCGCCACAATCGCCACCTTTTCTCCCTTCGCCACTCGCGCGAAGGTCCTTGCAGGATGAACCCTGCTTTCCTCCAGACGATGCCTCTTTGGCTGGGGTCTCTGAGGAGGCGTGAGGTCATCACTTCCCCTCTTCCCAGTCACCTTGGCACCCGTGGTACTCTCTCCCTCAGTTCTTTTAAGGGCTCTCTCCCTTGCCTCCTTCGGGTCCAATCCCTCATTCAGCAAAAGTAGGTACTTCCTGGTGGCTGCACCATTGAGTCCCTTCCTCCGAGGGTCGTCCAGCCCACCCGGCTCGCCCAACTTGGGGAGGGGGAAGCGGAATCTGGACGTCCACCTTCCTGTACTCTCCCTACCATGGGAGGATTGACTTCCGCCACCCTGGGAGGACCCGCTCCCAGAGGGTGTAGGCGGCTTACTCTGTCGGCTCTCGTTTCTCCGAGCAGAATCACTGCTGGAGGGCTGAGACTTCTTCTCCTCCGACCTGTGCCGAGAGGATGTGGGAGACCGCTCCCTTCTGTCACTTCTCCGAGCAGTCTGCCTGCTGGAGGGCCTCTGTGACCCCGAAGACCGGGAACTTCCAGCCTCCGGAGATCTCCTTCTGTGCCCACGGTCAGGGGTATTCCCTTCCCGCAATGAGCGCTGTTCACGCAGGACTTCCTCGGCCACCGCAACAACGGCGAGGGGCGCAGGGGTATCCCTGACAGAGACAGCACAAGGTTGCGGCGGGCCTTGGCTTGGCTCCTCTCCTTCCACAACTCCTTCCCTGAAATTTTTTTTTTGAGATAAAGGTTCCATTTTGTTCCCACGAGTAGCTAGGGAAAACGTGTCCGCTCCGGCAGAGCCCCGCATGCCGGAGTAAGGGTACTTACGATGGGGTGTCCCCAGGTGCCCCAAAGGGATCGTTCGCGACACTGTTTAACCCCAGTGCCATTCAGCCCTCGGCACGATACCTCCCACCTTGGCTTGGGTCTGGCTTGTTTCCAGCAAATCAACTCGTCCTCACCACTGGCTGTCAGTGTGGGGGGAGTCGACTACTGCGGCGGTAGCCTCCGCCAGGTCCAAGTGGACCAGGTGTTCCTCGTTAGTCACCTCTGCAGACACCTTGCTGTCTGCAGAAGTTTAAGCCACTCCGCGACGGCAACGCCAGGTAGTAGATGGTTCCATTCTCCTCCTGATGGCATGATAAGACCTGTGCAGGACCAGCCAGCAAGCCGCACACAGGAAAGCAAGGGGCTCAAGCGATAAGCATGCTAGCAAGGCAAGCACTAAACTACCTCATGCAAGCAAGAAAAGAACACAACCAACTACGCCAGGGAACACGTAGGAGGGATGCCTGAAGATGATAACCCAATAAATCATTCCGAATGACAGCCTGTCCGTAACAAGATTTCTAGCTCAAATACAAGCGTAAGCCACTCTTATCAAATATTTTTGACTTTCGTCTCGACTTTCGTTTTTCAAAGTACCTACTAAACCTGAGACAGGATTGACACTTCATCAGTGTTAAAATCTACAAAAATATATCTACGTTCTTCTGAACCTTGATCTTTCATAACTTGAAATACTTAAGCACCAGCAAAGAAACTGATTAATTCAGTAGATTAGAAGAAGAGGGTCCAAATATTGTGAAAATAGGAACCAGACAGGGTAATTTATTCCAGCGACGACCTCAAGAAACACTGTCTTTCAGTCTTTCAAATTCAAATGTCCCTTCCTTGTTACTAATTCTTAGCTAATAGCTATTTAAAATTTAGATGAAGACGGTGGTGAATCCAACAGACTTACAGATTAGGGGACACCTGGAATATTTTGAATTTAGATCACTTTCTAGTTTAACTGCTTAAGGGTGCGTCCCACCATGCCCAGTTAAAATTTATCTGGAGATTTACCATGTTAAATTAAACTTAAAAGTTAAATTTAACACGGTAAACATAGGACAAAATCTCCAGTTAAATTTTAACTGGGCATGGTGGGACGCACCCTTAAGGTATCCACCACCAGAGCTGCATTAACTTAAATAAATTTTAGGGTAGTACGTTCGGGGTAGAGAATATTTCCCTTTGGACAAAAGCAACAGCCCCAGCCATAATGACTAGTTCTAGACCTAGACCCAAAAACTTGACCCAAAATTTGGCTTGGTGCAATTTTCGCAGCACGCAGGTATATGCAAAACCTTTTGAAGAAATAAACTGGCAACAAGGGAATCAGAATCAAAATGTATATGTCACATAAATTTTTCCATCATTTTAGAACAAGAGAAATTTTCTCGGAGAGATATATGAAAAATATGAAGCGCTACAATAGGAAACGATTTGGAAAAGGCGAGGAGCCTTTTCATTTTTGCATTTCATTGACCTGAGCGAAGCCTCAGAGAATAAGGGGCCACCGCGTAATGAATGTCATTTACATGTAAATCGACTTACTTTGGGTAATTACACTGCAATGGAATAATTTAAAACTTTATAGCACTCAAGGGCCCAGGAGAGACATTTCGCACGGACGGCTGGTGCAATCTGCACACTGCATTATTTCATTTTCATCACCGTCGCTCCTATATTTCTACCGTATGTAAATGAAAATCCTACTTGACAAACGATGGGTGGGGTCCAAACATTGAAGGCCTATTCGGGATTACAGAAATGGGGTAGGTTTGATACATTTTAGAACCATACCATTTCGGACCGCGGCGGACCAAATTTTTGGTTGGTTGCAGTTCAAAGAGAACAATCCAATATCCAATCGAACGATCCAACAAGAGATTGAAACTGAGTTCACAACATTTAGAATAATATTGTTTTTAGTGAAAATTAAAATTTTTATCAAATGAAAAGTACCTGAACTACGAAGGGGTAACCACTCCAGAGATTCCTTGAGATTCCCTGAGATTCCATAAAGATTTCCAAAGATTCCCAACGATATTCATAGAAAGATGAACCCCGAAGGTGTAACCACTTAAAAAAAATTCCAAGATTCCCTGAGATTTCATAAAGATTTCCAATGATTCCCAACGACATTCCCAACCAGTGGTTAACCCCTTGCTTAACTAATTCTGTTTACGATCGGAATTAGAAAGAAACAACAATGCATGGAGATTTTCTAATTACCTCTTGAAAATTCATTTCCGACCTAATTCGTATAAATCTACGTTACCTCGTAAACTTTGAAGGGAGGTGTGTACTAAATTTCACTATTCTGGCCATATCTAACAGATTATTTTCACATTTCCTGGACCACCAGCAGAATAAATATAGTTTCGAGAAGCAACTGTAACATCCTGTCTGTGAAACTAAAGCAGAAGTACGTACCGGCTGAGAAACCCACCGCAACCAACTTTCCATGATGGGGACAGGTGTGAAAAGTTATTCTAACTTTGTTCGAGTTGGCACATCATTCATCTTAACGCGCCTTTACGTCCCTCTACTAACAAATTCAAACATAGTTCTGTATAATCATCTTCATAATAATTGCCGAAGCTGCAGACGTCACAGTTCTCATTTGCTTGTGCTGAGGATTTTCCTTTTCAGCCTCTTAAGATTTTAGGATTGATAAGGCAGGTGGTGTTCATTGCAGGTACTGTTTCCAGTAATTTATTTAAAAGGGTCATTAGAGAGCGCAGAGAACTAAACAAATATGTAATTACATGAGATATGTTCATCAGAAGACGCTTCACATTCGGTTGGGGTCATTCCGAAGTACGTCCAACTCTGATTGCAACAATAAATGAATGAACACAACAAGAAATTTTAGAAAAAAAGGAAATAAAACGTAAATACCAGGCGAAATGTAGAATTTGCAGTACCTTTATAATATTAATTATCTCCATTTTGGTTTCTTGGTTTGATTTTTTTATTTTCTTCATTTGATTTTAAGCTTTTCGCTGATTTTATTGATTAATTTCCCATTCTAAACATTACTGAAATAATAACGGCATAGTTCATAGGAGCTCGGCGGTGGCGTATAACGTTATTTCAAAATTACAGATTTGGGCACATTTTCACGGAATAACCCGTAACACTAATGGATGGTAGGGGTACCTTTAGGATGACGGCAAAAAACCTGAAGATGCGCATTAGAACATGCGATGCTGTCATTAGGGTAGAGCCCAGGCCGAGTGTGAATACGCTTCCGAGTGTCACAAAACCCTCATAAGCGACCTAATAGCCCTAACTTACCTGTCAAGGGGCAAGAAAAGTGGCTATACTTGAGTGTGCGTGTGGGACAAATTTTGTAGCCACTCCGAGAACTTCAAGTCTTCTCTGATTGCACATAGTCGTTACCTACATATTACTTCAAAATTCCCGTTGTGGTAGACTGGCAGCGCGTGGGTCAAGCCACGAAGTTTAAGTGTTTAGCCTGGTTCAAAAATTTTAGCCCATGCAAAGTGAGCTGGAAATCATACGTAGCGTGTGGTCTCCATTCCCTGTCCATATACGAATTGTGTCCCATAGAATACCCGCGTCTATAGTCTATTGCCTATGTATGTGTAAAAGGTATAAGCAGCAAAATATTATGTACAATAGGTACTATGATATTGGCCCATTGGGTACTGCTGCCACGATAAAGCCAGTGAAGCAAATCGCACCACGTACCACGTCCGAGGACAGCCGAAGTTTATGGCCACAACCAACTCCACTGAATATTGATTTGTACTTTATGATTGCTTGTTGCCACTGGAACAATATTTGAACAATAGAATAAAATATGCATTGTAGACAGGTAAATAAATGTATCAGATCTTCACCGTTATCTCAGTGGCGGCCCTTCCTGGTTAATTCTACTGTTCCTCTTAAAATCCCCACAGCCACGAGGCGGAGGAAGGAACCCTGTTGAGGTCAGTGAGGGCAATGACGAAAATTACAAATATGTGATTTCAGCAACCAGGCCAAAAGGGAGCAAAATCAGAAATATCTACTATAGGCCCTCCTTTCGACCACCACTATAGGTTATCATCTTATGTGAGATCGCTTGGGTTCAGGGGTGAGTGGTTACCGACTAATCGGTTAAGCAGCTAGTGAGGCGCCCAAGTGGCAAGATGGCGGCGACATATGGCTACTACGCGAACTGATAAACCGATAATCGGGGCCATTAGATAGGCGGGTCCGAGAGACAACTTCTTCTAATGGAGATGAACGCCGAAGAGATAAGGCTGAGGCGCAAACTTTTCGCTCAACTCATTCAACAAGAACCATGTAGGTAGCTAGCAGGTACACCTACCCCACAACGTATCTCTATCTCTATATGTGGAAGTATATGATAAATCATCGGTATCGCTGGATTCCATTTTTCTAGACTCTTTGCATAAAGCCGCGTTATTAATAAGCCAAAGTAAACGAACAAGTTTTCCACTCTGGAGTCATTCTCTACTGCTCAGACCACGAAACACAGACTATAGATGAAAAGTTTTCGAAAGAGATTAAATATCAAGTGTCTTTATCGATCAAGACACAACAGAACCGCAAGATGGGAACTGTTTTTTTGTAAAATTCATGAGGAAACATATACCCTCTCATTTTAACAATACCGTGGGGCATCGGGGCCAAGGGAGTAAACTCCCTAGGGCAATAAAATTCCTTCTTTGGACAGAAATCGAGCCCTGAGCTACAATGACACCAACTGATCCGATACGTGGAGCCTGACTTCTATAACCTTTCTCAGCAGAATTTCCAATCCCTTTTCAGAGGTATTATCAACCCCCTTCCCATAAAAAGGCTCCCTCTCAAGGTGATCGGTCCCCCCCCCCCCGTATAATACAGCATTCCAATAAACTTTCGATCATCGGCTTCCGACAATCCTTGAGGCTCACGTAAACGAAGAATAACAACTAATCTGGAAGTAAATGAACGGTTTGTCAGTTGAGCACGACTGGATCTTGGGTGGGATATCACTCTTTGCTCCAGAAGAACCAGGCACAGGTTCGGCCGCAATTTGATAACGGAGTAACGGTTTTTTTCTGGCACAGATGAAATGAGCGAAATCGTGCAGCATACATGACAGGTCAATTCACGGACCCAGAACAATTAACCTAATTGATTGGTTAACGTGAGTTTACCTGAATATTACCGGTAGACTAAGCCGGGGCACGGCTATGGTGAGTAAATGCTCCTGACCTATACCTGACCTACCTCTATCCATAACACACGGTACGTATGTGTCTACCTGATTGTGAAGGATTAGCTTTTTATAGATCAGAAGGGCCAACATTCGTGCCATACAAGGATGGGACGGAAAACAAATAAATCATATAGCAAAATCAACATGGAGCTCAGAAAATCTTTTCCATCGAGACTATATTTTAGGCTTCGTCTACTGTTTTCAGTTTTATTCAGTTATTCCTTGGCTTTGGTTACTCGCATTCGGTACGTGAACCGTTAACTGACCGTCCTTTCAACTCTGAACAGGGAACTCTTGATCTATGAGAGATTTCATCTGATACGAAAACTTAAAAATCACAATACTTTTTCTTAGTTAAAAATCTCAGTCAATGTGAAAATGAATAGTTTCCAAGGGGATTTGTTTCTGCAATTAACCTTGATGAGCTCTAAAGTTAGAGAGCGTCTGAAAACACGTCAACCCGCCAGGGCCGCCAATACAGACATTTCTTTGCCAAGAACCAATTACTTCATTAAGTAGACGCGGGCAAGTGTTTGCAAGTACTTCAACACCCACGCAAGCAGGGCTTGGACCGATCAATGGGTCTGACAACATAAGAAAACCACCTTTGAACTCCAAAGCCACAGCATCAGGCTTACCATTGTAAGGTACACAAAAAGACACTCTCAATAGAAGAACATCAGTCGAAATTAACAAGTTAAAAGAATCAAAATATGGAGAGGTTGCATTCATCTGACATTTCGAATCGGAAGCAAAAAACGCGAAGACCTTTATAGAAACAAAAAACAGTAGTTAAATTTGTACTTTCCCTATTGGGCCATCAATGCTGCGAACCATCTCTTGCACCAAAAGAAATTAATGGGACTTTGGAAATTGCCCCAAACTTGTCGATAATTGGCACATTTTGTATGTTTTATTTTAACTAGGTTGATTTTTATTTTTTGACCGCAAGAAAATGCTAGGCGGGCCACACTGCAGCCGCAGACTGATAATTGCTGATCGATGAAATTCCTGAAATTCCAAAATATGTACCCACAATTCTTTTCATGCCTTTAGCCTTTAACTCTCCTTATATCGACAATATCCATCCGTAGAGGGTGTGGAAATGAAGGCGCCGCTAATGCACTCCCGAGAGTTAACAATAAATAATAAAACTCTTAAACAAAGCACAAAGCATCGAGACAACTAGCGCCTAGAAATAACCCCATACCAATAAATCAACAGTTCCTCAGTTTGTTTGTTTTCTAAACGATTATATGGGTTAATGAGCTGTCAGCAGGGAGGGAAAACAAAATGTGAGTTGTGACTGTCTTGTATATTTTTCGTCGCGTCTTCTAACCTGGGCGGTCTCCATTTTAGTGCCGCACCATTTGCATTAGTAATTATTTTGAATGATCGTTTTATTAGTACTCCCATACTATTCGCATAGTTACCTTTTTTACGGCTATTTCTTTCACCTTTTATGTGTGTAGAGGACTGGCTGCAACCCTGAACAAATGTATTCAGACAAGATACCCTCAACAGCAATTAAATTTTATTCTATAGGCACCGCCGTTGTACAAGTGTAAAAGCCAGACGGCCAGGTCAGTTGGGTTAGACTGACACGGGAAGTTTACGGGTTATCTCAACTTACCTATGATTTGTTATTTATTTTAAAAGCCCCATACACAAATTACTACTACAACAAATATTTAAGATAACATAAAAGAGAAGTTGGTGTGTAACAGAATTGATTAAACACGCGACCAAAGGTTGGCGAGATGAATGAGACCTAAGAAGAGATTTCATTAAATTAAAAAAAAAGGCAGATTGGCACGCAGGGTAATGGTCTATCACCATGTATAGAACATTTAAATGATACTACCATACCTAGTTGGTTCTCTCATGAGAGCTTTATTACGTTTTTGTGATCAGTCATCAATTTTGTGATTTGTATTGTTCTACACTGGCGGTCATTATGTTTACGGATTAACTTTAATGGAGCTTGGCGCACTCTGGCGTACTCCAGACACTTCATCAAACTCAACATGAGCCAGCACAATCTACCCGCTAATTAGCCTCTCACTATTTTGTTCTAATCAAATTATTGGGTGCCGCAAATATTTCTGACTCAAGTAAAATGTCTTTGTTTTCTTTTTCTTGCACACGGCTGTCTACTTATCAAGACGCATTTCAAGTGCACTTCAAGGAGCAACCTATCATTATGTTTGGGAATCCGTACACAATTAGTTTATTTCAAATAGAACTCAGACTATGTGATCATTTCCATAACTTCTTCACAACTACAAATCGGTACCTATAGATCCTTTCGTTTCTTAGTTTCGTTAAGGAATTTGTTCAGGAGAATTTTCGAAATCGAGGAAGAGTATGAAAATTTGGAGCAGAGTAGAGAAGCTACAGTTAGGTATAGAACAGGTCAGTACGAGGGGTTAACGACTCGTTGGGAATCTCGTTGGGAATCATTGGAAATCTTTATGAAATCTCAGGGAATCTTGGAATTTTTTGGAGTGGTTACCCCTTCGGTGTTCATCTTTCTATGAATATCGCTGGGAATCTTTGGAAATCTTTATGGAATCTCAGCGGAATCTCTTGAGTGGTTACCCCGTCGGGTCAGTAAAATGTGAAACATCTTCAGATCAGACCGACGTGCTCTACCCGTGACTTGGCCGAAACATCACTTTAAAACCTAAATCAACAATCAAATTAAAGAACGCCGTTATTGACCCACAATTCATGGTTGCAAAATAATGAACTCAGCTTCTTCTGGCATATGGCAATCACATGTCTTATTCGCCGGGCATAAGAAAACGAAACTTCGTGCAACTGAAGCCAAATCGTTATCTCGACCGCCTGTAGAAACAAAGAAAGGACCTGATTAACAATAGGTGCCAACTCCAAGCCGAACCCGCGATGACTTGGCAAAACAAACCTTTCACATTTTCTCTCTACGCTTTCTTTTCAAGGCCTTTAAGTTCTAGAGGTCTAGTTTGAAAATAAACGTGACAGTCATGTACAACGCTGAATAATACAAGGAACATAGCTTGAAACCAGCCACTAATGAGGGCAAGAATGCAGTATACCAATGTGATGCGACAAGAAACATAAAATAAAGGAAACACCCTACCAAAGAGTAATAAAATGAAATCACTCGCGAGACAGCAGTATCATATTCAGATCAATAAAATACAATACAATAACTGAAACTCCATTAGAGCAGAAAATAGATTTCAAGATATATGTGAAGTGTGGGTAAAACGCAGCCAGGAAAATGATGTGATGCATCATATGCGTCGAGAATGGAAAACAATTAAACAAGGGCTAATATTTCAAACCCCCCTGTCCGACGTCTCCAATACAAAATAAACAAATAATAATTTTGAAAAAACCCATTAAGAGAGAGACGAGAAGAAATACCGAAGCCGAAAAAAACTTAATAGGAGACTAATGAAGGTAGAATAAACATAGAAGAAATAAATTAAAATTTCTGCGCGCTCAAACTACCCTTTACCTGAACCATTCACAGCCGACTGTTCCATGCAGTACTTTTCAACATATTCATCGCACGCTGGAGTGGAAACTAGTTTTGGTTAGCGAGCCGCATGCACTATTGAACGGTGCAATGACGTACTGACATTATTTAGTTATTCACTTCTCAAAAAAGATCCGGCTTTCTTTTTAAGAGCTTTGGGCCTTGGATTTTCGGAATTAAACATTTATCTCTTGTTTGTCCACCATAAGTCATTTTAATAAAACTGTACAGATGACAACAAGTGATGAAATAATAACCAATTTCAGTTTACGTAGTTAAGTTAGTTTCCACGAAGTTAGGTGTTAATATCGTAGGAACATTGATATTTTGTCCTCTAAACCGCTTTTTAATCAGAAATAAAAATTTTCGAAACGAGAGAATACTTAGTGTAATACATGTACCATAATCCTCCTATTCAGTAGCTATTGCATCGAAACGTTATCCAGTAAGGAGCGGGTCTCGCTATGAATGGTCGCAATGCTTTGGATCCCCACACATGATGTCATAAGAAAAGCCATTGGCGAAATAATATTAATAACTTATTTGACGAGTCTCATACACCCATGAATATTATTCCTCAATTCTTTAAATTTAAAATTTATTAACGTACTCAGATAATTTATCGAATGGAAACAAGTCTTCGCCGCCTCTTCCATCTCCCTCGCACTCGGTTTTCCGTCTCTTTCATTCTTTCTCTCTCATTCGGTCCGACCATCCGTCCCTAATTGATTTTTTAGACCATTTTTCGTGATGAAGTTGTTCAGCTTAGATTTTTTACCACGCTACTGTGGTAGCAACACTTGGTCTCGCTGGAGGCGGCGGCAATAGGGACTCCTCCATAGGCTGACCACATGCCCATTACTCCAGCCCTTCAGGCAAATCAGCCACAACTGTACCACATTTTACGGCATATTTTTCACCTTGATGGAAATTCATAGCTCTGATCCTGAGACATCATCGGATGATTCCCTATTGTGAAGGTACAAGCTGTGTTCCGCGCCTCAGAGCAGGCCAGTGAAGGGGAACCTCCAACCCACCGATGATAAAGGTAATCGTCGTCGTTGTGACCCCTGCTTAAGGCTGAATATACATTCGCTATTTTTTTAAGTTCAGAATTCAAACTTTGTGAGAAAACTATTGGATATTTAAATATTCTGAAATATAATATGTCTTTTTAACGTCATTACTCATGTGATTTTACGATCGAGAGATTTTGTCACCAAAACAATTGCTCGAAATTAACCGATCGTGAAATCACAACATAGCCTCATGAGTAATGAGTAATGACGTTAAAAAGACATATTATTTATATTTCAGAATATTTAAATATCCAATAGTTTTCTCACAAAGTTTGAAGTCGAAACGTAAAAAAATAGCGAATGTATATTCAGCCTTAAATTACCTAGTTATTTCTGCAATGGGTAACCTGTCACCCATGTACATTTACTTTCACAAAATGGGCATTTTAAAGATAAGATACAATATCCGTCAGATGATTTAAAAGTAGAATGATATTCGTCTCCCAACAATAGAAGTAAGAAAAACTAGCGAGAAAGTAAAAAAGATCTTTTCTTTTTCAACTATTCACTTAACTGTTGTAAAAGCCGAGAAATCTTCACACTTGACCGTACTTTAAAATGGCCTGACACACCAACAAAGCTTTCGACTATCCTCATGAAGACGGACCAACACCCTGGGTGCCTTTTCGAATCTCCTGTGACAGAAGTGGTAAGTAAGCGCAGTATAAGCTCCACTCTCACGGCTCTCAAGTCACTGGTCGTTTGAACAGGCACCAAGAGGAAATGATTAATCGAAACTCAACATCAAACTTTCAAACGTGAGCGCACAAAAAAGTCTCGAGGGAATTTATGAATTGAAAAAATCCAAAGGTTGAACCAAGTTTCATGTTCCCCCTTGGCGTGCTAGTGGGGACTAAGTGAAAATCAGGAACAAAAGCGAAAAATAAAGATAAATTTCTTCCATTTCCTTTGTGTTTTTCCTATTGTTTTATGGTAACGACAAGACGGTCCATTACCAAATCTACCTACTTTTTTATGCTTAACAGTTAACACGGCTTTTCACCAAATCGAAAAGTGGTAGGACCAATCGCCGAAGTTTCTTTTGTCGGAGGAATTCTTCCAGGTTTTCCTATAATTGTAACTCGTCTGATCTATGATATGATACTGAGAAGTGCTAATGTAAGTAAAAGGAATCAGTTATAGGTATTCATTATCTTTCGTAAATACTTTCTTCAGGTAAGACGACCTGAAGATAGCCTTCAAAGTGTCTCTTGAAGACGGATAAGAAAATTCGCTTGTCTTTTTATCGAAAGAAAAAATTCCCAGTAATAAATCAGTCAGTGCCCAAATTCACACATTAGGCCCAAAAGAAATCCTTAAAAAATGTCCACAACAATTTCATTTACATAGAAGAGGTGAACCGAAGTGGTTTGCGCCTTTTTTCCACGCGGCTTCGCGCATCTCACGTAATTATAAAGCTATTTGTCACAGATACGGTCTTTGGCGTAAGAAGGAAGTTAGGGTTGGACCAAGCTTTTTATAACTAAATACCTATCGAGTGTGATAACTCTGCATTAGCTCCTGGTATTTATTTTTAAACCTATTTAATTATTTAATGTCTATTTGTTATTTGTTCTTTGAAATTTCTCCATGGAACCATACGATCAGAAATCAGTCAGACATTAAACTAATCGGTTAATGAAAGTTTTAGAAGGTTGAGTGACGCAGTGAGGCAGGAAACCTCAGGCGCGAAGCGTTATCACAAAGGTGAATAATCAGACCTGAGAGAAAAGGAAGCATACATTTCACCGCTTATTTCGCAGCATGCCAGTTTCGCTTGAAAGCTATACATTTCTTCAGACGACTTTATTTTATTAACAACCCCATCCCACTCCACCCCCACAACTGAGAACATATGCCGGGGCATCACGATCAATGAATTGTCTTCCATCACCACCTACAACTTTGAATTCCGCAGATTCCGAATAGCACCGGGATCATTTGTAACGGTATAAAAACCTGTCGTTCGGGATCTCACTCCTTGCCCGGCTACTGTGGGGGGTTCTGAAAGTTTCGGATTCTAATATATTAAAATTGTCTCGCCCTCAAAATATGGACGGGTCGCGCTTTAGGAGCTGTCCCTATGTCAGGTTAGAGTGCGGCAGACCAGTGGTTTAGTGTACGATTCCCATAAGCGGACGCACTGTAAGAAAAAAGGGTAGTGTAGTACTGTCGGTTTTTAGTGGGGCGATTTTTTACCTTTGAGGCTAGACGTGATCTAAATGGTTCATTTTACTCCCCATGAGATGTGCTACAAGACGAATATAAAGAAAACGTTTCCATTTAAGTTTATAAGGGTCTTTTTGGGTGAGGAAAATTAGCCATGAAAAAATCTTGGGTTTTCTTCCTCTTTAGTTTCACATTTTAAACATAGCTAGAGTCAGTGACATTGTACCTTTCTATACTGGTTTTATTCAGAATGAAATGGGCTTTCAGGTGAAACAAATTTTAGTTGCCAAATGTGAAGATGTATCAGTTTTTTTTTTCGTTCAAAGACAAGTATTGGTCAAAACTCCCACAAAAAGTGCTACAGAAACTGCATTAAAAAATCGGATTCGAAAGAAGGAAGAAAAAGAATGACAAATTAATGGATGCCATTAAATTAGCTAAAGTTTGATATGCAACACATGTAGAAACTATAATGAAATATCACGTAAAAAAATAT